>CM054131.1:99462613-100681599 GCA_028751855.1 Ambrosia trifida
GATTCAAGACTTTTTTTCAGTGGGTTCACTGTTTTAGATAGTCCAATTTCATAGGATCGGACATATAAGATTTCAGGCCGGTATGATGGTTCGGGTTAGGCATAAACTTATGGTTCATCACATAAAAAAATATGATACAATAATAAAAACATCTTCAATAGAAATTAAAAAAAAAAACACATAATAAATTACAATGGTCTTTGCAAATTAAAAAAAAAAAAAAACAACTTATAGTCTGAAATCTTCCTTATTCATCTTCAATTTAGATGACCAAATTCCAACTGATTCATCTTCCTGGAACCACCAACCACCACCCAATCTGCCACAATCAGCAACCAACGCCTCTATCTTTAAAAAAAAAAAACCTATGGAAAACGAATGAACGGTTGATCTTTTGGAAGATTCGTACCTCTATATGCAGAAAATGAATGATGTTGTGAGATGCAAGAATGTGATGTAGAAATTATTACAAAGTAGTAGAATATGGCGCAATTACCTTGAAAAGTCGAATTGTAGAAAATTTGCAAGATAATGAATAATACGTAAGGATCTTGCATAGGAAAATGCAATAAGTAATGTAGTAAAGCACGTAAACGAGAGATCAGGAAGGAAATGTATATAATTAGACATTACAAGTGAAAGGAAACTTGCATGGACCAATGAAGGTCAATTTTCATGAATGTAAGGTATATGTCTAACCAATGATTTTGTAGATACGAATGATCGAATTTATGAATATGATGAAATCTACAAGATAGGTGATATGAAGTTAGCGAGTTGGAACTCCTTGTGAATGAACTGAAGCAAGCTAAGTATGACGTGGACTTGTCAAGGAGCAAGTTAAGCCGACATATGGATGGTTGGATAACATTGTAAAAGGAAGGTTAGTAAACTTAGATATTTTGTGATTGTTAAATAGAAAATTTATATATGTTGAATAGTACCCACGTATGAATGAAGGGTAGTTCAAGCATGATATAGTTGGAAAGTCGACTTTTAAAGGCCAAAAGATGAATGAATATTAGTTAGACTCGGAGTTGTTAAGCGATGGACATATGTGTCTACAGAAAGTAGTGCATGAAATGAACTAATAAACAAATAGGCATGAATAGAATGGCTCTGAAATTTACCAAAAGGGGTGAGGTGTATATGGTAGATGTAACGATTCAGTAGTGTCTATGGAATTATGTCTAACTCTCAAGTTAAGTGAGAATGAATGGGGAATGAATTAGTAGGTACGTTGTAAAAGTGATAACCATGATTTAAGATTTGGGATATACGTATGTATATAGTCTAACTACTACATGGTTGAAAGGACTTAAAAGGAATGCTAATAGTTGAAAATTGTAGTAACCCCGTGATGGATGCCTTGTGACTAATACAGGAGTGAACAACTAAGAGGGATTGATGGGTTAAATATGTAAATAATCGATTTATTATGTTTAATAAGTGTGATAGGCCTCTTGTAATATACCAATATGTTTTGCCACGAGTAAAGTTAATTGTATAGTCTATATGTGGGTTTGCGGCATGGTTGAATGAAATGAATGACCAAATAAATAAGTAGAGAATTCCTGGTATGGTAGTAATGAAAAAGGTTTCGGGGACGAAACTTTCTTTAAGGGGGGTAGACTTGTAACGCCCCAAAAAATCCGTTTTGCTTAAGTGCGCCATTAGGCGCGATTAGCAAAATAATAAAACGGAAAATAGAGCATAAGAATGAGTGTTATGTTCTAATATGGGAATAAACTAATAAATGCTATTATTTGTATAAGTGGGCAAATAATAATAGAAACTAACTTAGTTATTTAAGTTTCTTAAAAAAAAGGGACATTGGGGTAAAGTTGAGGGGTCTTTCTTGTAATATGTGGCAAGACAAAAAGGGGAAAGAACACCCCAAATGGGGTCACGAGTTCAGCCCTTTAGGGCATGATAAATTGGGTCTTGAACCCTATGAATCCCAAATTGGAGATGGAGGTACGAAATTGATAGTAGAAGAGATGAAGGGAGGCATTTGGAAGGCTTAATGTTGCGATTCAAGCTTTTGGTAAGATCCCTAGTCTTCACCTCCTTCTTAAATTCGAGACTCATAAGTGGGTTTTGGTTGAACTACGTTAAAATCATGATCTTGATGAGTAGTATATGTTACTTTGAACATTTTAGTAAAGTAGTGATGAAATTGTGCTAGAAATGTTGGATTTCATATATATGAAATTATAGACTTCATTAGTAACCTTGATGTTACTTGATTTGTTGAAATCCTATGTTAATGGCTTAAACTAAGTGAGAGTTTCACCCTATGTGTCTTGCATGATGTTTGATTTCTAAATCCAATTGCAAGTAAATTGAATTGATAGTAACCAAATTTAATGGTTGATGAATATATTGATGTGGGTGGTAATAGAATAGGCATGTATGGTTTAATGCACTCAAGGTGTTTGATAAAATGCCTACATGAAACTTGAATTGAGCTAAATGGTGAAATATGGTGTTGTTAGTTGATTTGGTGCAAAATAGTATGAGATTCGTCACTTTTGACAGCTTTAGATTGTCATCTTGTAAAGGCCATATCTCATTCGTTATTAGGAGTTAGAAGACGAGCCTTATATCGTTGAAAAGCTTGTTACACATATTACATTTCATATTTAGTCATAAGAAGCTGATTCTGAGTGGGTCAAAACAGCATCTAAAGTTAACTTTTCAGTTTTGACATCAAAGCTGTTTGGTCAAAATTATGTTTCTGACCTGATCTTAAAATATTCATATAAAATCATAGAAAAATCGTTAGGAGATGTTCTTTATATGCTTGGAAAGGTCTTTGAATGACGCACATTGAGTATTGTTGATGTTATTTACATATTGTGAATATTTGCACGAAGTCACTTAATGAACTAACGAAATGGTTATGTGGTAGTTGCAGGTTGTCTAGACAAGCTCACGAAGGAAGAAATGGTTGGAGGTCGAGTGAGGACGTGGATTGTACGGGGTCGCGGTCACGTAAACTAATAAAGATGAATTGTATTTGATGTAATAAGAAACAATAAAAGATGAAACACCTATAATATCTTGTAGCTATGAGTTCCAAACATAAGAGAATGTTTTTATAAAGCAATAAATTTTCTGGGTCGTATTTCCGCTGCGTATTTTCAGTTAAAATGGTTTAGGGTGTTTCAGAACATGCCCCTTTAAGCATTTTCATGAGTGTAAAGATGGTAAACCGGGGTCTTTAGGGTTTCTATGCCTTCTAGAGCACATGCAGAGTTTGCATTTCAAGACAGAAAAAAGGAGGGCGTCTTTGCAAGATGCAATCTCCCAAGACTTGGACCTTTTTATGGATGTTTGGGGCGCCCTTAGGGATAGGTCTAAATGGCTATGTGGGAGGTGCATGGTGATGCATGCTCTCAGCAAAAGGTGCATTCACAGTGCTGATAACGTCCTCTCCTTCTCTGTGGTTACGGGAGATGTGGAAGATTTCATTGTTGGGATCCAGAAACCTCGTCATGTGACTGTGGACATGGAACCTGGTCCTTCAGGAGGTATGGTTGGGGATATATCCCTCTTGGAAAAGGTTTTCTCACTGCCCATTCAAATTGTCAAGAGCATCCCCCCAAGCTGTCGATTGGCGTTTGTCCAGGCCTTGACAGGTGCCTTACGTAAAGTGGTGGCTTCACCAGGCTCCGTAGAAAGTTGGGTCAAACTGCTTTTATTGCTGCGATGTACCCTGCGGGTGGTCAAACCGTCCACCAAGCAGGAGCGAAGGTCTGGGAATAGGAAATCATTGCAATGTTGCAGCATCCTGCAATTAGGGGTGAGCAATAAACGGTTTCGAACCGCGTAAACCGTGAAACCGACCCGAAACCGCTAGAACTGAACCGAATTAATGTTATAGGTTCCGGTTCCGGTTCTCATATTTTGGCATAATCGGTTCCCGGTTCGGTTTCGGTTAGAACCGACGGGTCCAGTTAAGAACCGTTAGAACTGTTTTGAATTAAATTAAATATTTAAATATTCTATTATTAGTTTGAAATAGAATGTGTTGTTTCCTTTTTTATAATTCTTAGCACTTTTAAATTGTTTTACTTGGTAGGAATGTAGAGTATTGCCTTATGTGATGGTCAGCAGTCAGCACAGCTTGTTCTGACCCGTTTAATCTGTATAAAAAGAATGATCTGATCCGAACAAAACATATTTTGATATGTAAACTGCTATACTTTTAGTAACCATGTTTAACACAAACTGTTGATAATTTTTTTAAAAAAAAATCATTGTTTTTGTTTATTTTTTATTTAATTGTTAATGTTAATTTTAGGATTTTATTGACAACCGGTTCCGGTCTAGAACCGTTTCATGAGAACCGTTTCACCCGGTTCTGGAACCGAACCGTTTAGTAATTATCGGTTCCGGTTCCGGTTCTCATATTTTGGAATAAACGGTTCGCGGTTCGGTCCGGTTCGGCTCGGTTCGGTCCGGTTCTGAACCGTTGCACAGCCCTACCTACAATCGCTTTCTTTGTGGAAAGACAGTTCTGGGTTTGCAGATTTGGTTCCTTCTCTCTTCGATTGCGCGGGAGGTGTTTCTTTTATCAGGGAGGAAGCAGGGGGAGTAAGGCTACTGAAAAGAGCCCCAATGTCAAACAGTGCCTCCAGAAAGTACAGGACGGTCATTTCACAACTGCTGTCAAGGCGTTGTGCTCTAGTAGGGTTTCTCCTTTTGGGGATTCTACCATGAAAGGCATCATTGATAAACATCCGGTGTTGCCTCCCCCGTCCTTGCCCTCTAACTCCGACATCATGCCCGCGCTTGTTGTGGATGAGGACTGTGTGCTAAGATGCATCTGATCTTTCCCTAAAGGGACTTCCTGTGGGAGGGACGGTTTGAGGGCCAAGCATCTATTGGACGCCCTTAGCGTAGAGGGGTCTGTGGCTTCCACAGGTTTGCTCTCAGCTATTACTGAAGTCGTAAACTTATGGCTAGGGGTATTGTGTCCCAGGGTGCTTGCTGAATTCATTCCGTCGGCCCCCTTACCCCTCTTCTGTAACCCGATAACGGGATCTGACCCATTGCAATAGGGGCCATTTGGCGCATACTGGTATCTAGAGTGGCTTTGAAGAAGGTTGGTAAGGAAAGGGCTAAGTATATGGGGGACTTCCAATTTGGGGTGGGGACTCCTAATGGGGCAGAGGCGGTGCTCCACAGTGCGAACAGGTTCCTTAACTCCTTCCATGAAGACGGTTCTTTGGCTATGCTCACTGTGGATTTTTCAAACGCGTTCAACATGATCGACCGCACTGCCCTTATTCGAGAAGTTCTTCAGCATTACCCGTCTATCTATTTGTAGGTCCAGTTCTTATATGCCCATCCAGCTAGGTTGTATGTTGGTAATGATTGTATCGGGGCCACTACGGGGGTTCAGCAAGGGGACTCTTTAGATCCCCACCTTTTCGTCTTGGCATTACACCCTATGGTTCTCCGGTTGCAAGAAAATTGCAACCTCCCATTTCATGCGTGGTACCTTGATGATGGGACAATTATCGGTGATGCCACCGATGTTGCGAATGCCTTAGACATCATCCGGAAGGAGGGGCCATCCCTGGGGCGTCAACTGAATATTAAGAAAACTGAGGTTTTTTGGCCGTCTTGTAATGGGGTAAAACGTAGGGACGGGCTTTTCCCCAGTGGGATTGGCATGCCATAAAAGGGGGTGAAGCTCTTTGGAGGGGCTGTTAGTCGAGACTCTTACTTTATATGGAAATTGGCAGGGCGAAGAGCCTCACGCACGGTTGATCTTATGAAACTTTTGCCTTGCCTTAGGGATCCCCAGAGTGAACTCCGCTTGCTCAGATCTTGTATGGGGGTCGCTAAGTTGCGTTTTGGTTTGTGGACCTGCCAACCCGCCATGATGGATGAAGCGGTATCATGTTTTGACAAGGGTCTGCGGGAAGCCATCGAAGACATTGTGGTATGTGGGGGTCTGTTCTTTGGTGACCTACAGTGGCGACTGGCATCCTTACCGATGCGTTTGGGAGGATTATGTCTCCTCTCAGCAAAAGATGTTGGGGTGTATGCTTTTGTGGCATCGCGAGCTCAGTCTTGGAATCTCCAAGACCACATCTTAAGGAATAGTGGGGTTGTCGACATGGACTTGGACTACGTACAGGCCCTCGAAAGGATAAATGACTTTCTCCCAGGTTTTGATATTGGCGGTTTTTCTAACAAGGACACTGCCCCGTGTAACATTTTGTATTTTGACTATTCTTGTACTATCGTTTACTGAATAAAAATCATTGGATCTTGACATTTTTGTGCATTTTAAAAATTCTCATCATTTTTAATCTAGTATAATCGTGTGTGTGTGTGTGTGTATATATATATATATATAATAGTTTTAATATGAGAAAAGTTTTAAAAAAATAAAATGTATGGACCGGGACTCGAACCCGCGTCCACCACAAAGCCAAACCACATCTCAACCAGCTGAGCCACGGCTCGTTTGTGTTATAAATCCAACACGAAATAAACTTAAGTTTTCTTTATTATCATATCAGTTGACATTGGAAAGTCAACACCCAAATCAAATCCATTCGATTGAAGTTCAAATCCCACATTTTTAGGATAACCGAGTTTAAGGAGTGTTGTTAACAGTTAGTTCGGCATAATCCCCACACGAATTCCCATCAAAATACACCAGAAACCCTTTAATTACGCATAAAGATTGAACATTCAAATTCAAATTTAAAATCTTTCAATCCATGTGTTTCACTATAAATAGAACCCTTCTCTGGTAGCTAAACCCATTGAAAAACATTTCCCCACTTTCAATTTCTGTTGATAAACATCTCATAGTTGTTTTGGATCGAGTTTTTAATTTTCTTGGTTGCCGGCATCAATCGTACCTATAAACGATCTGTAAGTCTTAATTAATCTTATGGTTTTGTTCTTCGGCATCATACAATCAAAAGCCCTATGGTTTCTGTGGCCATTGATTGTTAATTGTGTCAATTAGATTACTAGGGTTCTTACGTATTTAATTTGGGGATAATGTTACTGAACATAAATCATTTAAACTCATTACTAATTGTAACACCCCAACCGATGGCGGAAACATCGGGGTGCCACGTATTGATGATTGTTCAGTAGCTCATGGTGAATAATAAATTTCATTAAATAATTTAAATGAATTACATACAATTGTTCTAGAATTTGTATATCAAATTGAATAAAACTATACACATATCTTCAAGCATCAATTCATATCTTCAAGCAAATAGAACCTGAAACATGTTAAGTTGAAAATGTTTTGGGTCAACAAAAGTTGGTGAGAATTACATAGGTTTTTGATAATTGAATAAAAATGATGTGCAATTCATGTGTCATGTCAATCTAGTCCATATGTGAGAACATACTAGAAATAAATCGAGTGCATAATCAACCCTGATGACTGTTATAATATGATACATACCATACGCTCATGGTCCAATTGAATATGTTATACGATAACAAACACCCACGCTACCTTTGTAGGAGGCACGTATCCGGGTGGGATTGTCAGTCCAATAGATCTATCAATGTATACCGTCGGCTTGATCAATGTTAATGATTATGCTAGAATGGTGCTTACTCTAATCATGCTCAAGACATAATGCAACATAGAAAACACATAGACACATTGATGATTGAATTGCAATGATGATGTTATAAACATGTTTCACCCCAAAAATGGTGATAAATAGAAAAGGGGCTATATAAAACTCACCTTGGTAAAATGTTATATCTTGTTGAAAAATGTGTTGACCAAATGTATCAAGTATCACCCTAAAATGAGGTAATAAATATGTCTAAGTCTATCAAGTCTACAAATGTATAAGTTCTAGGGCTTCGAATTGGGGATAATTGCTCGTTTGATTAATATTAAAAATATTCGCCAATTGAGAGAAATTTAGTAAATAAATAACTAAAAATCTTTTTATGGAATTTAAATTTAAGATGGTCACAATAATGTGTTTAAAGTACAAAAATAATTTTTATAAAATTATTTCCTTTAAAATAGATTTTTAAATCTATTTATTACAAATTGCCAAAATTTAACTTTAATATTTAAAAATACTAAAATTAAAGAATTATTATTTTAAAAATCATATTTCTGTTCTAAATATATAAAAATAAATTGTATAAAATTTTGGTGCAAAAATAATAAAAATTGAATTTATTATGATTTAATTATGATTAAAACTAACAAAAATTGATTAAAAATATTAAATAAATGATTTTTCAGAAATAAAAATCATTTCTGAAAAGCTTAATGTTATAAAAACTTAAAATAATTTTTGTGGAAATTAATAAGATCGTTTTGATAATTTTATAGATTTTTATAAATAAAATGGAATAAACTTGATTTATTTATTATATATATTAAATAAATAAATTTCAGAAAAATAAAAATTGTAGATAAAACTTTGATATCAGATTTGTTAAAAATAATTTTTTTAGAATTTATAACAAGGTTTTAATAATTAAAAACGAATTTATAAAATTATATATAATTATTTGATTTTAAAAGGAATTAATGAAAAAAAATGTCAAAAAGAATGCCACTGCCGGGACTCGAACCCGGGTGGCCTAGGAATGATGCAACAGTCACAACCACTTGGTCCAGACCAGTGGTTGTGATTATTCTTGTTCGATTAAAAATAAATATAAAGAGCTAAATCAAGTTTATCCCCAATTTCAAACCCTTGAGCCCTAGATTTTGCAATCGTACGAATCACACAACATTAACCCAATTAATCATGGGGTTAATGTTGTGAAAGCTCCGATTAATGAAACCCACAACAATAAACACACTTACAATGCGTTTTGCTACTGGATTGATAGGTCAACGGGCCGAGGTCAAAATCACGATTAATTCAAGAACAGAGGATATGTTAAGAGTAATTGGGGATTGAGAAAGAGTGAGTGGCGAGTTGTGAAGGTTTGGATAGGTTCAATTTATAGTGCTTAGGTCTAGATTGCATAATTGGAAATGTTGACTCGATTTAAAATTAAACGCGTGATTAGTTGAATTTGAATGTTTTGATTGCGTTTAGTAGTGTATAATACGCGTAATCCCGTCATTTACATGTCACGAATCATGAAATCAATTATTTCCATACTTAGTTTAATTAAAAGTCAAATGGAAGAAAGGAAAAAAAAAGGTTTTCTTCGCTGTGCAGACAGCAGCGAATCAGCAAGGAAACATCACAGAAGTTAAAATGTAATAAATAAATTATGCGTAGTGTTTAAACCAAAACTGAGCCATAGCTCAGCTGGGTTAGGCGTTGTGTGTGTATGTCTTGGCGCGGGTTCGAAACCCGGCTGAGGCAATATATTATTTTTTTTAATACAGCGAAGGAAAAGGGAGCATGGTGGGCTGTTGGTATGGGCCGGGTAAGTGTGTGGGCCGGGAAAACGTTCTGGGCTCCCAGAATATCAAATGGGGTGGGCTGGATAATGGGTTGGATTAACAACCTGGTTTTATTACCAATATAATTGTTATGATTTATTGGTATTATTATTATTTATTAATCTTAATATTATTTATTATTATATATATAATTATATATGTATATAAGTTGTGTGGTATTAAAATAAGGACTTAGGCACGTTATGAATGATAAAAAAAAGAAATATATAACATACGAATTAGAATTTGGGGAAAATTTTGCGATGTTACACTAATCAAGAATAATCACCAACTGATCCACAGATCAGTTGGTAATAAAAGCTTGATTTTAGACATGGGAACCGGATAAGAACAAGGGTTCGAATCCCGTCCCCAACCATTTTAATTAAAAAAAAATTATTCAAACTAAGAAACCTTTATAATTAATTGGAACCAACTATCCTCGTTCTCAGGGTCCAGCCCAGATGGTGGCTGGAATTGTGATTAAAGCATTGAACCGGCCAGACTCGGGTTCGAGTCCTGGCATATACAACATATTTTTTTGAGCTTTTTCTTTTATAAATAAACTCTTTATTCTTTTAAAATAGTTTTTAAATACTAAAAGTGGTTTATAAATTCTATAAAAATTATTTTATATTATTCTAATAATGAAATTTATTATACAATTTTTAGTTTTTAAAAAATCATTTATTTAATATATATAAAATATATTACAACTTTATTCATCTATAAATTAAAAATTCTTTAAAATTATCTAAACAGTTTTATAAAATTCCACAAAAATTATTTTAAACTTATAAATCAATAAATGTTCCATAAATAATATTTTATTTCAGAAAAACGATTATTTCATATTTTTAATTAATTTATGCTATTTTAATCATAAATAATTCATAATAAATTCATTTTTCATTATTTTTACATCAAAATTTCGCATAAATTACTTTTAATCATTTATATCATAAATATAATTTTATGATTTGAAATTTATAAATTTTAATATTTTTAGATATTAATACTATATTTTGACGAATAGATATTAATGTATTATTTATTCATTAATTAAGAAAATAATTTTATAAAAAATATTTTCACATTTATTACATTTTAATACAACTACCTGTAATTAAGATTTGTCAAAAATCCTTTTTAATAATTATTTCTTTATTTATTAAATCCTTAACAATTATTCTAAATTAATCATTAATCAACTAACAATCCCCAAAATAGGAACCCTAGAATACTTTAGACTAGAAAACTTAGACTTTTAAGTTTTCCCAACACTTATTTGTTGCCTTAAAATAGGGTGATACTTGGATACACACGATCCACATTTGTTCTATATCAAGGGATTCAATACTAGCATTAAGGTGAGTTTTACATAGCCCCCTTTTACCTTTTCACCATTTTTATGGGTGAAACATGTTACGATTTCAATTACAATTCAACATAAGTGTTTTTGTGTTATTCTATGTTGCATTATGTCTTAAACATTACTAGGGTAAGCACAATTAGACTAGCATAATCATTAACTCCGTACAAGCCAACGATATACAATGATAGATCTATTGGATTGACAACTCCACCCGAATACGTGTACCTCCAGTATGGGGTAGCATGGGTGATTGTTATCGCAACATAAACGAGTGAACCATATGCGTATGGGATGGACCACAATATTCTAGTCACAAGGTTTGATTATGCACACGATTTACCTAGTAGTTTTGTTTTCACATATGGACTAGACTTGCCATGACACTCGAATTGTACAAATTTTTATTCAATATACAAACCTATGTAATTCTCACCAACATTTTGTTGACCCAAAAATATTTTCAAAATTAACATGTTTTAGGGGACAATGAAACTGAAGCTTAGGGTGTGCTTGAAGAAGTTATTTGAAGTTGTTTGATTTATTTTATGTTTATTGATGTGTTGCAAAACACATCTCTTTTCCTATGTATTTTGTATATTATTTATTCATGTTTTTATTAGTTTCGTGTCGTTTTTATTATGTATTTATTATTTTAATTATTTTGTAGGTGTTCGTGTGAAATGAGCTCAAAACGAAAGAATTTTAATCAAGACACGAACACTTGAGAGCAGGTGGTCATGGACGT
Organism: Ambrosia trifida; assembly: GCA_028751855.1. Taxonomy (NCBI): domain Eukaryota; kingdom Viridiplantae; phylum Streptophyta; class Magnoliopsida; order Asterales; family Asteraceae; genus Ambrosia; species Ambrosia trifida. The sequence goes on from CM054131.1 coordinate 99,474,173, forward strand.
TGGAGCATAAATGAAGAACTTCGGTCGAGCCAAGAACACCCGAGTCGAGAACGTCAAGCTCTAATAATATTAATAAGAATAACTAAAAAAAAAAGAAAAAATAAATAAATAAATGGAATTCTTGGTGGGCTCGTGACCCAAGCCTTTACTAAAACAATATTAGGCGGTGCACATTTATTACGGAGGAACATATTATTGGGAGGTAAACATTATTTTCTAAGGAGACATCACAGTTGCCGCAAAAAGTGATCAGCGATTAGCAGCAGTTTTAGAAAAAGAGAGGAGAAGTGAAGGGCAGTAAGGCTCGGGTTCAAGACTGAAGCTACGGGTTCGAATATAATAAATTTTAGTTTTATATTTATTTACTTTGTGTTCATGAATATTGAGATCATGATTAATTTTTATGTTGAACCTTTGTTTTTATTGTTTTCCATGACTATGAGTAGCTAAATCTTGAACCACTACCTAGGTTTTGTATGATGAATGCATGTTAATTTTATATTTCTCGGTTTATGGATTATTTATTGAATGGTTAATGTTTAGGTAACGATTTGGTTGGTGTTTATTATGATGTGTGTGCGTACTTAAGTCTAATTTATTATTTTTGAGAGTTCTATAATCGTCTTAGTGAATGTCTTTCATGTTTGGATGTTTATTAGGGTTACCTGCTAGGTGCTTGTAGCTTATTTTATGGTTTTGGATCCGAAAGCCATAGGAACTTGATGAGAGAATTTAGAGGACTTAGGTATTCTTCCATTCTTGAGACCGGGAGGTGATGGAATGTTGGGTTGTCTAGAGCTTTTGGTGTTAGGTTTTGGGTGAGACCGGGAGGTGATCCTATCATAGTTGTCTTTAGTTTCTTGCAATTCCAAGTCATAGTTAACCCAATTAAGTTACTCCTTTACATCTTCGGGTGTATTGTGATTAGAGAGACCGGGAGGTGATCGAGTCATTAGAGTACCTTTACATTCTTAGTTAGGTGAGACCGGGAGGTGATCCGAGCTACATAGCCAGTGTTTTATTCCTTAGGATTCTTTGAGGTGTGTTGGTGAGACCGGGAGGAGATCTAGAATGTCTTAGGGTTTCTTAAGTTAAATTTTGAATTTGGTATCCATTCAGTTTTCCATTACCGAGAGTTGTGAGTTACATGTAGGATTCTTGACCTAGGTAGTTGCCTTCCTATCCTGATATTTTCCTCAATTATCCTTGCTGTCAGTTTATCTTGTTTAATTATTTAATTTAATTTAATTAATTAAAAAAAACCAAAATTATATTCAAAACCAATTTATTTCAAGTCTTAGTCGAGTCTAGTTTTGTTTTCTAGTTGTGTCCTGTGGGTTCGATACTCGGACTTACTTAGTCTGTACTGCATTGATAGGTACACTTGCCTGTCGTGTGGTCTAGTTTAGTTGAGTCTGTTTTATATTACTAGGTGTCTAGGTTAGTTTATATTTTTAGACCATACATAACACATCATTTATGTACTAGTATTTGAATTTCTTAGACAATGTTTCATTTTGGGATATTTTAATGTTATCAATAGAGTACTTAAAATTTCAATATATACCATGTGCTACTGAATAATCATCCAATTGTGACATCCCGATGTTTTCGCCATCGGTTGGGGTGTTACACCCCTCCCCAAAGCCACAGAAAACTTTGGCGAATGCCCTCTTTGGAAAAATCGCACAGAGCCTAGGTGAAACTTTTGATCGGTCCCCCCCCCCCCCCCCCCCCCCGCCGCCAAAAGGCAGTTATTGAATGCTTGCAAAGCCCCCATGCCCAAGATTTCCTGAATGTTATTCCAATCGAAGGTTTAGGCCAAACCTTGTCTGGGGTTGAATAAAGGGCAATTCTTAAATATCGTTTGGTGATCCCCATGTACCATGAAGATGAAGTCTGTCCGATTTGCCATAAGGCATGCCTGGACAAATACGGGGAACACGCGGTTCATTGTAAGCAGTTGCCTGGTTTCAAATATAGGAATGATTGGGTCTGGAACATTCTTTGGGATATTTTAAGAAGGCCTGATATCTCAGCCAAAAGGGAGGCTCATGTGAATTTCCTCTCGAACCCCGCTGATGAGAGATCCACCCTACGTCCACCAGACCTACTTGTCTTTGGGTGGGCCGGGGGGAAACACGCTTGCGTCAACCTAACAGGTGTATCTCCCCTGGTTGGTTTGAGGGAATGGTTTCTTAGCAGGGCAAGCGGTGCGGAAAGCAGATGCGAAGAAAGTTGAGAAGCATGCTAAAGCTTGCGAGGAGAACCAAAACGTTTTTGTTCCCCTGGCATTTGATACCTTTGGCTCTTTGGCACCGGAAGCCATTCGTTGTGACATCCGTCCCCTTCATCTATCATTGATTATACAACTTTAGATCTGTATGTATTAAAGTTTATTTTTCTAATTCCATGTATTTCAACTTCTTAATAATAATAATAAAAAAAATTGTTAAACAAATGCATGAAAGACACGCCTACAATTATGTGGTGATTTCACAAAATGACAAAAGTCATTAATACATTTTTTTTTAAATTCTGTAATATAACCGCCTAGAAATTTTAGTACACCTTCATTGTAGGGAGCATCATAGAAATAATCTAACCAAATCATTGAACGTTACCATTTTAATTTCTAATTTCTTTCCATGACATACGTAATCTTACTACGCGTGATCAGCCAAAAAATCATTCCACATGGTGATCCTATATTTGGCTCGTAATCATGGGAGTTTCCAAATATAGAGTACGCGGATAGGAACCCTATATAGACGATGCCTACTCGTTTAGAACAAACAACACGTCCACTGAACAAAAAATAATAATAATAATCACCTCCGAGGGTCATCGGTGTCACGGCTCGAGCCACACGCCACCACACCGTCATTTCTAGCCGCGCCGCCATCGTTCTCGTGTCCCATCGCTGTTACCGGTTGAGTTCCGACAATCACGCCGGCGGGTCAACACCTTCCAAACTTGTCCAACACATTTGCCTTTAATGCTAAATCAAATTTCCTGATTTAGTGAAAATATGATTCAAGTGTTTTGACCAATCTAAGTTACCTACCTAATCATTGTTTTGACTCCTTAAATCACGGATGTAGCAATTCAGATTCTATACTTCGAAACATATATATAAACATTTTTAGAGCCTTATCAACTCACACACGAGGAATGGCCGAACCTACCCCTTTTGACTAGTCGCCTCCACGGATCCGACAACCCGTGAACCCAACCGTCAAACACACGCCACGCCACGCCACGCCACGCCATACCCAACTGTTGCGCAAGCTAACACCACTCGCACCTCCGTCGCCATTCATTTTCCGATGGACACCTTCAAGACCTACACAATGTCCTTGGCTTAGGTAACGCTTTGATTCTGTTATAGATCCGAATATCCAATCTATGAAACCAAAATGACTATGATATAAACTGGATTTGGTCAATAAGAAAATTCGTTTTTGAAAGCTCCTTTTGGTTGAGTGGATATAGCATTCATATGTCATCTTTTATTAAACCTCTGTTTAAATTTTGTCATCAAAATGGTTTGATATTTTACTTCGAAGTCTCGGCCTCTAGGAAAAAAAGGGCATGTGTATATATATATCTATATATATATATATATTGAATCAATAATTATTAAATTGTTTTTTTTACGTAATTCTATTTGTATATATTAAAAACATTGGAGATAATGGATTCACATATATCAGTACATGTCATGATCTCATTAAACTTTATTATTATTATTATTATTATTATTATTATTATTATTATTATTATTATGGGTAAATCAATCATTGTTCATTTTGCACGAACACTATAAATATAATAATATAACATTAATAGACTCTAAAATAGCATTTTTAATTGACTTAGGTGCAAGCATAATTCATTGTTACTCGTTGATTTTCTTACAAGTTCATCACTTAAAATAAATGTGAGTATTTCCTATCCTCTTTTTGCTTTTATTCATTTTTGGGGTGTTACATGTACACTTATACAAAATACACATACAAGTTCACATTTTTACAATACAAATCTAGTACATTGTGCATTTGCTTACATACGTGCTTTATGCTTAGACATTACATGTAGAATACATTTGTACTTAGTGAAATCATTAGCCATGTACAAACCGACCTTAACATTGGATAGCGCTATTGGATTAACAACCCGCCTAGGTTGATTCTCCCCCTTTTTCATCGGAGAATCCATGGTCATTGTTAAGTTATTATCCAATTATTTGGATAAGTACACCGCCGTTCATTTAGTACATTATACAGTCACAGTATTGATTTCGCTCATTTGTATGATACATAGTTTACATAATTGCACTGTAGCTTTGCACTTGAATTGTATACCATTTTTCCAACTTACTATATGTATTAAAACTAGGAATGCTCACCAACATTTCTTATGTTGACAAAACCTATTTTGTACATGTTTCAGGTGTAGTTTGATCTTAGTTCCATAGCATTGGATTTTAGTGCTTGCTTTTAATAAGTTATTTAAAATTTCATGTTTCATTCAGTCTTTTGTATTTTTTTTTCCATTTCATCTATGTAAGACAATTTAAATTATTCAATAATATATTTACATTTTAGTACCATGTGCTTTTGAACAATCGTTACTACGTGACACCTCTATGATTCCGCCATCGGTTGGGGTGTTACAGATTGGTATCAGAGCCATGGTTATAGAGAATTAGGTTATTAGAATGCCTTTTAGCCTATTCTATAACCAAGCTTACATTCACGAGTCCTCTCGTGTTTATTTCTCTTTATCCTATTGTTTTCTTTCAAAATATTTTCGCTATGATTCTTTTTCGTTATTCTCTCGGTGTTTTGTTTAGAGAAAAAGATACTCATATTTCACAAACGAAACGATATCACCAAGTTAGGAGTGACATCCATATCTTGGTGATTAGTTTCACTCCTCTATATGTTATTTATCTTAGGAATATATCTTTCAGATAAGAGTGACATCCACACCTCAAAGAGTATTTCTTTCAAAAAGGAACTTAACCACTAAGCTAGGAATGATATCCTTAACTTAGTGATCGGTTTCCTTCCACAATCGTTTTTCAATTTTGAAATACATCTTTGAGTTAGGAGTGAAATCCAAATCTCAAGGATCTATTTTTGCATCTTGTTTTTAATCTCGCTAAAGTTTTGGAATTCACTAGTGATGGGGCACGTGCAATCTGGAAGGGTGAGCGCCTGTATCCTGAGTTTTCTGTCTAGGCCTGGTATTTTGTATAAATCCCAATCAGACGAGGGACCCGTATACCTAACTGGGAACTCTTGGGATGAGCATTCACTTATAAGCTAAAGTACGCCCCCACAAGTCACTAGGAAATTTCAAATACTTGAGTTAGTCAAAGTTTCCTATGGAAACAATTCCAATGTTTTATATCATTGATATTTATGGTTGTTTATCATTTGAAGATTCCATTTAAATCACTTGATGTTTCATATGCTATTATTCATTGATCATTCGCTTTTGAATCTCTTATCATCATTACTAAAACTTTTGTTCGATATATTATCGCATTAAAGCTTACACTATTTCACTTGTGCTCATGATTTTTACATTATAAGGTATTACTCATTTTGCGTTAAAACATTTTTACCCACGACTTAAGTTTTAAACTCTGTGTTTAATTTTGATCACATCCTGATTTTAGGAATGTTGCGTCATCATACAGTTAAAAATGAACACGGTTTTTCCAAACTTATTATTTCAACCTGTTTTATATCTTCATGTTTACAAACTTACTTGATCGAAGTCACAGTATATCCTTAAATTATGACTTTCGTATCTGTTTATACAGCCACAATACTTTCAAGACAATATATTCTAATATATCTAATACTAATATAGCCACACCCAGTCATCTAAGCCATAGCCAACTACCATTAGTTAGCATTTCTTAGTTAGACTAAACTCATACATAAATGCCTACCTACATGATACGCACTAGTACACAACTCTCTAAAACGATTAATTTGACAACTTATTCTATAAATTTTTTTACAAAGCCTATTCGTCAAATTAGAACACACTTTTCACACCTTGTGCCTTGAAACAAATAGCCCGCTATGAGCCCAAAGAGATGCCTTAACGATCCTGCAAATAAATGATCTTTCAATGTATAAATTTCGTAAAAGTTTAAAAATTTAAAAGGTTTCAAGTTTACCCAGTCTTAACGGGTAACACTTCGATTTTCTCAACATTTCATAACAATTAAAAATTTCTGACTTTTCAACCCACAAGTTAAAGAAATGTTTAAATACAGAAAATTTTATTTTCCGAAATTCGTCAAGGCATCTGGGATCATTCACAACCTTCACATCATTTTAATCTTGGTCTTTCGAAACACATTAGATTTACACACACTTCATGAAATGGTTTCATCTCCATTTTATAGACTTGCATTGCATATTTTACAAATCAAATGTAAATCTGCATGTTTTCATATAACGTATCCGATATTTGTTTTCGGGAGGAATTTGCAACTAATAATATACCTTATAACACTTTTCAAACTCGACTTCTCGTAAACACATGAAAATGTGTACCTACGAAATCTTTTCAAGTGAACCTGTTTTGAACTTAAAACATTCTTCGGTTTCCAAAAAGTTATCCTCATACAAGTAGACTATACGTCTGTTCTGCGCACTTTCATTTACAGTAAATTTCATTATTTTTTTTCACCACTCTATTTATAGTTACGTTCATACATTATCTTATTATTTTTGTATTATTCTTTTGTTGGCAGTTATTTTCACGCGTTATTCGTAACTATTCTCGCACTAGTTATTAGTAGTTATTCTTACAACACTATTTTTGAGCATTAATTTAACTCGTTTACTTTCATTTTGTGCAAATTGTGTGATTTACTCGATTTACGTTATGCTATTCTTTCAATCGAAATTTTATGCTATACTTATATACTTACATGAACGCATATTTGGTATGCATATTTTTTTTTTGTTTTATTGTGAGCAAAACCCTGTTATACTTTACATTATTTTGTTCATCATCATGGCCAACGAACATACTAATTGATAGCTCGTATGATATCTAAGCTGGTTCCCATGTACGACTCGGTTCAGAGTACTCCTCTAACCCGAGGGGAACAATGTAATCCTCAGAGTTTATCGATATGGTTGTTTAGAGCCCAATGATGTGAACAGAAAATTTACCGGTTAAGGGTGAACCCGAAAGGTGAAGAACCCCTAATCATGTCTTATACTTACTGTGACATCTGTCACTTTTCTTTCTTTCTTTTTTTTATTCTATCTTTATTTTTGTATATAATAATAATAATAATAAATATAAATTCTTTAGATTTATAAAAAAATAAAATAAAAAGGGGTGTGAGGCTTTTATTTATAAATTTTATTAGCATAACCATAGTCCAAAACAAACCATACTAACCACAACCCAAACCACCACCCCATCACATGAGCCCAAGGCCCAGAACTGAGCCCATAATACTGGCCCAACTGCTGGCCCACAATCCCTCTCCCTCTTCTTTGTTTAAAAAAAAAAAGAGAAAACATTTTGCCTCTGCCCGGACTCGAACCGGAGCCGGCCCGCACAGCACACAAACACAAACCAGTTGAGCTATGGCTCGTTTCTGAATGTATCCCAACCTGAAATGTATAAAACACCAACCTGCTGCCCCTTTCCCCTTCCTTGTTGCTCGCTGCAGACCCGAGTGCAGCCATCAACCTCTTCTTTTGGAAACTTTGACCGAATTTAAGGATGTTTATGGACCGGCTATCAATCCCGCACATCCTGGACGCGTCAACCGCCCCTTAATCACCGGATTAGAGCATTAAATGCTCGTTTTTGACCAACCATTAGTCAAGAATCGAAACCTTATAAATACTCGCTGTTAATTCAATTAAACTTGCACACAATCTCTAAAAGGGCCGATTATAATAACCCTTTCATCAAAACCACGTTACAATCTCTAAAATTTTCGGATTTGAAGCACTTTGTTTCGTGACTGGGTTCTTGATCTTCACAGTCAATCGGTACACTTTAATTTTGAATTATATATGCTTTTGAGTCGATTTTGATTTAGGAATAAAAGCCCTAACATTTGATTCGTTATCTGTAACGATTTCATGATCAATTGTAAGGGTTAGGTTCTAGGGTTTATGTTTAGGAATTGGGGAAAAACTGTGAAGAAGGTTTTAAATTTTATTAATCTGTTTAAAACTCATAAGTGGAGGCAGACCAGGTGGTTTTATCTTGTGTTTATGGACAAGAGGGCTGGAGTTCGATCCCCAGCAACACCACTTTTTTTTTAGAACCTTGTCTTTTATATTTTTCATGTATTTATCTTTTAAATAATTTTAAAATACCTAAAATGATTTATAAATTCTCCAAAATATATTTTTGTTATGTAAACAATAAGGGTTACCATACAATTTTTAGTTTTCAAAAATCATTAATTTATAATATATAATAAATATTACAAATTTATTCATTTATAATTATATAATTCTATAAAAATATCGAAACGATTTTATAAATTTCCACAAAAATTATTCTGAGTTGATAAAACATTAAAATTTTCTGAAATGATTTTTATTTCTGAAAAATTATTTATTTAATATTTTTAATCAATTTTTGTTAGTTTTAATCATAAATAAATCATAATAAATTCATTTTTCAATATTTTTGCACCAAAATTATATATAAATTATTCCTATCCATTTAGAACAGAAATACAATTTTTAATTTAAAAATTCTTTAATTTTAATATTTTTTTTAATATTAAAGTTATATTTTGACAATTTGAAATAAATAGATTTAATAATCTATTTATAAGAAAATAATTTTATAAAAATTATTTTCACACTTAAAACTTTATATTGTGACCATCTTTGATTTAAAATTTACAAAAAGACTTTTGTTTATTTATTTATCAAATTTCTCTTATTTATTAAACGTTTAATTTATTATTCAAACGAATACTTATCCCCAATCCGAAACCCTAGATAATACTCATAGACTAGATAGACTTAGACTTATTTGTTACCTTATACATAGGGTGATACTTGGCAACGTTGGATTACACTTATTCAATTCCACAAGACTTATCACCTTGCTAAGGTGAGTATTACTTATCCCCTTTTTCGCTTTTACAACTTTTGGGGTGATTCATGCACAAGTATACAAAACATTCATATTCATTTACACATACATTTTTATTCATTTACAATTCATATACGTGTCTTGTTTATCTTTGTGCTTATGTTTGAACATGAACGTAGCTTACATACAAAATCATACATCTAGACATAACTTATGTTATGGTGCTCTTTACATATAGACGTAACTTATGTTACGGTGCTCATTTAGACATAACTTATGTTATGGTGCTCTTTTAGACTTGACACGTGTTAGGGTGCTCATTATCAATTTCATCTTATCAAATTTACATTTGATCTTTGTTTTGTTTTGTTTGGTTACTTGCGTGTTTACATAATGCCTTGGTGATGCTAGACACATGAATTGTACTACTTTTCAAACTTATACTATATGTACAAAGCTAGGTAGTACTCACCAACATCATATGTTGACAAAATTATTTTCGTGCATGTTTCAGGATAAGCTGCTTGACGCTTCACATAGGACTTTGGACTTAGATTAAATCAATCAACTATCTTTATTTTGTTGTCATGTATTTATTTTCACATGTTGTAAAACAATATTCAATAATCAAATATTTACATTTTGGCACCATGAGCTTTTGAACAATCGTCACTACGTGGCACCTCGATGATTCCGCCATCGGTTGGGGTGTTACAGATTGGTATCAGAGCCATGGTTATAGGGAACTAGGTTATTAGATAAAATGGCCTAGACTATAACCGAACTTCAACTTTCATGCATAATATTTCCTAAATTACCCTACCCCTCATTTCCCTCTACTTTCTTTCCTCTATCTTTCCCTTTTTCTCCATTTCTCCCCATCTTTCATCCTGGAGCATAGAGATGGTGTCCTACAAGGAGTGGAAAGTCTACATCATCATGGAACGGGAGCAGTACCTTTCATGAAGACACTCTTAGGCATAATGCCTACCCTTATTTTACTCCTTCAAAGTTGTTAAGCTTTAATGAGTGTGATGGAACACGTGCAATCTGGAAGGGTGGATGCCTGTACACTGGGTTTTCTGGCATAGGCAAGCATAGCGCATAAATCCAATAACGGACCTGTTATGCTTACCTAGGGATTTCTGGAGTGAGTGTTCACTTATAGGCTAAAGCATGTCTTCTTTGATCACCATTGGGTTCAATTCCTTTGAAAAGTCAACGTTCTTGTTGGGCTTTACAGTTAGACAAGGGCACTCCAAGCATCTTATGCAAGTTTTTCAATAATACTCTCTCGTTTCATATACAATATTTTGTATATCATGATTTTCATATATTGCTTACAAGTTCATACTTTCATAATCATCTGTACGGTTATACACCTACATTTTCTAATCTCATGATTATTCATTGACTGCCTCATAGATGTCTGCTCGCCGCATGCTCCGTGATGCCAGCCAACGCACTGTTCGTGCTCCTGGACAACGTTCTGATCGTCGCTTCGCATCTTTAGTCGCTGAGCAGATTGCTGCAGTGATCCCAAACCTTGTCAGTGAGATAACCCCGAATAGTAACAGTGCCAACACAGGGGGTGCGACTCAATTTCGGTGCACTTTCAAACACTTTAACTCATGCAACCCCACAAAATTTACTGGTGAGGAGGGTGCTACTGGCCTCCTCCAATGGTTTGAAAGTATGGAGAGCACCTTTGTGAACATCGAGTGTCCTGATGAACTCCGCGTTCGCTATGCTACTAGTGTCCTTCAAAAGGGGGCGCTAACCTGGTGGAATGGCGAAAAGCGCAATCGGGGCGCTGATGTTGCATTATCTTTGTCTTGGACTGAAGTTAAGGAACTCATGATCGCCAAATTTTGCCCTAGGAACGAAATCAGGAAACTGGAGGATGAGTTTCGTGAGCTCAAACAAGACAGTGGCTAGAATCTTGCATATAATACTCGATATCATGAACTCAGCATATTGGTTCCACACATGGTCACCCCGGTCTCTCGAGCAATCAAGAAATATATCGAGGGATTACCTGATCTGATTCAAGACGTTGTCACTGGAGGAAAATCCACTATGGTGGAAGAAGCCATTCAGCTTGCGGCCACTTTAACAGACAAACACGTAAGGAAAGGAAACTTGATTAGGAAGGGCACCAAGACGTCTCTGAGAAAACCACCAATGTTGTTGAACGATCTAAGACTGTTTTAGCAAAGGCCGCCACTACTTCTTCGAACTCTAAGAAACGAATGGGCGATAATCAGAACCATGCTGTTGTGGATCCTGTGACTCAACCTCCTATCAAGAAAGCCTACACGGGAATCCATCCTCAATGCAACACTTGCAAGTATCATCACCCTGCAAATCTTCCATGTCGTCAATGCACTAGATGTGGAAGGTTTGGACACTTTGTCACTACTTGTCGTGTAACGGTTGGGACACAAGATAATCATCAAGCAACTGCTCAGGAACCACTGCCGATTACTAACGGTCGGGCATGTTATAATTGTGGAGACCCTAACCACATGCGACCTCGATGCCCTGAATTGAATAATGTAAACCAGGTGGCACAAGGAAGAGCTTTCAATATCAATATCAACGAAGCAAACGGTCAGGGTGGCGTTAATCCCACCGGCTAAACCATGAATGGAATCTTCTTAAGACTCGAGAATTCAATACTTGTGTTTTCATTTTCTTGATCCTATTATCATTTTGTACCCAATTGTGTCGTACTCATAAGCATATAACATCTATAAATTTCCTTGCATACTATTGTGTACGAACGCAGGTTGGAAATTTATCATATTTGGTTACGTTTATTTTAATCATAGAAGTTTAAGACTCTACCTCACATTTTGTTGAAACATTTGGACTTGATTTCCATGAAATCAAACTACTAAAAACTTGATACTTGATCCTACAGAGCTTTTCTAAAAACATCATTGTTTGTTATATGAAACTTGATTTTCCTTAAATTGACTATTCATTAAACATTTAATTATTCATGATACTCGTAAACATGGCTGGCCAAATATGAGCTATTTCTATAGGCCACAAAAATAACACTTATACTTAATGGTCGTCGTACTTATAAACTTGCTTGCATGTGTGTATTATCAATTTGCATGTTGATCTATGAAAGACAACTACTACATTTATCCACTCAACTAAAACAAACATATCACTTAAAGGGCTCCCCGGATGGGTGGTAGCCCATACTTAAATTTTGTTATGCTTGCAAGTCGTTGCAAACCAATGTAATTGAACTCATTATTATATAGCCTCATTTCGTTGATAGCGTCTCATTGTAACCCAACGTGTTTGTTGTGTCATCTTCTTGTGGAATTTATTTGCTTTAATGTGTTGTTAGGTTAGGATCATAGAAGGACATAAAACCTTAATGTAAGGTAAATTGATGATTCCGGTCCGGAACGTAATCATGAATTTACAGGTGCGTTAAGGTGGTATGAAATTCTATTAGAGTTTTTGGTAGACGTCAAGTACGTTTTCGATGTGTCAAAGGTGTGGTGGGTTAGCTGCGGTACACCCTATATATAAACACTAATGACGCATCGAAAATGAGTCTGGAAGTCGAACCAGGAACAAACTCTAGATACTTGGCAGTTCATCTAGTCTTTCTATAGTTGATCAACTCATACATTTATTTTAGGATTCCAAAAACTTGAAGTTTAGTGTTTTACTAGATTCTTATTCTCCTTACTATTTGAGACGAACCTAATCCAAATCCTTAACTCACACCTACCAAACCTCTTATCCAAATCATTCGAATTTTCCAAACCACAATTATCTTAATTTTCACCCAAACATCCATAACCCTATGTTTCTAATAACTTCGGGACGAAGTTTCTAAAAGTAGGGGATGCTGTGACATCCGTCACTTTTCTTTTCTTTTTTTTTTATTCTATCTTTATTTTTGTATATAATAATAATAATAAATATAAATTCTTTAGATTTATAAAAAAATAAAATAAAAAGGGGTGTGAGGCTTTTATTTATAAAGTTTATTAGCTTAACCATAGTCCAAAACAAACCATACTAACCACAACCCAAACCACCACCCCATCACATGAGCCCAAGGCCCAGAACTGAGCCCACAATATTGGCCCAACTGCTGGCCCACAATCCCTCTCCCTCTTCACTGTTTAAAAAAAAAAGAGAAAACATTTTGCCTCTGCACGGACTCGAACCGGAGCCGGCCCGCACAACACACAAACACAAACCAGTTGAGCTATGGCTCGTTTCTGAATGTATCCCAACCCGAAATGTATAAAACACCAACCTGCTACCCCTTTCCCCTTCCTTGTTGCTCGCTGCAGACCCGAGTGCAGCCATCAACCTCTTCTTTTGGAAACTTTGACCGAATTTAAGGATGTTTATGGACCAGCTATCAATCCCGCACATCCTGGACGCGTCAACCGCCCCTTAATCACCAGAATTAGAGCATTAAATGCTCGTTTTTGACCAACCATTAGTCAAGAATCGAAACCTTATAAATACTCGCTGTTAATTCAATTAAACTTGCACACAATCTCTAAAAGGGCCGATTATAATAACCCTTTCATCAAAACCACGTTACAATCTCTAAAATTTTCGGATTTGAAGCACTTTGTTTCGTGATTGGGTTCTTGATCTTCACAGTCAATCGGTACACTTTAACATTGAATTATATATGCTTTTGAGTCGATTTTGATTTAGGAATAAAAGCCCTATCATTTGATTCGTTATCTGTAACGATTTCATGATCAATTGTAAGGGTTAGGTTCTAGGGTTTATGTTTAGGAATTGGGGAAAAACTGTGAAGAAGGTTTTAAATTTTTTTAATCTGTTTAAAACTCATAAGTGGAGGCAGACCAGGTGGTTTTGTCTTGTGTTTATGGACAAGAGGGCTGGAGTTCGATCCCTAGCAACACCACTTTTTTTTTTAGAACCTTGTCTTTTATATTTTTCATGTATTTATCTTTTAAATAATTTTAAAATACCTAAAATGATTTATAAATTCTCCAAAATATATTTTATGTTATGTAAACAATAAGGGTTACCATACAATTTTTAGTTTTCAAAAATCATTTATTTATTATATATAATAAATATTACAAATTTATTCAATTATAATTAAATAATTCTATAAAAATATCGAAACGATTTTATAAATTTCCACAAAAATTATTCTGAGTTGATAAAACATTAAACTTTTCTGAAATGATTTTTATTTCTGAAAAATCATTTATTTAATATTTTTAATCAATTTTTGTTAGTTTTAATCATAAATAAATCATAATGAATTCATTTTTCAATATTTTTGCACCAAAATTTTATATAAATTATTCCTATCCATTTAGAACAGAAATACAATTTTTAATTTAAAAATTCTTTAATTTTAATATTTTTAAATATTAAAGTTATATTTTGACAATTTGAAATAAATAGATTTAATAATCTATTTATAAGAAAATAATTTTATAAAAATTATTTTCACACTTAAAACTTTATATTGTGACCATCTTTATTTTAAAATTTACAAAAAGACTTTTGTTTATTTATTTATCAAATTTCTCTTATTTATTAAACGTTTAATTTATTATTCAAACGAATACTTATCCCCAATCCGAAACCCTAGATAATACTCATAGACTAGATAAACTTAGACTTATTTGTTACCTTATACATAGGGTGATACTTGGCAACGTTGGATTACACTTATTCAATTCCACAAGACTTATCACCTTGCTAAGGTGAGTATTACTTATCCTAATTTTCGCTTTTACAACTTTTGGGGTGATTCATGCACAAGTATACAAAACTTTCATATTCATTTACACATACATTTTTATTCATTTATAATTCATATACGTGTCTTGTTTATCTTTGTGCTTATGTTTGAACATGAACGTAGCTTACATTCAAAATCATACATCTAGACATAACTTATGTTATGGTGCTCTTTACATATAGACGTAACTTATGTTACGGTGCTCATTTAGACATAACTTATGTTATGGTGCTCTTTTAGACTTGACACGTGTTAGGGTGCTCATTATCAATTTCATCTTATCAACTTTACATTTGATCTTTGTTTTGTTTGGTTACTTGCGTGTTTACATAATGCCTTGGTGATGCTAGACACATGAATTGTACTACTTTTCAAACTTATACTATATGTACAAAGCTAGGTAGTACTCACCAACATCATATGTTAACAAAATTTATTTTCGTGCATGTTTCAGGATAAGCTGCTTGACGCTTCACATAGGACTTTGGACTTAGATTAAATCAATCAACTATCTTTATTTTGTTGTCATGTATTTATTTTCACATGTTGTAAAACAATATTCAATAATCAAATATTTACATTTTAGCACCATGAGCTTTTGAACAATCGTCACTACGTGGCACCTCGATGATTCCGCCATCGGTTGGGGTGTTACACTTACACATTAATCTCATTACTGTTAAAGGGTGAACCTGAAAGGGGAAGAACCTTTAACCGCATCTTATACTTGGGCAGTATCTACTACTTAACACATTTTGGTTGCACGTATTGTTTCTTGTATTACTTATGTTAGTGTTATGGAAAAGCATATCACCCTAGTGTAAGGTAAATCGATGATTACGGTCCGGAACGCAATCATGGGTTTACAGGTACATGAGGGTGGTGTGTAATTCTATTTAGGCTGTTGGTAGACAATCAGTACGAGTCCAAAGTATCGGGAGTGTGGTGGGTTAGCTGCGGTACACCCTATATATAAGCATAAACGATACTGTGGGAGCGGACTAGGAGTCTGACCAAGAACCTACCCATTACTACCTCTTCAATAGGTCGTTGACTAATAGCTAGCATTTTTTAGTTTTGTTGGAGCCTTCCTTGTTGACCACCTCTACAGAAAACCTTAAACTTTGTATACTCTTACACTCTCTGTTAGTCAAAATCCTGTTACATGTCCTTAATAATGTTCGATCAGAAACCATTCAAAAGTAGGGGAGACTGCTTCATTAGTACCTCTGCCCTTCACCAGATACACATTCCCAAAACCCTCCACATTTACTGTAAAAGTACTGATTTCTGAGAAGATTAACATGGACCTTTGTATGACACCCTAGGCAAATCCCACATCGGCCGTGGCCAGGAGAGATCCGTGGTTCATAAGTAATACAAATCCTCTTAAATCACCAACGCGTTTTGGGCTAATGCTAGTGGATGAAAGGAGAACTCCACAGTTAAGCGTGCTTAGGTGGGAGTAGTATCAGGATGGGTGACCTCCTGGGAAGTCTCCACCGGGGCAACCAAAAACAAATCCGTGAGCTTCTGGATGGGCAACCCATCGGGGGCAAAGCGGACAATATTGGTGGTGAGAGAGGCCGGATGTTACAAATGGTATCAAAGCCACTCCTGTGCCGTTTGGGATGGTGGGGCAAACCTCATCGATGACGATGAGTCCCTAAGGGGGGGGGGGTGATTGTAAAAGTACTGATTTCTGAGAAGATTAACATGGACCTTTGTATGACACCCTAGGCAAATCCCACATCGGCCGTGGCCAGAAGAGATCCGTGGTTCATAAGTAATCCAAATCCTCTTAAATCACCAACGCGTTTTGGGCTTAATGCTAGTGGATGAGAGGAGAACTCCACAGTTAAGCGTGCTCAGGTGGGAGTAGTATCAGGATGGGTGACCTCCTGGGAAGTCTCCACCGGGGCAACCAAAAATAAATCCGTGAGCTTCTGGATGGGCAACCCATCGGGGGCAAAGCGGACAATATTGGTGGTGAGAGAGACCGGATGTTACATTTACACTCTCAAGTTCCTAACCTCGGGTCAAACGTCAAAGAGATTTGCTTTAAACACCTACTTCAAAATTTGTCAAATCAACTCATGCATTTCTTTTAGGATTCCTAAAACTTAAAGTTTAGTATTTTGCTAGATTCTCATTCTCTTTGCTATTTCAGACGAACCTAATTAATCCAACCCTTAAAACTCACACACATCAATCCTCTTATCCAAATTATTCGAAGCAATTTATTCTATTATCTATAAATTCATGTCGTGCCTTAACCCAAATTTTCCAAACCACAGTTGCCCTAATTTTTACCCAATCACCCTCAACCCGGGATTTTTAATAACTTCGGGACGAAGTTTTCCAAAAGTAGGGGAGACTGTGACATCCATCCTCTACATCTATCATTGATTATACAACTTTAGATCTTTATGTATTAAAGTTTATTTTTCTAATTCCATGTATTTCAACTTCTTAATAATAATAATAATAAAAATTTGTTAAAAAAATGCATGAAAGACACGCCTACAATTATGTGGTGATTTCACAAAATGACAAAAGTCATTAATACATTTTTTTTTAAATTTTGTAATATAACCGCCTAGAAATTTTAGTACACCTTCATTGTAGGGAGCATCATAGAAATAATCTAACCAAATCATTGAACGTTACCATTTTAGTTTCTAATTTCTTTCCATGACATACGTAATCTTACTACGCGTGATCAGCCAAAAAATCATTCCACATGGTGATCCTATATTTGGCTCGTAATCATGGGAGTTTCCAAATATAGAGTATGCGGATAGGAACCCTATATAGACGATGCCTACTCGTTTAGAACAAACAACACGTCCCCCGAACAAAAAAAATAATAATAATAATAACCACCTCCGAGGGTCATCACTGTCGCGGCTCGAGCCACACGCCACCACACCGTCATTTCTAGCCGCACCGCCATCGTTCTCGTGTCCCGTCGCTGTTACCGGTTGAATTCCGACAATCACGCCGGCGGGTCAACACCTTCCAAACTTGTCCAACACATTTGCCTTTAATGCTAAATCAAATTTCCTGATTTAGTGAAAATATGATTCAAGTGTTTTGACCAATCTAAGTTACCTACCTAATCATTGTTTTGACTCCTTAAATCACGGATATAGCAATTCAGATTCTATACTTCGAAACATATATATAAACATTTTTAGAGCCTTATCAATTCACACAGGAGGAATGGCCGAACCTACCCCTTTTGACTAGTCGCCTCCACGGATCCGACAACCCGTGAACCCAACCGTTGAACACACGCCACGCCACGCCACGCCATACCCAACTGTTGCGCAAGCTAACATCACTCGCACCTCCGTCGCCATTCATTTTCCGATGGACACCTTCAAGACCTACACAATGTCCTTGGCTAAGGTAACGCTTTGATTCTGTTATAGATCCGAATATCCAATCTATGAAACCAAAATGACTATGATATAAAATGGATTTGGTCAATAAGAAAATTCGTTTTTGAAAGCTCCTTTTGGTTGAGTGGATATAGCATTCATATGTTATCTTTTATTAAACCTCTGTTTAAATTTTGTCATCAAAATGGTTTGATATTTTACTTCGAAGTCTCAGCCTCTAGGAAAAAAGGGCATGTGTATATATATATATATATTGAATCAATAATTATTAAATTGTTTTTTTTTACGTAATTCTATTTGTATATATTAAAAACATTGGAGATAATGGATTCACATATATCAGTACATGTCATGATCTCATTAAACTTTAATATTATTATTATTATTATTATGGGTAAATCAATCGTTGTTCATTTTGCACGAACACTATAAATATAATAATATAACATTAATAGACTCTAAATTCGCATTTTTAATTGACTTAGGTGCAAGCATAATTCATTGTTACTCGTTGATTTTCTTACAAGTTCATCACTTCAAATAAATGTGAGTATTTCCTATCCCCTTTTTGCTTTTATTCATTTTTGGGGTGTTACATGTACACTTATAAAAAATACACATACAAATTCACATTTTTACAATACAACTCTAGTACATTGTGCATTTACTTACATACGTGCTTTATGCTTAGACATTACATGTAGAATACATTTGTACTTAGTGAAATCATTAGCCATGTACAAGCCGACATTAACATTGGATAGCGCTATTAGATTAACAACTCGCCTAGGTTGATTCTCCCCCTTTTTCATCGGAGAATCCATGGTCATTGTTAAGTTATTATCCAATTATTTGGATAAGTACACCGCCGTTCATTTAGTACATTATACAGTCAAAGGATTGATTTCGCTCATTTGTATGATACATAGTTTACATAATTGCACTGTAGCTTTGCACTTGAATTGTATACCATTTTTCCAACTTACTATATGTATTAAAACTAGGAATGCTCACCAACATTTCTTATATTGACAAAACCTATTTTGTACATGTTTCAGGTGCAGTTTGATCTTAGTTCCATAGCATTGGATTTTAGTGCTCGCTTTTAATAAGTTATTTCAAATTTCATGTTTCATTCAGACTTTTGTATTTTTTTTCCATTTCATCTATGTAAGACAATTTAAATTATTCAATAATATATTTACATTTTAGTACCATGTGCTTTTGAACAATCGTCACTACGTGACACCTCGATTATTCCGCCATCGGTTGGGGTGTTACATCCGTTTCCCGACCAGAGTCCAACGGGTTATTCATAGTAGTGTCTCGACTCCAGGGGTGCATGAGTTCGTTTTTAGTAGGTTAGGGTTTGCCGTCCAGAAAGGGGTGGTGGCGTAACTTGTTGCCCGCCTGCCCGCTATCTTGATGTAATTAGTCGCGTTAATGCATGTTATTATTATTAAATTAAAAAAATATAATTTTAACTTATAGTTGTTCCCTACGAGATTTCATTTTTTGAAAACGTTGCATTACATCTTCGACCGAAACTTCTTTAAAGAACTCATTTTCGAGATTTTTTTGCAAAAATGGGTAGTATGCTTAGTGTTAGAGTGTTTATAGGTAGAGGGCGAGATAAAAAGCAAAAATGGGTAAGTCACCATCTTGGTTGGCGACATTGAAAAAGATTTTTGAATGTCACCATCTCATTTGGCGACTTTAAATGAATTTTTATTATAATTAATGGAAGTCGCTAACTTAGTTAGCAACATTGAATGAAATTTTGAATGTTGCCATCTCATTTGGCAATTTTGAATGAATTTTTATTATAATTAATGAAAGTCGCTAACTTTTTTTTTTTTTGAACGGCCAACAAAACTTTTATTCATCAAGCTAACAAGATGCTAGCGCACACAATCCGAGTACATAATCCGAAAAAACAGTAACAAATATCCGAACACTGTCCCATTCTAACTATATCAAATCTACTCCAAGAGTCCCACGTCATGTCTGACATCTTCCCTCGATTGGAAATCCATAAGAAGCTCATAATCTTTATCTCCTCAAAAACACTCCGAACCACTATCGCCTTTTGATTAAATATTAGGTCGTTCTGAGCTTTCCACAAACTCCAAAAGGCCGTCAACACAACGCCATAAAATGCTTTCTTTGCCCGCCTGTTGGATATAGCCGTCTTGTAATACCGAAGAATATCCCGCACATGAAAAGCAATCAGGTTTGGAACTCGACACCACGCCCAAATCGCCTGCCATAATTCCATTGCCACCGGACACACCGTAAACAAGTGCTCTACAGACTCAACATTATCATCACACATTCGGCAGTACGAGGATTCAATCTGAATATTTCTCTTGGCTAACGCATCCGCAGTTGGAAGCCGATCAAGAAACGCTCTCCAAGCCACCATCCTCACTTTCCTAGGGACCCAATTACACCATTCAAAAACCTTATCAGGTCTGGTATATGTCTGCTGAATAATCCGATGCTTCACTGCGCGCACCTCAAAGTCTACAGAGCCATTAAAGTTTGTTGTCCAGACATCAGCTCCAGGTATCATATTCAGACATCAGCTCCAGGTATCATATTCATGGGAACCAACAACAGCAGCAAGTCTGCAAGCTGCTGCTGTTCAGCCGCGTTAAGAGCAGCACGTCGCCATTCCCAGGTGAACTGCGTACCTTGTAACGCATTCTGCAAACGATCAGCAACCCGACAACCTTGATTTTTCTCCAATGCAAACAGATCAGGGTACTTATTACACAAAGCGTCGTCCGTAATCCACCAATCCAGCCAGAAGTTAATACCAGAGCCGCATCTCAGATTCGCTTTAATCCGCTTTTGTGGTTCTAAATTCAAATTTGCTAACAGCTTCGGAACACTTGCTATTTGTTTCCACACCCCTCCCATGGATAGCTTAACCGGAATGTAATACCACCCTCTACCACTGCCATGTATGGACCATACAACCTTCCGCCATAAATCATTTTGGTTTGTCTTAAATCGCCACCACCACTTTGATAAGAGGCTCAGATTTGCGTCTCTAAGTGCACCCAGCCCCACTCCACCATACTTAACTGGTGAAATCGTTTTTTCCCACGCCACCGAACTTAGTTTGTCAACATCTTCCGTCCCACCCCAAAAAAACTTTCGACGAATCCTCTCAAGACTTTCAACAACCTTTAAAGGGGTCCGAAACAGCGAAAAGTAGTATAACGGGAGGGAACTCAATACCGCCTTAAGTAATGTAATCCTACCACCATAGGAAAGGCATTTAGATTTCCATGTCGATAATTTTTTCTTCACCTTGTCGATAACCGGGTCCCAACTCTTCACTAGATTCATGTTCATTGCTATTGGTACTCCAAGGTGAATAAATGGGAGCCGATCGTGCGCACACTGAATAGACATTGCCAAGGCTGCCACCTCATTCTCAGCAACCCCAACCCCATATACACGGCTCTTTTTTGAGCTTATTCTCAAACCTGACAGCAAATAAAAACCCCTCAAAACCCGCCTTAAGTTTTTTGCATTTGTAATCGACCAATCCCCACATTACACAACGTCATCTGCGTAAATAAAATGTGATATCCGCAGCCCCGTACCACCCACTTGAATACCATGAAACTCGCCAAGATTGCAAGCCCTTCTCATGATCCGAGTAAGCGCCTCCATGGCTAAAATAAATAGAAATGGGGAAAGTGGATCCCCTTGACGTAGACCTATTTGGCATGTAAATTCAATAGTAGGAGACCCATTAACCAACACAGAAGCCCGAGCACTCCGGACTATAGACATGATCCAACCTCGCCATTTAGTTGAAAAGTTCATTTGTAGGAGTATATCTTCTAAAAAATCCCATCTCAATGAATCATGGGCTTTCTCAATATCCGCCTTCAAGAAGAAAGCCTTGCACTTTGATTTCTTCAACCACACTATCGTCTCATTCAAAATTAGGGGACCATCTAGAATATTTCTACCGCTAATAAAAGCGGTTTGCTCCTCTGAAACAAGGAACGGCATAAAATTCTTCAACCTTAACACCAACACTTTTGATAGCACCTTGTTTAACACACCAACCAAGCTGATCGGTCTGTAATCTCCTAACGTTGGCTGGTCACGCCCCTTAGGAATCAAAGCGATGAATGCCGAAAAACACCCTTCACGAACCGCCCCATTTGTATTGAACTCCTCAAATAGTTTTAGGAAATCTTGCTTCAATACGGGCCAAAACTTCCGAATGAAATTAAAATTGAATCCATCAGGACCCGGCGCCTTTACACCATCACAATGAAAGACCGCTTGTGTTACTTCTTCCAACGTGAACGGAGCATCTAAGACAATAACCGCATCCTGTGAAAGACACTTTACGTCTAGGCAAAAGAACTCCGGTTTTGGGCCTGCATCAAAACTAAACTTATTAGCAAAAAAAAGTGGCAATCTTTTCTTTCACCACAACTGGATCCGAGAACCAGGCACCCTCGCATCGAATCCCATGAATCCGGTTATTTGTAGAATTCATTTTCATCACTCCATGAAAATACTTTGAGTTTTCATCCCCATCAAACGCCCACCGTGTCCTAGATTTTTGTCTCGCATCCAATGCCTTAACTCTTTCTTCTTCTTAACTTGGTTAGCAACATTGAATGAAAATTTTTGGCAACTTTCAAAATTATAAATTTTTTTAATCAAAGTCGCCAATTGAGTTGGCAACTTTCAAAATTATAATAAATCTTAATCAATGTCGCCAAATGAGATGACAACATTCAAAAATCTTGCATCAATGTCGCCAAATGAGATGGTGACATTCAAAAATCTATTTCAATATCGCCAACCAAGATGGCCACTTACCTATTTTTGCTTTTTATCACACCCTCTACCTATAAACACTCTAACACTAAGCAAACTACCCATTTTTGCAAAAAATTCCCTTTTCGATGTAACAAATGCAAGAATCATTATAAAAAACCACTAATTGAAAGCCACGAAATTAATCTAAACTTTTAACAATTAAAAACAATAATTTAAACGAAATTAATCTAAACTTGTTTATAAAAGGTAAACGATTTTTTTTTGTTAAAAATGCAACAAAAGCTCTTTAATATATACTAGTAGAATGCCCGCGCGATGCAGCGGGGAACACAAACACTTCTAAGGGTGTGCATGGTTCGGTTAAGTTCGATTATTAACCTCAACCGGAACTAAAATCAAATGTTATCAATTAATCAATCTTATTAAACAATTGGTTCCTTGGTTCGGTTAGTATTGTTAGATTATCGGTTTTTAGTTCGGTTTGGTTAATTTTGGTGAATAACAAAAACAAACTTTGGCTAAATTTTTTTGTCTATAAATATATGAAATGGAGGTATAAATACATGAAACAGAGGTAAAAAATAGGCCTATAAACGAACCAAATGTTCATGAGCTGTTCGTTAACTTGTTCGGCGGGAAGTTCGTTTATGTCGTTTATTTAATAAACGAACAAACACGAACAAAAAAATTGTTCGTTTAGTTAAATGAACGAACATAAACAAACGTTGAGTTAGTTCATTTATGTTCGTTTATTTATGTCCGTTTAAGTTTATTAATTACATACGTAGTTATATTTACACAAATACAAACATAAATTTGGCTTTAGCTACTTGTATCTATTAATATATATAAAAGAATTGAACATTGCTGACGTGGCGTGCAATGGTGCCTTCAACCTCTCCATGAAACTGCCACGTGGCATTTTAGTGTTTTTGAATTATTTCTTTTTTTAATTAAAAAAAAGATAAACATAAAACTCTAAATTTATCTCTCTATCTCTCAATTACTAAAATTAAATTGAGTTATTTTAATAAAAAAGAATTTAAAAACAAATTTAAATTTTTCTCTCTTATGTTCCTCCCATAATTTTTAAACGTTAATATCTTTTATATTCGAGATTTTTTAAATTAAAAAATTACACCAAATTAACGAGCGTTTTATTATCTTTCCAACGGATACCATAGTGCTATATAAAAAACGGAGAAAAAAAGACTATTTTTGTGGGGTTATGTTCATACAGAAAAAAAACACAAATGTTCAGGTTATTCAATAAACATGTTTTTTTCTTTTAAACCAGGTTCTTATCTACGATGTTGAAATTCAGCCAATCGCCATGCTATCATTGGAATTTTACTCTTCTAAAGATGGATAGGTATACTTCATCAAGAGAAACTAGGAGAAAGAATCGCGCAACACTGCAACACATGGTGTCACCTTATAGCAAAGTTATTTCTTTATTTATTTAATTACCAGAGTAATAATTATTACTATTAGTATTAGTATTATTAGAATGGTTATATTTTTCAACACTTATCATGAATTCTACATCTATATAAGTCAAAGTCAAATTGTAACATATTTTAAATTACGTGAAGATGATTATATGTTGAAGGTTATCCTTTTAATACTGTATTATGTTTAATATGGTTTATGCTTTTTATTTTTTTAACTTTTTAAATAAATGTTTTTTAACAAAGATTGATTCTGTTTAAGCTATTTACTCTTTTCGTGATTTGGGTTTTCTTCTTTTATCATTTTTTATTAAATCATATTAAATTTTTCAACCCCGGGACCTTCCCGGGGTAATCAGCTAGTAAATATATAACCAATTAATAATTTGTTTTTTCAGTAATACAAAATCGTTCACATCTATTATGTTCGTGAACATCCATTTATGTTCGTTGGTGAACTGTTCATTTAGGTTTAAATGAACAACATAAACGAACAAGAACATGACAAATTTCTTAATGAACGAATATAAACACAAAAATGTGTTTGAGTATGTGTTCGTGTTTAGTTAATATTTAATGAACATTTGGTTCGTTTACAAACTTAGGTATAAAAGCTAAAAATTTCAAAACCCCTCTATTTATAACGCCACTACAATTCATAAACCTATCTACTCACCTTCAAACCATATTAGAGTATAATTTGCTATATACTTTTAATTAAAAATTTGATTTTTTACGTGATGAACAATAATTGAAACTCAACCAAAATCGAACAAAAACATTCAAACCAAACTGAAAATTAACCAAAACCGAGTTAACCTAATATTGTCTTTTTTGTACCCTAAGTTAACCAAAATTAACAAACCAAAACTGAACTATTCATACATTTATATCTTTTATACATCCATTACATGTATTTATACCTTCATTTCATTTGCTTCTTTGTAAATTTTTAACCAAAGTTTGGTTTTGGTTATTAACCAAAATTAACTAAACCGAACTAAAAACGAGAACCTAATCAAATAGACTGAACCAATTAACCAGTTGGTTAACAAGATTGATAAATCGATAATGTCGATTTTTGTTTCAATTGAGGCTTATAACTGAACTTAACCTAACCCAACCATGAACCATTAGAAGTGTCTGTGTTCCCTACCACATTGTGCGGGCATGTTGTTATGAATATATTAATGAGTCTGTTTCAGTTTAACTAATTTGGGTTAACTAAAGATACAAAAAGAAAACGATAACCAATTTTAAGTTAAACCGGATGTTTTCAGTTTTCAATAGATTCTGGTTCAGTTTTGTCAGTTTTGTGGTTTGGCTTCGATGAACGATTTAGCTATTGCTCACTCCTAGATATCGTTAATCACGTCACATAAAGATTTTAAAATAAAAATTAGCAATAGTATACTCAAATTAAAGATAATAAAATGCTCATTATTATGATGTAATTTTTTTTATAAAAGTATAAACGTATGCAAAAAAATATGACTATTTAAAAATTATGGGGGATGATTTGCTTAACATAAAGAAAAGAAGTTTAACTATAATTTAAATAAGCAAAAGTTAAGTAAAGTTTAAGAGATTAAAGTGTAACTAAGATAGGTTATTAAAATGTAAATAATGTATGAATGACTATTTTATCCTCATTTCAGGGTTATTAATGAAAAATAAGTTCTTAACTTTTGGGTATCTTAAACTACCCCTCACTCATGCATTATAATATAGTATAGATAAATTAGAAAATGTACGTTAAGTTTTGAAAGTTGTTCAAGTATTAAGATTATGAAAAACTATTTGGATGCCCAAACATAGGAATGACTACAATGAGAGAGGGTTTTTTTTTTTTTTTTATCAGCATTCAAAATGAGGGCCGTCGCCAGTATGAATGTAGATCGCTACCCAACTTTATAGTCTCATTAGATATCACGGGACAAGGAGACTTTGTCAATCTAGAAATTGAAAACTTAAACGTTACATTAGGAACGATGAGCTTAGCCGTTACTTAGGAAATATAAGCTGGAGACTTCACCATTAGAAATGGCGATGAGTTGATAATTTTCCTAGTGTCAAGAATCAATTGCGCAATACTATATTACGTATTAGTAGGGACTAGATGTGACAAGAATCAATTGTGATAAAACTCCAAAGGTTACGCTTGGATATGTAGATTACTATTGGCGCCAAAACTGGAAGAGATGCGACGCATCAATGGGTCATAAGTCTTCAACGCTTCCATCAACAAAGAGACACATTTATTCACATCCATTTCAATCAACGGTGTGTTGTTTCATCAAGGGTTGTGTCAATTAGACGGTGTCTATTATATTAGCATAAATAGATTGTTGTATCTCAATAATCAGGGTCGGCTTAATGGGGAGTATGTTGAAGCTAAGGCTTTAGGCCCCCAATTAACTAGGGACCCCAAATTTTAAAGATTTTTTTTATATTATATGGTATGTTTTTTTTTTTTTTTTTTTTTTTTTTTTTGTAAGTAAAGACTTTAAGCTTAATCTCTATAGTCTGTGTGTCTTATTTATTGTATTTATCATGTAAATAGTTCTAATCCTTCAATTATGGTTATCTTCACATTTTATGTTGTTTTTTAAGTTTTGTCAAAGGGCTCTCATTTTAGTATTTGCTTTAGGCCCCTATAAAGATTGAGCCGGTCCTGTTAGTAATAATATATTCAAGCAATACAAATTCAAGTTCTTGTCAAATTCAATGTTGTTTCTTATCAATAGAGAAAGATTAGGCTCAACAATTGGTATCAGAGCATCAGGCTTTTGATAGGATTCATCAATTGTTCAATTTCATAAGTCATAGAGATCGTTGGAAAGAATAAATTTCGAAACTAGGGTTTTGATTTCGGAGAACTATTTGATTCAAGGGCAACACGATTGCTCTTCGGTTCGTGTGGTTAGCAAGTCGGCGTTAGAAACAAAATCATGGTTGGTTCTATATTGTTTAAAGTGCCAGGAAGAATCCTCTACAAATTTGGTGTTATACACGATTGGGTGGTATTCTCAAAAGTCAACCGTATTCAGATAAATCAAGTTTTCAAAACAAGCTTCAATTCAGGTTTTTCAAATCTCTCATCTGAATTTAGATTTATTTATATTGGGGTAGAAACAAGAAACCATACAGGGTTTTAGAATTACATATTGTCAAAGTGAACGTCATTTGATCTGAAATCATGGATGATGCACAGAGCAGTTCGAATCAACAAATTGATAATTCATAAGGAATTTGGGTCTTAATCTTGTCACCCGTGTCTGATTTTAAAAGCTACAAATTATACCATATAGGCTATATGCATCAAAACCATATTGGATGCAAACCAACTTTGGGAAATGATTGAACCTACGGAAGGAACACATGTTGACATAAATAGCTTAGTAGATAGGTGTTTTGTGTAATGTGTAATTCTCATTGTTATAGTAAGCGAACTTGTGGTAGGCAAAGAAGCCCATTGGACGAACATATGATATTAGTGAACATAGGCTAGATAGCGAAGAAAAGCCTATCTTCGCTATATGCCCAAGGCCCAAGCCCAGCAAATATGATTCTATATATAAAGAACATGTGGGTTTATGGCTTAGGTTGTTCGTCAATTAGTTAGTTAGCCATTCCAGTGTGAGCAGCCACCAAGTTCGTGTGTGTTAGTCGTGTTGTCTTGAGTTGATTGTAATAGATTTATAATCAATAGAAGACAAGTTTTAAAGAATTTATCGTGTTCGATCTTGATTCATATATAATTGTTTTTGCATAACATCTATCAAGGGATTTCGCACCTTGATAGACCTGATCAATCTTGTAATCGATCCATTCCAAGGAACTACAGCCTAAAGCCTCATAACAACAACACTAATCACCTCAGTAGGCGAACTTATAAACAAACAATAACGTTAAATTACACCCTTCATTTGACAAACCAACGAACTCGCTACCAACAAAATTATTAAATTAGACATTTGAATAGTCTATTTATAGATAATGTTTATCTCATTGATTTGTAATTATCACCTCCCTAAAATAGGGAATGTATCTTGTGTATATATTGTTTACCTAATGGAATAGAAATCAAGCATTGAACCATACAATTCTACATGGTATCAAGTGCCTAACCCTAGTCTCCTTCCCCTTAATCTCGCCGTCACCTTCCCTTCGATCACCCTCTATTCCGATCGGTTTTCTTATCACATCGATCATGTCTTCCTCTTCCCTACACCCTGCTGTCACAGTCTCCAATATTAAAAACTTCATTCCCATAATTCTTGACCGCCAAACTGAACACTACAATACCTGGGTCGAACTCTTCACCATCCATTGCAAGGCTTATGAAGTCTATGTAACACCCCAACCGATGGCGGAAACATCGGGGTGCCACGTATTGATGATTGTTCAATAGCTCATGGTGAATAATAAATTTCATTAAATGATTTAAATGAATTACATACAATTGTTCTAGAATTTGTACATCAAATTGAATAAACTATACACATATCTTCAAGCATCAATTCAAATCTTCAAGCAAATAGAACCTGAAACATGTTAAGTTGAAAATGTTTTGGGTCAACAAAAGTTGGTGAGAATTACATAGGTTTTTGATGATTGAATAAAAATGTTGTGCAATTCATGTGTCATGTCAATCTAGTCCATATGTGAGAACATACTAGAAATAAATCGAGTGCATAATCAACCCTGATGACTGTTATAATATGATACATACCATACGCTCATGGTCCAATTGAATATGTTATACGATAACAAACACCCACGCTACCTTTGTAGGAGGCACGTATCCGGGTGGGATTGTCAGTCCAATAGATCTATCAATGTTTACCGCCGGCTTGTACGGAGTTAATGATTATGCTAGAATGGTGCTTACTCTAATCATGCTCAAGACATAATGCTACATAGAAAACACATAGACACATTGATGATTGAATTGCATAAATGATGTTGTAACATGTTTCACCCCAAAAATGGTGATAAATAGAAAATGGGCTATGTAAAACTCACCTTGGTAAAATGTTATATCTGTTGAGAAATTTGGATAATTGTGTTGACCAAATGTATCAAGTATCACCCTATAATAAGGTAATAAATATGTCTAAGTCTATCAATCCTAAAAATGTATAAGTTTCTAGGGCTTCGAATTGGGGATAAATGCTTGTTTGATTAATGTGAAAATTGTTTAATAAATGAGAGAATATTAGTAAATAAATAACCAAAAATCTTTTTATGAAATTTAAATTTAGGATGATCACAATAATGTGTTTAAAGTATAAAAATAATTTTTATAAAATTATTTTCTTTAAAATAGATTATTAAACCTATTTATTACAAATTGTCAACTTTAACTTTAATAATTTAAAAATACTAAAATTAAAGAATTATTAGTTTAAAATTTATATTTCTGTTCTAAATGATCAGAAATAATTTGTATAAAATTTTGGTGCAAAAATATTAAAAATTGGATTTATTATGATTTAATTATGATTAAAACTAACAAAAATTGATTAAAAATGTTAAATAAATGATTTTTCAGAAATAAAAATCATTTCTGAAAAGATTAATGTTATAAAAACTCAGGATAATTTTTGTGGAAATTAATAAGATCGTTTTGATATTTTTAAAGATTTTTATAAATAAAATAGAATAAACTTGATTTAATTATTATAAATATTAAATAATGAATTTTTGAAGAATAAAAATTGTGAATAAATCTTTTAACTCAGATTTAATAAATGTAATTTTTTTAGAATTTATAAAATAGTTTTGATATTTAAAATGAATTTATAAGATTAAAATGTAATATGTATAATTAGATGTGTTAAAAACTGAAAAAAAAAAGAAAAAGACTCGCCACTGCCGGGACTCGAACCCGGGTGGCTCACGAGGCAACCATCAGTCACAACCACTTGGTCCAGACCAGTGGTTGTGATTATTTCTGTTTCTAATAAAATAAATATGCTATGTACAATCGAGTTTATCCCCAAATCTAATTTCAAAGCCCTAGATTCTGCAATAACTTGATTCACACATCAATGGATCAATTGATCTTAGGGTTTTTGATGTGCGAATGCCGGAGATCAAAACCCACTAAAAACATTATACTTACAGTGGTTAATCGATCTCGAATGCTCGGTCAAACTTAAAAGTCAAAATGAACTCGTTTGATCAAGAACAGCGTATTATTGTGAAAAATTGAAGGTTAATGTAACACCCCAACCGATGGCGGAAACATCGGGATGTCACGTATTGCATGATTGTTCAGTAGCTCATGGTAAATAATAAATTTCATTAAATGATTTAATTGAATTACATACAATTATTCTAGAATTTGTACATCAAATTGAATAAACTATACACATATCTTCAAGCATCAATTCAAATCTTCAAGCAAATAGAACCTGAAACATGTTAAGTTGAAAATGTTTTGGGTCAACAAAAGTTGGTGAGAATTACATAGGTTTTTGATAATTGAGTAAAAATGATGTGCAATTCATGTGTCATGTCAATCTAGCCCATATGTGAGAACATACTAGAAATAAATCGAGTGCATAATCAACCCTGATGACTGTTATAAAATGATACATACCATACGCTCATGGTCCAATTGAATATGTTATGCGATAACAAACACCCACGTAACCTTTGTAGGAGGCACGTATCCGGGTGGGATTGTCAGTCCAATAGATCTATCAATGTATACCGTCGGCTTGTACGGAGTTAATGATTATGCTAGAATGGTGCTTACTCTAATCATGCTCAAGACATAATGCAACATAGAAAACACATAGACACATTGATGATTGAATTGCAATGATAATGTTATAACATGTTTCACCCCAAAAATGGTGATAAATAAAAGGGGCTATGTAAAACTCACCTTGGTAAAATGTTATATCTGTTGAAAATAGTGTGTTGCCCAAATGTATCAAGTATCACCCTATAATGAGGTAACAAATATGTCTAAGTCTAACCAGCCTACAAATGTATAAGTTCTAGGGCTTCGAATTGGGGATAATTGCTCGTTTGATTAATATTAAAAATATTCGCCAATTGAGAGAAATTTAGTAAATAAATAACCAAAAATCTTTTTATAAATGTTAAATCTAGGATGGTCACAAGAATGTGTTTAAAGTATAAAAATAATTTTTATAAAATTATTTTCTTTAAAATAGATTATTAAATCTATTTATTACAAATTGTCAACTTTAACTTTAATATCTTAAAAATACTAAAATTAAAGAATTATCATTTTTAAAAATTATATTTCTGTTCTAAATGGTCAGAAATAATTTGTATAAAATTTTGGTGCAAAAATAATAAAAATTGAATTTATTATGATTTAATTATGATTAAAACTAACAAAAATTGATTAAAAATATAAAATAAATGATTTTTCTGAAATAAAAATCATTTCAGAAAATTTTATCATTGTACAAACTCAGGATAATTTTTGTGGAAATTAATAAGATCGTTTTGATATTTTTATAGATTTTTACAAATAAAATAGAATAAACTTGATTTAATTATTATAAATATTAAATAAATAAATTTCAGAAAACTAAAAATTGTAAGTTAAACTTTTTCACTAGATTAACATAAAATAATTTTTGTAGAATTTATAAAAGAGTTTTAGTATTTAAAAATGAATTTTAAAAGAATAATAATAGTTATGTAATTATAAAAGGAAAAAGAAAGAAAGATCAAAAAGATTTGTTCATAACAAGGATTGAACCCGTGACCCTTCATTAAACAACAACAGTCTGGACCATCTGATCTGAATGATCAGTTGTGTTGGGTTCTCGTTTTTGAAATATAAATAACATAAACCAACCTAGTGTTCTTCCCCAATTTATGATTACGAGCCCTAGCATTTACAATCAGACGATCCACACATCTATAACCCGATTAATGTTAGGGCTTTCATTGTGTGGATGCCGACCAACAAAACCCACAAAAATAATTGGACTCACAGTGATGTTTCGTTGATGAATGTCCGGTCAAAGCAAAAAGTCAAACTTCGAACAAGATAATAATATTTAGAGTGATTCAGAGAGAATTGGTGGTTGAGAGAGAGTTGTGAGCGAGTTTCAAAGGTTCGAAGCAGATCAATTTATAGTGTAATGGTTTGGAGGCTCGATTTGGCAACGTTGACTATGATTTGAATGTGTGACGCGTTAATGTTCAATTTTGGTATGATTTGGTGATTGATTAGCCGTGTGTAGTCTCTATGATGGCCGATGATTGTGATTCCAAGTCAACCAAGATAAATTTCGCGTTAATTAAGCTAATTAATTGGTCAAAGGAGAAGGAAAATAAAAAAAAAGAAACCAAATCTGCTGCTGCTGTTACGCGTGAAACAGGGAAGAAGAAGAGAACAGACTGTATTGACCTTAAATAAAATTTAAGTTGGATTAAAACCAACTGAAGTGTGTGGCCCAGCTGGATAAGGCGTGTGTGTGTGTGTGTGGTTACTCGGGTTCGAAACCTGGTGGGGGGGGCATATTTTTTTGATTAAATCGTGAAAGAGGAGAAGGGGGGTTGGGCTTGATGCTTGGGCCGGGTATCAGTTATTGGGTTGGGCTCCAGAAATAAAAATGAACAAGGTGGGCTTTAGCAATATTAGGGATTGGGTTTGGTAATGAGTTCTAAGAGTGGTTAGAAATAAAATCAAAAGTGTATATATATATATGTAATAAAATCTGAATTTTTTTTTATTATTATTATTATTATTATTATATATATGTATGTATATATATCTATATATATTATGAGTTAGGGTAATGGAGACTTAGTGACGTTTGTATAAAATGTAACGAAAATAAGGGCGTTTTAAATTCAAATTTGGGGAAAATTTTCGCGATGTTACAGTTAAGAGAGATGAAATGGCGTGTTTCAAATGTCCAGCATTGTTCAATTTATAGTGATGATGTTTAGATCGCTTAATTGGTAAGTTTGACCAAGTTTTAATCGTTAGACGCGTTTTTTATTATAATGGAAACAATTGAATGGTAATTGATAATCATAGAGCGTGTTGATGGCCGAAAATCACGTTTCCTAAGTCAATCTATGATTAATCCCGTGTAAAAATGGAAATTGATTGGTCAAAATTTGAAAACCATAACCTTGTCTGCTGCTGCACGATCACAGGTAAGAAAAAGGAGGGCTAATGTGTACTTAAATACAATTAAAGTGGAGTTAATTTCAACAAGAGTGTGTGGATCAGATGGTGTAGTGTGTGTGTGTGAATGAAGGTGATCCGGGTTCGAATCACGCGGGGGGCACCATTTTTTTTTAAAGGCAGATAGGGTGTGGGCCAAGGCTTGTGGGCTGGGGTCTGTGTGGGCTGGTCATTGGGCCGGATACCTGGGCTTCGAAACAACAAAAGAAAAAAAAGTTTGAGGAGTGGGCCGCAGAAATCTGTTTTGTTATGTATATATATATATTTTTTTTATAAAAACTGAAATATTATCATTATTATTATTATTATTATTACACACACACACACACATATATATATATAAATAATTATCATTGTATTAGGTTTCAAAATGCTACGAAATAATTAAATGTAAGTAGTAATAAAACTTGTCGTTTTTATTGTAACGTACAGTTATTTAAGGCGAAATGTTACAGTCTACAACCACGTCTTCTTGCCGCATCCTCCTCCTCGGCCGATAAAGACAAGGAAACACCCACCCCACCCGATTCTTGGGAACGCATAGACGCCATTGTCCTACAATGGATCTATGGTACTATCACCCAGGATCTTGTCCACACCATCATGGTCCCCAACACTAGTGCCTATGATGCCTGGTATCGCCTTAAGAACATATTCCTAGACAACCAAGCCGCCCGTCTCATATCCATTCAAAACAAATTTTTTAATTCCCGCCTAGAACACTTTTCCAATATATCCTCTTTCTAACAACACATGAAACTTCTTTTCGACCAACTCAAAAGCCTTGACTCCCTTTTTACCGAGAACCAACTAGTACTCCAAATCCTAACCGGCCTCACCGAACCTTTTGAAAGCATCTCCCTTATACTACAAAACACCCAACCCTTGCCTGACTTTTACACCGTTCGCTCCAAGTTATCCCAGGTTGAAGACACAAAATCGGACCAGGCAAAACTTGCTGCCCAAGCCTCCAGTACAGCCCTACACACCTCTACCGAACCACCCGCACCCAAAAACCACGACAACCGTCCAACCCAACCTAATACCCATGACCGTCAACCCACCAACCGTACCCGAGGCCGGGGTCGTTGCCGCGGCAGACAATCGTACGACCGTGGCCGCTTCCAGCAGCCCACGTTTTACCCAGCCCCACAATGGTCCACTCCCTGGCCCAACTCGCAACCTACCTGGCCCAACCAACCGTTTCACCCTTATTCTCCAAACCCATGGGCCCAGTGGCCTACTCCTCCTTGTCCTTATCCCTCGCAGCCATATTACCAGCCCAGTAATCCATCCCAGCCCAACACCCAATCCCGCCCCAACTCCCAACCTACTGCAGCCGGTCTGCTAGGCCCCAAACCAGCCAACTCTTCTTCGGCCCAATCATACAACACCAATTACTCTCCCACCGACATTGCACAAGCACTCTACAACTTGGCACTTCACCATGGGGATGAATCTTGGACTATGGACACCAGCGCGTCAGGTACAATGTCTCCTCAATTTGATAAGTTCTCGTCTATTTTTAATTCTGACATTATTCGTAACATTATTGTTGGCAATGGTAAAACCATTCCGGTTTTAGGACAAGGCAATATTACTTTACCCCCACCATTTAAACTAAATAATGTCCTTTATGCACCCAACCTTGTCAAAAACCTTATATCTGTCTGTCGTTTTACCACTGACAACCAATTAACTGTTGAATTTGATCCTTATGGTTTTACTGTGAAGGACCTAAAGACCAAGAGACCTATCCTACGGTGCAATAGCTCGGGGGATCCCTACACTCTCAGCCCGTCCAACATCACCAACCTCACCACTGCCTCTACCTATGCTGCCCTCACTCAAGACATTTGGCATCAACGGCTCGGTCACCCTGGCCCAGCCATTTTGCAAAATTTAAAATCTTCTAGTTTAATTTCTTGTAGTACTTTGAATAATAAGACTTGCAGTGCTTGTATTTTCGGAAAACATACTAGACTTCCATTTATTAATTCCAATACAAGTACATTTATGCTATTAGATCTTGTACACAGTGATATTTGGACCTCCCCTGTCATATCTAATGGGGGTCACCGCTATTATGTTTTATTTTTAGATGACTTTACCAACTTCCTTTGGACCTACCCCATAGCCCATAAATCAAACGTATTTGCCATGTTTACCAAATTCACCACCTTCGTCCAAACCCAATTTAACACCAAAATAAAACAACTCCAATGTGATAACGGACGTGAATATTCCAACAAACAATTTCACGATTTTTGTACCCAAAATGGCATGCATTTCCGTTTATCTTGCCCTCATACCTCATCCCAAAATGGTAAAGCGGAACGCAAAATCCGCACCATAAACAACCTAATGAGAACCATTCTCGCTCACTCCTCAACTCCTAACACCTACTGGCACCATGCCCTTGAAACCAGCACCTACTTATTAAACATCATCCCTAGCAAAATACACAAATTCCAAACCCCTACCCAACGTCTATACAAATGCATTCCAACATACGACCATCTACGTGTTTTTGGTTGCATTTGTTACCCACTCATTCCCCACACCACAATCCACAAACTTGCCTACCGATCCTACCCCTGCGTGTTTATTGGATACCCATCCAATCACCGCAGATATAAATGCCTTGACCTTAAAACCCGCACCATCACCATCAACCGACATGTCATCTTCGATGAAACAATCTTTCCTTTTACCAAACATCACAAACCAAACCCCACCACCTATTCTTTTCTCGATGACCATATCCACCCATCCCTAATCTTACCCAACACTGTTCCGCCTACCCACCCTATACCACAATCGGCCTCAAACCAACCCAGCCCATCTACAACCTCGGCCCACACCACTCCACCTACTTCCCCACCGGCCCACATCCCATCCGAAATATCCCACGGCCCAAACCCAACTACTCCTACATCCTCCACACCTGATCCCTCTCACTCACAATCAACACCCAAGCCCAATAACCCACCTACCCAGCCCGGTACACAAAATAACCAACCCACTACATCGACTACTCCAACACCCGCCTACAGCTCAGCCACCTTAAACAACGTACCGAACCCTCCACCATTACCTCCTACCCGCACCATGACCACCCGTGCCATGTCTGGCATCTCCAAACCCAAACAAATCTTTAACTTATCCACCACTACCGTCAAACCTGTACCCAAAAATCCCATTGTTGCCTTGTCTACACCGGAGTGGCATAACGCCATGCAAAACGAATTTAATGCCTTAATTAAAAACAAGACTTGGGAACTTGTCCCGAGGACGTCTGACATG
This sequence comes from Ambrosia trifida, assembly GCA_028751855.1. Classification (NCBI taxonomy): domain Eukaryota; kingdom Viridiplantae; phylum Streptophyta; class Magnoliopsida; order Asterales; family Asteraceae; genus Ambrosia; species Ambrosia trifida. The sequence continues at coordinate 99,511,283 of CM054131.1, forward strand.
CATGTTATTCGTAGCATGTGGTTATTTCGCCACAAATACAGGTCTGATGGTTCTCTTGAAAGATACAAGGCTCGATTGGTTTGTGATGGTAGAAATCAGGAAGTTGGCATTGATTGTGGGGAAACATTTAGCCCGGTTGTTAAACTGGCAACTATTCGGACAATTTTAACCTTAGCCTTATCTCAGAAATGGTCAATCCATCAGCTGGATGTTACCAACGCCTTCCTTCATGGTAACTTATCTGAGACCGTGTATATGTACCAGCCTGCAGGTTTCCGTCACAGAGATTTCCTGGACCATGTCTGCCTTCTTAAGAAATCTCTTTATGGCCTAAAGCAGGCTCCCAGGGCCTGTACCAGCGTTTTACCGACTTTGTCACATCTATTGGTTTTCTACAGAGTAAATGTGATAATTCTCTGTTTATATATCATCACGGGGGTGACGTTGCATATTTATTGATTTATGTAGATGATATTATTCTAACCACTTCATCTGATGCTTTAAGGATGACTCTCATGGGCAGCCTCGCGGCTGAATTTGCTATGAAAGATCTTGGACCACTCAGTTATTTCTTGGGTATTTCTGTTACACGCTCTGGTAGCACCATGTTTCTCTCGCAACAATCCTATGCTCTTGATATTGTCAGTCGTACAGGTATGGACAACTGCAATCCGGTTGACTCAAAACCGAAACTCGGTGCCTCTTCTAGTGCTTTGTTTGATAACCCGACTTTATACAGGAGTCTGGTTGGCGCACTACAATACCTCACTTTTACCAGACCAGACATCAGTTATGTTGTACAGCAGATATGTATTCACATGCACAACCCGACAGTTGATCATTGGAACGCTTTGAAGCGTATTATTCGTTATACTTAGGGCACTGCATCCTATGGTCTCACTTTATCATCTTGCACCAACATTGCTCTCCGAGCCTATACAGATGCTGACTGGGCAGGATGCCCTAACACCCGTCGTTCAACTTCCGGCTATTGTGTTTACATGGGTTCCAACCTTCTCTCCTGGTCCTCAAAACGACAGTCAACCATTTCTCGCTCCAGTGCTGAAGCCGAATATCGTGCAGTTGCTAATGTTGTTGCAGAAGTTTGTTGGATTCGTAACCTACTTCTAGAGTTACGCAAGCCCATCTCATCCGCCACGTTGGTTTATTGTGATAACATAAGTGCTATTTATCTGTCCACTAATCCTGTCCAACACCAACGCACTAAACACATCGAGATTGATATTCACTTTGTGCGTGAACACGTACAGCGTGGCACTATTCGGGTTCTCCATACCCCGACTCGTCTTCAGATCGCTGACATTTTTACAAAGGGACTACCACGAGTGCTATTTGATGACTTTCGCTCCAGTCTCAACATCCGTCCACCTCCTGCTTCGACTGCGGGGGTGTATTAGATTAGACATTTGAATAGTCTATTTATAGATAATGTTTATCTCATTGATTTGTAATTATCACCTCCCTAAAATAGGGAATGTATCTTGTGTATATATTGTTTACCTAATGGAATAGAAATCAAGCATTGAACCATACAATTCTACAAAAATATGACCTGTAATTTGACATGTGACGACATAACGCAATCTTGTATCTAACCTGTTAAAAATGCTTGTAAACTCACTCGCTACCAACAATTCAAAAATTTTAACATTTTAAGCATACGTGATTAATAACATTTTAGATTTGAGCATGAGGGGCGTAAGTAATTACTGTTTACTGGTGTTTCATCAGTTACACCAGCATAATCCTCATTACCAACACCTACAACAATTTAGAGCTTAAAATATTGAGATAAGTATCAGCATATCTATTTAAAAAAAAATCGTCCAAAACTTTATGACACCAGGAGTAAAGTCACTCCATCTGTATATAGTTAATCAAATTCTAGCCAATGAGGTGGTGGTGGAGTGGTTGAGGAAACACTTGGTGTCCCTTGTAACCCAGGTTTGATTCCTACTCTTCTTATTATTTTCTACGGCATTTGGGCAATGATGGTGACAAACGCATCGAGGAGCGTTCGATCCTGAGCCGCACCCCGGTTTTCACCTGGCTATTACTCCAACGAGGAAACTCGTGTGGAGGCAGTACGGTTTCCGGATAACGTCGTAACCAAGTCTGATACACCAGCACGGGCCCAGTTAAAACAATGTAGTCGGTGGCAGACCTTAGCTAGGGCTGCCGATTAAGCAGTGTGACATTGGGTCACTCATATGAAAGTCATCGTTCAAAAAAAAAAAGTTAATCACATACTACAAAACTTTATGACACCAGGAGTAAAGTCACTCCCTCTGTATATAGTTAATCACATGCTAGCCAATAAGGTAGTGGTGGAGTGGTTGAGGAAAGACTTGGTGTCCCTTGTGACCAAAGTTCGATTCCTACTCTCCTCATTATTTTCTGCGGCATCTGGGCAATGACGGTGACAAACGCATCGAGGAGCGTTCGATCCTGAGCCGCACTCCGGTTTTCACCTGGCTGTTACTCCAGTGAGGAAACTCGTGTGGAGGCAGTACGATTTTCGAAGAACGCCGTAACCAAGTCTAATACACCAACGCGGGCCCAGTTAAGACAACGTAGTCTGGGGTAAACCTTGGCTAAGGTTGTCGATTAAGTAGTGTGACATTAGGTCACTCATATGAAAGTCACCGTTCAAAAAAAAAAAAATTAATCACATGCTACAAAACTTTACGACACCAGGAGCAAAGTAGTTAACAAAATTCCTTTTTAGGAGCTACGTATCTACTTCACTATAAAATATGGCAGAACGATTTATCACCTGTTGTTTTCATCACCATAATTTCAATCGCCCCATGGCAATTCAATGGCGGATCTAGGCCACAAAAGCAGTGTTAGAAAATATTTCAAATCAAGATCAGCTGATTCATCATTTCCTTGTTTCAAGATATTGAGCCAATAAAGATACTAGCCGTTAAAAACTAGCCGTTAAAAACTAGCCGTTAGACTATCAATTTATTTCCTCTTTTAGTCATAGCTTTTCTCTATAAATTGTACCATCTTTTTGTTGTAAAAAATAATCAATCAATATCAAAAACATTATCATTCTATGATTCATATTCACAATATTGTATCAGAGCAGTGAATGTTCTTGACCTGCTCATCATCTACCTTGATTTATTGAGCCACCATGTCTTTCGACTGCGGCTTAACAAATAAAAACTACACCGATCTTTCAACTCAGTTAGCCACCCTCCTTAATGGGATCCAAACCCAAAACCAAAGTACCCAGCACAACCTATCCGACAGCCTCAAGATTAGCCTCAAACTTAACAACCAAAATTATACTCTATGGGCTCGGATGATCCGAGTAGCCACAGGCAGAAAATCGAAAACACTCCTTGGTCATCTGTCAGGGAATCCAACATCACCCAAACCGACCGAAAACGGGTATGAGCAATGGGAACATGACGACCTCGTAGTGTTCTCGTGGCTTATACAAATATTGAACCGGCCATAGCAAGTAATCTTACCGAATTTCCGACCGTTAAATCTTTATGGGATGTGGTCGCAACAACGTATATCAGCGGCGGGAAAGCTACGACCACAACTAGCAACACTGGAGATACCACCAGCGGCGCGGCAGCAGCAACTAGACTATCGGATTACAAGGCGGACGCGGAGCAGGGGCTGTGGATGGAGGTATCGAGTTTGGGGGAATAAAAACCTCAAACTCAATTCTTGACCCTTTGTTTTTTAATTCTAGTGTTATAGATATGATGATGAAACATACAGATGATTCCTCACAACATATCATGAATCAATTAAATAAACCTCCTCAAAATAGTGACCCTCCTCAAAAGAAGGACCAGTATAAACCCTAAAGTGATAAAAGTCTTGTTTCAAACAAAAAAGAAAAAAGTCTATTTATAAATAATTGTAATAATAATAATAATAATGGTCAACATTTCGTAGAAACAAATTTTTTTTCTAAAAGGGATAAAACCATTTTTTCAAAAAGGAAACAAAAAAGAAAAAGAAAAAAGAAGAAAGTTTTTGAGAAAAAAGGATTTGTTGGACCACAAGTTAATATGGCACGAAATGGTATAAAAACAGAGGAATCCTGGATATTTGACTGTGGTGCGACTGACACCATGACCTATGATTTATCTGATATCATTTCAAAAACTAAACCTAGGATTGACTACATCAAAACTGCTAATGGGGGGGGGGGGGGTTGTTCCTGTTAAAGGAGGGGGTAGTGTTGAAATATCCCCAACTTTAAAGCTCTCAAATTGTCTATATGTCCCGTCTTTATCTCATAAACTGTTATCCATTAGCCACGTGACAAAAGAGTTAAATTGCACCGTATTGATGCATCCAACCTTTTGTATTCTTCAAGATATCCAGACGGGAATGATTATTGGACGTGGCACTGAACGGTCAGGATTATATTATGTGGAAGAAGTGACTCAACAGGGTAGCGTGATGCTTGCTCACGGAACTACAAATAGAGAGGCTTGGCTTTGGCATAGGAGACTAGGACACCCATCCATTGGCTATTTAAATATTTTATTTCCAAAACTTTTTCCTTCTAATAAAACTTTAAATTGCGAAACTTGCGCCCTAGCTAAAAATCATAGACATACTTATAGTTTAAATAATACACGTGTTGAGTCACCTTTTTCCCTTATTCATTCTGACGTGTGGGGTCCTGCAGAAGTTAATGGAGGACAAGATTTTAGATTTTTTGTGCTATTTATTGATGACTGCACTCGTATGACGTGGATCTATTTTTTGAAACAAAAATCTGAAGTCTTTGAAAAGTTTACTATCTTTTATAACATGATACAAACTCAATTTAAAACGAACATCCAAATCCTTAGATCTGATAATGGTGGAGAATTTGTAAATGAGTCAATGAAACAATTTTGTCAAAACAAAGGGATAATTCATCAAAAAAACGTGCCCATATACTCCTGAACAAAATGGCACTGTTGAACGAAAAAACCGTATTCTCTTAGAGATAACTCGAGCCTTCTTAATAGAGTCTTAGGTCCCCACATCCTTCTGGCCAGAATTCCTACTGCCACATATTTAATCAACCGGTTGCCAACCAAAGCCCTTAATTTAAAAACTCCTATTCAAGCACTATCCGAGTTTACCAAAATTCCTCCTCCTCTTACACTACAACCACGAGTCTTTGGATGTACTGTCTATGCCCATATTCCTAAATATGATCGAGGCAAACTTGGTCCATGTGCGGAAAAATGTGTCTTCGTTGGCTATGGGATTGACCAGAAGGGGTATCGATGCTATAACCCAAAACGCCGATATATGTACACCACCCTTGATTGTGACTTCCTTGAAACCGAATATTTCTATCCCTCCCAACACAGTGGTCAGGGGGAGAAGAAGCATGTTGACCCACTGAATTGACTAAAATGGGTATCTTTATCTGAAGAAGCTAGTACCCAAAACAGAGTGAATCACAATACCCAAGTTGACCAACTTACTTCCACACAATCCGAACCTACTGTCGGTACCACCACCCAAGATTCCCCAAGTCCCAAGGTAAGTCACCTAAATACACACGGGGATACTCAAAATAATGAAACTCAAGAGCCTCATAGACCAATTAATATATCTAACGAGGACCCTATTAATATATCGGATATATCAGATAATGATGAAATAGCAAGTGAACAGGTTATGCAGGAGGAACCTATACAAGAAGAACAAACCGAGACAACTGAAAGATATGTGTTACCTCCAAGAGCCAATAGAAGGGTACCACCGAAACGATATTCCCTAGAAAAACAAACAAGATCCGCCAGATATCCCATGGCAAACATGGTCAGCAGGAACTTGTCTAAGAAGGCTAAAGCGTTCGCTACTGCCCTCTTCAACGAACAACTTCCAAACTCTGTGGAACAAGCCTTGAAGTCCAAGGAATGGAGAGATGCCATGGAAGCCGAAATGGAGGCACTCATAAAAAATAAAACTTGGGAGAAATGTACCATTCCCACAGGAAAGAAACCAGTAGGCTGTCGGTGGGTCTTTACTATCAAACACAAACCTGATGGAACCATAGAGAGATATATAGCCCGACTAGTTGCTAAGGGGTACACCCAAACATATGGGATTGACTATTCAGAAACATTCTCTCCAGTAGCTAAGATTGATACAATCCGAGTCCTCTTCTCTATTGTTGCAAATAAAGGATGGCCACTTCATCAGTTTGTTGTCAAGAATGCTTTCCTTCATGGAGAATTAAAAGAAGAGGTGTATATGGAAGCCCCACCCGGGTTCACAAATGACTTTAACAATCAAGAAGTATGCCGATTAAAGAAGAATCTTTACGGTCTTAAGCAATCACCTCGAGCCTGGTTTGGCAGATTTACTCTTGCAATGAAAGGATATGATTTCAGACAAAGCAACTCCGATCTTACTTTGTTCCTTAAGCAAAGAGGTAAACTTGTGACTTGTTTAATTATATATGTTGATGATATGATTATTACAGGGAACGATGAAGAAGAAATGAAAAAGCTGAAGGCAGACCTGTTCCGTGAATTCGAGATGAAAGACTTAGGAAGATTGAAGTGTTTCCTTGGGATTGAGGTTCTAAGATCTAAGCAAGGAATTTTCATATGTCAAAAGAAGTACATCCTTGATCTCCTTGCTGAAATAGGAATGGTCGACTGCAAGCCAGCGGACACACCAATGACGACTAATCAAAAACTATATATGGAAGACGGAGCAAAGTTGGCAGATAAAGAACAATATCAACGACTAGTGGGTAAACTCATATACCTCTCACACACTTGTCCTGACATTGCATATGCAGGGTATGTTTGGCAAAATTAGCTGGAGGCTGGTAGTTGGAAGCTGCAAGCTGGTAGCTGCAAGCTGGTAGCTGGAAGCTGTTAGCTGGAAGCTTTCTAAATATATTTTGGTGTTTGGCAGAGTAGCTGGAGCTTTTAATAAAATGTATAAAATGACCAAAATGGTCATAATTAAAAGATTGTAAAGAAGGTTTTTATTTTATTTTTAAAATACAATGGGTATTTGTGTCATTTACTAACTAAAAGCTTGTAGCTAGTAGAGCTTTTTCTTAAAAGCTACTACTAGTAGCTTTTCACTGTAGAGCTTTTTCTCTAACCTAAAAGCTTACAGCCCCTTCAACCAAACAAGGCTTTTTATTAAGTAGGAGCTTTTTCTTAAAAGCTTAAAGCTTGAAGCTTCTAAAAGCTCTTAAAAGCTCCTTGCCAAACATACCCGCAGTCGGAGTGGTAAGCCAGTTTATGCACCAGCCTCAAGTTAGTCACATGGATACTGTATGGAGAATCATAAGATATCTTAAAGGGACTGCGAGTCATGGGATTCTGTTTCAACAAAATAAACATCTAAGAGTCCAGGCTTACACGGATGCTGACTGGGCAGGAGATAAACAAGACCGAAGATCTACATCAGGATACTTTACCTTAGTTGGCGGGAACTTAGTCACTTGGAGAAGCAAAAAACAAAAGGTTGTTGCCCTATCAAGCACTGAAGCTGAGTTTCGGGGCATTGCAAGAGGTCTAGCAGAGGTCCTATGGATAAGTAAACTTCTATCCGAGATTGGGTTCCATCAGACTGAGACAAGTAAAATAATGTGCGACAACAAAGCTGCAATACAAATTTCTGAAAATCCTGTTCAACACGACCGTACAAAACATGTGGAAGTTGACAGACACTTCATCAAAGAGAAACTATAAAACGGGACTATAGAGCTTCAGTTTGTTCGGTCAGAAGACCAACTAGCAGACATCTTAACAAAATCCGTCAACGGAAGACTCTACAATAATTTCCTACACAAGTTGAGCATTGGAGACCCCACTACTCAACTTGAGGGGGAGTGTTAGAAAATGTTTCAAATCAAGATCAGCTGATTCATCATTTCCTTGTTTCAAGATATTGAGCCAATAAAGATACTAGCCGTTAGACTATCAATTTATTTCCTTTTTTAGTCATAGCTTTTCTCTATAAATTGTACCATCTTTTTGTTGTAAAAAATAATCAATCAATATAAAAAACATTATCATTCTATGATTCATATTCACAATCATCAGTAGTAACGTTTTTCATTTTTTTTCATTTTAGTAGCAACGTTTTCCAAATTTCATAAAAAAAACCAAAATTTCCACTAATTTTTCACTACGCGCGCGAAGTTGAGCCGCAACGTCCGCGACCACTGCTTCTTCCCTATGTCCGCCCCTGCGGCATGCATAATCTTGTTTTCCTCCTTGGAGTTTTCCAACCCTGTTTCTAAAAACCTGCATAGAGTTAGAGCATATTGGCAAGCATACAGTTGGTGATGAGTAGGTGATGGTGTTCTCATGGATGAGTTAGTCAGGGAACCAAATTTACATGATTCCCCACTCATGCATAGTATCTGCACCAAAACACAATCATAAAGTTTCAAGTAGAAAGACAACGGATCATCTAAAGAGTGGATGTCCAAAGATTGAACATGCATGAGTGTAATCAAACAGAAGCTAGAGTTCTACCCACAAATGAGAATTAATATTACAGCAACAATACTATTCAACTTCAAGGTTAGAAAGATCGATGTCCATGTCTTTGGCATTGGCATCAATAACCTGTTGATAGAAGAATCAAAAAGCACGTTCAAATTTACATGAGAGTGTGCATTTTATTGAACCATAACACTTAGACTATATGGTGTGGAGCCCTTTTCCCCCCAACTCCCCCAAGTGCCACATCAGCGCCACATCATTTCCCTTATTTTCTCCCCCAAAGTTTGGAAACGGTTTCCCCCAATTCCCCCATTCCCCTTTTCCAACGTTCACCTTTTATTGAGCCAATGAGAGAGCTCGGTGGCTATGGTGGTTTTTCCCCGTTTACCCCGAAATAAACTCGGGAGGGGCGGTGTTTGGGACGGGCCCCGAGACCAGCTCATCTCCCTGAATGCATTTACCGAGAGCACACCGTATAGTTTTATATGGGAAAAAAACACCGTCCAATCTATCCAATCACAGAGGACCAACAATAAGCCCAAAGAATAACGTACAAACACGTTAAGCATTTGTACAAACAGTATAGCTGCGAATCTTTTGCTAAATAAAATTATTTAAATTAAATAACCTTTACATTTAATACCAAGATATTTTTTTCTAGTTTATTAAATAGGGGCAAATTTAAAGTATTGCATAAAGCACTTGTATTTAGGGGTGGGCATTTCGTGATTCGGACATATGAGAACCTTAGACCCGAATCACGAAAACCTTGGACTTAAACCTTTTTAAATATATGGATCGGTTCGCGGTTCTAGATTTATATGAATTATCCGTCCCTCGTCGGGTCGGCTCTAAACCCACGGTTTTAAGATAAGAACTACAAGAACCGTTTATATTTTAATTAGAACATGACTTATTAATAGATTGATAATGTATGAAAAAACTATAATTTGTAAAAATGATCCAATATATATGTATTCTTATGAAAAAAATAAAACAATACTCTTCCTTAGTCTTTTCATTAACTTTTTTACGTGTTATTGTAATCGATTTCACGTAATGTTAATACAATATTAAAAAAATATTATTGATAAAAATTACAATGCATTTTTCTTAAAATATTTTTCGGCTTGAAATATATGCATAGATGCGATATATTATAATATATATATTATATCCAAAATTGATGTAAATATTTATGTATGCCGCTCTGATGTGTGTGTATTTGTGATGTATACATAACAGATTCACATAATGTTTCGAGTGACGAGAATGATAAAATTGTTACCAAAACATACGTCAAGAAACGAAAAATGATTAAAAAAAAAGACAACTCGTGAGCTATTGTTAGAACCATATGGAGGAACCCTTTTACGAGCATAGTAAAAGAATAGGAATGTGTAACCTTCTAAAAGCATATTACATTAAAAGGTTCTGGAGGGTCAGACCTTTTACCCGACCCATGAAAACCTTTAGGACCCGGAACCACATAGCCTTTTAAGGTTCGGTTCGTGGTTCCTAATTTCAACAATAAAAGGGTAAACGGTTCTAGTGGGTCCGGGTCGGTTCCTGACCCTTTGCACAACCCTACTTGTATATCATATCATATGCTTCGACATTTGTAACATGCTTTCACCAAATATTTTCTTCTTCCTCCACTCACAGGTCACAACCACTCACACTACCCCATATAATTTGAAGAACCCCCTCACATAATATGTTGGTCGGGCTATGAATGCTCTTACAATCGTTATCAATACCTATAGATAAAAAGGAATGGTTCAAAAACAAAGCGCATACTGTCTAATAACAACTGTACGAAACATTGTAGGTATGACAGATTTAATTCAATGGTTATAAGACCATGTATAGTGAAGGGGGGACATTTAAAGCCCCCTCATTATTATTTTATTAAAAAAACATAAAATCACCTACACCAATGTTCCTCGCTCTCAATTCTTTCTCATCCTTTCTTTCTTTATTCCTTCTCATGTCCTCTAATTCTTCTTATTTCTTTCTTTCTTTCTTTCTTCTTCTTTCCAAACAAAAACCCACCCGTACATCATCACCACCATTGCACCACCGTACACCATCACCTTCACCGGCCACCAATCTTCCTCTCTCTGTTTCTAGTGTTGTGTTTGTATATATATTGAAGTTGAGGGAGAGAGAGCACTTAACCGTTGCACTTGATGATGTGCCAAACAGTTATTGGTTGTGGGTTTATGCATTAAAATGCTAAAAAATTAAAGCCCCAACTAGTTTTCATTGATTACCGCTCCCTGTTTCATTTCAGTGTTGAGGGCGCTAAAAAAATCACGCCCGTCTACGGGCAGTCTAACGGTGGGAGTGTGAAAAAATGAAATTTGTCCCTGTGTTGATTTTTTTTTATTAAATATCAATTCTGCACGTTTTTCGAATTCGAATAACGTTTTATAGGTTATTATTTTTAAATAAGTTATACAATTAAATTGAAACATTTGTTTTCTTTCGTATGAGTATAACATTTGCTATATGATTTTTTAGATTAGATATAAAATTATAGGGGAATTGGAATTAAATAATCCTAACTTTGTCGGATTGGAAGACAATAAATCTTAACTTGAAAACTGAAATCTACCGGGCCTAACTTGTTTTTGTTTTTATTTTACTCAACCAAAACTAGCTAGGTTTAACCCAGTTAGTTTTCTGCCTAAATGGCATGCTATTTTATGCATTCTATTGACTCGTTTGCACTTTATGGCATGCCACGTAGGCAGAAACTAACCGGGTTAAACTCAGTTAGTTTTGATTCAATGAAATAAAAACCAATATAAATTGGGTTTACTAGATTTCAGTTTTCAAGTTGTGATTATTGTCTTCCAACTAGACAAAGTTGAGAACTTGAGATTATTTAATATCAATTAACCCAAAATTATACTATAGTAACTAATGTGCGAAATTGTAACGGTTAACCTTTATAGTTGTGATATTTACCATTTTGATTATTTTACGAACATGTTTTACGGTTTTACCACTACAATTATGCAACCATACTATAATAACACACAATTTATGTTATAACATCACAATTAAACTATGGGGAACCAGACACAATCCATATTAAACGAAATTTTGAGGAGGGGGTGAAAGTCTCGAAAATCACGGGACCCTTAAACTATGGGGAACCAGACACAATCCATATTAAATTTTTGGGCAGAATACTAGTAAATCTATACTACTGAGCAAAAAAACAGGAGAAACCGAGGCGTCCCCTGGCCTGTTCTATCCTTCCCCCTGAATATATGGACGCAACTACTCCATCCCCGTATAACTAGTAACATACACGCAGTGGCGGATCCAAAGTTTTCTGTGATTATGGGCACAAAACGGGTTATATATATCAAGTCAGGTCAAAATGGTTTGTTAAAAAACAAGTTAGGTTATAATGGGTTAGAGGAGAACAACTCACACTTATTAGATAGTGATATTGTAATTCTTAGTTATTTACTTGATGACACGATGGATAGGACATATTTTCATCAAACTCTAGTGAGTGTATAAAAAAACAAAAAACAATTATAAACTAATTGCATAATCTAAGAGTATGTGTAGTATGTGGCGTTATGGGATTAAAATATTAAAAAAATATTAATAAAATATTAGAGGGGCGTTATTGGGCGTTATGAGAAAAAAGGGTGTAGAAGAAGAGGGTGTGAAAATTAATAAAAATAATAATATAAAACTGATTTCAACAAAGACAACGCCCGTTATCTATATAATGCCCCTCCCCCATAATGCCCAAGGGGGCGGTGTACGGGGCGTATGGTGCGCCATAATCATAACATTCCCCCTATAACGCTCCAATACGGGTGCCCTAACAACTAAACATATTATTCATCTACTTATAGTTTGTTATGATTAATACCTATTTTTTTTTTAGTTTTGATTAACATCTAATACTCTTATATAATAATATGAGATGTATGATATAATAATATGAGATGTAAATTAGGGATGTTTTAATATACATCAAACGTAAGGGTTTGTTTTTTAACCCTAGTGGAATCAAAAGGCATTAATAAGAAACTTTAATGTATCGATTGTTAAAAAACAAAAATAAAACAAAAAGCTTGCCTTCTAATAGTCTCTAGTTGTGTCATTAGGGTCATAGCCTAGTTCTACCATCTTTGGTGGTTGGAGGAATAAATCAGGGTTCAAACGTGGTAAGATGTAAAAGTGGGATGGAAAAATGGGCATAAAAATAGAGAAGAAAATTAGTCATTAAAAAAAAAATAGTCCCAAGTTGTACTAATCATTTTTTTTCCTTGCTTTCTAGTTCTTCCCTCCATTTCCTTACTTCCAATGTTTTGATTCAAATATCTACCTTTTCAACAACTCAACCTCTCCATCTTCACCACAAAACCATATCATCAGAAAAATCACCTATCTTTTCTTTTTTCACTCTTATCTATTTTTTTTATTTTTTTATTTTTTGTTCTTGTTCACATTAACAACACCACAAGAAATAATTTAGAAGTTTAACTTGAAAGATCTTCGTAAAATACTAGGGTTAGCAACAATTTTTTATTCGTCAAAGAGTCACTAAACCCTGTCGTCGATGATTGTATGATGAGCACACTCCCACTCTCCCCATAAGATGGATTTGCCACTGGATACACGTGACACATTTTCCTTGTTTGTTATGGCAAAATCCACTTTGTAGTGGATCGCCCTCATATCTGATATTACGAAAATTTATTGGTGCATGTATATATAATATGCTATTTTATACTTTATTTATCAAAGACACAAAATGATACGTTTAAAAGTCGAAGTAAAGGTTCACATGTTTCACGTTCATTCCCTTGTCTTGGACGTATTTATGTGAAAGAAAGTCATTAAAAGCATTTAAAGCAAATTAAATTATAAGTTATAAAGAACGTGATTAGTAACTATAATTCGTGATCTCATATCGGTGTGCATGGATTGGTTTACCATGACTATAATGTCGGTTAATGTATAACTATAACCATAATTGATTGGTTATGGCGGTTTTTTTATGGTTTTAGTTAAACGGTTTTGAAAATCATAGCAGGTCAGTTATGGGTGGTTAACTGTGAATTTAGGCTTAGCTAAAAATAACTTATTTTTTTTATTAACATGGAATAAATTGTTTTTTTTTTTTTTTGAAAATTGACTTTCATTAAAAGAATACTACCGACGACTATCCCCAAGACGGAGAAAGACGCCGAAAGCCAAAAACAACATACAAAATCACGTTACATCAAAACGGTACCATCTATACCAATCCACTACCCCTAACTTATATCTATATTTGTACCAAAGAAAACCCAAGGATTTAATATCCGCAACCATCTCCACTACCTTCGTATCCTTTGCGGAGAAAATCTTGTCATTCCTAGCACGCCAAATCCTCCAACAAGTAATGATGACAATACCGTGAATGATCGATCTAATACCCCCCGTCACACCGTTGACCTTATGCAACTCCACCACATCGTTAACGTGGAACAAAAAAGGCCTAGGAATCTTGCACCACGACGCTATCGCATTCCAAACTGCCGTCGAAATAATACACCCGGTTAATAGGTGTTCAAGCGACTCTTCATTACTATCACATAACACGCAAACGTGGTCACCACACTGGATATGTCGTCTAGCCAAAGCTACCTTGGTTGGTAAACGATCCAAAACCGCCCTCCACATAAAAATATTGCATTTTTTTGGAACCCAATCACTCCATTGAAAACAAAAGGTCCCAACACCCACTTCGGCCCTGACCATCCATTTTTTTATAGACGATACATTAAACTCTTTGCTACAACCACCCGCCCAAGACCAAGTGTCTTCTCGATCGACCATCTCAACCCCTTCAAGCAAATTTTCCAACTCTCGCTTCTCGCTCAACTCCTGTTGAGTTGTAGGAACTCTAATCCAGTCCCAAAATATGCGACGAGACGAGCCAGAAACCACCAAGCGATCCACAGCGAAAATGGTTTTATGTTTCTCTAACGCATATAAAGCCGGAAATTTCTCCAGCAAAAGCTCTGACCCAATCCACAAGTCCAACCAAAACCGAATATGTCTACCATTACCAAGTGTAGCCCGAATCACTCTATTAAAACCCACTCCATCAACCTTGAACTTATTCCAAAACATAACACAATTCTTCCAAACCCCTGGCACCCCGCTATTAACCGGAGCAAGCCCCCAGACTCTCGGAGACCCATGAATAGCCGCCACTACACGTCTCCATATCGCTTGATGTTCATTGAGAAATCTCCCAAGTCACTTAGCGATCAGAGCTTGATTATTAACCTCCAAAGAAGCGATCCCTAAACCCCCTTCTTTTATAGGTTTTGTGACAACCTCCCACGCCACCCAAGACATCTTTCGAACTTCATCCGAACCACCCCATAAAAATCGTCGCATCAACGCTTCTAAATCATTAATAACCTTCTTTGGAGCCTTAAATAGCGAAAAATAGTACGTGGGAAGACTATCCAACACCGATTCGACAAGTGTTAACCGACCGGCAATAGATAAAGAATTAACTTTCCATTTAGAAAGTCTCGTTTTAAATTTAGACACAACCGGCTCCCAGTTAGCCACCCTGTTCATGTTAGCGCCAACCGTAATACCGAGATAAGAAAAAGGAATACTACCCGCCTTACATCCCATACTCGCAGCTTGGTGATTGATCTCATCATCTTCTACTCCAATACCAAATAACACTGACTTATGCAAATTAATTTTGAGGCCCGAGCATAAGTAAAAAATGCGAAGAATACGTTTCAAATTATCGAAATTGAAAGCAGACCACTCTCCCATAATCATGGCATCATCCGCATATAGGAGGTGGGATAATTTGGGACCATCATTAGGAAGAGAAATACCATGAAACGCTCCTATATCACAAGCTTGCTTCATCATACCTGAAAAAGCCTCCATCAAAATAATAAAGAGAAAAGGAGACAGCGGATCACCTTGACGAATGCCTTTATGACACCCAAACTCGAAAGTAGGGGAACCATTAACAAGAACTGAAGCTCTAGTCGCCAATAAAATACCGCGAATCCACTCACACCAAACAGAAGAAAAACCCATCTGAGCGAGAACCGACAACAAGAACTCTCAATTAACATTGTCATAGGCTTTATCGAAGTCAATTTTGAACATGAAAATTCTTCTATCCCTCTTTTTTGCCCACGCTATGACTTCATTAGCCACTAGGGGACCATCAAGAATATACCTCCCAGACAGAAAAGCTGACTGATGCTCTGAAACAACCTTGTTCATAACGCTTTTTAACCGATTCACAAGCACCTTCGACACCGTCTTTAAAATACAACCAATGAGACTTATCGGTCTGAAATCACCCAACGACATCGGATTATTAACCTTCGGAATCAAAGTAATGAAAGAAGACCCAACTCCCGGACAAAATCTTTTAGAACTATGAAAATGCGCAAGAATGTCCAAAAAATCCTTCTCGAATAACTCCCAAAAATACCGAATGAACCTAAAATTGAATCCATCTGGCCCAGGAGCTTTATCGCTGCCGCATTCAAAAACTGCTTTCTTGATCTCACTCGAAGAAAACTCATTGTTATGACACATTTCTACAGATTACTATATTACAAATGCATATAATCTACAATATCAATACTGATTCGCCAACTATGTAAACAAAATGATATGATATAATCCATAAATTCAAACAAACATTCAACCAAAACGATATGATATAGCCTGTAAATATTAGCAAACGTTCAACCAAAAACATCAAATATTAAAAAAAATGGTGAAAAGTCCTAGATGCGAAAAAGATTTTACTACATATCGGTTCGGTTCAATTATGGTGGGTATGAAAACATTGATAACCATAAGTGACTTGCTACTTTTGCTTTATAGAACAAAATGAATTGACCCACCGATTTTTTTATTTGGGTTGGTTTTTTTGGTTCGTTTTTTTTGGTTAATTCAGTTATGGGTCGGCTAATTCAGTTTTTTTGCACATCCCTAACTTCTTTTGTAAACGAGCTAAAAGATATAGAACGAACAAAACACTTTTCTGTTGTCGAGTTAGTAATACTATTTTAGTGAAATAAACATTCAACCAAAACGATATGATATAATATAATATATACAATCGTTCAACCATCATCATCACCATCATCATTATACTAAGTTAATCCCATAAATATCAAAGCTAATGTAGGGTTTGAGTAAGGTAATGTAACATCGCGAAATTTTCCCCCGAAATTTTTTTATAAACACCCTTATCATTATTACGTTTTAAAAATGTGGCAACGTCTTTATTTTTTCTCATTCACAACTTATATACATATATATATATATATATATAGATTTATAATAATAATAATAATAATAATAATAATTATAATTCAGTTTTGTAAAAAAAAAAAAATATAATATAACTAAACTGATTTTATGCGGCCCACTCCTCAAAACCTTTTCTTTTGTGTTTCAGAGCCCAGTTGTGTCTGGCCCACAAAAATATAACAAACGGCCCAAAGACCGGCCCACCTGATACCCGGCCCAAGGCTGAAGACCCCCTCCCTTGTTTGCTGTTTAAAAATGAAAGGGATTTTGTTCCACCCGTGATTCGAACCCGAGTCACCACGCATACACACACGTTTGTTTCCCATCTGGTCCACACAACCTTTTTGATTCTTACCCAGCGTTAATTATATTTAAGACCACATTCAATTCTGTCTTTTTCTCCCCTGTGAACGTGCAGCAGCAGATAATGTATGATTTTCAAAATTTGACAAATCAATTACCATTTTTACGCGGGATTAATCATAGATTGACTTAGGAAACGTAATTTTCGGCCATCTACACGCTCTATGATTGTCTATTACCATTCAATTGTTTCCATTATGATCAAAACGCGTCTCACGATTAAAATCAAGTCAAACTTACCAATTTATTGAACCAGACAATTTCACTATAAATTGATCATCCTCAAAGCATTACAACTCGCTCATAACCTTTTCTCAACCTCCAATTATCTCTTAATCACTCTGATTATAATTATTTTGTTCGACGTTTGACTTTTGCTTTGACTCGGCAATTATACTCGAAACAACACTGTGAGTTCTTGTTCTTTTGTGGGTTTTGTTAGTCGGCAATCAAATAACAATAGCCCCAACATCAATCGGGCTCATCATCTCTGATTTGTTTGATTGTTAAAGCTAGGGCTCGTGGTTTGAATATTGGGGATAATCACAATTTGTCATACTGTATTTATTTTAAAACAAACAAGACTAAACACAACCACAGGCCTAGGCCAAGTGGTTGTGTCTGTTGCTTGTAACCATGACTACCCGGGTTCGATTCCTGCTTGGGACGCCCTTTTTCCACTCATTTTATGTTTTTTTTTAAAACAAAACAAATAAATACATATATTACATTTAAAACTTATAAATTCCTTTTTAAATATCAAAACCTTTTTATAAATTCTAAAAAAATTATATTTATTAAATCTGAGATAAAAGTTTTATTTACAACTTTTATTTTTCAAAAATTCATTTATTTAATATTTATAATAATTAAATCAATTTTATTCTATTATATTTATAAAATTCCATTAAAATATCAAAACGATCTCATTAATTTCCACAAAAATTATTTTAAGTTTTTATAACATTAAGTTTTTCAGAAATGATTTTTATTTCTGAAAAATCATTTATTTAATATTTTTAATCATTTTTGTTAGATTTAATCATAATTAAATCATAATAAATTCAATTTTTGTTATTTTTGCACCAAAATTTTATACAAATTATTTCTGATCATTTAGAACAGAAATATGAATTTTAAACTAAAAATTATTTAATTTTAATATTTTTAAATATTAAAGTTAGATTTTGACAATTTGCTATAAATAGATTAAATAATCTATTTTAAAGAAAATAATTTCATAAAAATTATTTTTATACTTTAAAACACATTCTTGTGACCATCCTAGATTTAACATTTATAAAAAGATTTTTAGTTATTTATTTACTAAATTTCTCTCAATTGGCGAATATTTTAATATTAATCAAACGAGCAATTATCCCCAATTCGAAGCCCTAGAACTTATACATTTGTAGACTTGATAGACTTAGACATATTTATTACCTCATTTTAGGGTGATACTTGATACATTTGGTCAACACATTTCTCAACAGATATAACATTTTACCAAGGTGAGTTTTACATAGCCCCTTTTCTATTTATCCCCATTTTTGGGGTGAAACATGTTTATAACATCATCATTGCAATTCAATCATCAATGTGTCTATGTGTTTTCTATGTTGCATTATGTCTTGAGCATGATTAGAGTAAGCACCATTCTAGCATAATCATTAACATTGATCAGCCGGCGGTATACATTGATAGATCTATTGGACTGACAATCCCACCCGGATACGTGCCTCCTACAAAGGTTACGTGGGTGTTTGTTATCGTATAACATATTGGACCATGAGCGTATGGTATGTATCATTTTATAACAGTCATCAGGGTTGATTATGCACTCGATTTATTTCTAGTATGTTCTCACATATGGACTAGATTGACATGACACATGAATTGCACAACATTTTATTAAATCATCAAAAACCTATGTAATTCTCACCAACTTTTGTTGACCCAAAACATTTTCAACTTAACATGTTTCAGGTTCTATTTGCTTGAAGATTTGTATTGATGCTTGAAGATATGTGTATAGTTTTATTCAATTTGAAGTACAAATTCTAGAACATTTGTATGTAAGTTATTTAAATCATTTATGAAACTTATTATTCACCATGAGCTACTGAACAATCATCAATACGTGACATCCCAATGTTTCCGCCATCGGTTGGGGTGTTACAGATTGGTATCAGAGCCATGGTTATAGGGAATTAGGTTATTAGAAAAATAATCTAGTCTATAACCATAGGATTTAACAAGTACTTGCTTCTTTTGCTTGCTATTCTCTATCTCCTACTTCTTATCCCTACTTTCATTCCTACAAGAAGGTTGCTCTCCGTCAGTGGATCTACTCTTAGATTAATAGGACAAAATCCTCAGGTTTAACCTGAACTACCTTGAGATCTCGTCGAAGTTCTAGATTTTAATAACGAACACGTGCAATCTGGAAGGGTGAACGCCTGTATTCTGAGTCTTCTGTCTAGGCTGGCATTGCGCATATATCCCAATCAGACGAGGGACCCGGATGCCTACCTGGGAATTCTCGGGATGAGTGTTCACTTATAGGCTAAAGCATGTCTTCATATGTTATTAGAATCTGGAGTCTTTGATAAGTCAACGTTTTCGTTTATTCGTTTTAATTAAAGAAATAATTGATTACATTCCTTATATCACCTCATTCATTTCATGCCTTCATTGTGTCCCTTACGGATCATGTCTCCACGTCATAACAGTGGTGAAAACCGAGAGGAAAGTAACAACAACCACAACACCAACCGCAACAACAACAAAAACAACAAAGGTGTTGATGCCCGACTGGCTGCAATTATCTACAACCTTGCTCAGGTTACTAATCCTAATCATCCTGGTAATTATGCTATAAATGTGGAAACCCAAATCACTACCGTAACCGATGCCCTAATCAAGACCCTCCAAGCTACTTAACAGCAAGTCCCACCATTTAAATGTTGTTTACTTTTTATTATATGTATTGACACTTTTTGGATTCAAGTAATAAATTCAAGTATTATTATAACATCTGTGTGCATGCTTGCTTTAATATGAACTAATTGCTATATCTATGATCATACGTGCTTACTTGTACAACAATTAGTTGACTACCAAACAACCTACTTAACGATTGGTAGAGGTCATCATGTCCTTCCAACAGTCAGGAGAGGCCCTACCACCTGCTCAACGACTGGTGGAGACTATCAGACCTGCTCAACAGTCGGAAAGACATAAAAGGACGCAAAACCCTAATGTAAGGTAAATTGGTTATTACGGTCCGGAACGTAATCGTGAATTTACAGGTACATTAAGGTAGTGTGAAATTTTATCAAGAGTGTCGGTAGTCGACCAATTGCTAACCTAGTGTTTCTCTTAACTTCGGGACGAAGTTCCTCAAAGTAGGGGAGACTGTAACATCGCGAAATTTTCCCCCGAAATTTTTTTATAAACACCCTTATTATTATTACGTTTTAAAAATGTGGCAACGTCTTTATTTTTCCTCATTCACAAATTATATACATATATATATATATATTTATAATAATAATAATAATAATAATTATAATTCAGTTTTGTAAAAAAAAAAATATATAATATAACTAAACTGATTTTATGCGGCCCACTCCTCAAAACCTTTTCTTTTGTGTTTCAGAGCCCAGTTGTGTCTGGCCCACAAAAATATAACAAACGGCCCAAAGACCGGCCCACCTGATACCCGGCCCAAGGCTGAAGACCCCCTCCCTTGTTTGCTGTTTAAAAATGAAAGGGATTTTGTTCCACCCGTGATTCGAACCCGAGTCACCACGCATACACACACGTTTGTTTCCCATCTGGTCCACACAACCTTTTTGATTCTTACCCAGCGTTAATTATATTTAAGACCACATTCAATTCTGTCTTTTTCTCCCCTGTGAACGTGCAGCAGCAGATAATGTATGATTTTCAAAATTTGACAAATCAATTACCATTTTTACGCGGGATTAATCATAGATTGACTTAGGAAACGTAATTTTCGGCCATCTACACGCTCTATGATTGTCTATTACCATTCAATTGTTTCCATTATGATCAAAACGCGTCTCACGATTAAAATCAAGTCAAACTTACCAATTTATTGAACCAGACAATTTCACTATAAATTGATCATCCTCAAAGCATTACAACTCGCTCATAACCTTTTCTCAACCTCCAATTATCTCTTAATCACTCTGATTATAATTATTTTGTTCGACGTTTGACTTTTGCTTTGACTCGGCAATTATACTCGAAACAACACTGTGAGTTCTTGTTCTTTTGTGGGTTTTGTTAGTCGGCAATCAAATAACAATAGCCCCAACATCAATCGGGCTCATCATCTCTGATTTGTTTGATTGTTAAAGCTAGGGCTCGTGGTTTGAATATTGGGGATAATCACAATTTGTCATACTGTATTTATTTTAAAACAAACAAGACTAAACACAACCACAGGCCTAGGCCAAGTGGTTGTGTCTGTTGCTTGTAACCATGACTACCCGGGTTCGATTCCTGCTTGGGACGCCCTTTTTCCACTCATTTTATGTTTTTTTTTAAAACAAAACAAATAAATACATATATTACATTTAAAACTTATAAATTCCTTTTTAAATATCAAAACCTTTTTATAAATTCTAAAAAAATTATATTTATTAAATCTGAGATAAAAGTTTTATTTACAACTTTTATTTTTCAAAAATTCATTTATTTAATATTTATAATAATTAAATCAATTTTATTCTATTATATTTATAAAATTCCATTAAAATATCAAAACAATCTCATTAATTTCCACAAAAATTATTTTAAGTTTTTATAACATTAAGTTTTTCAGAAATGATTTTTATTTCTGAAAAATCATTTATTTAATATTTTTAATCATTTTTGTTAGATTTAATCATAATTAAATCATAATAAATTCAATTTTTGTTATTTTTGCACCAAAATTTTATACAAATTATTTCTGATCATTTAGAACAGAAATATGAATTTTAAACTAAAAATTATTTAATTTTAATATTTTTAAATATTAAAGTTAGATTTTGACAATTTGCTATAAATAGATTAAATAATCTATTTTAAAGAAAATAATTTCATAAAAATTATTTTTATACTTTAAAACACATTCTTGTGACCATCCTAGATTTAACATTTATAAAAAGATTTTTAGTTATTTATTTACTAAATTTCTCTCAATTGGCGAATATTTTAATATTAATCAAACGAGCAATTATCCCCAATTCGAAGCCCTAGAACTTATACATTTGTAGACTTGATAGACTTAGACATATTTATTACCTCATTTTAGGGTGATACTTGATACATTTGGTCAACACATTTCTCAACAGATATAACATTTTACCAAGGTGAGTTTTACATAGCCCCTTTTCTATTTATCCCCATTTTTGGGGTGAAACATGTTTATAACATCATCATTGCAATTCAATCATCAATGTGTCTATGTGTTTTCTATGTTGCATTATGTCTTGAGCATGATTAGAGTAAGCACCATTCTAGCATAATCATTAACATTGATCAGCCGGCGGTATACATTGATAGATCTATTGGACTGACAATCCCACCCGGATACGTGCCTCCTACAAAGGTTACGTGGGTGTTTGTTATCGTATAACATATTGGACCATGAGCGTATGGTATGTATCATTTTATAACAGTCATCAGGGTTGATTATGCACTCGATTTATTTCTAGTATGTTCTCACATATGGACTAGATTGACATGACACATGAATTGCACAACATTTTATTAAATCATCAAAAACCTATGTAATTCTCACCAACTTTTGTTGACCCAAAACATTTTCAACTTAACATGTTTCAGGTTCTATTTGCTTGAAGATTTGTATTGATGCTTGAAGATATGTGTATAGTTTTATTCAATTTGAAGTACAAATTCTAGAACATTTGTATGTAAGTTATTTAAATCATTTATGAAACTTATTATTCACCATGAGCTACTGAACAATCATCAATACGTGACATCCCGATGTTTCCGCCATCGGTTGGGGTGTTACAGGTAAGATGTAGACAACCTTATCTCTACCCTATGGAAATAGAGAGACAACTTCCAGTAGACCATGGATTGATAGTGGTTTTGCATTCACCCTTAGAAATAAGGTACATAACACTTAGCAATAAAGAAAAGCCCAATTTGTGCATGTACCCCCTTGTCTTTTGGCTATCAATGCGACCATATGATGTATGATTAACTGTCTGCCGTTGTTAACGTTATTTTTACGAAATTAGTAAAAGACGTTAAAACCAGTGCAATTTTATAAACGTTCAACCAAAAACATCACATATTAAAAAAATGGTTGAAAGTCCTAAATGCGATAACGATTTTACTACATGTCAGTTTAGTTCGATTGTGATGGATACGAAAACATTCATAACCATAACTAGGGTTGTTCACGAGTCGAGCCGAACCGAAAGGACCTTTGCTCATGCTTGGCTCATTTACAAACCGAACCGAGCTGAGCGGCTCGTTTACAACCGAGCTGAAAAGCGAGCGAGCATTGTTCGAGCACAAATTTTTTCGAGCGAGCGTCGAGCGAGAAATGAGCGAAGAGTAATTTGGACAACCATAAAATTGGGATGTTATCTTCAATGTTTTCGTTGTCGAGTGACAACTAAGGTGGAACTGTCGGATGAGGACACTAATATTGAGGTACGAGTGTCTAAAAATGAGGCTTAGGTTGAGGCAATGAGCATACTACAGAGAACAATTGTCGCTTTGTAACATAAGGTGATATCAAGCGACGACTAGTGATGGACAACTAATAACATAAAGAAGTCAAAGTTGTCATGCTACGACTTAGGGTTATACTATTAAACTTAGTATTAAATTTTTATTTGATAAAGCGGGCTAGTCATATTTTATTTGCATATATTGGACCAAATGTTATGCATAAATATGTAAATATTACTATGATTTGTGGGTATATATATAATTATATATATAATAAATAAGTAATAATTTATTCGAGCCGAACCGAGCCGAGCGGACCTTTGCTCGTGCTTGGCTCGTTTACAAACCGAACCGAGCCGATCGGCTCATTTACAACCGAGCGGGCGATCGAGCGAGCATTTTTCGAGCATTTTCCGAACGAGCGGCGAGCGATCCACGAGCGGCGAGCGATTTGAACAGCCCTAACCATAACCGACGTCCCAACTACTTTCAGTTTTTAGAATACCAATAAACCAACCTAGTGGTTTTTATTTGGTTCGGTTTTCAGTTCAGTTTTATTGGTTAATTCGGTTGTGGGTTGGTTAATTTTTTTTTTTTTACATACCCCTGGCTTCTTTGTAAACGAGTTAATAGATATTGAACGAACTAAACAACTTGTTTCTCTTGTCGAGTTAGTTAGACCCTCCGCAGTGGGGCTCCATATTGATGAAAAAAAAAATAGCGCCCCCCAACACTAAAACAGGGGGGCTCTATTTTACCAAAATCAAGTTGGGCTTTATTAATATAACGCCGGATAACATGTGCCCCCTCCAATCAATTTTTGCCATCTCACACTCTCTCTCTATTTTATTATTATTTTAATTTAAAAGTTAAAATAATATAATAATTGGGGCTTTATAAATAAAGCCCCTACCACTACACCCCTTTTTCACTTTATCTCTCCATGCTGACTCAGCAGCCACGTGAACCAATAAAAAAGGGGGCTTTATATATAAAGCCCCCCACTACGCATGGTGTTAGTAATATAGATATGTATGGAATGACGAAAAGTATACCTTTTTGCTTTTGAATTTTGTTTAAAAAATACCATTAATCATAATTTTTATAGATGTTTTTTGCTTTTAGATTAATAAAAATCTGATACACACATTACCCGTGTCTGAGACTAAATATAATTTTGACACATCTTAACTTTATTTAAATAATTTTAGCGTAATCAACCCTTTAAAAGTGTTAAACTTGTATAAACTAAGACCATGTGTTATGGGCATTATAGGGACATGAATAAGCATGATAATACCCCTAACACATTCTCTTGGGCATTATATGGGCATTAAGAGGGTGGACCATTTCTAGTATAATGCCCAAATAGGATAAAAAATATGAAAAGTAATAACTAAAAAGGGCATTAAGTGGTCTTAACCATTACACATTTTTTAAAGGCCTTATAATAATGATGTGACGAAAAATACCCCATAAAAGACATGAACCATTACTTATGGTCTAAATGTTTAACAAATAAGATTAAATTTTATGGGACCAAAATACTTGTTTGAAAATAGTGGGACACGAGTCTTTTGCATTACTTCAACAATATTCTTTATACCAATTAATTTGATAAAATTTTAATATTTAATGAGTGTTAACATTTGTTTATTCTATCATCTATAAATGTTACCATTTGTTTTTTGAAGTATCTTACAAAATTAAAAAAGTAACATCATGAAAACCCACTATAAAACCCTTTACACCTTCTCTTTAGATTCTCAAACCACTTTTTTCACGCCTTCAATCTTCCTAAACATAGTGACACACGATTCTACAATCAGTTCATACGCATTTTGTGCATGGTAATAATCTAGCAAAGCATCACGCAATGACTAAAGAATCTGATTCTCAAGGTATTACTAACATTAACATCTCAATATCAATTCTTTTTCGGTCTTTCTACATCATTGCAACATTAATCACTCAATTTGTTGGACGTAAATGAATTAATGCAGAAATTGATAACAATGGATACGCGTTGCAAAAACACGCTGGGTTCTTCGATCGTAACAAAGACGGTGTTATTTATCCGTGGGAGACGTTTCAAGGTACGTTTAGTTTTGTTTTCTTACGAGTCGATGTATATCTTGTCAAAACAACCAATCTATATCTATATCTATATCTATATCTATATCTATATCTATACTATATTATAAAGCATTTCCTAAAGAATTCTTAAATTTTAAGAGGTATAAGTCTAAATGCTTATGATACAACACTGCATAAAATAAATACTTTTTAAGAGTAAATATGTCTTTAAAACACCATATTTAATTAAAAGAAAGTCAAGAGTCATGAGGTGTTTATAAAACCTCATGACATTCAATTTTATAATTACTTTAAACATAGTAAATAGAAAACATATAGAAAACAATTCATGATGCTATATGTTTTGTTATAATCTTTTATATAGGGGAGAGGTTAACGTACAAAGCTTCTTAACGTAAGAAGCAATCTCAGCCATTAGATTAATAAGATGGTTGGATGCAGATTAAAAACACTAATCATACTTGGGTTAAACTAACCATGGATAAAATAGGAAAAACCGTCTATTTTTTTTTTCAAATCGTAACAACAGAACTAATTTGAACCCTGATTTTATATCGTTTCAGATCGATTCACGTTCAGAATGATTACACAATTCAAAAACAAAACAAAATCGCTTACAATGAATGAAAACCTACTATCAGTATTTGAATCTAAAAATAATCAAAAACAGAGGATTAAAATAATCATATGAACAATTATGAATAAACGCTCGTAATAGTTGTCGAATACTTTTGATTTTGTTTCAATAAGTATGATTAAACATAAAAATTAGGTTAAAAAAAGTTGCAGAAGAAGAAGATGAAGTTGGTGAAAAACGAAGGCTTTTAAAATCTCAGACGCACTCATCAAATTTTCAGACGCACTCATCAAAATTTTCAGACGCATTCATCAAAATTTCAGACGCACTTATCAAAATTACAGACGCACTCATTGAAATTTAGAAGCACTAATTAAAAAGTTTGGAAGCACTCATTAAAATCTTAGAAACACTCATTAAAAATTTAGAAGCACTCATTAAAAAGTTTGGAAGCACTCACTGAACATTTAGAAGCACTCATTGAAAAGTTTGGAAGCACTCACTGAACATTTAGAAGCACTCATTAAAAAGTTTGGAAGCACTCACTAAACATTTAGAAGCACTCATTAAAAAGTTTGGAAGCACTCATTGAACATTTAGAGACACTCATTAAAAAAGTTTGGAAGCACTCATTGAAATTTTAGAAGCACCCATTAAAAAGTTTGGAAGCACTCACTAAAAAGTTTGGAAGCACTCATTGAAAATTTGGAAGCACTTATTAAAAAAGTTTAGAAGCACTCATTGAAAATTTGGACGCGCTCATTAAAAAAGTTTAAAAAAATTTAGACGCACCATTAATTTTTTTTGGACACACCTTTGTATCCATACTTGTTCTTCCTCTTTATTAACACCCACACAATCACCTCACCCTACCTCTCTAATTTCACACAC
This sequence comes from Ambrosia trifida, assembly GCA_028751855.1. Classification (NCBI taxonomy): domain Eukaryota; kingdom Viridiplantae; phylum Streptophyta; class Magnoliopsida; order Asterales; family Asteraceae; genus Ambrosia; species Ambrosia trifida. The sequence continues at coordinate 99,538,784 of CM054131.1, forward strand.
ACAGCAGACTCAAAAAGAAAGACAGACCCATCACCATTGTCATCACCATCATCATCACTTTCTCTCTTGATCCAACCACATTTTGATCCACCCACAATATATAGAGATAAGGGATCGCCCCTTTATAAATGCAGAGCAATGCTTTTATCACTTGTTGTTGCGTGGTCCTCGATGCTTGATTGTAAGTTAGCAAGGAACTTTTGTGTACTTGCCATTGGTGCCAAAAGTGAAAAAATATAATTAGCTTTCTGTATTATTTTGAAACCTCCGTTCACCAATTAAACTAGCTAATATATAGACAATCGGCATAAATGAACCGATTAGTTTTACGAACTAATCGGGTACGAGATGAAGATAACAGGGCATTGATGATCGTAGATACCGAAGCCATATCCCCACCCTCGAATCAAGGTTTGATTATTGTGATCTTCCAGTATTTTTGGTTAATCATACCATTTAGGGTTTGTGAAAATGGGTAGGTGCGGTGGTGATGGGAAGTTGTAGTGATAATTGTGAAAGTGGGAGGGTGTGTGATAGTTTAATCATGGTTAAGTTAAATTTACATGTGGCAAGTTCTAGTGGCTTCTTACACTTCTTACGTTAAGAAACTTTGTACCCTATACTTTCTTTTTATATAGAGTAAGGTACTTTTATAAAGTTAAAGTTTTATAAACTTAATCATACTATATAGAAATCGAGAAATCAAGAGTGAAATTTGTGTTTTTAATCATGAGGTAGCGATTTGAATTCTGAAATTATTACGTTATATTCATACACATAAACATGCATAATCTGATCTAAACTATATGATCACCGGATTCAACAACTGAAGAAGAAAGCTTATGTTTATAATGAATTTCAAAGAAAGGTATTAAGAAATATTCATGTAATGGTGGTTAGGTTCATAGTAGGTATGTAAGCTAGTTAGATTGTACTTGACAAAAGAGTTTCGGTTACACCCGCTGCATCGCGCGGGCCAACCCACTAGTTACAAATAAAGTGGGAGGTAAACCAACAAGTGAGCTGCAACAAAAAGGGTTGCCGGTTTACTATGACTTTTTTCTAATTGATTGTATTTGCAAGATATCTATACGATATATAATGTATCATATAAGGGTATTTTAAGATACCCAAAAGTTTAGAACTTTTTTTTCTTAATAAATAATATACAACCCTAAAATGAATGTAAAATAGTCATCAAAACACTAATTATATTTTAATCCCCTCATCTTAATTACATTTTGATCTCTCAACTTTTACTTATGCAAATAATAGTTAACTTTTTCACCTTATTTTAAGCAAACTACCCCACGATTCTCAAACGGCCATATTTTTTCATCCTTTAATATTTTTCAAAAAAAAAATGTCATAAAAAACGAGCATTTTATTCTTTTTTATTATAGTATAATATTGTCATTTTACAATTTAAAAAAATTTTATGTGCTACGTGATTAACAACATTTAAGGGTGGACAATAACTTAATCGTTAATCGAAGCCGAACTAAAAAACAGACGAAACCGGAGTGAAATCAATTGAAAATTGAAGTAACCAAAAGTTGAATTAACTTAGAAAAACTTTAGAGAATTAAAGTGTAATTAAGATAAGAAGATTAAGTCTAATTAGTGGTTGAAAGACTAATTTACCCTCAATATAGGGTTGTAGATTATCCATTACATTATATTTAAATCTTAACTTTTGAGTATTTTAAAATATCCATATTAAATATATTATATATAGTATAGATATTTAGGGGTGAACAATAACTGAACCGTTAACCGTAGCCAATCCAAAAAAACATATGAAACCGAATCAAAATCAATCAAAATTCAAAACCTCAATTAACCTAATTAACTTAAAATCGGCTATCATTTTTCACACCGAACCATTCATATATTCATATATTTTTAGCCTTTATACATCCGTTCCATGTATTTATACCTCTATTTCATGTATTTATACCTCTATTCATATAATTCGACAAAAAATTTAGCCATAGTTTGTTTTTTCTTAACCAAAATTAATTAAACTGGACTGAAAACTGACAATCTAACCATATAAACTGAACCAATTAGCCGATTTGCTAGTAAGATGGATTAGCCGATGACTTTGGTTTCAGTTTCGGTTGAGTCTAATAACCGAACTGAACGGAACCAAACCATGTACATTAGAAGTATGTGAGTTCCCTGCTAGTATGATATATCATATGGGTAATTTTATAAACTTAAAAAGAAAATTGTGTTTAATAGACGTTGGTGATTTGTTCTGATTGTTTCGTTAATTTTGAATTGGTTTGTGGTGTTCTTATTAGGGTTTCGGGCAATTGGGACTGGAATTTTGTTATCTTCATTTGGTGCACTTTTCATCAATGTCAGTCTTAGCGGCATGACTCGCCCTGTACGTGTAATTTTATTTTTATTTGGTTTTATTATTTGCATGGTTGATAATTAATATTTTAATAAGAATTCTTAAGATTTTACTAGTGATTGTTTTATTAAGCATAAGGTGACATTTTTGTGTGTTTGTAGTCCGGAAGTTGAGTCCGGAATTCTGGACTATTCGGAAGAGTGCTATTGTGGATGCTCTAAGTAATAGGCTCGTTGAAGTTCATGAGCCTAATTTAAAGTTTGAAATATGAATATCGGGATCTTTGAGCTTGAGTCAATTCAATATTTTAACAAGCCAATCTTTAGTAGCCATGAATTATGCAGCTGGTTCACACCCATCTTAACTTATTATTTAAATGTTGGCATGTCTTACCTGAAACAGTCACAATTAATATGTTTACGGTCACAATTTGACTCTTGCTAATTTGATTAAGTAAGATTATTTTATTCATATCACCCTTAGATATAATCTAGAACCAAGGTTGTAAGAATCGTTAGGCGCTAGTCAGTCGGTGAGGTACTGACTAGCGATTAATCGGATTGAAATTTTATATGTAATTTTCAGTTATATACATACACACATTTTATATGTAATTCTTTTAAGTAGATATGTTTTAACCCATTTCTTGACTCGTATCTTTAAGTATATAGAATTAATCGACAGAATTTACAGGTTTTGGTTGGAATCTGACCAAAATTTACAGATTTTGACCGGAATTCGGGTGAAATTTGGCTCTAATCGCTAGACAGCAAGCTATTAGCTTAATCGGTATCTACTTGGTAAACCTTCTACTAGCGATTAATTGAATGTTGGGTGGACATTTTACAACCATGTCTAGTACACAAATTAACATATTTCCCTTGTTAAAAATCCCGTGTTAATAAATATGACATTAAGGTAACATTTTTGTGTATTTGGTCATTTGTTAAATAACTTTCGCTAAACTATGTTTGCTTTTTTTTTTTCTAAGATGAAATAATTTATTATATTTGTAAAAAAAAATAAAAAATACTAATACATTTTTAGCACATTGCATTTCTTTAAGACCATACGACAAACATAGTGTTTCATCATTCTTTAGGGCGTTTTTCATCATGTGACGTTACCGTCAGCACGATCCCTTATAATCACAAAAAAGTCTAGTGCTCCACCCCTTTCATACCCCTTCAATGATTACCAATGATTAATCAATTTTATATGTTTTTTTAAATAATGTAACAATAATTAATAACAACATAAATAAATTCATTAATATTAAAAAAAATACATAGAATATTTCATTTAAATTAAAGAAACACATAAAATAAAAATAGCATAACAAATGAAAACAGAATATTTCACTTGGCACCATGAAGACCATATCTATTCTTGATGCGTTTACGCAACTTCAAAGCTAGGTCATGTTGCGATCCTGGAGTTGTGGGGATGAGTTTAGACGAAATTTCAAGATCAACCATTATTTGTTGATCCTTTCTTTGTTGAAGACGTTATTATCGATCCTCATCTTGTTTTTGCCCGTTCTCTAAACGTTCTCTTCCAATGTCAGTTAATGCTTCTAGTCTTTGATTCATTTCTAAAAACCGTTTGTGGTAGTCGACAATGGATGCCGAAGACGTTCTTTTTTCCGTTTCCTTTCCACTCCTCTTCCCGACCGGACATGGGAGTTCTACATAAGTTTGTTGTTCACCTTCTTCAATTCGTCCTTGTTCTCCTTCAAGTCAATAGTAGCTCGAGCATCCGAAGATTGACTCACATTTTGGGTGGACTATGAGGCTTTGGACTTCTTTGACTTTCGAGTCTTCGGTAGATGCCATTTTAAGCTCTTCTTTAAAGATCCCAAGGTCTAATGTAGGTGAATGGGCCTTTCTTTGCTTGGAATTCTATTAAAACTTCTTGTTGGATACGAGCGTCATCTTGGCCACTATCCCTGTGCTATTCTTCAACCGGGTGTAGATGTTGTTTTATCGATTACTTTAATTCTCAAATCCTTAAACTTAGTCGTTATTTGATCCTTAATTAGTATGGTAGTCATTTGCTTTATTGATTTGGGTGAAAAATTTGTCTATAATTCTGGCCCAAAACTTGTTTACTTGTTGATAGTTTGCTAAACCAAAAATATATTAAAAAATTTGTTTGGGGTTGTGACTCGAGAAAAGTATGGGGTTGTGACATTTGAGCGTGTGGCTAAAAACCTATTACGTTCTGTTGATACCCAAACACATTCATAAACATGTTTTGTAGCATGCTAAAAAGGTTGTGATTTAGAATGTCAACATTTTCAAAAAAAAATCAGCTTAATCGGATAATTAACCAAAATTTAAGTGTTTGGACAGCTCGTGGCTTGTCAGGTGATCGAAAGTTGGGATTGACTAGGTTTCCATAAGGATACATCTTGAGTAGAAAATGGAGAGTAGAATTTGAGAGTAGAGAATTTGAGAGTAGAATTTGCTGAATAAAATTGGTTTATATAGTGTGTAAATGAAGGTAAATTAGGAATTTTTTTTAAGTGAATATGACTATTGGCAACAGTCATATTTTGAAGCTCTTAGTTTTTACTCGTGATTCAAACCACGAGCCAAACAAAAATCACAACAATCACGAAAGGGGTGGTGTGCGAGCACGAAGCCATGCGTGAAGTTGAGAGTGAAATGGGGCAATCAAGCTTCATTACGTTGGGCCTAACATGAAGAAGTATACTTGACGTAAGGGCAACATTAGAACCACAAGCAAGTAAGTGCCACAAAAAAATTATAAGGGGTTTTGGGTTGACAATGGATTATGCGCACAAGAACAATAAGGCTCTGGTCTGGCCCATTTAATTAACATATTATTTTTTAGATTGAGCTGTTTACACCATTTAATTAAACATGCCTATTTCACCCATTTAATTTAATGGGTCGACACGTTCAAAATTAGGAAAAAAAGGTGTGTGTATATATATAGGGTATGGTTTAATTGAGAACCCTTAGTTAGGAACTTTAGGAACCAATCTCATCCATCCATCTTCAATGGCATGATGGTAAATATGTTAAACATTAATTAACTTTTTAATTAAATCAAGGGGTAATATTGTCTTTTGGTATGTGAGTATTAATAGGTTATTTAGTATACATTGTAACTGACAAAAACCACAACTAATATCATTTGTGCGTACAAAAAAATTATACTGTACGATAAACATTAAACAACTATACGTCAGTGTATATTCATATTCCAATAATTATACATCAGTGTATATTCCAATCATTGCTACAAAAACATTATACTGTACGATAACATTAAAACAACTATACGTCAGTGTATATTCATATTCCATGCACTCACACGAACTGATAGGTTGGTCTTATCAAGAGTAACCTGAAACAAAGAAAAAGGTTGTTATATTCAAACAATTATACATCGGTGTATAGTCCAATCATTGCTACAAAAAACATTTTACTGTACGATAACATTAAACAACTATACGTCAGTGTATATTCATATTCCAACAATTATACATCAGTGTATAGTCCAATTAGTACTACAAAAACATTGTACTGTACCATAAATATTCAACAAATATACGTCAGTGTATATTCATATTCCAACAATTATACATCAGTGTATAGATGAATGTTAGTGTATCTGTACGCTTCAACATGATCTGAATTATACATCGGTGTATACTTCCAAAAACTAAACTAATATACGACAGTGAATAATTGTATAACTCTTTGTACATATGAAAACTGCTATAACGCAACATGATCTGAATTATACATCGGTGTATAATTCCAAAACTTTGTACGTACGAAAAATTTTTGCACGTAAAAAAAACTGCTCTGCAAACTGAAACCCTAATTGCGAACAAAAAAAAAATTAAAAAAACTAAAAAAACATTACACAAATACCTTGATTCTCAACACTATTTTGCAAAAAAGGTTGTGATTGTGTATCATGATCCTCAATATCGTGAGAAACTGATTGAATGTTTTCATGTATATGATTATTATCCATCACTTGTTTATCTTAATCGATTGAAGCCGGGTCTAATGAATCGTACGTGATGTTGATATTTTGGAGGAAGGCAATTGAGTGATATTAGGAGGAAGTTATGAGTGATATTAGGAAGGCATTGATGGTGATAAACATTCCATCTTTAAAACTTTTTTTTTAATTAAAATATAAAACATAATTGTTCAATTACCATCCTACCCTTAGATCAAGATTAAAAGATGAATGGCTCAGATTGGTTCTTAAGTTCCTAACTAGTACCATGGTTCCTAAATGATCTTTTTCCTATATATATATATATATATATATATATATATATATATATATATATATATATATATATATATTATAAAGAATAAAATTATCTATATCTATACTCCTATAAAATACATATTTTTGAGACAAGATGGTGCTTTTCATTTAATTTTAAGAAGCCTATGAAATTTATTATGCGTTTGGTACAAATGTTTTATGCATAGCAGTTTGTAAATTACATTTTTATCCTTTTGTCTTATGACTAATCACTAGATTTATTTGCATTCAATTTTAAAGTATTTATTAATTGTATTTGTTAAGACATTAACATACGTACACATATAATACACATATTTAGTTTTACCATACATTAGCGATAGAATTAGTAACTAACAAATTATTGGTTAGTTATTGAGCTAATTTAATAATTTGTTAGTGTTTTTTAGATGCATTGTTTTGTTGAAATTTAACAATAATAATAGTAATAATAATATAAATTATATAATGATAATAATGCACATATATGTTGCTTGCATTATCTACTAATGCTACGTTATTTAAGTTATATTTATCTAAATTATATATATAACTATGTGTTGTATTGAAATTATGCACCTCTTTAGTATACTATGAAGTCAATCTATTTACCGCTTGTTTAGCTCGTCTATTACAACCTGTTAACCTGTTCAAAAGTATTTTGTAAGCATATCAGGGTTGGCATTAATATTTTGACACAAATAAATAGAATAGCGGTATTTAGGTTCATAAGTTCAAGATGCAGATTTGAACACCCGCCAACCTGACATGATTGTCGTCCCTTGTGTAAACACATGTTTATAATCAAGTTAGAACAACATTTGTTTGTTTGTTTGAAGCAGGGAAAGAAGTTTCCTAATCTACTTTTCCCAATCAACGTTGAAAACATAAAAATGGCGATACATGGAAGTGACTCTGGCGTCTATGATGCGCATGGAAGGTAGTAATGGTATATGTTTTAAGGGAAGAAAGATTTATTAGACCCTATGAACAATAAAAATTATTCATTAACAGAACTCAAAATCGTATAACAACTTTTAATAAACACAGTCCCAAACACCCCCTAACGATCACATTAGTTTTGAAGATGAATATGCACTCCAAACTTTTATTTACTTATGTCTATATTCTATCTGATTAATAACCACTAAACTTTGTGTTTTAGGTTTGTTGAGTCCAAGTTTGAGGAGATATTCCAGAAATACGCACGCACACAACCGGATGCCTTGACAGCAAACGAATTGAACGAGTTCATCAAAGCAAGACGGGAACCCAAAGATTATATAGGATGGTAAGAATACGCGACTCTCAATATATGTTTTCGATAAATATGGGATATTGAGCATGGTTGCTTTCTTGTGGTTTGACCCTAGTGTATTGTGTAGGTTTGGTGCTTTTGCAGAATGGAATATGTTGTATTACATGGCTAAGGACAAAGACGGGTTATTGAAAAAGGACGCCATCAGATCTATTTTTGATGGAAGCTTGTTCGAAAAAATGGCAGCTGACAATAAGAACAAACATGGTAAACTTTACACATTTTAACAAAACAAAAAACGTGTATAGCATATGTTGAAGATGATGGATATTTTGGGGGTCGAATCGTTTGTAAAATGATCAAGATCGGTTCTTGACACGAGCTAAACTTAAAGGAGTACAAGTTTTATGCTTGTTATTCTAAATATATACAAGTTAAAGGTAATTATATAATAAATAAAAAAACAAAAGAACTAAACTCGAGGTTGTTAAATTACTTGAAAGTCTGATTGAGCTTTAGACACAAAGCTTCAAACGGTTTAAACTTGAACTCAAATGTTTTTTTTTTCATTTTTTTTTCTTGTTGCAGTGAAAAATAAATAGAGGCAGCTGTGAAAGTGTTGGTGTTGATCGTGTGGGTAATAAAATCTATAGTGAAATGTTAGGTTGAAAGTGTGCAATTAGTCCGTGTGTGTATGTATGTGTGTGTGTATTCTGTATGTGGTTTATCTCAACTTATATGATTTAAATAGTAATTAATATTTTATAACTATTTCATACAAGCTTCGTTTTCGAATTATAAGCAAATTAGAAACCTTCAAGGAGTAACGCAGTGGTAAACACATGATTCTCATCCGGACGATGTCTCATGTTCTTCATATACAACATTCATCGGTTTGTGTGGCGTTTATTTACGCTTTATGTGGTTCCCATTGGTTACCAACGTATTGGTGGCGCCCGAGAGCTTTCACATAGGTTCTCACAGTTGCAAAAAAAAAAAAAAAAAAAAACCCTACTAAACAGAGCTCAGTCATCAAAAAGAAAAAAAAAAACTTGCCCTCAAATGTACAATTTGGCCAATTATATAATGAAAAACCTATAACATCGATACGAATTCTGTAAGTTATATGATTTATACGAGAGAAGGGAACAATGAAGAACCTGAAGTTAGGACGGGTTTTGAGAGTGTGTTGGATTAGCTGCAGCATAAATGGAACAGCTTATGTCGGGTTTTAAGTGAGAAAGAAGATGTTGAACATCTGAACGCATGTTTTCAATGGCTCTACCGCATAAAGCCAGTACATCAGGCCTCGGTTTTGAATTGGGTTGTACAGGCCCTCCCTGACCTTCATAATGCACCACATGGTGACTGAAAAGTAATAGCAAAAATAAACATTATTAACTAAGTTAGTTGCTTTCTTATACATCATATCACAATATATTGAAACTGCTATTCGGACAACTGCTAACCAAATTTATATGTTTATTGCTGATGGTAGAGGTGGTAAAGAGGGGGGTTCTGGTTGAAACAAATCATCTTTTAGTACGGGTCAAAACGTGCCTGGGTTGGCAGTTGGCTTGCAAATAACTTTTTGATAACTTTTATAGTTTTTTCTTTGTAAATTTTATGTGTTATGTATACAAAAACAAATTAGTTACAATAATTATCTGAATTTGTTGAATAAAAACAACTTAGAAGGTTGTATGTATTCAAAATGACTTTGGGTGACTTTCAACCGCTCCGTTTGACTTGTTGAGTAGTTTTGACAGACTACTCAAAGTGACCCATTTACTACAGCCATACCCAGTAAATCTCACAAATAGCAAAGCTATCTGTAGGGTCGGGGGAGGGTGGGATATAGGTAAACCTTACTTCCAGAAAGACCCCCGGCTACAAATAGGCAACAGAGAAGTAAACAAGACTAGATATATAGACATTAAAGCAACACATTTACAACTAACGGGTCAAATTAACAAACTCAGTTATATAACTGGTTGAGTGTAGTCTTACAGGAAGTCGATAAGATCTGTTATGTCCGATGCTTCAACAGGAGTTGATGGCTTAGTATTTTTCCCGAACACATCCACCATCGTGCTTAAAAGCAGTTCAAGTGTCTGGAAAGAATTGATTAAAAACAAATCAGAAGTTGCACTGGGGAATCACTATGGGTATGGGTTTGATAGCATGATTGAATGGGAATGGATTTTATTAAATCCAACACTTTAGTATTGAGATTAGAGGATACCCAATTTTGTGGGTATCAACTACGGGGCGTTTATAAACCGTTGAAACCGACCAAACCGAAACAAGTGAGCTGGTTTGAGATCTACACAGTTCGGTTAATGGTTCAGTTTTTGCGATTTTCCGCTCTTAACGGTTCTGTCTGGTTTGGAACTTGGAATCGGCCGTTCAATTTCTTTATTTATAATTGTATTTTTCATTTTCGGCATATTTAATTAAGTAAATGTATTAAAATCAAAGCATCTTTACCATTTAATATATTTTAATACAAACTAATAACCTTTGAAAAAAAAATTAATTCAAATTGTTAAACCAACTCGGCTCATTTGGGTTGTCATACTCCAAAACCGAAGTTAGTGGTTCGGCATAGTCTTTTGTCAGAATCGGCCGATTCGGACCCTGAACACTATCAACCACATTCCTTCAAACCCAAACCCTTAAACTGGGCATACCCGAACACTATCAAACCCAAATCCTGAACTCCAAACCCTTAACCCCCCACGCCTAAATTTATCTTTCCAATACCTTCATGAAGAGACTATGAGCATTTGCTAATCTTGGCAGCAAAGGCCCGATTATACGAAAGGCTATTCTAAGCATCGAGACAGATGAAATAGGCCTTAGGTGGTTTATGAAGAGATGTGTATTGTCTAACCATTGCTGTGGAAGATTCCAGAAGAATGCCTGGATCAAGGCCACCACATTTCCTGCATTATTATGATAATTATGTGAAAAAATAGAAATCGGTCACTCGGTCAGCAGAATGTACAAAACCTCATAAATAAGTTATGCATTTAGTTATGTGCACTGTGCAGAGGTGCTAATTTAGACCCCTTTAGTGATAAAACAAACCAATTTTGGTTACACCTTGCTCTAACACATCAAATGGGTATAATTCATATAGTTCGCTACAATGAAAATGGGTCGAGCAGTTTAAAAGTCAACCTGGTGTATTCTTAATCCAGAAAACCTCATAAAGGGTTTCAAATAAAAAATTAGAATGTTACTGTAGCCTACTGGATTTTCAAGGGCAAGCTGCCCAAAATAGAAACAAGCTTTACACTTACTTTCCTTATTCTAGCAACCAACTTTCTAGCAGATGCAAAATAGAGACCAACTTATAATTTATTACAATTATAGCAACCAGACTCATCACTCATCTTAAATAATGTAAATTGACACCTCCCTGGTCGCCATATCAGGTGAAACTAATGCAAAAAATGCTTATGTGAAGATAAAAACAAATTTATTTACAAGTCTGAATATATGTCTTTATAAGACACATGTTAAAACAGCCATGCACTATAATGGCAAATAAGATACGGCACTAGTAATTTCTGAAAAATTAACAAAGCAACTGAACCGGTTGAACATGCCATTCATAAAATTGGTTGCTAAAATCAAAAGAAACTGTAAAATTCATTTATACTTTGTGCTATTTGCCTTTTCTAATCACATTCGAAAAAAATATTAGTTATTTAGAAGACAAAAAGGTGTTTGTGGTTCCTCAACCCGCAATAAATTTACCCGTTTGATCTGTTAACAATCCATGTGCACTGCTCTTTTTCCACCTCTAGTTATGGATAACGATCAAGAAGAAACTAGATATAAACACCTATTCAGTCCTGAAGATTGAATATGCAGTAGATGATCACATAACTAATAACATATATGGTTCACTACGAAGAGACAAATATACCATCAATCATTCACCAACATAACAAAAATCCATGACAATCAACCAACTTAAAACTTACATTTTTAAAAGTGAATGAAAATATACTTATGTGTGACTGTTTATATGCCATGCCAAATATTATACATATTGTTTGACATGACAAGCTTCGTGCGTAAAATGTGTTCCTGATTAATCAATTTCAGAAATAAATGAATATATTTGTCAAATTGGTTGAAGTTCTTCCAATACACTGTTGAATCAATGAATGACGAATAATGTCTATATCTTTAGTAGTTAACCCTAATGCATACTCCCTCCATTCCAAGAAAAATGCAATGCTTCAAAATAACTGTGTTGGATCCAACTTATTATGAGATGGAGAGGTGGAAAATTGTGTGGGGCATGTAGGTTACCAGCTACTCAAAGGGATAAAATAGATATTTTTTGTACAAGTCGGGTAATCGGTCTGGTCAATTGACCCATAGCACATTTTGTTCAATATATTAACAAAAAATTATATGCAACTAGTGTGTTAGATTTTATTACAAGAACTATATTACTTTAGAACTAAGATACAACTTTGAATAAAATGATTTAGGGAGGTTTTATGCATAAAAGCACACTTTTAGGCAACTTTCTACCTGATGCATTTGACAAGTTTCTTTTTTAAGACAATTCTTATACCACGTTTGACCCCGCTAGAGATAAAGTATAACCCGAAAAGTCATGGGACAGAAAAGCAATAACAAAATTGGCAAGATAAACAATGAGAACTTACCAAGGGCAGTTAAGGTGTGTTCTTGAGCAGCCCATGTCGGATCTAATGCATACCCAACAACAGAGTGTAATATCTTATCCTTAATCACGCGTGACACCTCTTCATAAAGCTTAATGTGGAACTCAACAGGAAGCTGAGCCAACAAAAGAGCACAAGCTTGGATCACAGAAACAAAGTTTGAGATGTCAAACCCTGTGGTCAAAGGGTTTGACCCGCAGCCCCCAGAATAGTTGTTGCTTTCAGAAGATGAATCTAAACTACTTGGTGATATACGGAAACCGTTGTTAGATTGAGTAAGATTAGGCTGTACTTTAATTATTTTTACAATTATCTGTACAAAAGCTGAAATAATTTGTGTTGCGGTTGCCGGGAGAGATAATATTTCTATAACCACAGTTTCAAGAATGAGTTGTGTATATGTTCCGGGATCTTGTATTTGATAAAATGCTTTTTGAGGTTCAAAAGCATTTGCTGATCCTGATTGGTTAGTTGTAGGGTTGTAACTATGATTTTTCCCCTCATCTTTCGAGTTTTGTAAGGGAGGGATGACATTATTTACAAGATTTAACAAAAGAGATTCAAAGTACTCAAGTGGGGGACATGTGGCGTCTGATGAATTCATGTATTCTTGAAAAAACTTGGAAAATGGCATCTGGAAGAAAGAAAAAAGTGTTTAGTGAAAACTAGAGGTAGTAATTATAATTACTTTACTTACGAATTTGTCGGAACACGTTGTATTTAATCTCTAATGGGTCAAATGAAAACAGGGTAATTTGGTCAAACGGGACGAAAGTCACCAAAAGTATATTCTTAATGCAGAGAACCTCCAAAACCTTTCTAGGGAAATATTCAAGAAGCCATATGGGCATTTGATGAATTTGCACATACGTCGCTGGAGCCTGGACATGATTTTTGCATAATTAAATCCCTTGACTTGTAAACTTCATTGACAAAATTCCTGCAGTTTATTATTTACAAAAAGGTCCTTTTTGCTTGATGAGTCCCCAAACTTAATTAAAAGGACTTAATGCTACAGTTTATAAGTATAGGGATTTAATTATGCAAAAAAAAAAAAAAAAAATCTATATTTTTATTTGTGAATTCAACAAAAGTTCAGATTATTATTAAAGTTATGTAATTTATGCAACCATATTCGACACACTAATATACATGAAATAATCTTAACAAATTCGGGCAAAAAATGTTTTGGATAAGCCTTACCTTTTTTATATCAAGTACATTCAGTATCTGAAGAATGAGCTTCGAAGGTAGATGTCCATAGAAATATGCAAGAATATCCCGCACGAATGTAAAATTCAAAGAATAATAATGAAGAAAAGATGAATATAATTGAAGAATCCTATCAGCGGCTTCTGTGGCATCATTTTCGATAAGTCTATATATGATTAAGGGGATCACAGGGAATAAACGTGCTGCAATATCATCAAAATATGTTGGGTACCTGAAAAACACATTTAGAAGCATCAGAAACAGGTAATAAGTGCTATATAACAAAACCTTCTAATATAGTTAAACCGATCCTTCATATAGTAAATGGATTAAGCAACAACACAGTCAACACTGGTTATTAAAAGTTTTTATTATAACAAAAAATTAAACAAACATACTTTTGATTCCATGACAAATGATTGCCAAGAGCCTTCTGCAAGTCAACACGTTTAAAAACTCCATTTTGAAGCCAATGTTCAGGATTGCCCCGATCAGCAATATAAAAATTTATCCTCTGTTGAAGCTCTTTCCGTTCAAGTAAATTTACCTAAGAGACGAATAAAACCAATATAAAGGAAAGGAGGATGAAATTTTTCAAAAAACAGCTAAGTTTTTAACCTACCACAATACTCAACGCATGAGGGTCATCATCACGGTCGGCTAGGGCCAAAAGTAAAATATCTGGAGGTAGTAACTCGTGGATCCAAATAAATTTTGCCAGATTGTCACATGTATTTGAAATAACATCCTATGATATTAAAACCAAAATGAGCTATTATTATTACTTTATAGGCTAGTTAACTGGAAAAACAAGTGAATATAGTTTTAAAAAGGACTGCAAATTTTCATAGTGAAACCTGCATGGAATGTGCATGTTGTTGTAGCTCCAGCTGAACATTATACAGAATGATGTCCACCATGGTATATACATTCGAAGTCACTTCCTCAGGGGAAAATTCCCTGAGCACACGTCCCTGTAAGAAAGAGATTATAAATCTGTGGAGAGAGATGATAATAAAATGACTTGTGAAACAAGTATAGGAACAAAGTAACAATAGATTGGACTCCCGGAGTCTCGAGTAGAGGTGACAAGATGGGAGGGTTGGGTAAAGGCTCAAAATGAATTCAGGATAAACACATTTCTAGTAATATGGGTGAAATGAACCAATTTTTTTCCAATTCCATAAACTAAAAATGCTAGGGACATTAAATATAGTTAGGGCAATGTATATGGAGGCCAACCAAGTGCTATATTTTGTTCATAAAGACCATTCATTCATTTACTTTAAATGCCGCCAAACTATGTATGCGGTTACGTTTATATCAATTCCAGCCAAAAACATGTTGGATGACACAAATGTAAGAGGTATTTCCGTCCTTTCAAGAAAGTTAAGGGCACTTTCATCTGACAACATGCTTTAGGTTGATTGGTACTTTGGTATAAATGAAATCCATAACTTGGACGACCAATAAAATAGTTTTAGTATCTATGTGGACTAAATGAATAAAGTTGAGCATTTTGGTGGCCTCTACATAGTACATACGTTATCCTTTATAATAATTATGAAGACTATTGTGAAAACAGTTACGGGGTAAGCATGGATCAGTCTGGGTCCGTTATGACCAAAACCGAACCTATACCAAAATTTGGTAACTGATAAATTAAAACCATCGGTTTCGGTTAATGAAACAAACATACCCAGTAAAATCCCACTCACAGCAAAAGCTATTGGTAGGATCTAGGGAGGGTGGGATGAGGGCAAACCTTCCTCTATCCAAGGGGATAGAGATGGGTCACAAAATGGAGCAACTTGTTCATTGTAATCAGTTTTGGCCAATGTGTTCAGGTTTGGGCCCAACACTGAGCAACATAGATGTTTTCAGGCTTTTTTTTTTTTATTTTCTTGAACGGTTCACCAACCTACACCTTGCAAGATACCCTCCACCTCTTGGATAGGGGGTAGGCACCTTACCAACACACCATGTCCCTTGGGGACGTTTTCATCCTAATAGTGTGGTGAAATTATCAAAACAAGACCATAAAAAATAACACTATTTATACAACTACTTTTTTGTCCCAAAAGTTGTTTTCGGCCCAAAATAACATGTTAGCCCAGTAGCCAATAATAAAAATATAACATACAAACAACAAGACATTAACATGAAGCGGTTTGGCTTTCCACATGAAACCAAAACCAAACGAGAATACTGTTTTTAGAACCAAAACCGTCGGTTAATCAAATGGCACCGGTTAATTTGGTAAATGGTTCAGTTTCTGCCAACCCCTCACAACAATAATATCAATCTTTCAAGAAAATTATTTAGGAGGTCGTAAAGTTAAAATTATACTATGGGCAACTTTCAAACCATTTGACATGTTCGACCCGTTTGACATTGTCTCCTTTTAGCTTGAAAAACACAACCCGAACGGACTCATTCAAACATCAAAACACTTCTAGAAATTAAAAAGAAAAAAGATGATTTTGTTTACCAGATTTCCTGTGTTGATATCCTCCGGGTGCCCTCGCATCAGAACCCATGCTCCAGCACAAAGATATAGTCGGTGTTGAGGAAAACTACGACTTATATAAGTCATTACATAAGTGGGGTCATCTGGTGGTGAGAGAAGCTGTGTACATTGATGGATCACAGTTGCTTCCACCTATAAATGGTGATAATATCCTTAGGAGTTGGGACTATCTAAATTCTAAAAACATCAAATGCCAATACCTTAATTTTTATAAATGAAAAACTATAGGTGACGAGGGCATCTCCAATGTATGCACCAAATTTGGTCTAAAGAAAGCATCTTATCTACGCATAATTTGGCCTTCCTCTAATGAATGGACCAAATGTTCAAATCAAATATCTTAACACGAATAAACTTTTGTTCACATTCTTATTTGATTAAGTTAACTTTTAATAAATTTATAGGCATACTATTTCAAATATATAATCTTTTGTTAATTGAAAAAAAAAAGTTCTTTTTACTGAAATAACTAAGTACACATTTATACTAAGATATTTAGGCGCCCTAATTTCTATTTACTTCAATATTTAATAGCAACTTTTAAGTGCGTATTAAGTTTCACAATCAATAATGAAGTCATTTGAAGATCTCAATGAGATTGTTTTAATAATATGTTTTGTACGAATCAATACATATAGATACAGTTGTACATGTTTTTTTGTGGATTGTAAAAGTATAATAACTGACCTGCTTCCATGCTTGGATTGCTAGGGGCCGCTTATCTGTCCTCCCAATCAAGGCATCACGAAGAACAGATGGAAAGTAAAAGAGGGTCTTGAGGGACCATGTGTGTGTGCTATTGGCCAATATTTGTTCTAACATAGTTTGAAGATATAACAGGTGACCAGCATCAGAAATTCCACGAGTTTTAATAATGACAGCAAGAGTCATTATGGTTATACGATTCAATGTTTCTGTGAACTCAGTAGGTCCCTGTTCCAGATTTAAACAAGTCTGAATAAGGTGATTCATATATATGGGCAAATCAGGAGGGTTGTGTAACAGGTCAACATTGGTTTGGATCAAAACATGCAACTTTTGGTGTGTACGCTGATGGAATAAATATGATTTTACAAGATTTTGGGTTAAAATACACTATGGTAGACTTTCAACACGTTTGACCTGAACGACCCATTTGATTTTTTTCTCTTTAAGCATATTTTGCTCTTACCCATTAGAACAAAACTGGTAAATTTTGGTGTGCACCTTGGTTTTAAAATGCGCGCATGATGCGCGCATGATGCGTGATGCGACCGTTGCGATGAATATTGCGCATCAGGTGGAGCGATGCGAGCAGATTACGTAATGCGCTGGTGATGCATGCAGTGATGCGTGCATGATGCGGTGATGCGCAATATGCGTTCTGATGCGTGCAACACGAAAAATGAAGGGATTTTTTTATTTTCATGCAGCTGTAAAGCATTAAAAAGATATATTAACTAAAAAGTTGCCTTGAAACATGAAGCTTTTTAATTTTATACAACTGTAAAGTATAAAAAAATATATGTTATCTAAAAAGTTGCCTTGAAACTTAGAGTTTTTTTAGTTATGTTTGGAGTAAAGGTACACCTTTTCTTATTAGTATTTTTTTTTTTATTGTTATATGTGTCGTAGAGAGAGAACTTTGCAGATACAAAACTTTTTTCAGAGTTTTTTACTTAATCTTACCTTTTAACTGGTTTTTATTTCTTTTATTTTTCATTTTTAGGTTTCTTTATTTGTTTTCTTTGATTATTATAGACTTATAGAGCTTAATTGGTTAAGCATTAAGTTTTTTTTTGTATTCTTTTAATATGTTTTATGTTTTAAATATGATTTATAAGTATGTTTTTGTGTTTGAGTAATAAAAATACAAGAATTATTATGTATAATTATTTTTTTAGTATTTTTAATAACAACCGCATTAAATACATGATGCGCGCGCATCACGCATTGCGCATCGCGCATCGGGTTTTTGGACCAAAACGCATCGGAGCGCATCACGCATTTTAAAACCAAGGTGTGCACTGATGGAAGAATATGAGTTCAGGACTTCAGGTGGTTTTATCATTTACGCATTAGAGTAACTTCTTGCTGACATTCAACCCAGACGACCCATTTGTCCACTTTCCTTTAAACTAGCTTTCGTACATGGGTTGAGTCAGATTAAATTGCCCCAAGACACGATTTTCCCAAATTTATTCATTACTGATATATATAGTGTCAGCTATGATTAAACAAATTATATTACTAGCTTACTTACCTGTTTTTTACACAGGCAAACTAAGATAAAAACTCAAAACCAATGATGTAACAGCAGTTGCCAATTATCAAGTAAAAAAACAGTTAGTTAATAGATAGGGGATTCATTTGCACATATAAATTCGAATTTATATTATTCCAAATTATGCATGACAAGTAAATAAATATGAAATACTTATTGTAGCGTATTACCTATATTTGTTTTGTAATTTGTTAATTAAAAAAGGGAGTAGTATAGAAAATTAGATTGTAAAATAGTTCTGCATGTTTTATTCATATATTTCATTATGAAATAAAAAATTAACATAAAATATATAAAAAAATAAAAATAAAAAAATGATTAGGCTCCTTTTGAACACCTGAAAATACACTTTTGACTTACATTTAACATGTTTGGCCTGATGACCCATTTGACATGCTTCATTTTAAGCCTTTTTGTGTGAATATATCCTTTTGGCCCATTACTGAACATAACCCATTTTAACCCATTCATGAGCTAATGGATGATGGGTCGACACTTCCGCCTTTAATTGAGGGGAAAAAAGTACTTCAAATAGCTAATAAGCTAAATAGTAAATATCTAACCTTCCCGTCCTTCCTCACAAAAAAGAATTCTCTTAACGACATAATGAGATTCATGCACAAGTTTTCAGCCAATCTAAATACGCGATGTTCACCACGTTTGCCTTTTAATGTGGTCAGAATTTTGGTAACATCATACATCAACAATTTGTTCCTCCCCTGGTACCTACAGTGGTACTAAGACTACGTAAGTGAAAATATGATGTATAATCTATAATAATTGTTAAACCCTTTGTGACATCAATGGTTGGTATCAAGTACTCCGGCAACCTAATTTACAATGTTTTACGTCACTAATGGCCCTGATTCATTCTTTGGTAACAGGAGGAAAAAAAATATAACACTAAAAAGGAATGTATAAGTTAGTTGATTATATTTTGAATTGTCCGTCCCAATCACCTGTATAGTGAAAATAGCCGGTAGTTGAGGATTTCAAGCGCTAAAATTATAGCTCCAGGTTTATTAAAAATTTCAGGATTCTTCTGATGCAGATGCTGCAAAGTTGAAGTAAATAAAAAAAACACAAATTGTAAAACAGTAGCAAAAAGAAGGGCAATTATCAGAAAAACATATGGAATTTATCTGATTTTATACACAGGTCCCACCCCCGGGACTTTAGTGTTGCATTTGCATACTTGCATGTTTAAATCCTTAAACTTTTAACACTCAGTGTCAGTGATAATGTCCCTGGATTTATTTTTAACGAAAAAGCCATGTACCACGTGATTAAACACTTCAACTTTTACAAAATAGCAAAGTGACTCCTCTTAATACAACTAAGTAGGGCTGCAAACGAACTGAACTTTTAGCGAACAGTTCATGAACCGTTTGGCGGGAAGTTCGTTTGTGTTCGTTCGTTTAATAAAAAAACGACCAGGAACAAAAAATACCGTTCAATTAGTTAAACGAACGAACAAGAACAGAGGTCGTGTTCGTTCGTTTATGTTCGTGAACGTTCGGTAACGTGTTCGTTTATGTTCGTTCGTGTTAAGGTTTTTAATTTTTATACTTTTTTATTTTCTTTTATTTATTTTTATTTTACCCAATAAATAATATATATGACTATATGAGATCAATAAACATACTTTTTGTATCCACGTTCAGTGTTGATGCCCTCCACCTCCAACGCCCTTCGTAAGTACTAAGTATGTTTGTACAACTAGGTTATATTTTGAGTGGGTCTAGATAATCTCTTAATGTATGTGAAATCGATGTTATTCAGAAGTTAATATATGTCTGTTTGTGTTTGTTTCTGTTCATGAACACTTGTTTATGTTCATTAATGTTCGTTTGTGTTCGTGTGCGTTCATGAACAAAATTAACAAACGAACACGAACATGAGTGTTTTCTTAACAAACGAACACGAGCAGAAAATCTCGTTCGGTAAGTGTTCATGAACTGTTCGTGAACGCATAATTTTCTTAACAAACGAACACGAACAAGGCCTTGTTCGTGTTCGTTCGGTTCGTTTGCAGCCCTACAACTAAGTCCCTAACAAAATGAACGTTTTCAAAGTCAAAGGATTTAACCATACAAAAATGAAGTCCAAGGACGTATGTATAAATTCAGCAAAAGTCCATAGGACTTTTTGAATAATTGCCCTCAAAAGAACAAATATTTACATATTAAAAGTTTCAAGATTCCGGTGATGCAAATCTTACACTTAAAAGTGAACGGAACAATGAATGAGGTTGAATAAGCAACAACCTAGAATACGTCTCCACCATAGCAATGTTAGGTGCATGCTGCAATATTAAAACACGTGTTAATGAAAATATCACTTACATATAAGCGCATAACTAAGATTTTTTTAAAGCTTTTTAATCGAGATTACCACTCCAGAAAACATATTATTTTCCATCTCAAAAACCAACTTCAGGCACAAATTAATTGAAAATCCTGACAACAATGATAATGACACGGGATTAACCTCCCGCCTAACAGTTATTGTCCCATTAGCCTGCGGATTTTGTTCAGGTAATTCTGTATATCCATCATAAGTTAGCCACGTCATGACCATCTCACAAGCAGGTTGTGCCATGGTGTAAGATACAACCCAAAACATCCCAATTGATTTGTCATCCAAATCCGTATAATCCATCATGTATTCACCTTAAAACAACAATAACCGTCAAGCAAAAATCTACTCTACTAGTGTGTGTGTGTGGGGGGGGGGGGGGGGGGGGGGGGTCAAAACAGTTAACCTTTACGGGTTGGAGACCACCCATGAATTCAGGTAATTCTGAATATTTTTAACTTTTTAGAGGTAACGTATGTGGAGACCACCCATGTATTCAATTTTTTTTCAATAAGATCACCCATTATTAAAACTGCTTTATAGGCCAACCAAGTATGCATTTAGTTGTGTTTATATGAAATCTAGCCAAAAACATGCCTAATGATGAAAACACCCTTGTATGTTTTGAAAAGACAACAATATCATCGTTTCAGTCTATTCTTGATATGCTAAAAATAAAGTAGTTTCAATATATGAGTAGCCTTAACTAAAAAATATATACTTGAGTGGCCTCTAAGTAAATAATTTAGGACGTCAAATCTGATTTCAAAAATTATACTATTGCAATAATATTCTAAATCTGAGTAAAATGACTTAGCATACATTTTGGGCGAATATTGACCCCTTCGACCCATCAAAGATAAATCACACCCCAGATCGACCTGTTTATAAGTATATGGGTTGAAAGTGCCACTGTGCCACCTTTACTAAAGTATACCTTTACTTACTTGCCTCCACCAGTCATCTATTTTTTTTGCTTTAACAAGTTTCTCCATATTTAAATATTCTCTGGCTGATGAGGTCAGAGACCATATACGAAGGGTCACACAACTGCATACAAAATCAAGTAGAATACTTTGGGGATTATTAAAATCCGGGCTTCTTGCTTCTTTATGAATCGACAAAAGTTTTCTCAATGTCTCCACCTACATATGTAACTGGATTTTCAGTTGAATATAAATATACAAATTATATCCAAATCAAGTATTATAGAACCATTATGAGCGTGTTTGGATAAAGTGTGCATTTTGAAAGTGATTATGTGATTTTGAATAATCAGAAACTAATTTATCGCATCAGATAATCAGTTTCAAAATGCAAATCCAAACACACCCTTTTTATGGATTGAATCAAGTAATTGCAAAGCCACTAGATTTGAAGTTCTTAAATTAAAAACAACCTTTCTTGAGTCTGTGTTTAAAGCACTCGTTACGAGCTCAACCCGAATAATCTGAGCAAACAACCATGTGACATGACTTGTTTCGAGAACTTGGTGATCTTTTTCAGCTAAGCATAAAACTAATTTGTCAACAAAATTAACAAAATCCATGCAAGCACTTTTCATTAGAAAAAAGAACAAATCTGAAAAGATGAGCCAATCTTGCCAACAATTTACACCTGCAACAAATATTGGACAAAAAAAAACATTTAAAATTATTCACATTTAACTTAAATATAATACTTTGTAAGCTTACCTGAATTTGTAAGCTTCAAGAGTTCAAGAATTCGGTCAATGGTTGCCTCACAGATCATATCAGAACTAAAAACAGCACCTGGTATTGATCCTTGTGAATTGGGCCGGTGACATGGTGCCACCATAAGCACACGCCGCCACCAATCAGGCGATGGTGTATTTCTTATGGCGTGCCTAATACAGCGGATAGCTCTCTCCCAATCAAGACTTCCTTTTTGAATTGTTAACACAATGTCCTATATGCACAGATTATATTTAAGTAATCCACCAAAACTAGATGTGGTAAAATGGGAAGATGTGGTGGGTTAATAAAGGGTCCATGTCAAAAAGGGTAGTTCTAAATAAGGGCCAAAACGAGTCGGGTTGACCCGCAAAAATTTTTGGTCCGTTTTTCTTGACTTATAAACAATTAATGCGAAAATCCGATCGAATAGCAACGTACTTTTCAAAATGGTCTACTTTGATCACTGTACTTTGTCATGTCCCAACCTTCTAATTAATAACTTTGAAATAGTATAGAAAAAAAAATGATGACCAAATAGGGGCAGACAAAACTTTAATTATTAGACAGGGCAAAAATAAACAGAAAATTTCCAAGCTAGTTACTAGACCACTGTCATACCTTTAGTTATCACATTGGGCCGTAAGTATAACTACACCATCTTGGGAGGTAAGATGCTATGGAATTTTCTAATCACTAACATATTACATTTAATTATGAGAAATGTCTACTTGAAAGACTGATTCTATGTCTTAAATAAAGCAATCTAGGAGGTTGTAAGTCATTAGATTATGTACTAGCCCAATATGTAGGCCTTAGGGTTTAGAAGTGGTTCCCCCTTCTATATATGCATGCCCCTCTATGATGTAAATATACATAGTAAGTTATTACTTCATTTGTGTCTCATAATAACACATACCAGAGAGAAGTTCTGTTTGAGTGAAAGGTGTACCCCTATGAGTACCCCCAAGACTGCTGCCCACCATAACTTAGGATGGATCCTTCTGGTTCTATGTGGATGATATAGCAATTACTAGTTGTATGTGGATGATACAGTAATTACTGGAAGTGATGAAGTCGGCATTAGGCAGTATCTTGGAACTCGCTTTCAAACAAAAGTCCTACAGGAGTTGAGTTCTCACAACAGAAAAGGGATCTGCTTAGCTAAATGTAAGTATTGTTCGGACATACTAAGAGACTCGAGAGTGATTGTATCAAGGAATAGTGATGCTTTGCTGATACCAAATGTTAAGTTGAAAGTAGATGAAGGGGCCTTCTTGAAGATCTAGAGAAGTATAGAAGGATTGGCGGGAAGCTAAACTATTTTACAATTACTCATCCTCACATTGCATTTCAAATAAGTGTGTAAGTCAATTTAAGTCATGTCCAAGAGCCTCACGTTAGGAAGTTCTTAGCCATACACTCAAAAGGCTAAAGTGTACTCCATGGTGTGGCATTCTATATCAAATTCAAAACCGTGGCCACCATATCCATAAGGATTTAAAATATTCCCACAAGCAGGCCATCCACTACGAATATTGTGTTATCGTCGAGGGTAAAAAAAGTAAAAAGTAGAGGGGTGGGTCTTAATAAGTGCAGAATCAGAATACAAGGTTGTGGACACACTACTGGTAAACCCATTTGGCTTCCTAATCTACTTGGTGAAACTGCATTAACACAACATAAACCAATGAACTTACGGTGTGATAAGGATGCAGACATTCACATTACCAAAAAAAACAAAAAAGAAAAATATCTTGTATTCCACTAAAGAATACACACATAGAAGTCAACTGTCACTTCACTTGGAAAAAGCTTGAAGACAGAACAATCAAAACTCCTCACGTAAAAACAAAAATAAATAAATAAATAAGACAATAGGTTAACGTTTTCACTAAAGTTTTACCCGAAAGTAGAACTTATCATATTTGTAACAAGCTAGCCATGATCAACATCTATGCTCTGGCTAGGATTATATATTAGATTATGTATTAGCCTAGCATGTAGCCCAATGGGCCTTAGGGTTTAGTTCAAAGAGGTTTCTAAGCGATGGAACCATTGGTAAAATCTGAATTAGATTGAAACAAGAAAAAACAAGATAGTCCGCCCAATACGAGAGGAGCTAGTCTCCAAATTCTAATCACAATGCAAATTATAATATCAAAGACACCTAAAATTTTTAGATCACCCACCCACCTATAGACAAAGTTTAAAAGAACGGAAACGCGCCTCGAGGCGTTTTCCCTTCGCCTCACGAGGCGTAAGCCTCGAGGCGAACCGAGGCGTAAGCCCGAGGCGGAATTAAAAAATTAAATAAATAATTATATATCTTTCAAAAAATAAAATGCTAACTAATTTCATCATCAAATTAATCAAAAACATCAAAAACACACATAAAAAAGACATAAAATGTCACAAAAAGTCGAAAACATAAAAAATATACCTGAAAACCCCCTGAGGCGCATCTGAGGCGCAACTTTTCATAACGCCTCAGGTCTGTGAGGCGCATACCACTGTTCAAACACCTGAGGCGCGCCTCGAGGCGCACGCCTCAAGCGTTTTTTTAAACCATGCCTATAGATTTGAATCATTTCCCGCCACCCACATCAACTGGGTCTGACCCGACCCGGTTTGACTAATAGGGACCAGAAAATAAAAGGCAAATAAATGCAAGGTTGTAGAAGGCGCTAGGCGCTAAGCAGGCGTTGGGGTCTAGCCTAGGGACTAGTCGGGACTAGGTGGAATTAGGCGTTTTGGAATTTTTATACGTATTTGATATATATATATATATATATATATATATATATATATATAGGGGCAGGTTCAAATACAAAGTAATACAAACGTGCGAAGGATGCGAAGGATCACTTTGTACATGATAATTACGTAATGATAATTACGTAATGCCTTCATGAACATACAAAAACATTACGTAATTATCATTACATAATTATCATGTACAAAGTGCATGATAATTACGTAATGATAATGCTTTCATGAACATACAAAAACATTACGTAATTATCATTACGTAATTATCATGTACAAAGTTCCTTCGCATCCTTCGCACGTTTCTTTTACTTTGTAGAATAACCGCCCCCTATATAGATATATATACACACACACACACATATATATGGGAAAGTTAATTTTAGAACACCTATATTTCGTACGAACCGTGAGAATGGCATCTAAAACCATTCAAATTCAAAATTTCTTTTTACACTTGTCATTATTACTAAAATACAATCTCAAAAACACAATTTATGCGTAAAACTTCAAACGTATACAAAAATAATTTGTTTTTACACGTGTAAATTTACTGTATATATATGTGTAAACTGTTTCATTTACACATGTGTAAAAAGTTAATTTGAAAGTGTTTTTGCAAGAAAAGATGAATTATTTGGAAAGAAAATTCATTTATTAATGTTGTATTTTGTTTATAATGAGGTTTGTATTAAAAAAATTTGATTTTGATTAATTTTTTTACTTGTTCTCACGGTTCTCACAATATTTAGCATTCTCAAGATAACCCTCCCCTATACACATACACACGGATTTAGGTGTTTTTTGAAAATATGTTAAGATATATACACATAATACTTAGAATTTAGAAATTCACGTGCTTTTTTAACAATGAGGCTTATTTTATGGAATTAGGGTTGGTAAAAGATTTTTTTTTTTTTTTTTGTGGAATTTAAAAAAAAACCTAGCATGGTAGCGCCTAGCACCGCCTAATCCCAAAAACGCCTAATCCCACGCCTAGGGCTAATTTCCGATATTAGGTCTCGACTAGCGCCTAGGCGGCCGCCTAGAGCGCCTTTTACAACACTGAATAAACAATTCAATTGATAATAAACCCAATTCAAGAAGGGTAATTTATATAAACATAAACATAGACATTTCTCAAAACTAGAACAAGAGATATTAATAAAAGTAAATAGAGATAACTGCTCCTAAACTTCAGCATGTTGACTTGACTTTGACTGGGTATAGGCTTCAATTGGGTTAAGGGTCCAACTGGGTTTATTAACCCATGCTGGAATCATATCAATATATCATTGACCCTAGCCGAGTATTGGGTTCGTATCACATCCATATGTGTGTATGTGTGTGTACACAAGAAATATACATACAGTTGGTTATTATTACATCTCATTTTTGTCTCTGATTATATAAGCATGTATATACACTTCGGCTCGCTTTCGACCCATTTGACCCGTTCCAATTTTTACTTAA
Organism: Ambrosia trifida; assembly: GCA_028751855.1. Classification (NCBI taxonomy): domain Eukaryota; kingdom Viridiplantae; phylum Streptophyta; class Magnoliopsida; order Asterales; family Asteraceae; genus Ambrosia; species Ambrosia trifida. Next base: position 99,565,726 of record CM054131.1, read on the forward strand.
TATTTAGTGTTTGTCCATTTATCCCTTTAGAAGTCAAATACGGCATTACAGCCCAAAACAACACATTTCCAATTGCCAATCTAATTAGAATTTAGAAATATAATGTAAAAGCCCAAAAGAGCTTAAATTTATCAGGAAATGTAATTACCTCCCCATGCAACGGTTCTCCAAGCACACTGGGATATGTAATAGGTGAGTGTCTTAGGTTAGTATTTGATTCACCTAATGTATTAACTGCAGCCTGATTAAGAAGGCGTTGATTCCCAAATGTAGGGCAATGAAGATGTTGATCCAACATTTGCATGTGCAAAGCCATCATATCGCGCCTCCTATGAACCTCAAATACGAGTGTAAATAATGCCACGTCATCAGGCAAATTTCCCGAAAAATGCAATCTACTTCTCAACAGTTCATAAAATGGCACACGGCATTTGCTATCCTCAACCAACATCCTAACAAGACCTAAACACTTGTGTAGCCATTCAAATAACGCCTTATCCCATTTATACAGTTTTACTCCATCAACCTCATCTCTCCCTTGCTGACTTGAATCCCAGTTTATCAACCAGCTCAGAATTTGGTTTAAAATAGCAGCATATGTACTTGGCTTTAAGTTGCTTTCCATGGCAGAAATGAATATCTCACAAGACAACTTACGCAGACTGCTTATAGCAGTACATGACTGTTCATTTGCTGAAACCATAGAAGATACAAGATTTGGAGACTGAATATTAGAGGAATTGGGACCCGCCGCTGACGTGGCGACATCCAACTGTGGCAATGTTGTAGAAAAGATATTTACCGACATTTCTGCAGATGTGACAGAAGAAATAAGAGATGGTAGAAAAGAATCCCAGTATATATACCCAATACTGTACAGACTACGAATAGCAAAAATAATGAACTTTGATCTTGGTCCATGATTACTACATTGGATGACCAGAGACACTAGCACGGACTCAACCACAGTATATAACTGCTCATGATCCTGAAAAGAGTAACCCCAACATTAAACAATCACGGTCTCATGTTTAGAACGTTCGAAACGATAAAAAGACCATGACACAAGTAGGTTAACATTTGCAGTTAATAACTTACAGGAAACTGATTCTGAAGCTGTTCAAAATCTGGAAGAAATTGTGCATCGCGTGGAGGAATGTCTATATTAAGAGCTGTAATGCGCTTTTGTGTCTTGTTCCTGTTATTAGTTTTCAGAAATTGTGACAATAAAGATTCAGGTTGGACCCCATAAATTTCAAACACAAATAGTACCACCACTATTTCAAATATACATATACATGGTCCCTGCTCTCTAAACACCCCAAGCTCACAATAGCAAACTGGCATACTGCCTACTAAGGCTATGTGTTGTGGATCATTAACGGGGAGTGAATGGAGTGCCACGTCGCCACTTGAGGAGCGGCACACTGCGACATCAAGGGCGCGACTAGAGATGGGTGTAGAGTAGCTAGCGGCGGTGGGGCAGCTAGTGGGCATGGAGGCAAGGTGGTTTGTTTATGTTTTTTTCTCCAATATCAAATTATATATAACCCAATCATATAGAGCGACCTCACTCCCACCACCACATTTCACATTTCACCTCTCTGCAACATATGTTCTTGGGTGTGAAATGTTTTCACCCTTCACCGTCTACCTGACGCACTTTATTTTCACATTTCACATTCACCACAACACACAATCTAACAATTAAACCCCTTAAAATCATGGTAGCTAACTTTCACTCTCTTCATGATGGCTTACCAAAGTACCAACTAGGCGGCGGCTAAGTACTTCATAAGAGTAAACATCATGACATCCCCAAAAACCTAAATCCTGATAACCTAATTTAGACATATGTGCACTAATTCAAATAGTATTAATTAATTGCTACCATGTCTGAACTTTATATCCTTCATAAATTCCTCACACAATAATTTTCAATCACAACCTAAATCCCTATTCCCTAATAACCTAATAATAATATCCCTATCAAAATGTACACAAACTGATCAACAAAACAAAAACAGAGCATCAACTTACGGAGGCTCTCGAACCGAATCATCTGCCTTATTCCGGCCGCTTATCTGCAAAAAAAAAATAATAATAAATAAAAAAATCGTTTGGATTACGTCATACAAGTACGTCAGAGTAACCGTAAAAGAAGAAAACCGATAATTCTATAACAAAATAATATTTGGACGTTTGATTAGATACATATAAATTGTAATAAAACGTACACCGAGATAGAGATTAAACAGGTCAATGATTGCAGGTCTGCACGGATGAAACAGAGAGGTTCTGGAAGCAGTAGAGTGGTGGGGGTTTTGATCACCGGTGTCTGACGTGTGTGGCGATTGAACGGTGGTGGTGGTGGTTGTTGTTGTTGTTGTTACGGAGGTATTATTATTATTATTAGCAGCGCTGTTAACGGCAGCACTGGTGGACGGAGTTTTAAACATTTTTCTGATCAGAAGTTAGTTAATGGAGTTGTGATCGCTGTTGGTGTTCATTTATATAGTGATGAATGATGATGGGTGTAAACTTCCATCATGTTTCGGTGATGAATGATAATGGGTATAAACTTTCATCATTTTATTTTTTCTTACGCTAATTAGCAGGGGTGTGCACGGGTCGGTTTGGGTCGGTTTTGACCATTAACCGTAACCGAAACCAAAATGTACGGTTATCTCGGTTTCTAAACTGATTGGGTTCGGTTAATTCGGTTTCGGGTTGTTCGGTTATTTTTCGGTTTCGGTTCGGTTACGGTTAAAGTCGGTTTTTTTTCCTTTTTTTAAAGAGAAAATTGTGAATCATGCAAATATTTGTGTCAACCTGTAAATAATTGCGTCTTACACATAATATAAATAAATTAATAAAACATTTGCACGACGTATTGTATAACATAGGCACACACAACTTGTTTGGTTATAATAATCTTGTGTAACAATGTGAATATATTATATGAAGGTCACTAAATAATATTGTATAATATAGGCACAGCCAACTAAATAATATTGTAAACAACTAAACACCATTGTCATTGTATGTAAACATGAATCATAACAAGAGCAAAATACATCATAACCAACTTGATACTTTTGGTAAACGTTTTACATAATCCAACGCATGAAAGAAGGAGATTAAGTCTTTGTAAAACAAAAGCATAAAAAAGTAAAAGATAGAGCATAAAAACAAAACAGAAGCAACGGAAGCATAATGTAGATACAGAATAATTAGTTTAATGGGCCATTGTATTATATTGATGTAATGGACCTATATGATATAAACATATATAACAAATATAAAAGTATCTGGGCCTGTTGTAATATATCGGGTCGCGTCGGGTTTTTTCGGGTTTTCAAAACGCATAACCGTAACCGACCCGAAATTTTCGGTTATATAAAAACAAAAACCGAACTGTCGGTTATCATTTCGGTTCGGATTTTTTGGTTTGGTTTTTTTGGTTTTTTCGGTTCGGTTAATTCGGTTTTCTGCTCACCCCTACTAAGTAGAAGCCGGGTATTCCGTACACGGCTCCCAACGGTCAAAGGAGCCCTAGCCGGTAGGGGTGTTCAGAATTCGATTCGGATTCGAAAAATTCGAAATTCGACTTAGTTCGATTCGATTACCAAGAATTCGATTCGATTATTAAGTATTCGAATTCGATTCAATTCGAATTCGAGTCCAGTAAATCGAATACGAATCGAATACGAATTTATGATTTTAAATTCGATTCGATTCGAAATTCGAATAAAAACTGTACATATATATTTTTTAAATATATATACGCACATACACATTATTATATGCACAAATATACACATTGAAAAAAAAGAACTTCAAAATTTTGGTCAAAATCTAAGAATCCATAGTTTCTACAACTTTTACCGTAACCATATTTTACATATTTACCTTATACATCATAAAACTATACTCTCTACTATTTTTACTAACCCGTTTTTGACATATTGTTGTTTACAATTTTGTAGATTTGTATTTTATATGTTAAAAAGAATGAGTTTATATTAGTTTTAAAACTAAAAGTAAAACAATTTTGAACTAAATCGAATTTATTCGAATTCGATTCGAATTCGAGTTTCTTATTCGAATCGAATACGAATCGAATAAATTGAATTTTAAGCGAATACAAATCGAATACGAATTCAGTTAAAAATATAAAAAATTCGAGAAATTCGATTCGAATAATTCGAAAATTCGTTATTTGATTCGTTGAACACCCCTACTAGCCGGCCCTTACCCAGACGGACGAATCCCCTGGCCCACTAGCCACCAGTTTCAGGGAAAACCCGACCATCCACCCGTCCGAAGGCACGATAATGGAATAATCGGTAAAACCCGACGCTCTCAAGAATCGAACTCATGACCCTTCAGTCATAGGTCTTCTATCACTGAGCTAAGGCTGGCAATTTAGACACGGACGCGATAACCTGACACAAACCTACATGATTTTAACAGGTTTCGTGTTTGGCCTTAACAGATTTCGTGTCTATAACAGGTCGACGCGTTAAGACCTGTTTATTTTCATGTCGTGTTCGTGTTTACTTGTTTCGTGTTCGTGTCTTATCGTGTCTTATCGTGTCTTGTCGTGTCTTGACGTGTTAACTTGTTTTACTAGTGGTCCTTATCGGGTCTTATCGTGTTAACCTGTTATACACAGGTTCGTGTTTGAAAAAAATGATATGATTAGATTTCGTGTCGTGTTCGTCTTTACGGGTTTCATGTTCGTGTCTTAACAGGTTCGTGTAACCTGTTATGCCAGCCCTACACTGAGCCTCCGTACCACTATAAATATTATTACTAGTTTATTCCCCAATAGCGTCTTGGGATAGACAAATACAATATGAAGTGATAAAATGCATGTACTTTTGAATAGGCCGTTTTTTAGAATTTCTTTTTTTTTTTTTTTTTTTTTGTAAAGGATCAACACTCGTCTCTGTAAAACTGTCACTTTCTCAATACACTCTAAAGATGCGATGTGAACTCGGAAAAAAAACAAATTGGTATCAAAATGATATGCCATGATAATAATGATGATAGGTGATTCTGATGTTTAAAGTGGGCATATATTAATAATTGACATAGTTGTTCAATTTTCACTGAATAAAACAATTAATAGGTAAGCAGTGAAGATCAATTTTAAAGATAAATAAACATGATTTAACTGCTATCGACTAAAAAAATTGTATGATAATAAATTTTCATGTCTTTAGACTATTTTCTCTACTCATATATAATTTAAGTATCAATTTCATTGATCACCACATTAAAATAAGTAAGGGGTTTTTTTTCTTTTTTTGTATAGCACTATGGTACTAGTTGAAAAGATAATAAAACGCTCGTTAATTTGGTGTACTTTTTTTTCAAAAAAAAAAAAAAACGCTGGATAAAAATATTATTAATGTTCAAAAATCGTTGAGGGAAAGTGCATGTGACATGCACATGAGAGAGATAAAATATTTTTTTTTAAAATTCTCACAATATGCCATATGGCACACTCAATGATTGCAGGTATGTACAGATGAAACAGAGTGGTTCTGGAAGCAGTAGAGTGGTGGTGGTTTTGATCACCGGTGTCTGGCGTGTGTGGCGATTGAACGGTGGTTGTTGTTGTTATGGGGATATTATTATTATTCGCAGTGCTGTTAACGGCAACACTGGTGGACGGAGTTTTAAACATTTTTCTGATCAGAAGTTAGTTAATGGAGTTGTGATCGCTGTTGGTGTTCATTTATATAGATTGAATTTTGCGTCGAGAGGGTTTTAGAGTTTTGTTTTCAGTGATGAACGATGATGGGTGTAAACTTCCATCATGTTTTCAGTGATGAATGATAATGGGTGAAACTTCCCTTATGTCTTTTTTTTTAACCTTACATCTAAGTGGAAGCCGGGTATTCCGTACACGACTCCCAATGGCCAAAGGAGCCCTAGTCGGCCCTTACCCAGACGGACGAATCCTCTGGCCCACTAGCCACCAGTTTCGGGGAAAACTCGACTATCCACCCGTCCGAAGGCACGACAATGGAATAATCGGTAAAAGTCAGCGCTCTCAAGAATCGAGTGTGACATCCGTCACCCTTGTCTTACATCTAATTGACAATAATAATACTTCAAATATTTCCAGTATAGTCCCTATACTTTTCAACGTTTTCAAATTTATTAAAACGTGAGTTACTTTTAAATCTTTAATTGGAACGTGAAAAGTTTAACAAAAGTTTTGGGAAATGTCAATTTTTTTATATTTATTTATTCAATTTATTTTCAAATAAAAGTATACGTTTATTAAATATATTGATAAAAAAAACTTAAATTTATAAAGTTTCAAGACATTTTGGTTAATTTATATTAACTTGGTTAGTGTTTTATAAAGAGAAAACTAACTAAATTAGAATAAAACTAACTTAGTTAACTTCTGAGGGACCATTCTTGCCAACTAGTAAAAGTTAAAAATCAAAAACTCAATCCCCTGCCCCCCCCCCCCACCGTTTTTCCGGCGTTGTACTCTCCGGCCACCGGAGTCTGTTTCCGGCCAAACACTTATCGGCCATTTAAGGCTACCTGTAACGTTCTATTATTGATTAATCATCCTCCCATCAACATGTAACCCTCCCAAGCATCATCATTCACATTTAAATCAGTTTTAATCACGTTTTAATCGGTTGAAGTAGTAACCGACCGGAATCCTTAAAAAAACGCCTCTACACACGTCTTTAAACATCCATTATATATACAGATCCCACCATTCGTTTTCTGCACTCAACACCGTATCAAACCCACTAAAATAAAAGACTTATCACATCTGGAACTCTTGGAATCGGTCCATGAAGTTGCGCGAGTTTAGTTGGCCGTTTTCGATTGATAAACACATTGTGAGTTCTATTACTTGTTGCCGTTTTGTTTGTTTGGTGTCTAGGATCAAAAACCCCATGATTCCTTATGGTTATATGCCACGATTGGGATGATTTATTTTGGGTTTAGGGTTAGGGTTCATGGATTGATTTGGGGAAGAAGATGTATTGGAAACCAGGGTCAAGATCGTGTACAAAGTGTTTTTTTTGTGAGAAGTGTTAGAAGTATTAAAAATTGATACTTAGGCATCATTTTTTGAACTTAGTCGTGATGTTTTGGATTGTTTTGCCTATAAAAACACCAAACATAACAATTAAAAACCGAAAACAATGTATTTTAGGCTTAAAACTTAAAACACCATGTTAAGAACATTAGCAGTGTGTTTTAAGCGTTAAGTAGTGTGTTTTAGCTGTTTTTTAAATTTAATGACTATAATTCATTGTATTGTGTTTTAGATTGTTGTGTTTGGTGTTTTTCAAGTTAAAACAACCTAAAAAATCATTCCGAAATCCAAAACATGATGTCTTCATGTCAATTCTTAGTCCTTCTCACACTTCTCACGAAAAATGTACTTTGTACAGGATCCTAAACCTTGGAAACCATATTTATAATATTTGTTTCTAACTAAAATCAACAAAATACTTATATGGTCTAGTGGTTAAGTTATGTGTATTCCATGGGAGGGACACTGGTTTGAATCCCTACAGCAGCAAGTTTGCATCCTTTTTATCCATATTACATATTTTTTTTCTTTTCTATTTATTTATATAAATAAAATTATATCTTGAAATATTCATAATAAATCAATCTTTTGTCCAAAAATTATAAAAATTTAGGTGTAGCATCTTGACACCATAAAAAAAATTACCACACTTTTATTTTTTGGAAAATATCTTATTTTTATATTTTTATTGAATTAATATGTTTTAATCATATATAATTGATTAAAAATTCATTTTTAATGATTTTAATCCCAAACTTTTTGAGAAATTATTTCTAATCATCATGAACTGAAATAAAAATTATAGGTTCAGAAAACACTTATTTCTATTAATTTTCCTATTTTTAACCATTTAAACATGATTTAAATTCATTAAATCAGTTTTAAATAAATATAAGTTTAGAAAAATTATGGGAAAATTAGTTTCATTTATTTACATCAGAAAGTATTTATTTTCTACAAAAATAGTATTTTTTGGATCATGTCTTGTATTTTTAGTCTTATTTACGTTTAAATAGACATAGTTAAACATTTATTTATTTATACTATTTAAACATCTATTTTATAAATACTTTTCTTATAAAATAGAAATATTCTTATGATGGAAAGTCTTAGTTATTATTTGTTTTACCATTGTGTAGTTCATATTTATTTATTTATACAATTGTGAGTATTGTATTTATTTTAATTTAGTTAAAGTAATTAACTAAATTATTTTGCCGTAATTATTCAAACATATTTTTACCCAAATATTCAATTAGTATTAGTAATAATTATATTATCTAAACCACATTTACAAACTTTGACATATCATTTTTGATATACAACTTCTACATTAATTCGATTTATCATAAAAACTCTAATTCCCCAAATCGACTTAGCAAGTACCTAGGGGTACACTACCTTTTGGTCCGAGTAGGTTGGCTAATCATAATCAAGTTTAAGCATATGCTTACACATCCAACCGAATGTGCGAGGGGTACTGTAAGGGGTCATGAAATCAAGAGGGCCGAGTAGTGGCCGAGTTCAGCAAGTACCTAGGGGTACACTACCTGTTGGTCCAAGTAGGCTGGTTGAGTAGTTGGATTGGGGTGTAGAACTCGGGTGAGGTTACCGTTGTCAACTGGTACTATTACCGTTATTAATTAAAAAAATTAGACCTTCTGAAATATCTAAATTTACAACAAATTTAAACTATACTCACCTCCACACTCTATTCTACTCTCTATACTTTGAAATTACTTCAAAAACTTAATAACGAATTATCCAGGTCCTAGTGATATTGGGTTATCATTGGATGTGGATTTATCTAATTTAAGTGGCTTTGGTGAATTTTTTCTGACTTGTCTAATTCAAGTGATATGGAATTGTTGGTGAAAGTTGTTGCCGCAGCAGAGGAGCTAAAGGATACGACACGTACGAAGAAGAAATATGTGGTGCGTGATTGTGAATTGGATCAACAAGTAGTAGTGAATGATTTACTTTGTCGAAAACTCAAAGTATAACGTAGCTACGTTTAAATCTCGGTTTCGATTATTGAAAGACTTATTTTCAAAAATGGTTGGAGATATAAATGAAAAGTATGAGTAGTTTCAAGAGAGTTACGACGCGAGAAGAAGAAAGAGCTTCACGACCATTCAGAAATCCACATTAGTCAGTTTTTAACTTGCAATTGGTAACGTTCCTGATGAATATGATGAATATTTAGCTATAGGTGAAAAAATATCATGTGAAAGTCTAGATTATTTTTGCAATGTTGTTATTTTGTTTTATGGTAAAAAGTTTTTGCGTCGTCCAACTAGACATGACATTCTACGTTTGTATGATGCCCATGAAGGTAGATGGGGCCGTCATAGGATGATCGCTAGCATCGACTGTACACATGTTGTTTGACTGATGTGTCCGACTATGTTCCGAGGGTAGTCTATGAGAGGTGATCATAAATATCCAACAATCATGCTCGAAGTGGTTGTTTCAAATGACTTATGATTTTGACATGTGTACTTCCGTCTTATCGGTTCAAAACGATATCAATGTCCATCAATCCCCGTTGTTAAAAATGAGTTGCATGGAACGAAACGAAGTGTCCTTTTCAGGCTAATGGTCAACATTTTCTTGCTGATGGAATTTACCCGACTTGGTACACTTTTATGAAAAAAACAAAATTCGTTGTCCATCAGTCCTAAGTTAGTGCACATGAATGTATTTAGGGATGGTTTGACTTTTAAGTGTCAAACTAACCCAAATTAAAGTTTAGATGATTTGGTGTGTATAAACTCATGAGATGTGGTAGTCATTTGATATGATGACTAACTTGATAAATTTTGTGAGTATTGTGAAGTTTGATCTTGTCAAGCTTGGCGGAAGCTTGGAAGGAACAGATCAAATGAGCTAACGAGTCAAGGAATGCTTAAAATGAGGCCAAGGTAACTGATGTATACTAAAGGCTCATTTACTAATTTAGGGGGTTATGTTGCCCGTGGCAATGTCTTAAACTTGATGGTTTAACCCAAGAAAAAGGGGAAAAAGGACTTTAGTAGAATTTGATAAATAAAGGAAAAGAAAAAAAGAAAGAAACATTCTTTTCAGCACCCTTACCCGGTCGTGTCAGGTTTCGACCTGGCCATGTGAGTATAGACAAAAAAACTACTACCTATTTAAAATATTTATATACTTCTATTTACTAAAGGTGTTGTGCAGTTGTGAGTTGTACCTTTTGCTACTGGTGGTATTCAAGAAATCCACGTGCTGGTTTTGTTGATGTGTCCATGTTTATCTCCCTCTCTCTTCTCTTTCTGGTCAAGACACCCACAAACAAAAACCATCAGACCCCCACCCATACACACACACTCTCTCTCTCTCTCTACTCCCTATTTCTTCTCTTTCTGGTCATCCATATTTCTCTCATAACCGATGGATCTTATAGCGTGGTGAGTTGGGGTTAAAACGGCAACCGACTGGGGCTAACAGTTGCTAAGGCGGCGGCGGTGGTAACTAAGGCGACGATAAGCTTCGGTGGTACATGCCGATCTCTCACGTTCGAAAAGAGGAAGGTTTCAGGGTGAAGAATAGAGGTGAGGTAAGAGCTCGATTCTTGCTTAGCCTCTGAAAACTGGATTAGTCACAAATTTATGATCTTATTTTTCTATTCTTATGGTATGATCTATTTTCTTTATATCAAAATACAATGTTTATACTCTGCATTTATTGTTCGGGTGGTACATGAATAATTTTTTTCTTTATGTTTTCGATTATTCCCCTATTTAGCGAAATCGTCTTTCATAAACTTGGAGCTACACTTATCTTTAAGAATTATGCGTAAGAAAAACTGCACTTACATTGGTTAATGTGACTCAATAGAGATCTTTGAAGGTTGATTTATGACATATTTTTAGGAAAATGAGCTGCACACATCCTGCCAATTTCACATTGCGTTGCAACGTTTACCATGTTAGTGTAAAAAGGTTACAATCGTTTAATCAAAACAATGGTTTAGGGACTGTTCTTAATCAAAACACTTTAATATAATGGTTTAGGGAATGTTCTGTTGATTATATTAATAAGAACATAAGAAATAAACATAAGATTTAATCAAGTGTACCTGATATGATTAACCGTTCAGGAACCTCAGTAATGGAAGACACCATCATCTTGATCGGGTTCCCTTTAGTGTGTACACTAATGATGGCTAATGATCACAAAGTGATCGAATGAGAGAGAGAGAGAGATGGGTGGTGGCTACATTAGGTTATGGTGTTATTAGAGTCCAACCAAATACCTCTAGTTATCTCTCTATTTATACACACAGGGGACACCCTAATTAGGTTTAGTAAGGGTAATTCCGTCCATCAAAGAATCACCTATTATAAACTTAGGGATATTATAGTAATTGATCAATATAATATAAATGATAATGATGGCCACAAATAAATATAATAAACATAATTTATATTTATTCTAACATTCTCCCACTTGGCCGAGTAATCATTTATTATGAGTATTACGTAAGTCTGCAGAGATTAATACTCATTTTAGTTCTAAACCCAAAATGTAGCAGAGAAATACAGCCGTTAAGTCTTTATTCGACTTAGGACCCCTATTAATCATACTACACCCAAATTTAAAACTTAACATTAGGATCAATTAACGTTATGCCCTTAGTTGATTTGTTATATTATTGTCTTTATGCCATTATGCTAGCTTAGCATACTAATAGACAAACAAATCATAATGAGGAAAATTAATCATTAGTCATTAGTCATTCATAGTACGATATGCAGTTGTACATGGTCATTAGTAATACCCTTTTTCTCTTAGTTGGACCGTTAGTGAGACTTATGGGTATTAGACCTTTAGTTATTGGATCCATAAGCATATCATGAATGCATTCGATACAAAATTCTAATTTCCTCTATTTGTTCTTAATCATAAGCGAACAATAATTTCGTATCGAACTCTAGTGCAGCTCCTCTCAAACTGTTACTGTTCGAGAAATTAGGGCAGCTGACTTTATCACAGTAAGTCTTCAACTTAGTATTTATATGGAGTTAATAAGTTATAAGTCAACTGAAAAATTTAGCAACAACATTTAATGACCATTCTGTTGTAATTAGCATCACATTATGTCATGATAACTTAGGTTGTTGTTACAGTTCCTTATGACTCCTCCATAAAATAGTTATGTCTGCCGACGTTATGATATACCCCAAAATTGACACTTGATTTCCTTTGAATATAACAAAGTTAGAGTAAGAGTAGTCAATCACTTTAGGTTCTCACTTCTTCTTTAGATTATAGTCTCTTGTTTCTTAAAGATATTGTAACGTTCCATTAGATGCTTTTCATCAATCTAGACAAGTCTAGTATCAAGCAATGCGAACAATATCATAAACAAGCATAGACTTAAATTTACATCAGTCTTCTAATTAATGAAGCATAAGGTAATAATCTCATTTATCCCAATATCCTCTAAAAGAGAGCAATGTTATATGTTACATACTTAAGGACCCGGTTAGAGTAAAACTTATGGGATGAAACTAATATCCCGTTGGGTCTATCTCGGTATATTTTGATTCCTATCATGTAAGAGGAATCCCCGATGTTCATCATGTCAAAATTATGCATGAACAATGCTTTGACTTAGGTAACATATACTTGTCAAGAGAAACGTCATCTATGTAAGGACAAGTTTTCATTAGTTGCTCCCACTCATCTTGAGGTAGGTTCTTTAATCCACTTAGTTCTTAATGAAGAGTAATTTCATTATGATTCCAACACATTTTATGCTTGCATCAACCCATACATGGATCTTATTGACTTACAGACTAAGTGTTCTTACCCTTCAGTTTAGAACTTTCAGGTTGCTTAATGAACATGTAGGTCATCGTTATGGAAAGTTGTATTAATGTCCATCTAATGTGGCTCTTAGTTATTATGAGCTACTAGGACGGTAATGATCCTCAAAGAAATCTCTTGAAAAATAAGTAAGAAGATTCTTTGATATTCTAATCCCTTCTTGAGTATAATCTTTTACAATTAATCTTACCTTACAACGTTCCCATTCGAATCTGGTTTAATTATGAATACCTTTAGGTTATTCAACCAAATCCCAAACGTTATTTTAAATTATGGAATGAGTTATGCTAATAATAGCTTTATTCCATTTAGAAGATTGATTGATACTAATGATTTAATTAGAATAGGTAGGATCAGTAAACTTTCCAAACATCCATTTTGTGTTAGTCAGGCAGGTTACATAATCATCAAAGTTAGTGGGGTTTTAGACCCAGATGACCTCCTGAGTTGAACATTGGGTTTATTATGATACAAACTTAACTTTAGTTAAGTGTTTTTATTTCCAGGTATATAAGGAGCAACATTAGTTTCTAAGTGTGTAAGAGTTGGTGCAGTAAGGTGTACAAGAGGAATAATCGAAGTTAAATTCGGAGTTAAACTTAATGAGTCTCTCCCCCCGCATCTTGTACTTCCGAAAAGTCATAATAAGGACTTTTACTGCTCCCACTTACCTTAGAGATCTTAATGAATTCAGCATGCTTAAGCTCTAACATTTGGAAGATCCATAGATTTTAATAGAGAAAACAACCTAATGATATTTATTGTCGTTTCTCTTGATGAGGATTACTTAAGTAAGAAATCTAAGTTCGCCCATATTTAGGCATCCACAAAACTTTATTAGGAGTACGTTAAATGCTAAGGAGACAAGTTGTGATAGAGCGTTGTCCAGTGCAAGAGGTGTAATTTGAGGATAGATCAAATTTCTGTTCCCCCCACCTCTGTAACTTTTGCAAGTCATAAGTAGGACATCTAATGCTCCCACTAATCTTTTAGGTCTCTTAGTATCTCCACATAATAACTTTTAACGATGCGTGTGAACGAGAATATTTCATATATTTTATACTTGATTTCCCTTATTGTCCAGATTTCATAAGAAATTTTAAGGACATACTTAGAGGGAATCTTATTAAGTATATATGAATTGATTTCTTTAATACTTTTGGTCTGTAGGAAAATGGAATGAATACTGTTGGATCAGTTTGCTCTTTTTGCTAAGTAAGAACTTGCTATCTTGACACTTAAGTGTTTAGCAAGCCCTTGTATATCAGATAATAAGCACAGCGGAATGTAAAAGTTAAAGCAACACTTTTTTATACTTAGGAAGAGTTATTACTCCCCCTAGATGATTGAAACTAATAAATGACAAGTATTTATTATGAATCCAAGCAGTAAATGAGAATTAGATACTTAGACAGATTCACAATATATACTGAAATGGAATAGAACAGTGAAAGTGTTTGAAGGATTTTTTCTATTAAAATCAATATCTAAAATAGAAGGTTGAAGCCTCCTATTTATAGACGTTTACATACATGTATCTTGCCCAAAAAGCAAGTACAGAAACAACAGAAACAAGTTGCACAAGTTGCAACATTGAAACTAACAAATACAGCTAAAAGTAATAATAAACAATAAAACTACTGATGCAAAAGGCGGTGGAAAATATCTGATGCTAAGTGCTGATGAATGACAAACTACTGATGAGTAGTTTGTCTTCAGTACTTCTGAAGTGAACTTGTCTGGTTTGGACTTCAGAACTTCTGATGAAGTTTCTTCTTCAGCAGTTTCTTGTTTTCTTTTCAGTACTTCTATACTTAGCCAAAATGACAGAAGTGAATTAGACTAAGGTTTCCAAAAGTGGTTTCACCAATCCTCTTTGTCCTAACAATCTCCCCCTGGATTGATGAAGCCAAAACCTTACTAATTCCTTATGTTTTTCTTCTGTCTTGAACAATCTTCCATATCTCTTTGTACATGGTGTTCTTGAGCTGGTTTAACTGTCCATCAGATAGAGATCCTCTCTGTGGTTCCAGATGTTGAATTGTGAGCAGGTCTTGTGTTGACAGTTTCTTCAGATCACTGATCTTCTTGTAAGCCCTGCTTGAGAGGTCTCTTCTTGTCAACAATACTGAGTTGTTATCAGTAAGTGACCATCTGATGATAGGTATCTTTGACTTGTTAAAGTCAGAAGAATAGGGAACCAGACTTGTCCCTTGGGTTGATGGTCCTGAGTGTTGGATGCTTTCAGTTTCAGTTAACCTCAGGTGGGAGTCTCTTCCTTGTTGTTGTTGCATATCAGGCATCTGAACAGTTGGGAGATGGTGTTCAGTCACTACCCTGGTATGCATCTTTTCTTTGATGGTCTTTTGGATTTGGTAGGCAAAAGTGGAAGGATCCCTGAATTGTGTTAACAGAGGTTTCTCCTCAATGTCAAAATCTGAATGGACTATTGAACTTCCTTCAAGTAGTACCATTTTGAAGTCAGTTTTGACATTGTCCTCTGCTTTCTTTCTAGTAGCAGGCCTTCTTGTTGATACACCAGAAGTTCTAACTACTGATCTTGAAGGATCAGCAGTTTGAAACTTCTCTGGATTTGCAGCCTTGGCAGCCTTGTATTTTCTGTAAGTATCCATCAGTCTTTCTTCTTTCCATCTGGATACTGAGGCTTTTGAACCATAGCCCTCTGCTACTAATTCTTCTATCATTTGGGCTCTCTTGGCCTTTCCTTCTTTGCTTGTGGCCAGTTTGTCTGCAAGCAGTTGTGCTCTTCTTGTCAGCTCTTGCATAGAGAGTCCCTTGAGTGTGTAGGCTTTAGTCTTGCTGTTCTTTGTAATGTAAGACACCAGTTGTTGTCTTTTATCTTGTTCAGCAATCTCATCAAGGCTAGCCTGCCTTTGTAGTTCAGCTTCATAAGCCTGAAGTTTTTCTTCATGGCTTAAGTCTAGATCATCCCTTTCTTCCAGAGTTTTCCAGATCAGATCTTCTCTGGCCTTCTTGTTGACTGCAACTAAGCTCTTCTCTAATAATTCAGCTGATTGAGAGATAGGAGAAGGGTTTAGTACAGTCATTGTTGTAACTGTAGTAGGCCTGATAGGATCAGATGTTGGTTGAATGGGAGCAGTGGTTCTGGAAGGGTCAGCAGTTTGAGGTTTGGAAGTGTTAACCTCTGATGGGTTGACAACTGCTGATGGTTTGTCAACTACTGAAGGATTGTCTTCAGTACTTTCTGATTCTTCATCAGAACTTTTGCCATCAGAAGTTTCTTCATTATGCCTTAGGGATTCTTCAGATGTTTGGGTCTCATCTTCTTTTTCTGTGGCTTCAATCTCTTCCACTGAGACACCAAACTGTTTGGCCAGTTTTTCTTTCCTGGCTTGATCTTTCTGATCTCTTTCAAGGATGGCCACTCTTGCCCTTATCCTGGCTTGGAATGACTCCTTAGGTTCCCTGATTTTCTCCCCCTTTTTGGATTCATCAAGTTTAAGTTTAGAGGTTGAGGGTTGGGAGATTTGACCTTGAAGATGAGCAATCTGTTTGCTGTTGAAATCTATTTTGTTGGACAGATCATTCATCTTTGTCTTGATCACTCCAAATTGATTCTTGATAGACAGCTCCAAGTTAGTTGTGTATGTTTGGAAGTGATTTCTGATGAGAGTGTTCATCATGTGGTACAGGGACCCTTTGGGCTGCATAGCTGGTTCAGGTCTATGCTTGTTTGCCCAGGGAATTGGGTAGGCATTTGTTGTGAAGGGGGTGTTTTTGGGAGATCCTCATGTTGTACAGAGGATGCCACTCTAGGGGTTTTAGGGATTGAGTGGGCTTTAACCTGTGCAGGGGTGAGTGGCTTCTTGAGCTTGGATACCCCTGAAACAGGACCTTCATAAAGTGCCGTCAATTCAGTAGTTTGTGTTTTTGAAACATCATCCAAATTAATGGAATCATCTGAATCCCTGATGTTGTCCTCAATGAGGACTGTCTCAGTTAAATCATGAGCTGAGCCCAACTCAGTTCTCTCATGAACCTCTTGTTCTTGGTTCTGAGGATTTCCTACTTCAGGCATTAAGCCTTCATCAGTAGTTGCCACATCTGAGGTCTTAGCTATGTTACTTCTATCCTCAGATCCACCACTGGGTGGTAACTGAGTAGTAGCAGCCTCAGATGCCCCAAGAGTCTCTAAAATTGGGCTTAAAGACTCTGGTCCACCCTCATCTCTTGGGATAGGGCTAGAGATGTCCACATCCATGTCTGATGTTGTGGTTATGTCCCCTGTGTGTTGTGGTTGTAGGGGACTGACATAATCAGATGGGACCTTCTCTTTTAGCCCAGAGAGAAGTTTGGCAATTTCTATTGCCTCTGGTTCAGAAATTTGTGGGGTTGGTTCAGTAGTTTGGGCAATAGGTGAATTTGGTTGGTCAGCAGTTTCAAAAGAAGAGTGAGTTTCAATAGTTTTTCTAAGTCTTTTTCTTTTGAATAAAATAGTTATGGGTGCTCTTGGTGGGGTTTGAGATGGATGAGACTGAGAGGGTGTTTCAGTCTCACCTATTTGAAGAGCAGATTGCTCATGAGCATGTTCAGGCATCTCAACCTCCTGAACAGCTTTTCTTTTGGGTTGGTGGGTTTTTGTCTTTGTTGGCTTGGGCTTTTTGGCTTTTGGTGATGTGAGTTTGGAAGATGTGGGCTTCAGGGGGACTTGTTGTTGTTCTCCCTGATCATCTTCTGGCCAGGCAGCCGGTTTGTTATGCCTAGAGTATGCTTGTGAGGTTAATGGATTTAAAGTTGAAACTTTTCCCACAAGCACCTCATTACCCAGTTCCCCTATTATGCATTGCATAATGAACCTTGGGTACAACAAAAACTTTTTCTTGGTATTATTATGATGTAACACCAACTCATTGAAAAATAGCTTTGATGCCCTGAATTTAGTTTCATTCACAATGGAATGAAATATTGGTTGAAAAGTGGAGGGCATCTGGTCATAAGACCCTGTTTTAGGACTCAAACACATAATAATATAATGAAACAAAAGCTTGTACTTTGGTTCAAAATATTTTTTGAAGATAGTAGCATGGGAGAGAGTACCTTGATAACCACACTCAGTCATGGTTAGGTGAATATCAGAATTAGCAACATGGTCAGGGGCAGTTACATCATCCAGACCCAGTCTTGTTGCCAGTGTGGCCGGTGTGATGGTCAATGGTTTCCCTTTTATTCTTGAGTTGAGGGAAATGACTTCATCATCCGCCGTCACCGTCTCAGCATTTGCCCAGAACTCATTTAGAGTTTCAGTGTGAATTGGTGGGTTTATTGTGAGAGCAGTAAAATATTGGGATTTTACGACAAGATCAATGATCTCATCGTATTGGGACCAGCCTTCTTGTTTTTCAAGAAAGGCCCTTTGATTGTGTCCCTGCTTTAGAACGAGAGCCATGTGGTTTGGGTTTTTGATCGAACAGTTGATTTGCAGGTTTAGGTTATTGAGAGAATTTTTGAGAGAGAAAGAGGGATATTTTGAATTTGAAAGGAAAAGTGTTGAGAAAAGGTATTTATCAGAAGTTTTAACCGCTTGAATCTTCTTTATTAGAAGTTTTTAAACCGCCTTTGGTTAAAAATCTTTTTATCAGAGGTTTTAAACTGATTAGGTCAAACCTCTGATGATGGGAAAAGTCAGATTTGCCCTTTTGACTAAACTGCTGATGAAGGATTACTTCATCAGTAGTTCCCATTTCCTCTTCAGTAGTTTTAACAGATGATGAGAAATGTTTTTATAAATACTTTTATTCATAACTTCTGAAGGTTATTTTATCAGAAGTTACACATTTTTCAGAAATTATCCCCATACTGATGTTTTGTTCATCAGTAGTTTCTCTCTTTTCAGAAGTTTTGTTTCAGATTTTTTTTTTTTGTCTGTTTTTGTAAGTGAAAAATGAAAAATTGCAAAATAATAAAATAAACACTTACAAATTTAGCATCCCAAGCATGGATACTAACTTCTGAAATGTTGATGTGTCAAGGGGTTTTGTGAAGATGTCAGCTATTTGATTAGCTGTTGCTACATGCTTCACCTCAATCTTGCCTTTTTCATAGCAATCTCTTATGAAATGGTACCTGATCTCAATATGTTTTGTTTTTGAGAACTGTACCGGATTTTGAATGATGCTAATGGCAGATTTGCTGTCTACAAACAAAGGTGTCTTGGTCTCTTTGATTCCATAATCAAGAAGTTGATATTGGAGCCATTGTATCTGTGATGTACAACTTGCAGCTGCAATGTATTCAGCTTCAGCAGTTGAAGTTGCAACAGATGTTTGCTTCTTTGATTGCCATGACACTAGACAGTTACCCAGGAATTGACAACCACCAGATGTTGACTTTCTTGTCATCTTACACCCTGCATAGTCACTATCTGAAAAAGCTGATAACTTGGTATTGCTTGAAGCAGGATACCAAATTCCAAGTGTTGGAGTTCCTTTCAGATATCTGAAAATTCTTTTGACTGCTATAAGGTGTGATTCCCTTGGTGCTGATTGATATCTAGCACAGACACATGTTGAAAACATAATATCTGGTCTAGAAGCAGTTAAATATAAAAGGGAACCTATCATGCATCTGTACATGGTTTGATCAACCTGTTTTCCTTGATCATCAGGTTCAACTTGTGTGATTGGTGTCATGGGAGTGGAACATGATTTACAGTCTTTTAAAGAAAATTTGTTCAATAATTCTTTAACATATTTTGATTGATGTATAAAAGTTCCATTTGTTTGTTGCTTGATCTGCAGTCCCAGAAAGTACTGCAGTTCTCCCATGGTACTCATCTCAAATTTTGATTGCATGAGTTTCTTAAAATCATCACACAGTTTTGTGTTTGTTGAACCAAAAATGATATCATCAACATAAATTTGAACAAGTAAGACATGATTTCCAACATGTTTAATGAAAAGAGTTTTATCAATGGCACCTCTTGTAAAGTTATTTTTGAGTAAAAAGGTGGAGAGTGTATCATACCAGGCTCTTGGAGCCTGTTTGAGCCCATAAAGAGCTTTGTCAAGTCTGTACACCCACTCAGGATGAGAAGGATCCTCAAACCCAGGTGGCTGACAGACATACACCTCCTCTTTTATTTTTCCATACAAAAATGCACTTTTCACATCCATTTGATAAACTTTAATTTTTTTGGAAATGGCATAGGCCAGAAATAACCTGATGGCCTCAAGCCTTGCAACTGGAGCAAAGGTTTCATCATAGTCAATTCCCTCTTCTTGAGAGTACCCTTGAACTACCAGTCTTGCCTTGTTCTTGATTATCATACCAGCTTCATCTTGTTTGTTCCTGAAAACCCATCTTGTGCCAATTGGTTGCTTGTTTGGAGGTAAGGGACAGATTTCCCAGACCTGTTGCTTGTTGAACTGAAGCAGTTCATCTTGCATAGCTTGCACCCAATTATTGTCTTTGAGGGCTTCCTGGTACTTCTTTGGTTCCAACTGAGAGATAAAGGCTGAAAATAGGCAAAAGTTGGAGAGCTGGTTTCTGGTAAGAACACCTGAAGCTATATCACCCATGATTTGATCAAGTGGATGATCTCTGTGTTCAATCAGTTGTTGTAAACCACTGACAGGTGTAGGTGGCTCTTGTTCTTCAAACAAACTACTGAGGTCTATAATATCTGGTTCAGCAGTTTTAGTGTCTTCAGTAGTTGTAGGTGCTGAAGCAGATGTTTGAGTTTGGCCTTCAGTATTTGTTGGATCAGAAGTTTGTGAAACTTCTGATGGTCTTGAAGTTGACTTCATGACTGTTTGAGGAGTCCATGGTGTAGGATCCTCATCTTCAAACCTTTGATCACCATAATAAGTAGGTTTGGAAGAGGTAACAGTCTTTTCAGGTCCAAAGTGGAAGTTGTCAAGGTCAAAAAGTTCAGCAGGATGTGCTGGAATAAGAGTGTGTTTTGACTCATTGAACTTGACATTCAATGTTTCTTCTACTATCCTGGTGTGAGAATTAAAAACCTTGTAGGCTTTTCTAGTTGAAGAGTAACCAAGAAAGTAACCTGAGTCAACTTTGGCAGCAAACTTTGAGATAGATTCCTTGATGTTCAAGATGAAACATTGACACCCAAAAGCCCTGAAAAAGGAGATAAGGGGCTTCATGCCATGAAGAACTTCATAGGCAGTCTTGGAATGTCTCTTGACCACAAGAACTCTATTCTGAACATAACATGATGTGTTAACTGCTTCTGCCCAAAAGTACAAGGGCAGTCCAGAATCAGCTAACATTGTTCTTGCTCCTTCTATTAATGTTCTGTTCTTCCTTTCTACTACACCATTTTGTTCAGGAGTTCTGGGAACCCTGTATTGTCTAATAATCCCTTTAGACAAACAGAATTCATCCAGAGTTTTGTTCCTGAACTCTGTCCCATTATCACTTCTAATGGTTTTGACAGATAGAGAATATTGTTTCTCTACTTGTAGAATGAAGAACTTGATGATTTCAGCAGCCTCATCCTTGGAGAATAAGAAGAATACCCATGTGAATCTTGAGTAGTCATCAATGATGACTAAGCAGTACTTCTTCTTACCAAGGCTCATAATCTTGACAGGTCCAAATAAGTCCATATGGAGTAGTTGAAGACATGCCGTTGTTTTTGATTCTTCAATAGACTTATAGGAGGACTTATGCTGTTTTCCCTTTAAACAGGATACACAGTGTTCTTGACACTGGTATACTTTCAAAGGTAGACCTCTGACCAAGCCCATTTTTGTGACTTTATTTATGGTTTTAAAGTTCACATGGCCAAGTCTCCTGTGCCAGAGATCTGTTTCTGAAGTTGATGCCCTTGAGAAGAAACAGGCAGTGTTGTTCAATACTTTGTCTTTCTCAATGTCCACTGCATAGACATTGCCACATCTTTTGGCAATCAGCAAAGTATGATCTTCAATGATCTTCTCTATCAACTTCTGGCCTTCTGGTGAGATGATCTTGCATGCTGTCTTTGTGAAAAAGGAAGAATATCCTTTATCACACATTTGTGACACACTCAGCAAGTTGTATTCAAGGTTTTCCACCAGATTGACCTTGTCAAACTGTATTTTGCCAGAGGAGACATTGCCATGTCCTAGCACATATCCCTTAGCATTGTTCCCAAAGGATACAGATCCTTCTCTTTGGCTGATAAAGTTGTTTATCAGGTATCTGCATCCAGTCATGTGCATAGAGCCTCCACTATCAACATACCATATGCTGTTTAAGCCCTTGGAAACTCTCTGCACATAAAAGCAAATTAGTTAGATTTAGGAACCCAAGCCTGTTTGGCTTTGGGTTTGCTCTTGAGAACAGTTACAGTTTGTTCTTGACCAGGTTGAGAAATCCATGTCTTTTTGGCAATGGATTTTTCATTAAGAACCATGGTGGTATCTTTTTCAGGACCACCATCAACCTTGGTCATCAGTAGTTGTACCATGTTCATTAGATTTTGTATCTCAGCAGTTTGTGAAACTGCTGATGATTCAGGTCTAACTACTGACAAAGAATTTTGAGAAAAAGATTTTGGTTGAGATTTTATCTTTTTCAGAGAAAAGGTGTTTTCAGGTTGTTGTTTCTTGGGTTTAAAGATTCTTTCATAATCACTTCTGATTTGATTTCCCACAACCTGTTGTTTAATTTTTTGATTGAACTGAATTCCTTTTCTGTATCTACAAAATTCAGTTTTGTGGTTGAACAGACCACAAATTTCACACTCTTTTGCCTTTTGTTTTTGATCTAAAGGCAAATTTCTGACAGTAGTGTGGAGATTTTGCTCATCAGTAGTTTTCAGGATCTCAACTCCTGATGTAGATGAAACTACTGATGGCTCATTGTCAGATTTTGTTAATACTTCTGAAGTACTTTCTTTGAAAATGCCAGGATTTCTGTTTAGAAAGTTTTCATGGAAAGATGTGCAGTCTTTCCCTTCAGAAGTTTCATTTGAAACAATTTTTCTCCCATCTTCAGTAGTTTTGGGAGAGAAATCTGTTGGTGTTTCAACATGATGGTACCCTATGCCAAACTTAACATTTGAAGCACTTTGTTTGTTTAGCAATAATTGATACCCCTTACAAGATTCCACCTATTTTTCACATGTGATCCTGGTGTCAGCAAGCTCTTGTCTGACATCTCCCAGGTCATTTAGCATGATTTTAATTTGTGCTTGGGTTTCAATAGCCGAGTCAGTTAATTTAGAAACTTCTTTTGTTTTAACACACAGTTTTCTTTCTAAATCACATTTCATCTGCGTGTATTTTCTTTCTAAATCATTGGCTTTACCTTGTAAGTGCACATTTGTCTCTCTTATGAGAGCAAAAGTTTCTTTGCAAGAATTTGAGCAAAGTTTTGTCAAAGATTCTTTTGATACCCGTGACAATGCAGATTTTGAAGTACAGCCTTCAAATGCCATTAAGGCAAAGTTCTTTCTGCCATTGTCTGGTTCTCCCCAGTTGATGTCAAACACCTTGTTGTCTGCATCAGGATTGCACTCTGTGGTGTCAAAAGGGAGACTGCTCCAGTCAACATACCCTGAGGTGAAAAGACTTTGTTGAGAGGGTTGTTGAGGCTGTGGAGGATGTTGAGCAGCTGGAAAGGGAGGGATTGATTGGCTCTGCATCTGTTGAGCAGGCATTTGAACATATTGTACTTGTGGCATGTATTGCTGTTGAGGAGCTTGTGCCTGTACAAAATGAGCACTCCCTTGAGTTCCATTATTCCTATTATAATTGGGGTTATAGTTATTTCCAGATTGTGATTGGTTAAAGCTAGAGCTTCTACACTCTCTAGCAAAGTGTCCCAACTTCTGACACTTGTGACATCTTAGTTTAGATTTGTCAAAACCAATTTTTGTATTACTGGTCAATCCTGGAAATTTTTTTCCTGACCTTTTATAAAACTTGTTAGTTTTAATGCTTAGCATGGCCAGTTGGTGTAAAATGTCCATTTCTTCTAAGTCATCACTGCTAAAGTTTTTCAAATCATCCATGATAAAACATAGATTATCAGCAGTTTGACTTTGGTCATCATTGTCATAACCTGGGAATGATCTTTCAGATGAGATCCCAGTTGTTATGTCAATGTTGTCATAAGATCCATAGGAACAAGTTGGTGAGTCTTGTCCCAAAAGTTTTGTACTACCTGGTAGGTAGTCATCAGCAGTTTTACCAGATGATTGTAATTTCTTCTTTTGATCAATTTCTCTCTCAAAAGTAAGTAATCTCCCATGGAGTTTTGTAAGAGTGAGGGAGCTAAAATCTGGTGAGGATCTTAAAACAATGGAGTATGTTTCCCATTTGTCTGGTAAAGACCTTAAAAATCTATGTAGCATAGATACTGTTGTATAGGTCTGACCATTTAACTTTAGCTCAGATATTAATGAGGAGAATCTTTCAAATTGTTGAGTTAAAGTTTCCCCATTAATATGAGCAAATGTCTCATATTGTTGAGCTAAAATCTCTCTGGTGTTGGCAATCACCTCTTCAGTTCCTCCAAACTGTTCTTTAAGACAATCCCAGAGTTCTTTGGCACTTTCACAATGTAAAAGGCCAGAGTATATCTCATTTGGGAGAGCCATTGCCAACATAGAGAATGCTTTTGCATCTAGCTCAAGTTTTAGGAAATCATCATCTGTATATTCTTTTGGGTCCTTAGGGACCTGAACATTAGTTTCAAGATTAACATTTACTGGTTTGTGAGGACCATATATCACAGATCTCCAACAACCTGTGTTGGTTTGTGACAAGGTATGTGCCATTCTCTTTTGCCATATGTTGTATTCATTTCTCACAAGCATGGCAGGTTTAGTGGCAGAACCAGAATTATGTGGATCCATTTTAAAGAGTATTGATTTGTCAGATGACTCTTTTAAGTGATGGATGTTAATAAAAAGTGAACTTTTGATCTTTTTATTGAGTATCAATAAGAGCCTTGTGTCTGATTCTCAATTTGTTAGATTGATATGTGATCAGATAAACCAATGCTCTGATACCAATTGTTGGATCAGTTTGCTCTTTTTGCTAAGTAAGAACTTGCTATCTTGACACTTAAGTGTTTAGCAAGCCCTTGTATATCAGATAATAAGCACAGCGGAATGTAAAAGTTAAAGCAACACTTTTTTATACTTAGGAAGAGTTATTACTCCCCCTAGATGATTGAAACTAATAAATGACAAGTATTTATTATGAATCCAAGCAGTAAATGAGAATTAGATACTTAGACAGATTCACAATAAATACTGAAATGGAATAGAACTGTGAAAGTGTTTGAAGGATTTTTTCTATTAAAATCAATATCTAAAATAGAAGGTTGAAGCCTCCTATTTATAGACGTTTACATACATGTATCTTGCCCAAAAAGCAAGTACAGAAACAACAGAAACAAGTTGCACAAGTTGCAACATTGAAACTAACAAATACAGCTAAAAGTAATAATAAACAATAAAACTACTGATGCAAAAGGCGGTGGAAAATATCTGATGCTAAGTGCTGATGAATGACAAACTACTGATGAGTAGTTTGTCTTCAGTACTTCTGAAGTGAACTTGTCTGGTTTGGACTTCAGAACTTCTGATGAAGTTTCTTCTTCAGCACTTCTCATATCTTCTCTTCAGCAGTTTCTTGTTTTCTTTTCAGTACTTCTATACTTAGCCAAAATGACAGAAGTGAATTAGACTAAGGTTTCCAAAAGTGGTTTCACCAATCCTCTTTGTCCTAACAAATACAATTAGATATTTATCTAAGCTCCACTAATGTCAATTAGTTATGACTTATGATGGAAACCCATTTATTCATTTCGCCATTTAATGTTTAGGGCGTTTAACACATGCTTTAAAGTCACTGAGAATGAGATTTGATAGCTAAGCATCCTTTAGTGACCTGGTCATGATTTCTCATGAAATTTTGGTCTTAGTGGATGAATTGCATGGGTCTCATTTTCCTTTGTTAAATTCTCATTTTCATGATAACAAAGTTGTTAAAACGTTATTGGATCATCTAGTTTTATTTCATAAGATTTCTATTCAGATAATAACAACAAACTATAAGAGTTTAACTTAATAGTGGCTTTGGTTTGGTCATTAAAACCTTGTAACTATCAAAAATTGCAGCTTTTAGTATTGATACTAAATTCTGAGTAATCTCAAGAATATCGTAAGGTATCATAAAGCTTCAACACTAAGATCAGTTATTAATGGTTAATAGACCCTTAATTTTTGCCACAAACTCTTATCTTAAGTATTTGTTGAAATATGGTAAGGAAACGTATAAAACTAGACTCAAATGTCATGTGTTAATTGGAATTCATTAGCATTTGTGGAGTTAAATATCCTTAATTAGGCACTACATATCTTAGCCAGCCATTCTCCTTTCTTATGGGTAATCTTTTTGCTTATGCCTATGCTTAATAGCACAGTTTTGCTTAATAAGACTTTCCCTTTGGAGAAATTTATAGTTGAAAGTAGTACTTGTATCTTGTTTCCAGACCTTATAATTATCCTCTCTATGGTAATTATTCTTCCTCTTTTAGGTTTAATGGTACTAAGGTGAATAACATCAACTTTTCTAGTTTAATCCGTTCCTTTTCCTGTACGTAATTTGCTATCAACACACTCAATTTTACTTTGTTATTTCTGAGTGTTATAGTTGATTCATAATGCATCTAATCGTACTGGTGGAAAAGTCATTATGTACTAGATATTTATTGATTTCCATGTGTAACCCCTTAGCTTTATGGGTCATGTTATTCAATGTTAAAAATGTATTCACAGAAGCCATTCAACCATAGAGTTAGATTTATTTATTGCATGCTTATTAGGAATTCGTTATATTCTTTCATTTCCATAGATAATACATTAGTCTTAGGAATTTCAGAATCTTTAATAGCTCACCTGATAGGAATCAGTAAAAGGAGTTCTTAATTTACCATAAGAGACATTTTATTCCACTTCTTATGCTCATATGTTATTCTGTAATACTTTATCAGATAGAGCGTAGGAATGTTATGTCTTAAGAGGTAACTTAATAAGAACACAAGTTAAGAAAACTCTTCTTAGTTTTGATAATTAGAGTGGATTACTTAGTTGAGATAGTAATTTATAGAAGAATGTGAAATTAGTTTCGAGTTACGGGCATTGATGTAAGGCGGACTTAGATTATGATCATTATATTAATGAAGGATCATTAATTGTGAGGATCAATTTTGTAATGAAGACGTGATAATATCATAACACCAACATAAGCTACTTAAATAACATGCTCTAGCTTTGGCTATACGCTATTTATTTAAGTATTAATTTGCTAACAGTGAATGTAACACATCACCTTTGGGCAGAAGTGAAACACTCAAAGTTCTAATGCAATACACTCAGTTCACCAACATAATTTGTTACACATCACCTTTGGGCAGAAGTGAAACCTTATGGCACTTATGTGAACGAGCTACAATGCTTAACGAGATCTTTATAACGAACTAATGTGACACATCACCTTTGGGCAGAAGTGACACCTCAAAATGTTATTGCAAGTTAAGCAAGGTTTTACAATGTTTTGAATAAACTTGATACATTAGGTTTTATCAAAACTGTAATTTTCTTAGAGATCCCAAAAATAAAGAGTTCTCGAATTAGCTTATGAGTTCTCGAAATAATGGGTTCTCAAAGAATTGAGTTCTCAAAAAAATTATATGAGTTCTCGAATAGCATAAGGGGTTCTCGGAAAAATAATGAGTTCCCGAAAAACCTATGAGATCTCGAATAACATAAGGGGTTCTCGAAATTATGAGTTATCGAAGACTTAATGAGTTCTCGAAAATGATGAGTTCCCGGAAGACTTATGAGATCTCGAATAAATCATGAGTACTCGAAGACTTAATGAGTTCTCAAATATCATAATGAGTTCTCAAATGTCATGATGAGTTCTCGAATATCAGAATTAGTTCTCGATGTACTGATGAGTTCTCGAATATATTATGAGTACTCGAATAACTTATGTTTTCGGTTAACTTTAACAATTCTCGGATTCTTTAATAGTTCTCGAAAAAATATTGGTTCTCGAATACATGATAGTTCTCGATAAATAAGATGGGTTCGTGGAAACATTATGGGTTCTCAAAAAAACATTATGGTTTTTTGAAGATGCAGACCTTGACCGAGAACTCCTGTCCGTGAACCTAATCGAAAGCCTTAAAACCGAGAACTTAGGAAAAAAAATTCGAGAACCTGAATTCGAGAATTAACTGATAATCCGAAAACCTAAATTCATTAATTCTTAAAACCGAAAACAATTATTAATATCGAAAACAGATAATTATAATAATAAATTGGTTCAAAATTTTAGGGATTTACATAATATCTATTTCCAAATTTAAATAATGACTATCTCCAAATGTATCTTAAGATTTCGAAATCTTTGACTTAATCATAATTGATTTCGAAAATTCCTTGGAGATAAAGTTATGTCCTAAATTACCGGAAACCGAATTTCAATCCAATTTTAAACCAAAATCATAATAATTTTCGGTTTTCTTATGATGTTCTTGAAGAACATCAACCGAAAAAAAAAAACATAAATTTAACCCAAATTCAAAAACATAATGTAATAATTTGGGTTAGAACATGAGAATTAAATATATATGTATGCACATTTTTTTTTTTTTGACAAAATCATGATATCAAAATTATGCACATTCCATGAAAACCATTATAAAACACTTCCATAAAAATTCAGAGCCACATATCGAAAATAAAATAAGTTGATTCTGAAACAAATTCCTTAATGATTTTATGGATTCTAATTAAATGCCAACAACGACGTCAGTAAAAATAAGGTTAATTGTAATTTGTGAAATCAAATTAACTAAACATTACGACATCACGGATATATATAATATATAATAAAAAGTCGATTAAGCGATTCACATTATTATTATCATTTTCTTTAGAAATCGCAAATTGAATTCTTGATTGAATTGATATAATCAACATCGCTCTGATACCACATGTTGATTATATTAATAAGAACATAAGAAATAAACATAAGATTTAATCAAGTGTACCTGATATGATTAACCGTTTAGGAACCTCAGTAATGGAAGACACCATCATCTTGATCGGGTTCCCTTTAGTGTGTACACTAATGATGGCTAATGATCACAAAGTGATCGAATGAGAGAGAGAGATGGGTGGTGGCTACATTAGGTTATGGTGTTATTAGAGTCCAACCAAATACCTCTAGTTATCTCTCTATTTATACACACAGGGGACACCCTAATTAGGTTTAGTAAGGGTAATTCCGTCCATCAAAGAATCACCTATTATAAACTTAGGGATATTATAGTAATTGATCAATATAATATAAATGATAATGATGGCCACAAATAAATATAATAAACATAATTTATATTTATTCTAACATGTTCACTTATGCATACCTCCTCCGAATTGTAACAAACATTGAAAGAAACTCCACTTAAGATGACTTTTAACTTTTTGATCTGTTATATACTTTTCATTTAAATTTGGGAAAATGGCCAAAATAGCCCGTTGACCGGGCGTTTTGCACAAATAGCCCTCTCCACCCTCTTTGGAGAGAGGGGTCACGGTTCCCAACATGCCTGAACCGTCTCCCGAGAGGCTTCCCATTTCAGCCAACAGAGGACCGCCACGTGTCGTTGTTGATCCCGAGACAGACCTTTCTCTCTCCTGAACCCCCTTTCTCTCTCCTGAACCCTCTTTCTCTCTCCATTTTTATATCTGAAGCTTTAGCTATTCAGATATTAATATTCATTTCGTTTTCTGGTTTAAAAGTGAAGGATATTGAGCTGGCGTCACGCGCTGTGTTGCCTAGGTTTTATGCAGCTGATGTGAGGGCAGATAGTTTTGAAGTGTTTGATAAGTGTGAGAGGAAGGTTATTGTGACGGCGAATCCGGTGGTGATGGTGTAGGCGTTTGTGAAGGAGTATTTAGGAGCGGAGAAGGTGTTAGGGACGGAGATTGAGGTTAATGAGAAGACGAGAGGGAGGAAGACGACGGCTAGTCATAGGCTTGCTGAGGGTTCGCCGGAAACAGAAGGGCCGGTCACCGGTCCGGTGACCCTGCTGGTGTACTGATTCTTGTTTCTTCGTCTTCTCCGGTGAGTTCTCCGTCTTCTCCGACGAAGTTTACTGTTTTTTTCTTGTTCTTCGTCTTCACCGGAGACGTCTTCCGAGACGTCACCGGAAGCGTCTCTGAGACGTCACCGAAGGCGTCTCTGAGACGTCACCGGAGACGTCTCAGGTCTGTCTCACGTCTCAGGTCTGTCTCGGGATCAACAACGACACGTGGCGGTCCTCTGTTGGCTGAAATGGGAAGCCTCTCGGGAGACGGTTCAGGCATGTTGGGAACCGTGACCCCTCTCTCCAAAGAGGGTGGAGAGGGCTATTTGTGCAAAACGCCCGGTCAACGGGCTATTTTGGTCATTTTCCCTTTAAATTTTCTTTCTTTGACCCGCTTGACTCATTAGATATAAATCATGACGTGAAGCAACAATTAATGAAGTGAATTTTTTTTTTTTTTGGAGTAGATTAATAATTCTCCATACTTGATTTATGGTAGCTCTCTTTATGAAGTCAGGCAGTTCTGCGAACAAAAATGGTTGGAGGAGATGATCAGAACGATGACGCTAGCATTCATGACTTGATAACAATAATGGGAAGGATATATTAATTTGCAATCAAAACAAACAACAATACCCGTGGTTATAAATATTCTCTTGCTACCGGGAATTGGGGCTAAGCGAGTGCAATTGGGACAAGGGTTGGTGTTTCACAAATTACAACTGGTTCTTTTGCTCTTTTTTTATTATTACATTAATGCCAATCCAAGAGATGTGGGTTATGCACATTTCTTTTCTGACTTATGCTTTATGATAACTGTAGGTGTTTAATCGTATGACATATGCATCTACTTTATCACATTTAAGGTCCCTCAACTCTCCCTCTGTTTCTCCGACCGTCCGCCGGAGAAACCAACCGACTACTGCAACAACCTCTAAAGCAAATCGTGCAACAAGGCGTCAGTTGATGGTGCTGTGGTGGTTATAGAAGGTGATTGTAAGCGTTATTGGTGAGCTTAAATTTTCAGTTTTGATTTTAGTTTTGGTATTTGTTTTAATTTTTGTTTTTGAGTTTCATTTGTTTTTTTTATTATTTTGACCGTGATGGTGGCGGTTGTGTATGTTGACGTTGGTGGGTTGTGGCCGTCGTTGATGTGATGAATGTAAAAGTTGTTATCGAGGCTTTTGGTTTAGGGTGTAGCTGAGCCGGATGGGTGGCAAGAGGTGGAGGCGAGATCAGAAAGATTCGGTTTGTTTGACTTTATATCCAGTCTGAAATCAATCCGCGTGCACACAACTCCAAGAATGGGCGCATGGAACGGATCAGGGTTCAACCACCTCAGCTGTCTCGGTACGGACCCGGGTATTCGGTGAACCTGTTGGCTGTTGCTGCGAAGAGGTTCAGGAAGGTACGATAACATTTGATCGAATAATTTTTATATATCAGCTAGCGCGTTGTCACAGTCGTATTGATGAATTGTAGGTTCTCTTGAGTCTTGATAAGTTCCTAAAGCAAATATGTGAGTCAACTCTGCGAAGAGGTTCATGCTTTTGGGACCTGAACTTCATGTTTTTGCATACACTTTTTCTAGAGCAAAGTGTCGGAATCATGGGGCTTCCGTTTGATGGAATAGATGATTCGGTATGGTTCCGATTGCACACTTATCCGATAAATAAATTGAATTATTATTTTAAAACTAACCCAACAAGGTCAGTCATATATCTATCTATCTATCTATATAATAAACCAAAGCAATTTTAATGACATGTCACTCAAGGAGGCATTCTCCCCCTTGAGTGTGCCATGTGTCATCCCATGTGGCAATTGGTATTTAAGTTAAAAAAAAAAAAAAAAAACACCTTCATCCACTCATCTTCCCCTTCAAACCCTACCTAACTCCTTCTTTCATCTCCTCACAATACATCTACGATTTCTTTTCAATGAGCTATCACAAACAAATCATCTTAATAAACCGGGTAAAGTCTCTAACATATTCCTCTGATTCCAATATTACTTCTCCAAGTTCTTATACAAGAAATAACTATTTAATTATGACAAACTACGTTTCCATTGTTGATGACAATATTTTCCCCCAACAGAATGTTTATCTCCGAAGGTATAAGTTTGATATATGTATTCTATAATATTATTATATGAGAATCGATAACATGCGGATTATGATTATAGAGGTCTGAACAAAGGATTTGAATATATATGAAAATCCTTAATATCCAGATCTCGACGACGGTGAGAGGATTAAGATATTTATTGAGGAGGAGAATAGTGACGGAGATAGCAGAGATTAAAGGAAGTGGGTGACGGAAGCGGTTGTGTTTTTGGTTGTGGCGTCGCCGGTGACCGTCCATGGATGACGGTGGGAGTGGCGGTCGCCGGAACTAGCAGAAATTCAGTGTAAATAAAAGATCTATCTGTGATTGTGCTGTGTATGGTCAAACATATTCAGCTACATACAAAGGAAACATTGTCCCTTCAATAACCAACTTAGAATGTAAGTATAAAATCAAAAGACCAAAGTTATATCGACTACTTAGCTGGTCCCAATGGAGAATACTTCAGTTATAGACCTTTCATGTATTTAAAATAAAATAAATGATAAATAAAGATGAAGATCCATTGTGCTCAGAAGGAAAACAACCAAACCAATGATTCATATTAGGTCGGTAACTCTTCTGGCATTAGTTGACTGAACAGTACTAAATAGTATCTAAAACATGCATCTTCTACTAGATGGAATATAACCAAGACAATCACAAATGAACCAAATCAGTAAAAAAAGGTATCTTTTGCTTTCTTTTCATTGTTTGTTTATTTATTGTTTTAGGCTTTTTATAGAAGAGCTTCCAAGTAGAAAGAAATAGGAAACGTGTAATCTATTATGATGTAGGTTGTTTACAGTAGTTAAGGATTACGACTACTACGGTTAAACTGGCTTAAAACTAGCAGGATCACATATTTTGAGATGTAGGATTTTAGTTTGCACTGAATCTAGACTTGACATTTGACACACGTTTATTGAGTGAGCATAATTATAAACTAATTTTAGGTAGTTTTGGTAGATGACGAGTTTAGTGAGTTATTTTGTTTAAAACAAATTGGGGTGCCATGATAGTTTATAAAGTGAAAGGTCGACAAAACAATGTTCTTAGAATCAGGTGCAGGGAAGCCTAGCTAGGTGCATCACTGTATCCTTATAGTAGGATATTAAAATTATGTTTTAACCTGTGAATAAGTTCATGTGAGAATGTGAGATGTCATGTTGTTGATCCAAAAAGATGTAAGTGCAGTCCAGCTATATCTAATAAATACATAAAAAAGAGTAGTGTGAGTCGTCAACATCATATGCATATTGCCAGTATGAGTATGCTGTAGCTTTTATTTTTATGCTATATGTTACTTTTAGTGATATTTCGCAATGGAGGGAACTTCATATGAAAACATGACTATCATTGTACAAAATTATGTAGATGGTTTAATATCAAAGTATCCTTATTGGAACAGAACACTGGGTGCTGATCATTTTTTTTTGTCACTTGCCGTGATGTTAGTGTAAGGGCAATAGATATAATAAACGAAAACTCGAAAAAGGGTATACCACATGACATTATGTGAGACCTTCACACCCCTTTATTTCTCTCCAAAAGTCTTTTATAATTATAATTTAAATAAACCTTACTTAGATTTGTCAACCCGGGACGCTCCCGGGGTATAAACTAGTAAGATTATAATTCAAAACAAATCAATACAACGTCATATATTTTACTTTTCTTTTGATAACTTTTATTTTTCTTTCCTGTATTAATAATTTTTACTTTTCTCCTTATAGAATTGATAAAATACAATATAACCCTATTATGGTTTAATGGAATTTTAATACACCTTATAATTCATAATTTTATATTGCTGTTGCTGTTGTAATTGAAACCAACTTGAATAATACTTCCTTTTGATTGGTGTCAATTTGCCATCTTTAATGTTTAAGTAAATTCCTTTTTGAGTCCCTGAGTTTTGTTGATTTTAACTACTTGAGTCCAACATTTTCATTTTTAACATTCTGAAACCTAGTGTTTTAAGTTTGTTATGGTTTGAGTCCAATTTTCTAACTCTATTACATTTTTTCTGTTAATATTTATGAAATGACCAAAGTACCCCTACCATTAAAAATAAAAATTATTAAATATTATACTTTATTATTATTATTATAATATTACATATATATACACACACAACTACTGCACACACACAATAGATCTCACCCTCTCTCTCTCTTCTCTCTCTCTCTCTCTCTCTCTCTCTCTATCTCTCCCTCTCTCTCTCTCTCTCTCACACACACACACGTAATCGATTATGCCACATACAAGCTCCTTTTGTTCCACATCCACTCCAACCAACAATAAATCCCAATAGAACTGCCAAGAAATTAGTGAAAAAAACTAACCTAATAAATCCAAAGAATTTTTGCTCGGCATGTTTGATTTCCTTGTTTGAAGCGGTCATCCAGAGTTTTAGCAAAAAAAGATTTGTTTTTTCCTCCATTGGCATCCCAATGTTTACACCGGCTTAGTGAAGATGGGTAGGGGATGACGAAGAAGGTTGCGCCGCCAGGAGCTCCGCCACAGTGATGGTGGTCGGCGTCCAATCTCCTCCTCTAGGCCTTTCTCTCTCTCGTAAGTAAATCGAGGCTGTAGAGGTGGTGGGAGGTGGGCGGTTGGGGGTAGTGATGGTGAGAGGTGCAGCGGTGATGGATTTGGGGGTTGGATAGGTGGTGGTTAATGGTGGTGAGGCAGGTGTGTGTGAGATTGTGTGTGCAGGTGGTAGTGGTGTTGAGGTGAGGGTGGCTCGGAGGTTATGGGTGGTGGGTGGTGGTGGTGGTGGTGAGGCGGTGGTGGAGGTGTAGTGGGGTTGCCGGCGGTGGTGATGCAGATTGGGGTATGGGAAGGTGATAATATTATTTTTATTTATTTATGCATTAAAGACTTGTACGTTATACCTTATGCATTACAGAGTTGTACCTATGTGTAAAATGACTGAGATACCCTTATAGTTAACTGACTTAGTTAACGACGTTAGAAAATTAGACTCAAATCATAACAAACTTAAAACACTAGGATTCAGAATGTTAAAAATGAAAATGTTGGACTCAAGTAGTTAAAATCAATAAAACTCAGGGACTCAAAAAGGAATTTACTCTTAATGTTTATACTTTCTTTTAGTTATTGCGCTTTATTTTACTTTGTAGGAATCTGTTTGCGGGTATGGTTTACAAATAATTTCTAATTGCTTTTTAGTGTTTGATTTATATAAAAAGCCAGTAATAGATCGAATTTGATTTTTGTGGATCTGCAGACACCAACGCATCTGAATGCCATTGTATTCGCTGTTTGGGTCTTCAACGAGCATAAACGCCACCTCCACCCGTCGGCCGTAAGGTGCTTCCGTGATTTTTTAGCTTTTTATTCATCATAGTTTTGACACTTAAATCAAATTGGTGTTCTATATACGGCAGTTACGTCTACTTTCTTTTTAGTTGTGTGCTTACTTAGGATTTGTGATATATATGATGTAGGGTAATATTTGCGCGTTTCAACTACTACTAGCCGTCGTGAGTTTTCTTCTGGCAGCTCATGGTGACAACTAAGGATTTGTAATTTATATGATGCAAATACTTGCTCAGTCGTTTATCTTCATTTTATACCAAACACAAGGCCTCAAGGTTAATTCGTTAATTATTTTATTTTGTGATTTTATGTGAGTTCTTTACATAGCCTTAAAGCTTTTAACCATACAATGGAAAAAAGTCACAAGAGTATCAAGGTGGCCTCTAAAGTAAATGATGACGTTATCATCCCTTTAAATGTGGTTTACGCCATCTGCTAAGTTTTGTTTGCGTTTTTTCATGATAAATTATTGTGCTTGATATTTATTAAGGATTAGCAATGTGTGTTTGAGTGTCTTTTTGTGTATTTGCTTCTTCACTTCGGGTACGCGTTTTGCATTTGCTTAACTAATTTGTCTCAGAGTGTTTTTTTGTCTATTCGCTTCTTCATTTCAGATACGTGTTTTGCATTTGCTTTACTAATTTGTCTTTCTCCACTAGTCCGTTAATGTTGAGTTAACGCTATGTTTTCAACCTCTATTCATGTACACTATTCTTTTATTTCACTAGGTAGCATATGGTTGGAAGAATATGCACAACAGAGAATCTAGAAGATTAAACTACATACATCTTTCATAGAATGTTGATGACCCATGGATGTGAAGCAAGTTGACAGTGTAGACATGTAACAATGTTGATTACGGGTTATGACATATGACAATGTTGGATGTGATCTTTTATCTTTTATGGCAACATACATAATCATATTACATGTCGCCAAATCGCACCCCCGCCGCAACGCGCGGGGGACGCAATCTAGTTTTCATCCAAAATGAATGATATTGAAGATGAAGATATGTACATTTCACCCCTCGTTGTCAATCCTATATTACCATCAACCGATAATAGCCTAGAATTTTTTATGGATATTGTCGAGTGAGCCGAAGAAGAAGACACTACAAGATCTAAAAAAAGATGTATGCCACGTGATCGGGAGAAAGGCAATAATGATTTAATGGAAGATTCTTTTGTCGACAACCCAAAATACAACGAAGACACGTTTAACAAATGTATCGTATGCTGAAACATCTATTTTTACAAATTGTCATCGATGTTGAAGCGAAATTCAAATGGTTTAAATAGGGCATATACGAGGGGTTTAAAAGGAGTTTTACGCCGATACAAAAAGTCACGTCGATCACGTCGGCGGTTAAATAACTCGCAACCGGTATTCCTACTGACGATTACGACGAGTATTTATGTATGGCTGAGAGGACGTCATGTGAATGTCTATATTTTTTTTGCAATGCCATAATGAAGTTATATGGGGAAGAGTTTTTACGAAAACCGGCAAGTCATCATATTGCACGTTTGTATGAAGCACATGAAGAAAGACTTCACTTTCCACGTATGATCAGCAGCATTGAAGACAATACCAATAACCTCAATTCAAAAACAGAAAGATTGTATCGTTTGGGGAAATTGAGTTTCCTAAATTTGATGAAAATGAGGTTGAAGATTGGATTTGTAGATGTGATCACTTTTTTGATGTGGATGACACTCCAGAAACCTTTAAAGTAAGGTATGTTGCAATCAACCTAGAAGGGAAGGCAATGAAATGGCATTCAGCCTATCTTAAGTCACTTAACAAACCTATTTAAGAAGTTTCTTGTTTTGAATACATTGGAAACATTATAGACAGATTTTCTATAATACAATTTAATGACGCCATGGGTGTTTTATCTTCTAATATCCAAACTAGGTCCTTAGAAGAATTTTGTGAAAAATTTGATGAAAATTTATTGAGAGTGACCATATGTGATGAGTATGTTGTGAGCATATTTTTAAGCAAGTTGAAACTAGAGTTGGCTGGGCCTCTACGAATGTTTGAACCAAAAACCAGGAAATAAGCTTACAAGTACTCTAAGAAACAAGATATGGCTAACAAGACTCTATTATATAGACCAAAAACTTATTCAAACCAACTGAGGAACTTCTATCCGAATCCAACACCTATTTCTACCTTTAAGCCATCCCAATCTACCTTAAGCCACCCACTAATACCAACTACTACCTTTGTTACCTACACCACCAGCCTATCAAAAGTTGAACACAAACAAAAACAGACTAAACCTACCCAATAAAGAAACTGAAGCAAAAAGAATGAGGGGTGAATGTTTCTAGTGTCTAGAGAAATGTACTTCTACAAATAAATGTCCCAATAAACAGTTATATGTTTTGAAAATAGATGATGATGAGGAAAATGAGAACCCTGGTTATCAAGAACCTGAAACCATAATTGACACCACCTCAAATGACCCATTTATTTCTATTCATGCCTTAACAGGCGTGCCTTCTTTTTTCACCATGCAAGTAGTTGGGAACATTGGAACAAAAACTGTACACATTCAACACATAATTCTTTGGATGAAAAGTTGGTTATTAAACTCAATTGCAAGTTAGAAGATATTGGGGCCATGAGGGTTGGGGTTGCTAATGGGATTCCTTTTTTGTGTAAGAAGATTTGTAGGAATTTTGAGTGGCAAATGCAAGGTTTATGGCTTAAAGCAGACGTGCCAGTGATACCACTAGTAAGTTATGATATGGTTCTAGGGGTGCAATGGCTTTTACCATTGGGTGAATTAGTCTGGAACTTCAAGGAGTTGACTATGTAGTTTAAGGTGGGCAACAAGACCTATCTTTTGAGAATGAGTCAAAACAATAAGTTAGCCTTATGTTCTTTAGAGGTCGTGCATCAACTGTTGACAGAGGATGATTAGTTGGTTTAAGAGCACTTATGTATCATGAAGATTGATGAGAATAAGGATCAATTTCAACATAAGATTGTGGTGACTGACACTGTAAGTACAAAGTCCTTGATCTTCTACTGAAAGAGTTTTAGTAAAAAAATTGGAAGTTGGAGTATATGCACTGATTATAGAAGACTTATGACGCTACTATCAAGAATGGGTTCCCAATTCCACTTAATGAAGATCTGTTAGATGAATTGGGTAGTGCAACAATCTTTTCAAAACTAGACCTTAGGTCTGGTTATCATCAGATTAGAATGTCACCTGCTGATGTTCATAAAACAACTTTCAAAACCCATGAAGGACACTATGAATTTCTAGTCCTGCCCTTTGGTTTGACTAACGCACCTGCAACTTTTTAGGCTCTTATGAATCACACTTTTAAACCCCTATTAAGAAAATCAGTTTTGGTTCTTTTTGATAATATATTGGTTTATAGTAAAACACTTGAGAAACACTTAAGGCATTTAAGGGAGGTTTTGAAAATTTTAAGGAAAAATCAGTTGTTTGCCAAGCTCTCTAAGTGTTCTTTTGGCGGGGGATATGTGGAATATTTGGGACACATTATTTCAAGCCAAGGCGTGGCTACTGATCCTAAGAAGTTGAAGGCAATTAAGAACTGGCTTGTACCAAAGACAATCAAACAGTTAAGGGAATTTTTGGGCTTATCAGACTACTACAGGAGGTTTATTAGATCCTATGGCATTTTAGCTAAACCCATAACCAATTTCCTAAGGAAAGAAAATTTTCATTTGACCCCTGAGGCTATAACAACCTTTGATCATTTGAAACAGGCCTTGTGTGCACCACCAGTTTTGGCACTACCTAATTTTTCAAAACCATTCATTTTGGAGACTGATGCATGTGCCCTGGGTATTGGAGCTGTTTTGATGCAGGAGGGTTATCCCTTAGCTTTCATAAGCAAGGCCCTTGTAAGACCCTAGCCCGTTGTCTTGCGTTTAACGAATAAAATAAGGGTTGAACATGTGATACGATTACCAAAAACCATGTTAAGACGTTAACAAATATGTACAAAACACGACTTTGAAACACTTGACATAAGTACTAGGTTATTCACAATGATTTCAACCCAATGGGCTTAAGTTTTACACCCAAAATCAAGAGTCTATGCGGAAGCTAACACGATGCAACGTTCGGTTCTTCACAAAATGAGCTTGATCATCATCCATCCTCCGAGTTATATACCTAGGGTTGAATATGAAAAAGAAACCCATGAATGTGTGTTAATTTGGTCAAGTAATTGAATAAAACAACCAGCCTAAGGCGTAGGAAAAAGACCGGCCGTAGCTTACGGCCCCAAAACAAAGAAAATCATACAAAAATAGGTTGAGCGTCCTAGACGCACTTCTGGGCGTCCAGGACGTTGCCCATCGTCCTGATGGGCATCTCCAGAAGCTCTTGGGCTTCCGGAGTCTATCAGTCGGGCGTCCTAGGCGCATGTCTGGGTGTCCTAGGCGCATGCTGCTGCACAAAAAAATTGTGAAACTAACATCTTGACTAGTTTTTAAAGGGGATTTGGATACTTTTGAACCCATGTTTAAGGCCCTTCCTAGGGACACTTGGGGACTTATTTGACACCATTATATCATGCTTATAAGATGTCATTGATCAAGTTCCCTTTTCGGTTATTACATGCATATGTTGTTTTTATCCAAATTGACCCGTTTAGAAGTATTCGCCTAAAACCAAGACCAAAGCTGGACATATGCTAATCTAAAGACATAGTCAAGGTTCACACCTGGGAGATTAGCTAACTATCCGGTCCTCGCTTACCCAACACTTACCAATGGCGGGTTTGGACTAAGCTTGGGCACATGGGTTTTATCGGGGACTTGTCCTCGTTACCTTTTAGTATCCCCACTCATCCTAACTCTCTCCCCAATCGATTCACGGCCTGATTTTTTTTTATTAATCCCTCATCACTAGAGGTAGTTTTCAAGATTTCCCTTGGGCAATATGCCGTTGTGGCGCTACCTTAGCGTCTATGGCCCCGTGGGCCATTTATGCGCAATTTCAAGCACCCGGTCTACATTGCCCATTGGTATAACGGATTCATCGGTCACTTATCACTTGGGGAGTGGTTTCCTAGCAAGTCAATATCGCAATGGTATGAGTACGAGATTTGAGTCCTAGAAGGACTTACCTTTTGCTCACGCCCCTTTTTACTTCTAGACTAGCTTGAGATTACCAACATAAAGTCTACGAATATACTCAAGAAATTAACAACAATTAATATCAGCATAATGTTTACCCGCGGTTTAGGCCCTTGTCTAAGTAGTGTTTTTACCCAATTGACCCGTTAGCCTAATTGGGCTATTGACAACCTTCATCTAAGGCCGTTTTTTACAATTAAGAAACTTCGTTAAGCTTCTTTTGTGACACCCCTACAACTAGTTTCCAAATATACATCCAAGATATAACTTAGCATATAAGCATACAAGGTATATAGTGAGATTTAAGCCATCGAGTGACTTACCTTATGTGTGCTTCCTCTTTACCTCATTCCGAGATTCCGGCTATCCAAAGTTTCTTGTATTCGCACCTATGAGGTGAACGATCACTTAGGTTGTTAGAACCTAGTCTTTACATGTCTATAAGCATTATTGGTCATGTTTTACCAACAAACATGTTTTCACCAAGTTATCTATGCTCAAGTGAAATCGAGTTTCATTGAGGCATTTTATCAAACACTTGGTAGGCATGATTTTTCCTAACTTTGATTTTAGGACTTAAGGACCTCATGGATCCATCCTTGACCAAGATTAACATTACTAGAATTCCAATAAACATCTAAATCATAGTTTATAATTGATAAGTATTAACAAAAGCTAGTATTTCATGCTTTAAAGGTGGTTCCTACCAATCCACCAAGAAACCCAATTCATCTTATAACATGAATTTGCAAAGATATAATCATCTCATAAGGATTTTGCTTAACACACACAAATTATCATGTATTATGGTCTCCTCATACTAGAGTAACCTTTGCAAGCCTTTAATTTTCGTTTTTATAACAACCCATGATTTTTCATCATAACCAAGCATGAACATACCATTAAAATTAGCCAAACAAAAGGTTACCTTGGTGTGTATTATGCTTGGATGATTCATTTTAGGGCTAATGAAATCAAAAGCCCCTTAATTCCACCTTGATTTAGGCATGTTCTTGAGTTTCTTTAGGGTTTGGTGTATGTGTGTGTGTTATGAACGAATTTGGGGATATGGAGTTCATCTCCATATTTTGTTTTTAATATTAACCAAACTCAAGTTTGGTCATTTGGCAAATATGGCCCTCCCATCTTTTGTCAAGTATTTTCTAGTTAAAAGCCTCGTGTGCT
Source organism: Ambrosia trifida (assembly GCA_028751855.1). Taxonomy (NCBI): domain Eukaryota; kingdom Viridiplantae; phylum Streptophyta; class Magnoliopsida; order Asterales; family Asteraceae; genus Ambrosia; species Ambrosia trifida. Next base: position 99,607,555 of record CM054131.1, read on the forward strand.
TATATTATCATAAAATACGGTTTAAAAATTTTAGGTTGTTACAAAGGCCCTCTCACCAAGACAACAAGTTCTGTTGGCAATCTTGTCTGTTGTAAACAGTGGCAACATTATTTGCAATCAGGGCATTTTATTATCAAGACCGATCAGAAAGTTTGAAGTATCTACTTGAACAAAAACTTACTGTGATAACCGGAAAATTCTGTACAACTTCTGATGTGATTTTAATCGTGTTTTTGAAGTAATTAACATGGTTTAAGGTTAAGTTTAATTAATTGAGTCGTTACCAATCCTGCGATGTCCTACTGGAAGTTCGTGGATGCCTTGATGCTTTTAAAGAAAGATCCGCGCGTATTTAACTTTAACAAACTGACATCAACAAAAGTTGTCAAAGTGGGCTAACATAAGATTGCTATATAAATATACGATGCGTATTTACTATTAAAGCAGTCAGATGTGAAATCAGCGCGAGAAATGGCAAAAAACATAACGTTTTGGAAACACGGAAACGAACTGACGTGGGAATCGAACGTCAAATGCATGGTTTTAACTGTAATAGAAATTTCAGAATAACTATTTATTATAAATAATGTTATTTATTAAATTTCGAGAGTTATCGGGCCGTTTAAATGAAGGAAAGCGCGACGAATTGATTAACGCGATATAAACGCGTGTTCTGAAAGCACGTGTCGGATGACGAAAATAATATTCAAATAGATCGGGTTAGTTGTGCTTTTAATTTTGAACATAACAAACCAGATTTGTGATTAATAATCGAGCTTAAAAATAAACTGAAGCACATTGAGTTTAAACAGGTTCGATTACGCGGTATACTCCCACTTAACCCAAACCATAGCTATTTAAACCCTCTTACCTCTCTCCCCCCTTCACTTTTCAACCGCCACCGCTCTCCCTCTCTCTAAAGAAAACCTTAGTTTCATTTACTACTCTTCCTCTTTCTTCGATCTCTCCCTCTCTCTCCTCTTTATTGACGACCGACCACCCCCCCTCGGTGGTGGTGGCGTTGTGTTGGCACGATGATGGGGGCCATGATGGTCCTTGTGGTGTTGTTGATCATGGCCAATGGGGTCAATGGTGGTTGCTTTTAGCGGAGGTGAAGATGGCTTATTAAGATTTGGAGATGGTTTCGGGTCTGGTGGGGTTTTCGGTCGGGGTGGCGTCCCTCCCCATAATATTCCAAAATTACATTACATGACTATAAGAACACGACCGTTTCCAAGTGACATAGTATGGTGGTAAAAATGTCTGTCCTCTATCATATAGAAGAATGATTTAAATCCTGTAAAATTTAGGTATAAGAGTATTTAAAATTATATTAGTCTTCGTTTAAAAAAATAACAACATAACCAACGCAATGTTCCATCCAAGCATTTTCATTAAAGTTAGAACTCGCGAAACATGTCTTATCGTGTGTAAAAAATTAGAAACAACGCAATTAACACAAGTATCAAACACGAATACAACTCATTTAACTATTTTATACCTCATGTCTATAACATAGTTTTATGTTTTATGCACCAAAAAGGATGAAGGGGTAGGGGCCCAAAAATCCATCAAAGACAACACAAGCCCATACCCAAAAGAAGCCCAAAGCATGCTTGGCCCACGTTTCATGCGGATGGTGGATGCAAACTTGGCGGACGCAACATCTTGGCGGACACCAAGTCCTGGCGGGTGCGTATCACACACAACACCTGCCAGGTTCCTCACGAAGAACTGGTGACTAAGGTTACTAGGACACGTGGCAGACAAAGTTACAAACGTACAAGTCTGTACGAACCAATCACATTAGCCGGACGTGTGGCAGAGGTCATGCTGCACGATCAACCAATCAGGATGATGCAAATAGTCGCAGATCAACCAAATGGGACAACAAGTACACTTCCTGCCCGCTTCAGCCAATAAGACCACATGAGGCCACCTTAGCGATGATCTCCACTAACGTGTAACCATAGAGGAGACAATAGTACACTCGCCAAAGAGAATTAGCCAATCACAGCGTATCAGGCCTGCAGCCAGCAGGCGGATGACACACGTCCAATCCCTAAACGTCTTCCTACGGCGTATTGCCACGTGGAACGAACGGTACAATATCTCTCTATGATTTATATAACATCATACAGTATATTACATTAGGCTAATCATGGGCCGATGTGGAGGCAAGCCCTTAACTGGGTCTCGGCCCACTTGGTAGGTTAAGGGTGAATGTTGAGGCCCGTGTGAAACCTATTTAAGGAGGACTTCACCTCCTTGGAAAGGCCATTCAGAAAACCTTGAAGAACACACTAAGGCCAAACACGTTTTTGTGTCTGCTAAGTAGAATCTCTCTGGATTTGAGGCGGTCGCCCCACATCGGATTATTGTGTTTGTTTCAGGTTAATCATTCCCAAAGTTCGGCGTGTCATTCATTCTAGCAAATGATTAAGCTTGTAGCAACGTGGTTTAGCCTCCTTAATCGAAGGTTAGACCATTGTTTCTTCAAAAAAGAAATGATAGAGTCTAACCTTTTAATTTTAATTATTTTTCAAAAAAGTATAAAATTACATGGTGTATTTTTTAATAAAAGAAGTTTTATGGTGTCTTAAAAATATGTGAAATTAAAAAAATAAGAAAAATTATTAATTAGTTACAATTATTTATTCAATAATCCAATATATATATAGGATCCGGATATTTTGAGAACTCCTATGAGTTGTAAGAACCATAGGAACTCACTTTATAACCACATACTTTTTTTAATCAAAAATGAATATGTGGTCTATAATTAATCAACAATAAAATAATGAATAAAATATTAATATACTTATACGTGGATAAAAATCCCTTGTACCAGTGTAATTTGGTGTAAATTAATGTCTTTTTTTTTTAATTTTTTTTACAGCGTGAGTTACGTGTTTTTACACGAGTGTGCAAAAAAAAAAATTTATTTTTTCGCATTTTACGTTGAGTTTTCACGAGTTCTCACAACTCATCGAGTTCTCAAAGTATCCTAACCCTATATATATATATATATATATATATATATATATATATATATATATAGGTAGAGGATCCAGTAGGAAAATTGTTTTGTGTAGGAAGTGTTTTCAACCGTTGGATTAAATCTAATAAAAACTTGAGATGATGGGCATTTTAGACTTTTTAACCATTTTATTAATTATATCAATCCCACTTTTTTAGCAACTTCCTCTAGTGATTATGGAGATTTATTATCCTTAAATAACTATTTATTCTTTACTAGATATTTGCCTGCGTTGACACGCAGTTTACCAACGTACATCTATTTAGGGAATTATAACGTATAAGAAAAATACAGTAAAAATATTGTATTAAACTATAAAAGCAAGCAATACACATTTTATTCAAATATCACTAAATATTTTCTTATACACCACATTTTTTTGTTTTAGTCTTGACATTCCCATCACCATCAAGTATAAGTAACTTCACATCTGCCCTGCTTTTAACTCTTGACAATGTGACATAAAGCTGGCCATGTGAGAATACAGGGTCTCTTAAATACAATCCAACCTTCGATAGAGACTGTCCTTGGCTTTTATTGATGGTCATTGCGAAACATACGCTTATTGGGAATTGGCGTCTTTGGAACTTGACTGGAATCTTGTTATCAGATGGTATCATATTTATTCTAGGAATAAGAGTTTTTGTACCAATGTTTCCACCTGATATGATTCCGGCTTGAATAACACGCTTTGCAAGTTTGGTGATTCGTAATCTCATGTCGTTGCACAAACAATTTTGTTGATCTATGTTTCTCAACAACATAACATGAACACCGACCTTTAGTGCTGGATCATAAGTCAACGTAGGTGCTGATTACATAACTGGAATAAGAATAGACAGTGGAACAGGGCTTGAGGCTGATTCAAGAATCCGAAAAGATGCGCTCTTTGAACCAAGACATTGCTAGGTTTGAGAGTTTGGCAAGTAATTAGCACCGATTATAATTAGACAGTAGTGAATATACATGCGCATAAATATAAACGTAATGGGTTGAACCATAATTACGTTTATATTTTACACATACAACAATCTACTTTAAAAATAACTACAAAAAAGGAAATTATATTTTTAAAGTGTGCACTTGTTAAGCCAGTTAAATTCTTTAATAACATGCAATCCATTCTACAAAATATCATGCAAACTGCTACCTACAACAAAAGAATTTTGAAGATGGATATCAATTTAACTAAAAAGAAAGCTGTATGTCTCTTTTTGTTAATGTTATGGCACATTAAATATCACCAAGATATGGGAGCACAAAATAATTCAGCTACTCCTCAAAATAATATGGCAATATAATTAAATAAATCAAAAGTGTATAAAGAAAATAAATACAAACAAATTGCAGATACATAGTATCATAATTGATTCTTTGGATAGAAGTTATACCTCTTGACACTCTCTTAAAAACCCATAACAACAAATATTAAAGTTAATAAAAAATAATATAATTACTGTTCAAATAGGGTTGTATATTAATATAGTTTAATGATTATTAGAACGCTACTTTCACATGGAAAGATACATATATACATAACGAACAATTGAAACCATCAAGTTACTAATAATAACTTTAGTCTTTTCTATACTTGTCAAATCTCTTAAAATTATTTTGACTTGCAAAAGTCAATGACACTCGTGAGACTGCAAGAACAAAATCGCATAAAAAGCTACCATCTATAGCTTGTTCTTCCATTATCTTGAATGCCAATAGACTCCACACCAGCCTCTTTAATAGTACTCTAGTCCTTTTACCCTATAACCAATAATGAGGTTCATCATCATCATAACCAATAATGAGGTTCATTTTCTCAATTGTACCCACAACATTTAAAGTAAAAGGTAAAGTGAGCAATAAGGATATTACATTCATGTCATACAACAAAGTTGGGAACAGAGATGACAACTAACCTTCAAATAACTGAAACAATGCTTATATAACTTCTTTGAGGGAGGAGATGAGCATTATCTCAACTAAAAAGTAATTCCACCAACCGAAACATTTGTTTTGAAGTCGACCAAATTGGCACCGGCAATTTGACCAAATGGAGGTACAATTATTTGCAACTAAACTACTTATTTACACATCTGTTAGCTTAAAATTAATACCTATGAAGTAATTGATTTTTATTTACAAGTCTGCAACCTATAATCAAAACTAAACCTACCAAAATCATATACAACAACCAACAACCACCTTACCCAGTAAATCCCACAATTAGTAAAGCTAAAAGTTGGGTCTGAAAAGGGTGAGATGTAGGCAAACCTTACCCCTATCCTTGCGGATAGAGAGGCTGCTTCCAGAGAGACCCCCGGCTCCACAACACACAAAAGATTGTCAAAAAAAAAAAAAAAAGCCTTTCCAAATACAAATCCATATCGATTTGGACACAATGTTAACACCATGTATCCTTGTTTCCCCGGTGTTTTTGTTATAGAAGTTTACTTTAGTAATCACTTTTCATAAACTTATAAAATACACTCAAATTTTCACATTTCACCTTGAAAGGCATCACGTACCATATAGTACCTTCGTTTTGTTAAGCAGGTAAGTGTGCTAATAGTGTTTCTTACATGGATTATCAACTTACAGTAAGAATTATTTGATTTAACTGCTCAATAAAGGCATAATCCGCATAACCGTCTAATACTTGAATTTTCTATAAACTTAAAATGTATAACTTGAGACATTTAACTAAAGGAGTATGAGAAGACTTAATCAAATGTCTAAAAATACCCTTCAAATGACAAAAATTGTTAAATTAAGGCTTGGAATTTTCTTAGAGTGAAAACCTTTGGATGGATGTAGTACCACTTAGGTCATCCGTAGTCGAGCGCTAAGTCGCTAACCAGGCGCGAAATTGGGCTTTAGCGCCCCAACACCGCCCCCAGGGGCGCTAATGGGTCAAAAATGGGTAGGGGCGTTTTTTTTGGCGCTTGATTTGGGCGTTATGGTCTTGGGTTTCGTGCAACCAATCAAATTAAGGGAGGGGCGCTAATATATACCACCACTACGTGGTCTTAGTAAAAAGAAGAAAATGTATGTTTTTCCTTACAACTATAAAACTATTAACCATCTGGTTTAAGATTAGCCCTAAAAAGACAAGTAATAATGTAATATTCATGAATCAAACAGTGGCCAAAACACGGATTTTACACTTGTTGCACAAAGGTACGTTACGAATTTACTTGTAGAATTATCAACTAAAAATTTCAAATCAATCAAGGAAGCCTATCACGAAAAGACTGTCCATTGAATTGTAAAAGATCAAGCAATGAACATGTGCAACTGCTTAGAAGATTATTAACAGCAAAACTAATAGTGTCAACTAATTAATTCATATCATATGATAATCAGTGTATTGAACAACTTACTTGACTCGTTCGAAATTAAGCCCCATTCGTTTACCGCCATCCTGACCTGGCAAAAAGTTATACATGATGATTATATCCCCCGAGTCGCCTGCTGGCATCACTCAAATCTATACTACTACTACCAGGTTACTGGTATATGTGACCCAACACCAAAACCCCATATTATGCGCTCCAAAGCCGTAGGCATAAGCTTCGTGTTCTTCCCAAGATAATATCATTGATTATCAAAAAAAATATAACAAAACAATAAAGGGTATATCCGTCTTTCTCTATAACTCCCATCACCAAGAATACTTTATATTTCAACGCCATTTCAGCCAATCAATTAACTTCAGAACCTGCATATAGCACCAAAAACACATAATAATATGTTTGTTTATATATTTATTATGTATGTATGTTGGCAAAGATGCAAGGCGCAATAGGCCTCGTCCAAAGCTTAGTTGCCGTGATGCAAAAAGTGAGGCCTCAATCAACTTCATGCTAGATTTGTCTATCTCGAGACGCTCCCATCATCATCATCGTCTGACCAATCATTAATAATCATAAAAAACACATATAAAAAACATAACAAAGCGATACAAATATTTAAGTAGAAAGAGAATGGACCGTGGTTGCATGAAAGAACATATGGGGCGATGAATAATGGAACCGAAACTCTTGATCTGATGTTCGTGGTTCGCACTTTGTGTTCTACACTTTTGTACCTCCCATTACTTAAAATCTAATAACACACACTACCAAAAAGAAAAAAAAAATAAGCTTAAAAATATGTTACAAGCTATTTTGTTATCTAACTTTATTATTTTAGCTTGTTAAATTTATCATTGTCCTTTTCATTGTAATCTCTTTATATAATTTATTAATTTTGTTATTTAATACATTATTCAACAATATCTAGTTTTGGTTAAATTATTTCATCTATGTTGATGAAAGTTTTACCTGTAATGCATCACCAACGTTGATGACCAAAGCACAATGTACGGGTGGAATCTCAACCCACACTTCATTTCTACATGATGCAAGTTCACCTTTTTTTCACGTATAATCCACCGATGTCGTCTTGTAGGAGCACGGTCAGCATGCTGCCATCTGAGTGCCTTTCGACGCCCACGGTTAGCTCGGGGTTCGGGCAGGCCGGGTAGTAGTTGAGGTTGACCATATTAAAACCCGTAAGTTCATGGAATCTTGAGTCGCCTAGTTTCACCCCAAGGTTGTTGATAAGCGCTTGTAATAACTTTTGCACCATCTCTGATGTGGTCTGTATGAACTCGAGCACCACCTCCCTACAAAAGACAAATATTTATTGAATTTAGCTTCCAACTAATCTCAATTTTGGTGCGTACCAGTTGTTCCATTAACAGAAGTGGATAATAAGAAAGGTTGAACCTTCTTATTCCATGATAGGAATGATATTTCACCCTGTGTAGCAGATCCACTGCCCTGCAAATAGAGGTTTATCACTCAAAATATAAAGCTAAATGCTAAGTAGTGTGTTTGTAGTATATGACTTCAATAATTCATATAAAACATAAAAACACATATGAATAGAATTGTAATAATCATGTTCATTTATAGACTCAATACTGTTACCTTGAGAGGAGGCAAATGTGTAGGTTTCGTTGGTTTAGCAATATCCCATATACAGATGTCGCCTTCTTCAGCACCAGAAGCAAGATGATTTGTATATTTCAAACAAATCAATAATATTAAACGCAAAGAAGTTAGGAAGACGACACCATATCGCGATCGCTTGCCAAAAGCTGCAGGTAAAAAAACATGCTGTGAACAAATGTGCAGCAGTTTCGTTACTTTCGCTGCACGTCGGACAAAACAGATCTGTCACAGAGATGTTCCTATGCACCAAAGAAACCTTTGTAGGGATTTTCTCCGATATCGCTCTCCAACTAAAAATATTACACTTTGAGGGAAGCCAATTACACCATCTAAATCTGCATTCTTGGCTGTTTTCGTGCGTTCTGGACAGCCAAGATTTAACTTCTGAAACAGAAAATGCATCCGTGCTTCCGTTCCATATCCAAGCGCCGTCCGAATCCCCAAGGGTAACTGCTGCAGAACGATTAAAAAGATTCGTCAATTCCAAAGTTTCTAACTGCGTGTAAGGTGGTTTCTTCCAAAACCACGTAAACTCGCTGACACATCCGAACTTGAGCTAACCGTCTGCAACTTTACACAGTTTATCGTTTTCAAGCCTATATAAGTTCGGGAATTTAATTCTTAGCGGAACATCACATATCCATGGGTCGACCCAAAAACGGGTCATCTTTCCATTGCCAATTTTACTCTGAATTAATGAGTTAAAAGATACACCTTCAACAGTCGCTTTATTTCCCCTGGTAACAATGTTCGACCAAACGCCACCACCACTACGCACAACCGGGTACATCTCCCAATTCCTTGCTCGAAAATGAATCGCCTCAATAACTTTGGATGCAAATCATGATTAACATTTAACAACTTTAACAACTCACAGAATCTCTTGTTGCATATGGTTCTAAACTGGTAGTTTGTTGCATTGGCCACACTCGTAACTCCCTTCAGGCATATTTGGGCCTGTAAACAAAAAATAGGGCATATAAGTATAGATATATTACTAAAAATCGGTAGATAACCGCCACCGGCTGCCATCAATATCATTCTTCGTTATCTGTTATATATAAAAAAGAAATGAGTATGTAAAATACATAAAGCAACCTCCATCTATTTCCAAAGACATTATTAATAGATTAATAAAATCACAAGCACTTACAAAAGCAGCCTCCATCTATTTCCAAATTGATGAATACATACCGCCATCAGCCTCACCACCACTGTAAGAGCCTGTAAAAATAAAAAAGCAGAATTATGATTAAGAGCACTAAGAAAACCTAAACAATCTATACATGTTAATCAATACAGATGAACCATCTATACAATAATCGCACATGAACCCTAAAACACAAACCCTAAAACATCAACCATAAAGCCAAAAAAAAAAATCGGTCATAACCTGAACAATACTCGACTATTGAAAGATTAATAATTAAAATCACTCAAAACAGAGAAACAAAACCTTTAATCGACAAAGAAATCAGAAAAAAAAACGAAAAAAACACAGAGAAAAGGAGAGATCAAGATTGATTCATTGAAATAATAATGGAATAGTGAAAACCTTAGGAGATGAAGAAAACCTTGGATCGCCCTTGATTAGCTTGATTAGGGTTCTTCATTTGGAAGGAGGCGACTACGATGTTTGGTAGGTTATGAGCGTGTATTTTTTTAGGGATTTTATATTTTTCTGGATTTTGATTTAAAAAAAATCAAAAATTTTATAAATTCTCACAATGAGACACTTGGCATTATTTGATTGGCTATGTAATTGGAGGATGAATGTGGGAGTGCCAAGTGTCCTCATGGACTTTGTTTTATTAGATGTATAGATTTTCAACTTGATTCATAACATCTTCTTAATTCCTACATGATCTCAGTATCTTTTATAATAATCAGATTTAATCTTCATCTTCTTATAATAATCGAATTATTCATACCAAAAACAAGATTTTCTAAATACTGTGTTTTTGTTAACACGTAGTAATAAGTAGTGTTTTAACGTAGTGTTTTTAAACAGACGCAAATCAGTAGTGTTTTTAAATAGACGCAAATAAGTAGTGTTTTTAAACAGATGCGAATCAATAGTGTTTTTAAACAGATGCGAATCAATAGTGTTTTAAACGCGGTGCAAAACAGTAGTGTTTTTAAACAGACGCAAATCAGTAGTGTTTTTAAACAGATGCCAATCAATAGTGTTTTTAAACAGATGCAAATTAGTAGTGTTTTATAACACTGCTAGTTGGAGGTTTAAAACATGTGCAGAAGTTAGATTGAAGATGACTATAAAATATGAATACAAACCGGCGCGTAAGATATTGTGGGTGTTATTGCGTTTTCTTTTGGAAGATGAATTGAGTCTGAATGTAGGAGAGAGAGAGAGAGAGAGAGAGAGAGAGAGAGAGAGAAAATTGAATATTAATTATCTATAATAATATTTAGATGAGAGAGAGAAAGTCATTAATATAGGAGCATTAAAACAGTTTCCAAAACACTTTGATACAAATGACTTTAATACCCTCAATTAAAACACATATTGACGATCGTACCCTTAATTCCTATAATATATTAATTAGATTTTAAATGCATCCCATCTTTTAATCTCCACCATCCATCTTTAAATCTAATGGTTGAAAACACTTCCTACACTTCCTACACAAAACCATTTTCTTACAAGAACCCTACCCTATATATATAGGGGAAAGTGAATATGGGGCTGTTACACATATAAGCTTTAGATGCGGAACCCTCGAAACTACGTCGTTTTACAACGTTTTGATTAACAACAATAAATTTTAAATTAAAACATCCCATTTTACCTCTTTTTTCTCTGTGATTATGAAGTTCAACAAATTCATATTTCGAAAAACATACAGGAAGTAGCTTTTATCAAACATATCTTTGAACCCAAAAATAAAAAAAAATAAAAAAAAAATAAAAAAAACGTAGAAGATCGGACCATTAGTTACCTAAATCGAAAATTAAATCTAAAAAATAAACTAAAATTGTCTTTGGATTTAAATAATTGTCTGGAAACTTGATACTTGAAAATTACAATTGTTTTCGTTTATTTTAATTTTGATTTAACTCTTAGTTTTAAATTTTGCTTAAAATCCATTAATTTATAGGTTTGATGAACATGTAATTGATTAAATCAACTTTCGTATGTTCTCATAAAACGGATTTGCGAAATTGCATCGTCATTGATATGTGGCAGTGAAAAAAGAAGATAGAAAATGGTATGTTTTAGTTTAATATTTTAGGGTTGTTAATCAAAATGACGTAGTTTTGAAGGTTTCACATCTAAGCTTAGGTGTATAACAGCCCCATATTCACTTTTCTCATATATATATATATATATATATATATATATATATATATATATATATATATAGGGTAGAGATCCTAAGAGAACCAACCCCTATTTGAGAACTGAGAGAACCATTCTGAGCCACACATTTCATATAAAGGCAAAAAAAAAAAAAAAAAAAAAAAAAAATTTTTTTTTTTTGCTTTAATCGCACATTTTTATGCAAGGAAATTTTTTTTTTTTTATTTTTTTTGAATTTTTTTTTCATTTATACATATGTGTATATGACAATTATACATATGTGTATATAGCAATTATACATATGTGTATATAGCATTTTTCAGCTATACATATGTGTATATTTCAGTTATACATATGTGTATATAGCATTATACATATGTGTATAATGCAATTATACACATGTGTATACTGAAAAAAAAAATACAAAAAAAATAAAAAAAAATTTTTTCCTTACATATAAAGCAGCGATTTTTGCAAAAAAAAAAAAAAAAAAAAAAAAAAAAAAAAAAAAAAATTTTGCCTTAGAGAAATGTGTGGTCCAGAATGGTTCTCTAGTTCTCAATTTGGGAAAAGGTTCTCATTTGAACCAAATCCTATATATATATATATATATATATATATATATATATATATATATATATATATATATATATATATATATATATAGGGTAGGGATCCTAAGAGAACCAACCCCTATTTGAGAACTGAGAGAACCATTCTGAGCCACACATTTCATATAAAGGCAAAAAAAAAAAAAAAAAAAAATTTTTTTTTTTTTTTTTTTGCTTTAATCGCACATTTTTATGCAAGAAAAATTTTTTTTTTTATTTTTTTTGATTTTTTTTTTCATTTATACATATGTGTATATGACAATTATACATATGTGTATATAGCAATTATACATATGTGTATATAGCATTTTTCAGCTATACATATGTGTATATTTCAGTTATACATATGTGTATATAGCATTATACACATGTGTATAATGCAATTATACACATGTGTATACTGAAAAAAAAATACAAAAAAAATAAAAAAAAAAAATTTTCTTACATATAAAGCAGCGATTTTTGCAAAAAAAAAAAAAAAAAAAAAAAAAAAAAAATTGCCTTAGAGAAATGTGTGGCCCAGAATGGTTCTCTAGTTCTCAATTTGGGAAAAGGTTCTCATTTGAACCAAATCCTATATATATATATATATATATATATATATATATATATATATATATATAGGGAAGGGTTTAAATGAGAACACCCATCTTTTGTGAGAACAGTGAGAACAAATCTCAGCCAATCATTTATCTTCCTTTATTTTTTAATTGTAAGGTTAAATTGGTAATTTTATACAACACTGAATAAATACACAATTATCCCCTAATCCTCTAATCTTCCATTATGTGCACATCCGTGAGGGCATCTCCGACAATCTTATCGCCGGCGACGATGCCATATCATCTAATTGGTTTAAGGTTTGCCGACGACGATGCCATATTTCTCATTGGTTCAACGTATGACGGCGACAATAAACTAATTTGGTCGAACTAAAGCATCCACAAGTGGCGAGATCTGTTGTTAAATCGAAGCAGATGATTGAGATCTCGGGTGTACACGTAAGCGATGAATTGCACTATGTTTATTTAAATGAATTATTTGTTCACAGTGCTGAAGGACATGAGATGCCATGTAATCACATTTACCATCTGGATTAAATTCTACCATGGTAAATGTTTTGGAACAATGTTATGGTTAGAATACCTCCATCTCTTTTTCAGTATTGTGTTATAGGATGTGTAATGTGTTATTTTCTTGAGTATATGATCCAATTTAGCATGGTATCAATCGACCAAATGTTCATTTGTTGTGTTGTTTATGTTTCAATTGATTGTTGTTCATTACATTTTCATATTTAGCATGGTCTATTTTTTCTTTCAGTCTCAAATTTGGCCTGGATACTTTTTGTTTTCTAAATTTTAGGTGCTAATATTGGCGCATGTATTGATGTGTGGGTAATCATATGTTAGGGTTAATATAACCAGATGATTTGTCCATGATGGGTGTTAGTAGAGCTAGTCATAGTCGCTTCGAGTTTTTATTCCTATTAATTTGTTTTAGGCTTAGGGGTGTATGGTATAGAATTTCTTGGTTCCTAAACTTGGTGTGTGTGAGTTTGTGGTCTATATTGACTGAACAAGGGCCGGGCTAGCACATAGTGCGAGTCCTGGGGTGAGTTCCATGGGGCTTAGCAAAGAAACGCATAGCGGGGCATCTTGATAAGCATGTGATGAATACTAGTGATTAAGTCATTTCTAGTCGTTTCGTGTTGATCATCTTCGTATAATTCGTTTCTGCGATGGCACACCAACACATGTTTATTGTAGAATATTGTATCACTTTTTATATGCTGCTGATATATATTTGTTTTGTAGAAGACAGAGGCTCCTGGAAATGCTTGAATGGGTAGGTTGATTGAGGAAGGTATATATGTTCATAGGATACACTCGTCTTTGTTCGTGTGGTCCATGTTTGCTGAACCGGATTGGGGTATAAATACTATAGAAAATGATGATGGCGTCAACCGCTAGTAATCCAGGAAAAAAAAATTCATGAGGCTATATATGTAGTGTTGGTTTCTCAGGAGGATTCTGTCGAAGCGGAGTGCCCACCTTATTCATTCAATGTACTTTCAAAGGCTCATTAATCCAGCTTTGTACCACATAGAAGTCACTAAGAAATCAAGTTTATGACATGTTAATCGACACGAGTCGTGTTCATAGAATTTTAACAAATGCTACTATTGTAAAAGGCTATTTCAATGCTAGAAGATGCGAGGACATGTATGCTTATGTGTGTGATATTGAAGTGAATTGTCTCAAGTCCATAAGATGTTCAGCTAGATTGCAAGGATGGATCGGGTGAATGAGAATGTTGATGGTGTTACAAGAATGCTTATGTATTATTTATATTTATGAACATGTAATAGTTGATTGTACATATGTGTAAGTGCATATATGTGTAAGTGCATGTTTTACATATGTGTAAGTATAGTGTGCTCATATGCATAAGAGACAACATAATATATCTTTTCATATTTAAAATTCTAAACTCGGACCTTTAAATTCTCACCAATTGAATAGAAAATTTCTAGTGTAAATTGTTTGTACATTAAATTGTTGTTTGTTTTCTTATTCATTATCAAATTTATTTGTGTAAGTGTCTGATTTACACGTGTGTAAACATAAAAACAAAAGTTGTAATCATTGATATATCCTAACCACAATAATATAGAAACAATCTATAATTCATGATATCATCTAGCTTTTTTTTCCATTTTTTTGTTTCTCTCATGTCACTCATTTCTTTTTGTTTACACATGTGTAAGTTGTTCACTAACACTTCTTTCTTTCCCTTTTACACATTTGCGGCTTTAATTACACATGTGTATATTGTTCAATGTCACCTATTTGTTTGTATTTTACATATGTGTAGTTTTATTACACATGTGTAAATTATCTGTTGTCACATAGTTATGTGTGGTTTCCACATTTACAGCTGATTTACACATGTGTAAACTATTCACTACAACTTATTGTTTCTATTTTACATATGTTAGGTTGTATTATGCATGTGTAAATTGTTCACTATCACTTAATTATTTGTTTTCGTTTTAAACATTTACATCTGAATAATACATGTGTAAATTTTTTATAGTCATGTATTTCTATTTTTACGTATAATCAATTGTCTTACACATGTGTAAGTGTTGGTTTACACATGTGGAGATTATTCATTGTCACTTATTTATTTCTATTTTACACATTTACATATGCATTACACATGTGTAAAGTGTTCGCTATCATTTATTTCTATTCTACCTATGTGCAGTTCTTTTACACATGTGTAAGTGTTGTCTTAAGCATCTGTAAATTGTTCATTGACACCTGTTTATTTTTGTTTTGCACATTTTTATCTGAACTACACACGTGTACATTGTTCAATGTCGCTTATTTGTTTCTATTTTACGCATTTTCATCTGAATTACACATGTGTAAACTGTTCATTGTCACTGATTTGTTTTTGATTTCACACGTTTGTTACTGAATTACACATGTGTAAATTGTGAATTAAACCAAGATAGTATTTAGCAAAAATCAAAAGCATTTAATTGCCCAACAATTCATAACCCTTGACATATGGTAACAACGATACATACAAACAAAAATTTTAATCCTTAATATATCCTAACTACGGTAATATAGAAACAAAGTAATAATCCATTATATCATCTAGTCTTGTTTTTTCTTTTTCATTTTTTCCTCTCTCAAACTCCAATGCTTTCTTGATGGTGAATATCCCCTTTCCAAAGTACACTCTTCGCATCATTTTCTAGGCATCTACGATTGACCTCTAAAAGTTCTTTGTCATTTTCCAACCATGAGTAAAGTTTAGCTTCTTTTTCTTTCTGAAATGTACCTGGTCAAAGTGACAAAAGTACAATATCGTTAAGCCATTTGTCTTTATAGTTATTCTAAACAAATAATTCGACTAACTTACATATGTGTATTGAGCAAAACTGCTCACTTACACATGTGTAAACTACCTATTTAATCATACATGTTTGTTCTTATACTGTTGTTTCAATATGCACATCTTATTTACACATGCGCAAATTTCATAATTACACAAATGCAGTAGTAACTAAGTTGATTTGTACACGTGTAGAGAAATTTTAAGCTTAAGTATAATGATGTACATGTGTGTAAATAGTACATATATATGATTAAATAATAAACTCCTGCAGTTGATTTGCTCAAACTTACTCTCAAATGCATTTCCATGATGTTACAGTAATGGAAAGATGAAATAGTAGCAACAACCAAATAATAAACTTCAATGTTAATAATAACTAGGTATTATAATTTGTCAATCATCTTCTAAATCATTTGTACATAACTAATTTACTTTTCTCATGTGCTAAATCACAAGGAACGTGAAGGTTTAAGTATTATGATTATCATAAACTAGAAGATTTAGCTTCAATTAAAATGTCGTTAAATTAAACGAAATGATAGCCGTCACACAAATTAATAAATAATACCTCTAAAAAACATGAAAAATCTAATCGAATAGACTCAAATCATTAATCACACTCCATCATATCTTTTATGTATACGTGTGTGCATCTGTATTACGAGATCTAAAACAGACATAAAGATTTAGCTTTAATTGCCGCTAAACTATCATATTTGACGAGATCTACATGGAACATGAAGGTTTAACTATTACAGTTAAACTACACAAAATCATGGTAAGAAAAACTACCTAAATAAATACATGATACCTCTAGCAAAGGGACGATTACTTGATCTTGATCAGAGAAGATCTAACAGATGGTATGACGATCGATGATGGAGATCCAGAAAAAAATGAATTCAATGTTTAATTTCGAACTTTGAGTCATCTTCACTCAATGAATGGTGCAAAATTATTGATATAGTAGTAGATCGAGTTCATGAACACGGATGTTGCAGAAAGTAACATGATTGGAGATGATGATGATGATGTTCTATAAGGGATGAAGAGGGTTGGTGATCGAGACATGGGTTCCTGATTGGAAGATTGGATGGGTTTTTGACACTAATGCCCTTTTACTCTTTTAATTTAGGTTCCCTTTCACATTAAAACCCCATTTAATCTTAGCCCTTGATTTAGAATGATCTACGGATGAAAATAGTTCTCACTGTTCTCACAAAAATTCATGTTCTCAAGATAACCCTCCCCTATATATATATATATATATATATATATATATATATATATATATATATATATATAGGGGAGGGTTTAAATGAGAACACCCATCTTTTGTGAGAACCATGAGAACAAATCTCAACCACCCATTTATTTCCCTTGTATTTTAATTTAAAGGGTAAAGTGGTAATTGATTAATTCCCTATCTTCTCTCCTATTTCCATTATCACACGTATCTTCAGAATTTTGATTGTATAATCCATCAATCCATACACACATGATCTTCAACCGATGTTCTTCTTCAATAGATGTTCTTCTTCAATCAAATTTGGATTAAATGTTCTTTAACGACTGCGTTCATAATCTACTATTATTCGATTGATTTTGGATTCACTCATTTGATTCGTTATGGTCCTAATATGCAGGTACCAGTTTTTTTATTTCAATTACTTTGTTTATATATAGTCGAATTTGTTCCACGATTTCAGTTCGTATTTTTATTGACTTCATAATTTGCCCTAATTTGTTTTGTTTGTTGGTTGCAGCCATAATTTATACTAATTAATATGAAAGTAATGTTGTCATACTGTAAGAGTGTTATCAATCATGAGGATCAATTTGAAGATCTGGATGAAACATGTGATGGAGCTAACATGAGTATAGTTGAATCTCATTATTAACTATTCAGGAGCACAACAACTTGATGTTGAAAGCGAAGAATGCCTCTAGTTCGGATGATGCACTCAATAATACCATGAATATTAATATTGTTGATGAAGATGAAGGCACGGTTGTAGGTGTTATTGGATGATGGGCAAAAGTTTTAGTTTTTATTTATGTTTATAACTGAGGTTATCATGATGCTATAAAGTGTCAAGAAATTAATATTAGGTTCTTTATGTTCATGAAAAATAAGTTCATTATGTTTATTCTTGTTCAAGTTAGAGAACTCGTGTTCTTTTCTACTGACTCGTTCCTATTGTAATTGTTTTCATTGATTTTTTTTTATTTACACATGTGTAATATGGTACACATATATGTATGGTATGATATCATTAAAGCTGGTTCGTATTCTAACATTCATGATTTTTTTTTGAACTTTAACTTTCATTAACACAAAAAACGCGCGACCTCCAGACGAGGCCCGCATAAAAACTAAAGCATATACAACGGGTAATCCGACCACTCCTTCCACTCTATATTGTTGTACACTCGCCACCACATCTATAGCTGAACACTTTCTACCATTAAAACGATACCGTGAATGATCTTTCGCTTAACCTTTGACCCGCCTATATGTTTGTACAACAGCAGCAAGTCCTTGAAGGTGAACGACAAAATAGGGTCCAATCTGCACCACTTTTCGATCCTATGCCAAATGTCAGTCGAAAACCAATAGGCCGTGAGCATATGGTCCGTGCTCTCAACTCCAAAGTTATAGAAGCCGCATGATGTATTCACAACAACAACTCCTCTACGCGCCAACGCTTCAACTAACAGAATTTTATCCATTTCGGCCCTCCACGCTAGAATGTTACATTTCGACGGGACCCAATGATTCCATTTAAACTAAAATGCATCTGCAGCCGATTGTTCTGTTTGTCGCAGCAGGCTTTTTGCCGATTGAACAAGTTAAACTCTATTTTTATCTCCACACCATTTCCACCGATCGGCCTTATCAGAAAGATGGACAGACCCCAGCAGTTTTTTTAACCCATTCCATTCCTCCTTAACCACTTCAGAGCTAAACTGTTCTGACCAAACGATTGCCCAACAGCCGATTTCACCCATGACAGCCCAATTATCATTGACCGAACTGCACTTATGAACAGCAAGAGCGAACAGATAAGGTAACTTCACCTTTGACGGTTTGTCAGCAATCTAGCGATCCAACCAAAAACAGATCGCGCTGCCTCTCCCAACTTCGCCCTTGAAGAACGCATTCAAATTCGTACCATTAATCTTCAGCCGATCTGTGTTTCTGACTAAGTTTCCCAACAGCCTGATGCAACTTTATTCCATGCTAAAACGGGCCAACAATATTTCGTAAATACATGTTTGTTTTCTATTGTGTCAACTTATATTTACAAATGTGCAGTGATATACACATGTGTAAACTGTTAACTATCATATATATATATATATATGTTTTACATATGTGCAGTTAAATTACACATGTGTAAGTTGTTCCTTGTCACATATTTACATCTATTTTACATATGTGTAGCTGAATTACACATGTGTAAACTATTACCTTTCACATATTTGTATCTATTTACATATATGTAGCTAAATTACACATGTGTAAAGTGTTCACTATCAAATATTTATGTCTCTTTTACATGGGTTCAGTTGACTTACACATGTGTAAAGTTTTCACTGTCATATATTTGTGTCTATTTTACATATGTGTAGTTGATTTACACATGTGTAAATTATTCATTATCATATATCTATGTCTCTTTTACTTGGTATGAACAGCAAGAGCGAACAGATAAGGTAACTTCACCTTTGACGGTTTGTCAGCAATCTAGCGATCCAACCAAAAACAGATCGCGCTGCCTCTCCCAACTTCGCCCTTGAAGAACGCATTCAAATTCGTACCATTAATCTTCAGCCGATCTGTGTTTCTGACTAAGTTTCCCAACAGCCTGATGCAACTTTATTCCATGCTAAAACGGGCCAACAATATTTCGTAAATACATGTTTGTTTTCTATTGTGTCAACTTATATTTACAAATGTGCAGTGATATACACATGTGTAAACTGTTAACTATCATATATATATATATGTTTTACATATGTGCAGTTAAATTACACATGTGTAAGTTGTTCCTTGTCACATATTTACATCTATTTTACATATGTGTAGCTGAATATCACATGTGTAAACTATTACCTTTCACATATTTGTATCTATTTACATATGTGTAGCTAAATTACACATGTGTAAAGTGTTCACTATCAAATATTTATGTCTCTTTTACATGGGTTCAGTTGACTTACACATGTGTAAAGTTTTCACTGTCATATATTTGTGTCTATTTTACATATGTGTAGTTGATTTACACATGTGTAAATTATTCATTATCATATATCTATGTCTCTTTTACATATGTTCAACTGCATTACACATGTGTAAATTGTTCACTGTCACTTTTTGTTTATGTTTGACGTAGTTGCATACCAAGTACACATGTGTAAATTGTTTACTATCATTTATTTGCTTCTATTTTACATAGGTGGATTTGTATTACGCATGTGTAAATTTTGTTCACTGCCATTTGTTTGTTCATGTTTTACGCAGTTGTTGTTGAATTACACATGTGTAAACTGAATTAAACGAAGACAATGTTGTGCTAATAATATTAAGTATTATATTGATCAACAAGTAGGATTTAAGCCAATATAGTATCATCTAAATATCAAATACATTAAATTGCCCAACAAATCACAATCATTGACATACGGTAACCATGGTAATATAAAAACGAAAGTCATAATCCTTTATATATGCTAACCAAGGTAGCATAGAAACAAGTCATAATCCATAATCTCTTTTGGTCTCTCTCAAACTCCAATGCTTTCTTAATCACATCTTCTTGGTGAATATTCACATTTGAGAGTATAATCTTCGCAACATATTTCTTTCTAAGCAAATTTAGTTGTGCTTTCGATCTCTTGCTTTTCTTAGTTTGAAGGCGCATTCCTAATTCTTCACAAGCTTTCCTTAAACATTTGGATGTGTCTTATCACACTCCACAATCAATATTGTTTACCACTGTTAAAGTAAGAAAATGTAATTAAACAACATGTAAGTAGCAATTTACACAAAGGCTTATTTACACATGTGTAAATAGCTTATTTACACATACGTAAATTGCTTAATTACACAAATGCACTATTAACTAAGATGATTTATGTGACAACCGGCAATTTCCGATCTATACCGACGTGATTTTTATTATTAAAAATTTAATATTTATTTTAAATATTCTTAATTATTAAGTTTCGGAAGTTTACTGACCGTTTTTATGATCGAAACTGCGACCGGTTAAATTAACGCGATTTAAACGCGTGTTCTGAAAACACGCACCGGACATCGAAAATAATTATATTTATGCTCGGTTTTGTATTTCAAACAAAACCGACTACTTTTTATTATTAATTATGGAGCCTAAATCTAAACCGAGACGTTTTAAGTTTATACGGGTTCGATACGCGGTATACCTTACCTACCAACAAACCCTAGCTATATAAAGACTTCTTTTCCTTCTTCTTCCTCATTTTTTTGGCAGCCAACAACACTAACATCTCTCTCATCTCTCTCTCTCTCGGGTATCTCTCTCCCTCTCCTCTCTCCCTCTCGTTCACTCTCTCCCTCACTACCCCTCCCGTATCTCTCCCTCCATCCCCTCTGTTTCAGTAGCAGCCGGCCACCACCAGGCTTGGGTGGTGGCGGCGCTGGTGGATGACCCCAAACGAGCAGAAACGGCGGAGATCGATGGTGACAGGTCTGATGGTGGTTGTTTTAGTTTGAAATAGGGTGAAGTCACGATTTTGAGGTGTTTGGTGGTGACTGCAGGGTTGTTTCTGGACGAAGGGTTGGAGCTCGTTAAGGATGGTGACGAAGACGGAGGAGTTGAGGGCTGTGTTTGAGGGTGGGTTCGAGATGTGGTGTTTGTGTCGGGTTTGGTGGTTGGTCCGGTGGTTCGTAGTGGCCCGAAACAGTGGAAGTAGTGGCGCGTGGTTTCAGACCCGGATTATTGGGTCTGTGGTGCTCGGGTTGCAGATTCGAGTGGTGACGGGTTGTGGTTTTGGGGTCCGGCTATGGTTGTAGTTGGTGGGAAGGTGACGGCGACGGAGGTGGTGGTTGCAGGTGGAGGTGATGATCGGGTTAGGCGATCCGGTCTGAATCTGGTTATGGTCAAGACAAGGTGGTGACCGGTAGGTGGTTGTTATGTTTGGTTCTTGGTACTCGGGTCCGGGTCATGTTAAGGTTTGGTCTGGTTGGTTCCGGGTTTGATTGGATGCTTGAGTCAGGCTCGGGTCTCGATGTTAGTTCGGGTCAGATCTGTTTTGATAGGGCTTTCATGAAGGGGTGGCCGATGGTTGGTGTTACGGTTGTGGCTCGGGATCTGTTTGGCTCGGGTCGGGTTAGTTTCTGGTTCGGGGTGTTAGCTCGGGTCAAGGTCTGGTCAGATTCGGTTCAGGTCTTGTTCGGGTCTTGTTCGGGTCAGATCTGGATGGTCAACTCAGTCAAGCCTCGGTCAAACCTGGTCAACGGGTCAGATCTGGTACGGTTCGAGGTGGCTTCGGGTTACGCGCGTACGAATCGGTATACTTTAATTCGTATTGTATATTTGTTGTGGATATTATATATGTATATAAATATATCGCTATTCTTAAAATAGTTTTGACTCGCGAACGAACCGAATAATAATAATAAACGGTAACTATATATTATATCAGACGATTGGTATTGGATATAAAATGCGTGACTTATAATATCGATATCGGACTAAATTGGTTGGACTATATATATATATATATATATTGTCGTGTCTTTATATAAATAAGTATAGTTTTCATATAAAAGCGTCGAAACGTATAAGTCTCGTCTGATTTGGAATTGCGGATAAACAAAATGTGGATTTGTGTTTGATATGGATTTTTGGGAAAATTGTAGGCGACTTGTGTTGCCTGGTTTGTACAAAAACAGAGGAAACTCTGCCGAAATTTTATAAAATTTATAAGCGTAAGCGAAAGCGATATTTGTTGCATATTTCGTTATAAACAACCTCCAAGTATTTTGACAAATGTAGTTTTCTACAATATCGCAAAAAGGTTCTCGACAAGTGATTTCTTGCAACATTTAAAGATAAACGTCGAACAATATTTCCAAAACAAATACATGTTATTTACTAAGCGTCAATTGTGTCGATCTTCAAAGATTTTAGTAACTAAAACATTGCCTTTTAAATGATTTTGAATTACAAAACGCTCGGCTTATTTGAGAAAGAATTATACAAAAATTTATGTTCGAAACCTTTAAAGACATGGATTGGGAAGAGAAGCGATATTGATATTAATCGGATTTGAATAGCTATACTTATATTTTCATCAAAGAGTATTTTCCTAAAATGTAATTATAAGACGAGCTACGGCTCGGGATAAGTTATACGTTTCATAATATAGTCCAACGTGGTGTGCACACGAATAGTGACGAGTGCGCAACTTGGGTACTATGTCGTGTGTTAACGCATAAGTAAGGTAAGTCACGATCGGTTCGACGAGTTAAAGCATATTAGTACTCGAGTTATACACACGAGTTAGATAGTTGGATAAACTACCTTTTAGCCGGATTATAGGCTAGGTTTATATGTGTTAGACTTTAAGGTGTCCTTTGTTGTAATAGGGCACGAGGAAGCCGGTCGAGGCTTGGACTTTATTTGCTAGCTTAGCATGGAAATTAAGGTGAGTTCATGACCCCACTTTTTACTGTTTTATAAATGTTTACGGGGTGGAAGACATGCTTCTTTATGAAAAACTGAGGAACTTAAAACGAACAAGTTTTTGAAAAATGAAATGGGTGCGTGAGTGTCACGGCCCTGCTGTTACTGGTTTTACATTCGGGAAAGAAACATGAGTACTACTTACATTGTTTTAAAGATCATGTTATTCTATGGTTATGGTTGTTTACTATACGGGCGTTTCATCAGGGAAGTCCCAGGGGGGAAACCATGAGTATGTGGAAACACATATCGGGGAAATATGGATAGATCTATTGGGGCCTGACAAACCCCACCCGACGGCTTGGAGCCGGGCGGGGGCATATTGTCTCTAATTACTTGGAGCCACCGATGATGACGGTGGTTCCTACTTACTGGGCATACTTATCACGGATCCACGGGTCAGTAATGGTTTCCAACTCGTAGTAGTAACGATACTTAACGTCTAGCTAACGTTCTTATAACATAGTATTAACGGGAATGATCTTTTCAGACTTATGGAAACTCTTTTATAAAAACTTGTGGAATTATTTATGCAAAACTTATGAACTCACCAGCTTTATGTTGACTTTTTAAGTATGTCTTTCAGGTTTAAACTTTGGTAACGGCACGGTTGGAGTAGTCGGCATATTGGGACCGGGGATCTTAGAGGGTTAGCAATGGCGTTCTGGAAATAAGAGTCTTAGATGCATCTTTCCGCTGCGCTGGCAAAGGCACCAAACGTCGCAACCGACGAGGGAAAAGTCGGGGTGTGACAATTTACATATGCGTAAAGATTTGTCAAACTTATGCAAGATGATGTACACATGTGTAAACTTACACAAATATGATTTTAGTATGAAAACAAGTTAATAATTTCAAGTAAAATCATGAGAACATACAGATCAATGTGCTAGTAAAATAAAAATCTACTAATTTTATGTGACATCCGTCATTTTTATTTTTTTATATAATAATAATAATAATAAAAATAATAATAATAATAATAATAATGATAATAATAATAATAATAATCATATTTTTTTTTAGACTAACTAAACCCACACTTGAAACCCATTATCAACCATAACCCAACCTCCCTTGTTATAATCTGAAGCCCAAATCAGATCCACCAAAGACCGGCCCATCAGTCTGGCCCAACACCTGCCCTTATCTGCTTAAAAAAAAATGCCTCTGCCAGGGATCGAACCCGGGCAGAAGCTGGAACACACCCACACACTCAAACCACTGAGCTACAACTCGTTTCTTGTTCAATCCCAACCCCAATTATACTTAAACCCATCTAAGCTAACCATCCTCAATGCAGCACTTGCAAGTATCATCACCCTGCAAATCTTCCATGCCGTCAATGCACTAGATGTGGAAGGTTTGGACATTTTGTCACTACTTGTCGTGTAACAGATTGGACGCAAGATAACCATCAAACAGCTGCCCAGGAACCACTACAGATTACTAACGGTCGGGCATGTTATCATTGTAGAGACCCTAACCACATGCTACCTCAATGTCCCAAATTGAACAATGTAAACCTGGTGGCACATGGACGAGCTTTCAATATCAATACCAACAAAACAACTGATCAGGATGACGTTAACCCCACTGGTTAAGCCATGGATGAAATCTTCCCAAGACTCGAGAATCCAATACTCGTATTTTCATTTTCTTGATCCTATTATCATTTTGTACCCAATTTTGTCGCACTCATTAGCATACAACATCTAGAAATTTCCTTGCATACTATTGTGTACGAACACAGATTGGAAATTTATCAAATCCGATTACGTTTATTTTATATCTTATAAGTTTCAGACTCTACCTTACATTTTATTGAAACATTTGGTCTTGACTTCCATGGAAATCAAAATACTTATTTAATCCTACGAAGCTTTTCTAAAAACATCATTGTTTGTCGTATGAAACTTGATTTTTCCCTCAGTTTGACTATCCATTGAACATTTAATTATTCATGATACTCGTAAACTATTCCTATAGGCCACTAAGATAACACTTACACTTAATGGTTGTAGTACTTACAAACTTGCTTGAATGTGTGTATTATCCACGCAACTCAGATAAACATTTCATTTAAAGGGCTCCTCGGACGAGTGGTAGCCCATACTTAAATGCTATTATGCTTACAAGTCATTGCAAACCCATGCAATTGACCTCATTATTACTTGGCTTCATTTCATTGATAACATCTTATTGTAACTCAACGTGTTTGTTGTGTCATCTTCTTGTGAAATTTATTTGCGTTAATGTGTTGTTAGAATAGGATCATAGAAGGACATAAAACCCTAATGTAAGGTAAATTGATGATTCCGGTCCGGAACGTAATCATGAATTTACAGGTGCGTTAGGGTAGTGTGAAATTCTATTGGAGTTTTTGGTAGGCGTCCAGTACGTTTTCAAGGTATCAAAGGTGTGGTGGGTTAGCTGCGGTACACCCTGTATACAAACACTAATGATGCATTGAAAATGAGACTGGAAGTCGGACCAGGAACAAACTCTAGTTACTTGGTAGTTCATTTAGTCTTTCTGTAGTCAATCAACTCATACAATTATTTTAGGAGTCCTAAAACTTGAAGTTTGGTGTTTACTAGATTCTTATTCTCCTTATTATTCGAGACGAACCTAATCCAATCCTTAACTCACACCTATCAAACCACTTATCCGAATCATTCGAAACAATTCACTCTATTACCAATAAATTTACGTCGTGCCTTAACCCAAATTTTCCAAACCACAGTTATTTTAATTTTTACCCAAGCATCCATAACCCTATGTTTCTAATAACTTCGGGACGAAGTTTCTAAAAGTAGGGGATGCTGTGACATCCGTCATTTTTATTTTTTTATATAATAATAATAATAATAAAAATAATAATAATAATAATAATGATAATAATAATAATAATCATATTTTTTTTAGACTAACTAAACCCACACTTGAAACCCATTATCAACCATAACCCAACCTCCCTTGTTATAATCTGAAGCCCAAATCAGATCCACCAAAGACCGGCCCATCAGTCTGGCCCAACACCTGCCCTTATCTGCTTAAAAAAAATAATAATAAAATGCCTCTGCCAGGGATCGAACCCGGGCAGAAGCTGGAACACACACACACTCAAACCACTGAGCTACAACTCGTTTCTTGTTCAATCCCAACCCCAATTATACTTAAACCCATCTAAGCTAACCATCTTCTTCTTCTTCTTAATCTGCTGCTGTTACGCGACGCATGAGCAAGAACGAAAAAAAGGAAATCAACAAGCTTAAATCATGGAAGCAATTTATTGTTTGACCTCGCCAACGACTAATCATCAAACCTATGCATAATTAACGCGTCTAATAGCCTGATTCCTTTCCAAATTAAATCAATATTCACGTGTATAATACTTAAACGGGTCAAAACCTTCCAACTTTAATCCGACTCTTTCACTATAAATTGAACACCTTCTAACAACCTAAACTCGCCGATTAACACTCCTGTACCTCCAATTTCTGTTATCGAACACGCATTCGAAGCCAATCGTTCACGTTTGACTTTTGGTTTGACCGAGCATAAACCCACGATTACGTATCTTGTAAGCTTTTTTTTTTTTGTGGGTTTCATTGTACAGCATCTCGTGAACAATAGCCCCAACGATTCAGGGGCTATTGAACACGAATTGTATAGTTTTGATAATTAGGGCTCGAATGATTATGTTTTGGGGAAGAACATCAATTGAATCGTATGCATATAATTTAAACAGATAGAAACTAAACACAACCACTGAGCTAGGTCAGGTGGTTGTGTCTAGTGTCTGTGAGCTGAACCACGCAGGTTCGAGCCCCACCCACAACAAACCTTTTTTTTCAAAAACCCCCTTTTTCTTTATTATTCATTATTATTTTAAAATCAGTTTTAAATACTA
Organism: Ambrosia trifida; assembly: GCA_028751855.1. Lineage (NCBI taxonomy): Eukaryota > Viridiplantae > Streptophyta > Magnoliopsida > Asterales > Asteraceae > Ambrosia > Ambrosia trifida. Next base: position 99,635,092 of record CM054131.1, read on the forward strand.
AAAGTGCTTTATAAATTCTACAAAAATTATCATATGATCTTCAAGTGATAAAGTTCATCACCCAAATTTTAGTTTTTCAAAAATAATTTATTTAATATATATTATTAATAATACAAGTTTATTCATTTATATTTATTAAATTCTATAAAAATATCTAAACGATTTTATTAAATCTCACAAAAATTATCCTAAACTTGTATATTCTTAAACATTCCAGAAAATATTTTTATTTCAGAAAAACCGTTTATTTTATATTTTTAATTAATTTTTGTTAGTTTTAATCATAAATAAATCATAATAAATTCTTTTTTCAATATTTTTGCACCAAAATTTTATATAAATTATTTCTAACTATCTAGAACTGAATTACAATTTTTAATTCAGAAATTCTTTGATTTTAATATTTTTAGACATTAAAGTCATATTTTGACAATTTGAAATAAATAGATTAAATATTCTATTTTCAAGAAAATAATTTTATAAAAATTATTTTCATACTTAAAACCTTATGTTGTGACCATATTCAACTTAAAATTTTGCCAAGAGACTTTTATTTATTTATTCATTAAATTTCTTATATTTAATAAACAAATTGTTATTAATCAAATAAACGTTTATCCCCAATTCGAAGCCCTAGAAATACATGTATCCTAGAGTTATTTCCCTTACACATTATCAAATACTTTAGGTTGATCATTTGGGGGTAATTCCAACTCATATTTCGTTGTCCAAGTTCAATTACAAGCTATTACGTAAACAGTGAGTATTCCTACCCCTTTTTGCTTTTATACATTTTTGGGGTGTTACATGTACACTATTACAATTTCAAATACAAGTTTACATTTTTACAATACAATTCTAGTACTATGTGCATTGCTTACAACGTGCTTTATGCTTAGACAATACATGTGGATTACATTTGTACTTAGTGAAATCATTAACATGGTACAAGCGACCTTAACATTGGATAGCGCTATTTGGATTGACAACCCGCCTAGATTGATTCTCCCCCTTTTTCATCGGAGAATCCATGGCCATTGTTAAGTTATCACCCATTTATTGGATGAGTACACCACCGTTCATACAGTACATTATACAGTCACAGGGTTGATTTCGCTCATTTGTATGATACATAGTTTACATATTTGCACTGTAGCTTGCACTTGAATTGTATATCTTTTAAACTTACTATATATATATATCAAAACTAGGAATGCTCACCAACATTTCTTATGTTGACCAAACCTATTTTTGTACATGTTTCAGGTGCAGTTTGATCTAGTGCTTTAGCAAGAGACATTTGAGAAAGTGTAGGGTACAAAGTCTCTTATCCTACAAAGTGTAGGAAGCCACAAAATGATGCCACGTGGAACTTGTCTGTTATAACTCTATAACTTATTAGAGGGGTAGTATAGTCAATTGGACATATCAATTAATCACGTTTATTATCGTTCATCAATATTTCAAATTTCATAACTGATTCCATAATATACGATTATCATTTCTTACCATATTCAAAAATCTACAATCATCGTCGATCACTGGTTCAATTTTTTTACGAAAAATCATAATCAATTTGCCGAGTTCTTCACCATGTTCGGTATGTACTCTGTTTTTATTGTTTTCAATTAATCGTGATCTTACTCTTAATTTGTGTTTTCAGATCTAAACAATGAACCTGAATTCTTATTCGATGAAGAACATGAAGTTTCTACTGTTTTTGAAGTTTTTTAGATCAGTGATGAAAACAGAGGTTGAGCATTCCATTAAAATTTTTTGATGTTTTGTGGATTTGAAGATAATCATTTGCGTTTTAGTATGTTTTATACATGCGTTTTGATGTATCTGGTGATATTATGTTTAGGATAACATTCAAATGCGTTTTAATATGTTTTAACATGCGTTTTGTTGTATCTGGTGATATTATGTTATTGATAAGATTCAAATGCGTTTTATTATGTTTTAACATGCGTTTTGATGTATCTGGTGATATTATGTTATTAACTACTGCTGAATCAAACCACTGATGGCCTAACTTCTGATGAGCAAACTACTGATGAACATTGATACACATGCGTTTTATGGGTTTACAAATGTGTTTTAACTACTGCTGAATCAAACCACTGATGGCCTAACCTCTGATGAGCAAACTACTGCTGAATCAAACCACTGATGGCCTAACTTCTGATGAGCAAACTACTGATGAACATTGATACACATGCGTTTTATGGGTTTACAAATGCGTTTTAACTACTGCTGAATCAAAACCACTGATGGCCTAACTTCTGATGAACATTGATACACATGCGTTTTATGGGTTTACAAATGCGTTTTACTTTTTTTTTTAACATTGATACACATGCGTTTTACTTTTTCGTGATGAGCAAACCACTGATTATCTAATGCATTACTAAATTCATAAAACGCCTCTACTAAAACTTCAAAACGCATCTGCAACTATAGATCACCAAAACATCATACTAATCAGTAAAACGCCTTTACTTTTTTCACGTCCTTCACCTGTTTTAGGTTTTTAAAGTAAAATCATGAAGTAAAATTAAAGTAAAAATACGATCAAAATACGATCAAAATTAAAGTAAAATCATGAACAATTCCTTACCTGATTTGCGTTTTGGTGGCATATTTGTTGATATGATTTAGTGTTTCTCCGATGCTCTGTTTTTTGATTTTTGATTTTTGGACTTCGGTGTCAGTTTTGATTTTTGGAGAATCAATCGCACGCATAAAATGAAGTAACCGTCAATTAATGAGGTTGATTTGGGCGCTGGATTAAAAAATTCAAATTATTTTAGTTTGTAATTTGTCTGTTTTACCCTCAAATTGATAACTGCCATTAATGACAAACGTGGGTAATTAATGTACGAGGTTTTCCTTATAAAACGCAGAAGGTGGGAGATGGAGGGCCAGGATGGCTTCTCACACTTTGTAGGTTAAGAAGGCTTTGTACGTTAGCCGGCCTCGAGACATTTAATGCTTTATTTAAATTCAGTTATTTCAATATTTACATTTCATTTAGACAATGTATTTTCCATTTCCATGTAAGACAATTTTGGATTATTCAATAATATTTACATTTTAGTACCATGTGCTTTTGAACAATCGTCACTACGTGACACCTCGATGATTCCGCCATCGGTTGGGGTGTTACATTTTACTAAAGCATGATAAAAAAACAAGTTAATTAATTTATAAATCATAATTAATTTTACTAATAAAAATCAAACTAATTTCAGTATCAAAATCTTGAGAAAAACACATTCAAATAAATGTAGTAGTAAACTAAATTTATTTTACTTAACTTAATTCTATAGAAACTCAATCATTTGATGATAGCAAAGTTAAAGATGGAGAATTGGGGAAAGAAGCCCTAAATATAATAAACCGAAAAGATTGAGAAACATATTAAACTTACTTGTGCTACTGAATTGATAATTATAATGTATAATGATACAACTTCGTTTCAAAGGCGGGATCCCGTCGTTGCCTACACATCATCACCCAATTTACCAATCGTCGCCGGGAGCTTGTAATTGAGGGTTTGCTTGAGGAAGAAGCTGATGGGCAGTCGTGCAAATGTTTTAAGCGTTGTTTTTTATTTGGTATTTTACAATATTGCCCTTTTACCATTTGTTTTATGGTTTCCTCCTTGTTTAATCCCCCAATTAATCTTAGCCCTCAATTAATCATGATCTATGGATGAAAATGGTTCTTGGTGAGGCTATCTCCTCTCTTGATTTCCATCCAAAACTTTTTTCTCTATCATGTGCAAGGCACATGCACTTTTTTCGCACGATTCTTAAACGTTAATAACTTTTATATACGACATATTTTTTTAAAAAAATTACACTAAATTAGCGAGCATTTTATTATATTTCCAGCGAGTACCATAGTGCTACACAAAAAACGAAAAAAACTGACATTTTTAGCAGGTTTTTGTTAATGTAGAAAAAAAGACAATGTGTTCAGGTAATTCATTAATCATGTCTAAGCAAGTCACATAATTATGTTAAGATAACATATATGTTTTGAACCTACTATTACATATAAGAACCCGCTAACTACGTATATATTCATAAATGTTGTCAGTTTGGTAAAAATCTATTTTTTTGTATTTTGATTGGTGTTGTTAGGAACATTGATTACAAAGGTTGCTACGCTGGTTAGATGTAGCATATAATTCTTAGACACCAGATAAATTTCTAGCTCATAAGTTATAATTAAACACCCCACCATGCACGTCTCTTTGATCGTTTTTAATGTATGTACTTTGAAATCGAGTGACATATAGTGATTATTGAAATAGATACTTAAATTATGTATGAGTGGAGAAAATAGTCGGGATACGTGAAAAGTTATCGTCATACAATCTTTTTAGTCGGTAGCAGATATATCCTTTTTATTTATCTTCAAAATTGATCTTCACTGCTTATCTAATGATTGTTTTATTTGGTATCACCCAAGATGATCGATTGTATATCCACAATAAAGATTGAAAATGTTTTTTATTATTTCACATATGCTTACTTACATATCAAAATCGCGTGTCATCATCATGACATATCATTTGATTGTTTTTTTTTTCAGGTTCACATCGCAACTTTAGAGTGTCTTGAGGAGGTTACAAAGCTGTACAGAGACTTCACTTGAGCAAGAGGTGCACACGTAGAATTAGAAGTATGTTTTATAAGTTATCGAGTGTTTATTAAAAAAGAACTGAAAAAACGGCCTATTCTTTTTTTAATACACATATTTTATCACTTTATATTAGATTTTTTCTCAAAAATTTTCCAAAAGATAAACTAAGGGGCTGTTTGGTTGATTAAGTGCTGAATCATTAAGAGGTATGAATGGTTAAGAGATCTGGATGGTTAAGCTCTGAATCATTAAGTTGGACCTCTTAACGGTTAGTTTTCTTGTCCCACGTTGGTAGGGGAGCCTCATTAAGGTTCAGCCTATTTCACTGCTTAATAGTTCAGTGCTTAATGGTTCAGCAACATCCCAAATCTTAATGATTCAGACTTAACCATTTTATTCAGAAGCTAAAACAAACGCGCTGAATGCTGAATCATTCAGTGCTGAATGGTTAAGAGGCTACCAAACAGTCCCTAAGTAGTTAAAATAAAAGAAATAAGATTAGGACGGTGGGAGCAATTGTTATCGTAGAATAAAAGATCTAAAAAATCTAAATTATTTATACAACCTCAAATTCCCACTCTCTCTCTCTCTCTCTAGGTACTTCTCCACAAGAACCTCACTCTCCCTCTCTACAATTCCTGTGTTCGTGACACACAGACCAGAGACCTCAAGCACACTTCAATGGCGTATTGGAGATTAATGGCTGCTCTCTTCATCCTCCTTCTACCTCTAGCTTCCATGGCTGACCAAGGTCAACAACCCTTCTCTCTCTCTCTCTCTCTCTCTCTCTCTCTTTAAATCTTTCATTTATTTCTGCAAATCTTTACTCTGAAATATAACATTCTGCACTTAAAAAAAATCCCATCTTTTTTAATCTTTTGTATATTTGGTTGTGATTAGTGATGTTTTGATTTAGAGTTTATGGGGTTGAAGATTAAACACATTGTTCTTGTTTCCTTTGTCATTTCAAATTAGTAAACTTATTATTATTTTTATTGATTATTATTATTATTATTTTTAGAAAAAAGAAATATATATGGGTTCCACCTGTATGGGATGCACAGATATTTGAATTTTATATTTTACACCTAAAAGACACCTTTTAATCAACATTTTTCTCTGTAAAGTAGAGAAAATCTTTAAGATAACTATTTTACTGGTACATTTATACGATGTTAATTTATATACGTGTAGCCATTAAATACATTAGGCTCAATGCATTAACATATTTCACAATTCACACCATTTAAACACATTTAGAAAGTCGGTTGTATGCGAAACTTGGTTCTCGAACGGGGGGATTCAATTTTTTTCGATCGTTAGTGGCAAATCGGCGGGACTGGACTCAATTTACATACGAAAATCGCAAATTTCCACTACTGCGCAAAAAAAAAGGGGCCACCCCTAACCCTATATATCCTTCGCACTTGGTTGTATTAGTACATTTTAAAACATTTAAGAATTAATTACGATAAACTAATTTATTTATTTACGGTTGTAATAATGTTGAAAATCTATTAAACGTGTTGTTTTTGTTATCTTGTGTTAAATATAATAAAAATTTGCATATTTTAAGTAGTTTTAGGTAAAAAACATTTTTTTGCGATACCCTTTGGATACTCTGTAATCATAATATTAAATTTGGTTGTACTAGAGATGTTTTAATTAGAGTTTTTCGAGTCAAAGATTAGCCACACAATCAAATTCCCTAAAACCTACAAAGACATTGGGTTAAAAATTATGAGGACCGTATAAATGCTTGTATCGCTTTAGTTTTTTTTTTTGAACGACCAACAAAACGCCTGTTTTATTGAACACCAAAAAAGCTAGCCAGAAACTAGCATACATACACCAAACCAAATATAGCACCAAATAAACAGAACAAAACATACAACGGTTATAAACCGTTTAGCTCTTTTTAGTTATTGTTATATTTTTTTTAATGACAATACTTAAACTCTTACTATACATGACATCAATATTCTAAATTATCTTTGCCAGGATTGTTCTTAGGACGTCTCCTCTAAGAAACACAGGCCTCTACTAACTCCATAATATATTATGTGATCTCAACACCAACTTAAAATTTGTTTGCATCAAACATTCAAACTCTATTTATATAGTCTGAGTATTCATTCATACTTCTTTTTAATGCAAATGAGTAAAGTTTTGATTTTTACTATTATAAAACAGAAAGTTGTTGATTTTAATATACTTTTTTGTTCATAATTTAATAAGTTTCTAGAATACAAAAATGGAAATACAACTCATACATGCTTTATATTTCTGTTTTCTTTCTTTTTTCCATTTATTTTATATCAAATGATTTTTGAATATTAAAGTAGGAATAATAAGAGGACTGGTTAAGATTCCATTTGGGTCCATCCAGGTCAACTTTCAAGGGCACTATTGTCATTTTCTTTCCTTGCAGAGACATAAGATCTCACTGGTCACTGCATATGAAATTATAAAATCCATATTTCAGTATCTGTCCATTAAAATAACTGTCTTCAGGCCATACGTAGTGGCTTGACATTAGCGCCCCCACTCCCCTCATTTGATTGGCTGGCATGAATTCTAACGAAACATTTCAAAATTGAGCGTTAAACATTTAACACCTGAGACTTGTTTTGGGATTTTAAGGCCAAGGGGCGGTGTGGAGGGCCTTTACGGATGCTAAAATGGGATTTAAGGCCTCATTAACGCCCCACTAAACATGGTCTCATTGTTATAAAAAACACACTGTGCTAGTTTTCTTAACCGTTTTAAAACTACAAATGTGTTTCATCTTGTATTATAAAAAAATATCTAACACCATTTTTAAATACTTGGAACTAGGACTGTTAAAAAAGCTCGCGATTCGCAGCTCGCTCGAAAAAGGCTCGAAACAAACTAGCTAAAAAAACTCTATTTGAAACGACCTGAGCTGAGCCGACTCATTGGTAACTGAGTTGAGATTGACTCCTGGTTCGGCTCGTTGGCTCGTACTTTGGGTCATTTAACTCCGAGCTTGTGCTCGAGCCGAACCGAGCTGCGTTATTTAATTTCGAGCTTGAGCTCAAGCCATATATCGAAATTGGTTTGACCGAATTTTTCATGAAAACAAGTATACTAGCTTTGTTAAAATGTCTAAAATACCCCTCAATCGAATCGCTAACTAATGATTTGGTTAACGGTTTCCGTTACAGATGCTTTTGTAGGTGTGAACATAGGCACGGCCGTAACCGATATGCCCGACCCGACTCAAGTGGTGGCACTTCTCAAAGCCCAACAAATCCGCCACGTCAGACTCTATGATGCTGACTCAGCAATGCTAACCGCCCTTGCTGGCACCGGGATCCGTGTCACCGTCTCCGTCCCAAACAACCAGCTTCTCGCCATCGGCCAGTCCAACGCCACCGCAGCAAACTGGATGGCGCGCAACATCCTGAACCACGTCCCCGCCACCAACATCACCACCATATCGGTTGGGTCCCAAGTCTTGACCACCATCCCCAACGCCGCCCCGGTTTTAGTCTCCGCTATGAAGTACATCAACGCCGCGCTTATTGCAGCCCGCCTCGACTCCCGTATCAAAGTGTCGACCGCGCACTCGTCCTCGATCATCCTCGACTCATTTCCACCGTCCCAGGCGTTTTTTAACCGAACATGGGAGCCGGTCATGGTGCCATTACTCGAGTTCCTGCAGTCCACCGGGTCGTACCTCATGCTTAACGTGTACCCGTATTACGATTACATTCAGTCACAAGGCGCGATCCCATTGGATTACGCGTTGTTTCGCCCTCTGCCGCCGAATAAAGAGGCTATCGACTCGAACACGCTGCTGCATTACACTAATGTTTTTGATGCAGTGGTGGACGCTGCATATTTCGCAATGTCGAGTTTGAACTTCACGAACATCCCAGTTGTGGTGACCGAATCGGGCTGGCCTTCGAAAGGCGATTCGGATGAGCCCGATGCTACGCTTGATAACGCGAATACTTATAATAGTAACTTGATCAAGCATGTTTTGAACAACACTGGGACCCCGAAACACCCCGGGATGGCTGTGAGTACGTTTATTTACGAGCTTTATAACGAAGATTCGAGGTCGGGTGCGGTTTCTGAGAAGAATTGGGGGCTTTTTGATGCTAACGGGAGGCCGATTTATGTGTTACATTTAACGGGTTCGGGAACCATGTTAGCTAATGACACGACGAACCAGACTTATTGCGTGGCGCGGCAAGGGGTGGACCGGAAGATGTTGCAAGCGGCTTTGGATTGGGCTTGTGGACCGGGGAAGGTGGATTGTTCGGCTATGGTTCAAGGTGCGCCTTGTTATGAACCGGATACAGTGGCTGCACACGCGACATTCGCTTTCGACGCTTATTATCATAGGATGGCTATGGCGGAGGGGACTTGCGATTTTAACGGGGTGGCTACTGTTACCACCACTGACCCGAGTAAGTTCGGTTTACGTGCATTAAGATTTGTACTTTGTGCTTCTAATGTTGTACATTTTGGTTTAACATGTTGGTTGGTTTTTCTGTTTGCAGGTCATGGCAGTTGTATCTTTCCAGGAAGGTAAAAATTCTGAAATAATCCAACATGATGCACTTTTGTTATTATTGTTTGGGCTAGGGTGTTTTCAGTCTGGTTCGGCCGGTTTTGACAAAAGTACTGAGTCAAACCATTAACTACGGTTTCAATAAAAAAACTGTGGAACACGATTTTTTCTTGACATGCTTCCAAATCCCTTCTTTTCCTTCGTTAAATGAAACTCGGGAACACAGCGTCAGTGTAGACGCATTTACCTTGATAAAGAGTCAAACTTTTGACTTTCAAGTTGTAACATCAAAAGTCAAAATTAACATTATGCATTTGAATTGATTTTTTTTTTCTGTGTGTGTGCAGTAAGGGGAGTAACAGGACCTTCATAAATGGTACATTTCTGGATCCGTCTTCGAATTCAACTTCATCAAGTAGCTCGTTACCTTGTAACACCTACGATTCGGTTTCTGTTATGAGAATTTTCATGGCGTTACTCTCGAGCGTGGTATTACTGTAAATTGTCATTAAAAGCTCGGTTCTTGATTACACGATTTTGTTCCACCCTAAGAAGCGGGATGGGATCTAGGATTGTGGTCGAGGTGGATTTGTTTGTAACATTTTATCCGTAGAAACAGGCGGATCGAAAATTTGTTATTCGTAATCCATCATTTTTTTGACCGGAATTCTCATCGTTTTAGAATTAGATATATGCTAAGCAGGTAATATCACCGATATATCCGCTATATCGGTCCGATATATCGGTTATCGGTCATCAACCGATATATTGATACCGATATTTTGACCGATATTTTCTACCGATATTATCGGTGATATTGACCGATATTTGACTGATATCTTACCGATATTTGACCGATATATCACCGATATTCCCGATATCGGTATCTTTCTTATTAGTTCTTCTATTTGTCTTGCTTATTATTGATGTTGTTAGTGTTTTAAGTCTTAATTGTTAATTGTCAGTGTTAAATATTAGTGTTTAAAGTCTTAATAAGTTCCTACTTGCTACAATTGTTATTGTTTTGCATGTTGCAAGAGGTCAATTTGTTAATTGTAGGAGATTATATTTAATTGTTAGTGTTAAACCTCTATATATATATGAATTTTGCATGATATAAAATTACCGATATCCCACCGATATCTCACCGCGAAAACCGATATATCAAATATCGGTCTTCGACCGATAACCGATATTTTCCGACATTAACTGCTTAGGATATATGACAGGCCTTCTCATTTCGATATATACTAGAAACTAAGGGTGTAAACGAGCCAAACCCATGCTCAGCTTGTTTCAAGCTCTGCCGGTTTATATATGCTATGTATGTGTGTTTGTCTATATATTATATAAAATAAAAATTATTTCGTTTAGGCTTATGAGCTTAGTTAAGCTTAGTATTTGAAGCTCATGCTTAGGCTCGAGTTTGTTTAAACTTGACTGATTTCAAACTTTATGTGAACATATCTCGATTAGTTCAAGAACAACTCAGCTTGTTTACACACCTACTAAAAACGGAAAATACAACAATATTTGTCTACTTTTCATTCAATTTTCGTCGATCTTCATGTAACAAGCCTCGCATACAAAACCGAAGGACCCCGGGACCGCACATTGCTTATAAGCATGCTTATTACAATAAGGCTTGTTACAAAAATCACATTTTGGTAAGCTAATCCAACAACCTTCACATAACATATCTTCACAAGCTACTTCATTTTCTTCATCATCAAACTCAATGCATATTCCGCACTCTTCACACCTTAAAACACAAAACTTACATCCTCGACAAGCACCTGTCGTCCGTCTTCTATCACACGTTTCTGAAGGACAATCAAACACCATTCTTGGTTCATCACATTTTGGGCAAATTTCGACATCAATGGACGAAGAATCGTCCGAGTTTAGCAAGGAATGGAGTGTTTGAAGGTGTTCTTTGGTGATATTGGAGATACCATTTATCTTTAGCGTCTTTAGAGTGGTGTTGTGTTGATTTAATGTTGTCACTGCTTTAATAATCCCTTCCGCGGTTAAGCTCGTGCATTGAGTTACATGCAACTGAAAATTATTACAGTTTAAGAGTATGTTTGGCAATGAGCTTTTAGAAGCTTCTAACTTTTAAGAAAAAAAAACTCCTAATCAATAAAAATCATTGTTTGGTTGAATGAGCTTGAAACTTTTAGGTTTAGAGAAAAAAACTCTATATTGAAATGCTATTAGTACTAGCGTTTAAGAAAAAACTCATACTAAGCTTTTAATGAGTAAAATGACACAAACAGTGGCGAAGCTTGACCCGAAATTTCGGGGGGTCGGAAGTCACCGAGGAGTCGGAAATCACTAGTTTCGGGGGGTCGAAAACCAGTTTCAGGGGGTTGAAACCGTATATACCAAAAAATTTCTATACGAATACTATATAATCGGAACTTCTGAGCGAAAATTCGGGGGGTCGGCCGCCCCTTCCTACCCCTTAAGAGCTGCGCCAATGGACACAAATACCCATTCTACGATAAAAAAAACATGCATACAAGCTTTAAGTTACGACCATTTTGATCATTTTATACATTTTATTAAAAGCTCCAGCTACTCTGCCAAACACTAAAATATATTCAAAAAGCTACAGCTACCAACCATCAGCCACCGGCTAGTTTTGCTTAACATACCCTAAAGCGATATTCTTAACTCTTAAGTTTTAGAACCTTGCAAAAGCTTGTAAATTCTTGATATCTTATTTAGATTTTTTCAACCAAAGTAATCAGTTTTTAGAAATCACTTTGAAACAATACAATAATATACTCAAACTACAAAAGATAAAAGCATGATGATGAAGTGTGGCTATATATACCTTGTTAATACCAGGATTATTAGCTACAACATTTAGGAGACAATCATCTGTAATCTTGCTACAGTTAACAAGAATCAAACTTCTAAGCCTACCCATCGCCTTCGACGTAATCTTCATTAAAACATCATCAGAAAGCCGCGACCGTCGAACCTTATCATCCACAACTATGTTCAACCATGGCAAGATATCGTTGTTCAAAGCGTCGTTGAAGGATCTGCATGTTTGAGCCATGGCAAGAAGCTCAAAAAGTGGAAGATAAGGTAATACAAGGTACAAAGATTCATGAGGTTGTTCCATGTTTGATGAATCTTGATTCATTTGATGTTGTTTGTGGGTTGTTTCATGTGAAGTCTCCATGTTCATGGATGTAATGGTTTAACAAAGTTATATGGTTGTTTGTTTTCCAAGATAAGAGTAGCCTGTGGCCAAGGTTGGTTATAACTTCCAAGAGGTTGGTTCTGGAGACCCTCTAGTTTTTTATAATGTCAAAAGTATCCTTTAATATAGAATGTTGAGTATGGGTCAAGTTATCATACACAGTATAACAAAATGAGAACGGTGAGAAAGATACAAAAGACACAATAGATCACGAAATATGACACAACAAGCCACAAAATATAACATAATGCTGAAGAAAAAAGACACAATGAATCACAAAAATGACATAATGATGAAATAAAAAAAAGAAACAATGCTACATAAAACACACAATGATATAACGTAAATTCTAAAAAACTACAAGATAAAAATCCAAACAAGCGAAAACCTAAAAACTAAGATCGTAGGATTCGAGGAGACGGTTTCAATAACGCTTGAATGAGTTCAATCGGGGTCCGTTTGATACTCTTCCTACAACTTACTATTTTTCTTTCATTGTGTATTTGATCCTAACTCATTCGAGTACAACACACTACTTGAAACTAAGGGAGAAGATAGTGTGTTGTACACTAAAGATGGAACCGTGATCAAAATTTATATCATGCATACTTTGTACTGATAATGGTTATTTGATCTAGAAATTGATCAGAAGGAAGCTCGAGTGAATGCTATGTGTTCGTCAATCTTCGAATCATTTCCTGAACCAAATAGGCGCTTATTACAAAGGTATTTTCTCGCTCATTACACATGAAAAAGGTATTTTCTCGCTCATTACCATCATGAACCTTAATCTTCATCTTATTAATATAATTATTGTCTCAGGTTGGGGGAGGAGTAGATGTTTACACGGATGCGGATATTGATGTAAGTCGTGAAGAATGGTCAAGTTATGCCGCAACCTTCATTTTCAAGTGATCCGTATGTTTAGGTATAGACTAACGTAATGTATTGACACAATATTTTTGTAACCGTTAATATTTGTGGTAGGATTCGATAAATGCTTATATTGTAATGGATTTTTTGGTGGTATATATAATATATGCAGTTTTATTATCAAATTTATTGATTTTGTAATTATAAATTTAAATATAAATCCAGGGATATTAGTCATTTTGCAGAATTTTTTTAGGTAAAAAAAACCATGACACGCAAAATAAGTGTCACAAAGGTGTGTCAAGAATGTATGTCATTAAAGAGTGTCATTTAAAGAGTGTCATGAAAGCGTGTCATAAATGCGTGTCAAAAAAGCGTGTTATGAACGCGTGTCATTAAAAGATGACACGCGCTTGCATGTCATAAAAATTTAATGACATGTTCTTCCTTGACACTTTGCTGTGTGTCATAAACACCCTTTTATGACGCGCAATGTGCGTCAAGATAGGGGTATTTTTCTAGTATACGCATAAGCTTCAGTTATCATTAACAAACCTTTTGACACCTACGATTCAACTTATATTATGAGAATTTTCGTAATGTTACTCTAGAACATGGTATTCTTATATGCTGTTACAAACGGTTTCTGTTCCAAATTACCCGGTTTTGTTCACTCCAAGAACGGGTTGGGATTTAGATTTTGGTCAAGGTGGATTCGTTTGTAATTTTTTTTGGTAGAAACAAGTGAAACGAGAATGTGTTCTTCGTAATCCATCACTCTTTGACCGGAATTTTCATATTTTAGGGTTATAACAATTAGGGCCGTCCTTGAAGATGATAACAAAAAAAAGTGCCCCACTCCTTATAACATAAACTCATCAAATCATATATTAAAAAAACCACAATACAATGATAATTGTTATCAAATTAACAAAACAAACGTAGTATAGCACAATTACCCGTCGCGTGTTGTGGCGGCGCACGTCGGGGTTAAAACGTAAAATAACTAAAGTAAAATATATGACCGAGCCATGTGCACAAAGCACGAAAACAAACACCAATTTATGTCGAAACATAGGCAAACTAAAAAGTATACGAAAAAGTACACTAAATTAATGTCAAAATGTAGACGAACTTGAATTTACATCGATTATGCGGCATGATTATGTATAGATCATTATTATCGACCATTTACGTCAAAACGTAGACCAACTCGAATTTAACAGTTGAATCAAAACATATTATATTTGATATGACTCATTTTCAAGCAAAATTAACTCGACTTTATACCAACACATCCACAAAATAAAAACGTAATAAATTAGTTTTACGGTAATCTCGAAACTTTAGAAACTTGACTGGGTCAAAGTGACATTTGGAAAGTTAAAGGTTACTTTTGACATTACAGAGAAGTTTAGGGGTACAATAGGTTACATGTCAAAAGTTTAGGGTTAAAAAAGCTAAAAAGAAAGGGGGACTTTTTTTGAAGTTAGAAACAAAGAAGGTCATTTTTGTTAACCTAGAAAGTTGATTTTGTCAACTTAGAAACTTAAGGAGCAAATTTTGACATTTAAGAATAGTTGAAGGGTGACTTAAAGAGCATGGTCCACCGACCATGCTCTTTAAGATATACACTTTTTTTGTGCTTTAAAAATTGATTAATAATGTATTTTTTAGGGTCATATTATTTACACCGGGTTTTTTTTTTTTTAAGGTTTTACAGCTCTTTACGGCTCGTAGAGGCCTCTACGGGCCGTAGAGGTGGGTGCCCACTGTAATGATTGACACAGGCCTCTACAGCTTGTAGAGGCCTCTACGAGCCGTAGAGGCCGGTGCAAATAAATTCTGGGGTGGTGCAAATAGGGAAGCCCATAAAAAGTAAATATATAGGTTTATATAAAAAAAATATTCGGACTCCCTAGCATTTTGGGCCTTGGCCGTTGCCCGCCCAGCCCAGCCCAATAGCCGTATCCAACAACATTGACGTGCTTGATATGTTTGATATGGTTAGAGGTATAATGGATGTTGGTTGGATATTTGTTTTGAGTAGGGGTGTAAATAAAAGAGTTTATAAGCGATCAAAACCTATCCAAACCAAATCAAGTTAGTCGGTTTGGCTAGTTTTAAAATTTATATGGTTCGGTTTGTGGTTTTATTTTAGTATACATTTTGGAACTTGGCGGTTGTAAACGAAACAAGTTGTTGAAAATTATTATTTTTTATTTTATGAATACATTCATAAACAATTCTTGTCAATTTGAAAGAATTCATACATGCAAATTTAGGGGCTCTTTGGCAACTTCTGAATGGATAAGTGATGAACCAATAAGAGATCTGAATGGATAAGTGCTGAACTAGTTTAAGTCTGTTTGGTTGGATCTCTGAATTACTGTGTTAGAATGACTATTTTACCCCTCTGAATTATTTCTTATTGAATGTAATGTATCTGTTTGGCCATAATTTCTAATAATGAATAATTATTAAAGAAAAAAAAAATACAAACCATCATAGAAAATTCAAATTACACATAAATCCTTCTTGAAAACATATTAAAATCTAAGTAGAAATTAATAACTCAAGTACAATATTGGTTTTAAGCATTTGGCATTAGTTGAGTGGCTATCTCGTCACGCAAAGTAGTCATATGCTCAATGTCTTGTGAGCCCCATTCCATGTCGTGAACATATTGGCCATCACTTTCCTCCTCTTGCATTTCTCTAAAAAAGTGTTCTCATTGTATGCCATAAATAACTGATCATGTATATTCCATTTCCTTATAAAGTTATGGATGGCGAAACACGCAATCACCATGTCTCTTTGTATTGGAAATGAAAAGGGGGCGACTTGTTTTAGGATTGGGAATTGTAACACCCAACCGATGGCGGAAACATCGAGGTGTCACATAGTGACGATTGTTCAAAAGCTCATGGTACTAAAGTGTAAATACTTTGTTCAATGCTTCACGTACAATTACAAACTTTCATGAAATATAAATACAATTTCCACACGTTGTCTGGGTTAAGTCTTTACTAAGTCCAAATATCTTACATGAAGTATCTCAACAAACAATTCTGAAACATGTACGAAAATATTTTGTCAACATAAATAATGTTGGTGAGCTTACTTAGTTTGTATACGTAAAAAAATAAGTTTAAAGAATATGTTTTACAACTCATGTGTCAAGATCTATCAAGGCATTATGTAAACACGTAGTAAACAAACATGATAAAGTCTGACGAATATGATTCACATAAAGCATCCTAACACGTTTCACAATGATTTGAGCACCGTAAAATAAGTTACGTCTATTTGAGCATTTGTTCATTTGAGCACCTTAACCTAAGTTAAGTCTAGATAACGATTTCAAGCAAACAATGTAAGTAAACTACGCTTAAGTCTAGCATAAAGTACAAAGATAACGAGACACGTATATGAATTGTAAACGTATAAAAGATTATATGTAAATTTGTAAATGTGTACATGTTTCACCCAAAAGTGTAAAAATGAAAAAGGGAATAAGTATACTCACAGTTTGCGAAAGCGATCAAAATCCAACTTAAGCTGTCGTGAGCTAAGGAATGGGAATTCCAAGAATTCAACCTATAACGTATATAAATACTAAGAAAAGGGATGTCTTAAAAGTCTAAGGTATCTAGGTATCTAAGGCATTAGGGTTTGCTAAGTCGATTTGGGAATTAGAGTTTTTACGATAAATGGTATTAATATTAAGCTCGTATATTCAAAATTATTAAGGTCTATGAACATGATCAGGTAATCTAAACATTACCAATTAAATATTTAATTAAAAATATTAAAAAAAATTATACAAAAGAGAAATAGTTAATTACTATTAACTATAATTGTAATTACAATTACAATTATTAAAACTAATTGAACAAATAATTATAAGTTTCACAAATGAGTCAATAAATGAGGATTATGCCTTTAAAATAGATTTTAAGTATTATAGATTAACAAATGATTTATTATTTCAAAATAACATAAATACAAGATATCTTTCAAAAATAATATTTTTGTGAAAAATAGTTGTATTCTGATGAGAAATGTCCAAACTAATTTTTTCATAATTGTTTCTCAATTTATTTTCATTTAAAACTGATTTATTGAATTTAAATCATGTTTAAATGATTAAAAAAAATAGGAAAATCAATAAAAAATATTTTATTGACATGTAATTTAGGATTAATTTTCTGATAATTAAAAACTTTTTTGCAAAAATTATGGGATTAAAATCATTAAAAATGAATTTTTTAACCAATTAATTATGATTAAAACAATTTAAATAAAAAAAATATGAAATTAAATAGATTAAACTAAAAATGTGATAATTTTCTTTAAGGTGTCAAAATACTACATCTAAATTTTTATAATTTTTGGGCCACAAATGAATTTAATATTAATATTATATGTTTGCATGAATTATAAGTAATTGTATTATGATTTAATTGATAAAATAAAAGGCAGAAAAGAAAAACAAAGAATAAGATGGGGCGAGGTTCGAACACGGGCCTCATTGTTTATCACAAACACAAACCACCACTACACCACAAGCCTATTATATTGGTTTTATTGAAATGTAAATATATTTAACAAATAAGTTTAAGTTCATCTTCTTCCCCAACAAGACTAAGCCAAGAAACCTTAACCCTAGAGTTTTCAATAACCTGATTCGAACAAGATTAACATATGAATATATGGGGCTATTGATTGGGAGTTATCATATATCAAAACGTCACAGAGAATCAAACTTACATGACTACTAATCGGCCGAAAAGAGAACGTTTGAAACTAAGAAAATGACCAAAAAATCCACGCTTCTGGACGTGATTTCTATGAATTTGTTGTGGGTTTGAAATGCTTTAAAGGTTAGGAAGGTTATGGACTGGTTAACTTATATGATTGATTAGAAAAATAGACGTTTTAAAGGTTTTAAGATTTTTGGTTGGTTACAAATGTGCCACTTGATTAAACTCGCGATTATGACTCGTTAATGCTCAATAATAACCTTGTAACTGAAACTAATTTGGCGGAGAAACGTTATTCAGATCATAAAAACGATGACTATGTGTTAAAACTCGGTTTTTGTACTCGCCGGAGAAGTTCACCGGTCCGGCAATAGATCACCGAAAAAACAGAGAAGACGGGTAAGGGGGCGGGGTTGGTTTTCAAAATTTCAACTTTCATACGTTGTCAGATTTAGCCCCCCTAAGTTAACCTTGTTAGTTTATAATGTAAGTTTGTTAAGTTTCCTTTGTAAAACTTTAACTAAGTTAACTAATGTTAACCAAAAATGTTTTTAAGCTTTATAAAATTTAAACTTTTATTAACAAATAACTTAATGAACTTCTCCTTTTATAGGTTTTAACTTGATATTCCACAAAACTTTTGATAAACCTTAAACATTTCACTTTGACAAAAATCAAATGAATTTTAATCAAATTTAAATAGCGTTTCAACATACGTATTTGCTTAAAACGTAGGCACGATCCATATAAAATGCAAATGATAAATATAAATTCGATCATTTCATGAAATTCGAAAACAACAAAAAGTACAAGGACTAGAATTGACAACTTGATGAAAGATAAGGGTGACGGATGTCACAGGAATCTTGCCTTCAAAACACCATATGCGCTCAATCACATTTCTGAGCTGTGCGTGAGCATGGTTGAATTTTTCTTCCTTAGTCAATGCACGCTGTCGTCAAAAATCGACTAACCAATATCTCGTATTACGGTAAGGAGTCATAAACCCACGAGTGTTAGTGTATGCAACATCGCAAAGGTAATATTTGTCTATAAACGTTAGTATCAAAACTATTACATAAAAAACTAGATAAACAATTACATCACAGTTAAGGAATGATTAAAAACCTGGTAGGGGAAAAATGAAAGCCGGAAGTCGGATTAAATGCAACTTCTTTCACAAGTAACCCTACGAACCCGTTGGTGAACATTATGTTTATTATCAGCTATACACATCATATACATCTCATACAAGTGTACATACAAGCTCAAGTCATAACCGAGTCATACAAGCCTTCAAACAAGCACTTATACACATATGTCACAATCTGTGTTTTTAGGATATATTATGTGCTATCAAAACGATTTTATGAAAAATACTTACACAGAATATTAGACTCCCAAAATTTTACTGAATATTCCTAGGAGTCCATTCGTCATGACCGTATTTTGTTTCGCGACAAAATCATATAGAAAAATTATGAAAAATCGTTTACTACAGTTAGGTTCTGAAAACATTTGCGTCTGGTCCATTTACGAGAAAAATTCTAAAACATCGTGTATTCATCCAAATGGGATGAATCTACATGGAAAAGCCGAGTTATCCATTTATATACCTTCTGACCAAATTCCGTGACCTAACTCCTTGTAAAACTCGAGTTATGGTCGTTTATAGTTAACCCAAAATATTAATCCGAAAATCAGTTTTGACCCATGTTTAAATAAAATTCCAAAAACACAACAAACGATAACCAAATCGTATAATCTTACCCACTACAGAAAGATAAGACCACATACAACATGTTTATGTCAAGAAACAATCAAAACAAATAGTTTAAGGTCATGTTACAGAGCCTACAAGTCGACCTATGTATTCTTTCCAATTTTAAACATGTAAAAATCTTAACTTTAACAAACCCTAGATATATATTATCGATCATGGTCATCAAATAAACATCATACAAGACCCATCAGACATTAGCATGATCAAAACATGCAAGATTCACCATAAATAATATCATCTATAAACTCTAGATGTTCAATAATCATCAACATGCAATAACATGCAAGCATATCAAATAACAATCATAAAACTCCATGTTTAACAAGTTAATCTTTTAGAAAACTCATGTTTTAATCTTTATAAACTTATATCAAACCTGGACAAACTTGTTTATGTTGTTTAAAACATAATAAGGAAGATTAAAACACAAAAGATCAAGTATTATACCTAAAGCTCTTCAATATCACAACCGAACACCTTCCAAGTCTCCCGAATAATGTTCTTGAGCCTTAGGAGGTGTCTAGGGGTTATATTTTTCGTATGGGGGCTGTAGGGGACGATTAGGGTTGTGTATATGAGAAAGATGAGGTTTAAAATTGTTTTTATAGTGGTTTTAAGTCAGTTCCCAAGTGCAGGTCCTACCGAACGCCCCTTCACTCAGACCAAACGGCCGTTCGGATAGACAAGCCTGTTTTGGTCGGGCTGTTCAGCGTATTACATGTTTTCTTCATTTTAATAGTTATTTTGGGCCCCACCAAAGCCTAACCCCATGTTTTTAGACCCGAACTATCCTGTCATACAATAATTTACACATAGTTTGACACAAACACATAATTCCAAATAATATCAAACAATTATTTCACAATTATCTACTTTATCACTTCACCAACGTTCGGGGTTCGATACTCGTGTACGTAGTCCGGTAATTTCTCGAATTACCTTCTTATGCAGTTATTAACCTATAACTGTGCAACGTGTGACTCACCTAATTAACCCTACTTAAGTAACATGTTGCGAATGTAGGTAAAAGTTAATTACAATTTAGTTAAAATATGAACCTGAAAATGTGGGGTGTCACATCATCCCCAAGTTGAAAAGAATTTCGTCCTGAAATTCAGCAAGTAAACCATGAAGCAAGTGTAAAAATGTTTGCTTGGTTACCGGATGTCACATCATCTGTAAGTTGAAAGGAGTTTCGCCCCGAAATTCACTTTGAGTGAGCCGCTTCACGTTTAGAGTTTGGTATGTGTACATGTTTAGGTTCAGTAAAGAGGTGTGGGTATTTGAGCCGCATCTGATCCTTGCGTTCCCACGTGTATTCTGGTCCTAGACGGGAATTCCATCGTACCTTGAAAATAGGTATAGTGCCCTGTCTGAGTTTCTTGACGCCCTGCTCAAGAATCTCCACTGGTTCTTCCACGAACCACAATTGTTCGTCTACCTGTATTTCCTCCAGTGGCACCACCAATGACGCATTAGCCAAAGATTTCTTGAGATTCGATACGTGGAATACATTATGCACTCCACTAAGTTCGCCAGGTAGGTTCATTCAACCTATAAGCCACCAGACCGATTCTTTCCACAATCTCGAATGGTCAAACATATCGCGGGTTTAACATTCCCCGTTTCCTAAAATGAATCAAGCCTTTCTAAGGTGACACTTTCAAAAGTACCTCGTCCTCAACCTGGAACTGAAAAGGTTTCCTACGCTTATAAGCATAGCTTTTCTGTCGATCATGAACAACGGTCATACGGTTTCTGATTTGCTCAATCTTCTCATAAGTTTCATGCACGAGTTCAGGACCTGTCAGTTGGCTATCCCCAACTTCCGTCCAGCATATGGGAGACCTACACTTGCGTCCATATAGTGCCTTAAAAGGCGCACATTGAATAGAAGTGTGTTAACTATTATTATACGAGAATTCAATCAGTGGCAAGTGTTTATCCCAACTTTTACCAAAATCTACCACACATGCTCGTAGCAGATCTTTCAATGTCTGGATGGTGCATTCACTTTGTCCATCCATCTGAGGGTGATAAGCCGTGCTCATGTCTAAGCGAGTCCCCAACACGTCATGAAGAGTAATCCAGAAACGAGAAGTGAATCGCGTGTCGTGATCAGATATAATCGAAGTAGGCACCCCATGCCTAGAAACAATTTTCTTAATGTATATGGCAGCTAAGCTTTCCAGCTTATCCGTTTCCTTAATCGCCAAGAAGTGAGCCGATTTGGTCAGATGATCAACAATGACCCAAATCATGTCATGACCACTGGGTGTCTTAGGGAGTTTGGTGATAAAGTCCATGGAAATTCCATCCCATTTCCACATAGGAATCTCTGGTTGCTGAAGTAGGCCCGAAGGTTTTTGGTACTCAACCTTAACATTGGCACAAGTTAAGCACTTACTAACATAAGTTGCTATTTCAGCTTTCATGTATATCCACCAATAGAGAGTTTTTTGATCTTGGTACATCTTATCTGAACTAGGATGTATCGAATAATGAGAGGTGTGAGCTTTGTCTGGCACAGGTTGTCTAAGATCCCCAAAGAGTGGAATCCAGACACGATTCATGAAGTACTGAAGCCCATCTGACTTCAGTTCCAGTTGCTTATCAGTACCATGCGAAGTTTTGAGTTTAATGTCCTCTTCCTTCAAAGCCTCGACCTAAGCTTCACGAATCTTATCAGGAAGATTAGAGTGAATAGTGAGTTGTAAAGCTCGCAACCTCTTGGGTTTAGTCTCCTTACGACTAAGGGCATCCGCTACTACGTTAGCTTTCCCTGGATGATATTTGATGACACAGCCGTAATCATTCAGGAGCTCGACCCATCGACGCTGTCGCATGTTCAGCTCCTTCTGATCAAATATGTGTTGGAGGCTCTTATGGTCAGTGTAAATCGTACACTTAGTTCCATATAGATAGTGCCTCCAGATTTTGAGAGCAAATACCACCGCTCCCAGTTCCAAGTCATGAGTGGTATAATTCTTCTAATGAACTTTCAGTGGGCACGAAGCATACGCGATAACCGTATCACGCTGCATCAATACGCACCCTAAACCTTGGATAGAAGCATCATAGTACACCACATAGTCGTTTGTACCCTCAGGTAGTGATAGAATTGGTGCACTGCAGAGTTTCGTTTTCAACAATTGAAAAGCAGACTCTTAGGCATCTCCGCACTTGTAAGTAACACCCTTCTGCGTTAAGGCAGTGAGGGGTTGAGCGATTTTTGACAATCTCTCAATGAATCTGCGATAATATCATGCAAGATCAAGAAATTGGCGCACCTCAGTAGGAGTCTTAGGAGCCTCCCAACATTTGATAACATCTATCTTAGCGGGATCGACATGTATACCAGCCTCATTAACCACATGTCCTAAGAATTGGACTTCTCGAATCCGGAAGTCACACTTAGAGAATTTAGCATATAACTGCTCTTTTCTCAGGAGTTCCAAGATCATCTGCAGGTGTTGCTCATGCTCTTTCCTGCTCTTGGAATAGATCAATATGTCATCGATAAACACAATAACGAATTTGTCCAAATAGGGCTTACACACGCGGTTCAAAAGATCCATGAACGCTGCCGGTGCATTGGTTAGCCCAAATGGCATGACCAAAAACTCATAGTGTCCATAGCGAGTTCGAAAGGTTGTCTTGGCCACATCCTCCTCTCGGACTCTCAGTTGATGATATCCTAACCTCAAGTCAATCTTAGAATAGAAACTCGACCCTTGGAGCTGATCGAACAAATCGTTAATGCGGGGAAATGAGTAGCGGTTCTTAACAGTCACCTTGTTTAGCTCTCGATAGTCGATACACATTTGGAAACTCCCATCCTTCTTCTTAACAAACAGAACTGGGGCTCCCCAAGGTGAAGAACTTGGTCTAATAAAACCCCTGTCCAATAGCTCTTGGAGTTGGGTAGATAGTTCTTGGAATTCTCCTGGTGCTAGGAGATATGGTGCGCGTGCAATTAGGGCTACTCCAGGTGCAAGATCGATTTAGAGATCCACTTTCCGAACAGGTGGAAGTCCTGGTAGTTCTTCTGGAAAGAGATCTGGGTAATCACGAACCATGAGAATGTATTCGATTTTCAGTTCATCTTCAGCTCGAGTGTCAGAAATATTAGCCAGGATGGCTGGATAGCCCTTTCGAATGTACTTTTGGGCTTTCAAGAATGAGATGATACCCACCATGGCACCACCTCGATCACCCTGAATAGATAAGAGTTCTCCACTAGGGAGGGGGATGCGAACAACCTTCTCTTGACAGAGAATTTCAGCGCAATGCTTGGACAACCAGTCCATGTCAACTACAATGTCAAAGGTTCCTTGAGTGATAGGTATAAGATCGATGGCAAATAAATGACCATCTAGTTCGAGCTTACCATATCGATGGATGTGGGTTGCCTAAATAGGCTTGCCATTAGCGAACTCTATAGAGTGCGGGGATTCAAGAAGAGTAGGGGCTATCCCTAGGAGTTTGCTAAGTTTTAAAGACACAAAACTGATATTTGCACCGGAATAAAAAAGAACCCCAACAAGATTGTCGTTCATAGAAAACGTACTTGTCAACACATTGATGTCGCTATTGGCTTCTCCCGAGCCAATTACTCAAGCTATTCCCCGAGCACCATTGAGGTTTATGTTGCCATTGTGGTTGAGCTGGGGACAGTTCCTCTTGAAGTGGGTTTCACTCCCACACTAGGAACACCCCTTCCTAACACCTCGTTGTTGTTGCTATGCTAGCTACTGCCGTTGGAGACCTTATATTTCACACCATCCCACGTTCTCTTGGTATCACCTAAAGCAGAAGATGAAGCACCACGCTTCAGAAAGGTACCATGCTCAACAGCCTCGTCAGTTAGTTTGTGAGCCAGGTGAAAGATTTGTTAGATTATGGGTAGGTGAGCTGCAGTGACCATGCCACGAATCTGTCAGACCAACCCTTTTGGTTGCTGATATGTGATTACTAGCGAATCCAACTTCATGTTCCCGAGTGTAAAGCTCAAGCCGCTTGTAGGGTGGGTTAATTAGATGTGAGCATATAGTAGCTAGCTCATGTGGCTTGGTAGTGTATGCGTTATCCTCAGACCCAACCATCTTTAGGTAATAGTGTTCGGTTTCAAATTTCTAAATTTCATCCCAGGGTGTTACATTCTCCACCCAAGTATCTGTAGCTCATCTAGGGTGATATAGCATACCTTACCAGTTTTGCCTGGGGCAGATACACATGGCAAAGACTGCCTCTGCCTTATCTAAACTATCGAAGCAGTCTAACAGTCTCCTTCAATCCCGCTGAAGTTTTGAGGCTTACAACCCATGTAAACCTTGAAAGTGCAGGATGGTAGATCGTTGTTGTTGTTATTATGAGCAGTGAGGCATGAGTGTTCAAAGAATAAGAAGGTTCAATGGCGAAAATCAAGGGAAAATAATGATTGGGCAGAGTGTACTAGCTTGCAAAGTTTCGAGGGCTCAAACAACCCTATCGCTGATGGAAGATCTCATTCCTAACTAAGTTTGTAAAACAAGAGAAAAAGAGAACAAGCAGGAAATGATAAGAGCCATTTGTCTCCATGCTCAGTCGGGATAGTAGTGTCTTCATCCTCACTTTCCATGTGTTTGTCCTATTCAGGTTCCTCCTTCATCTCATCTTCGTCCTCTTTCGTGGGTGCCAGTGTCATGTGGATCTCTTTGCGTACAATCTCCAACTTCGGTCCTGTGTCAGCCAGTTTAGTGGTCAGCTGCATCACCTGTTCCTCCATATGTGGTTGTCAGTCATTAGTAGGTTTCATATCCTATTTGAAATGTTGTACCGTGTCGTAGGCGTCCTGCAACTCTTAGTGTACGTGCGCCACAACGCCTGCAAGGATCCTTTCCTATGTATTCAAAACAACTGGTACCCTCCCCGGTACCCTATTGCCGATTTCCCTATCCATGAAGATTGTTGGGATACTACTCTAAGCGATGCACCACCTGTACTTCTCTTTCTAGTCTCTTGAGTCCTTCCTATTTTCCAGTGTCTTCTTCTTTATTATCCAGTGTCCTCCCCTACCCATGAGTCTTACTGGTCTTTTATAGATCAGCCTTAAACCCCCCAATCTCTGTTATCAGAGCCATAAGTGCTCCTGTTCTCCCTATTTGAGGTTTGGATTAGTATGCTCTGTGACTGCCGACTTTGTATGGATCTCTCACATCAGAAAACCAACCTTACTAGGCATTGATGAACAGACTAGTCCGACACACTAAACCAGTGTTAGAGTCTAAAAGTAGCTTGTTGAGTGAGTGGTAAGTCAGAAGGGTCCGCGGTAAAGTCTCAAAGGTCCGAGCTTGAAGATTCAAGAGTCGTTGTTAGAAGTCTAAACCCAGTTATGAACCAAGATCTGTCCCGTATGTCTAGAACGTCCTCTGCGTCCAAGATTGATCAGTTACATGAGATCTCTTATGTATCTGATGAATCTAAAATTCCTATTACTAACATGCCCATGGTTAACCCATATAGTATAGTGTCTTCTCAAAACCCCATGTGTCATTCTCCAGAAAAGTAAAACAATTAGTCGGTTCAACGTCAAACCCAGTCGTCAAGGAGTTCGTACAAACCTCAAAGTTTGATTCACACCTATTCCCTGCCACAACCTCAGAACACCTTGTCACCCTCCCCCTCCCCCCATATGTTCAAAGTATCGTTTTATCCCAAGGATATACACACATCCACTTCGGTGCGATAAGGTTAGCCCTTGTCAATACTAGATTTGTGTAGTACCAGAACGCCTGCATCGGTACTATCCAAACTACACTAAACGTCAGAATAGTGTTCGTCACTCTGTTTCCCAATTTTAATATGCCTTTGAATGATCCATCACTGCTAACAGCCCTGAAAGCCAAGATCCAGATCGGTGGTACTGATCGATGTCGTTGGGTCGGTCAAAAATAATGAAAATAAGTAGTAAAGTGTAAGTGAGTCGTCTCCACATGGAATTGGTGGAAAGAATAGTTTTTTTTAACTTAACTAATAAAATTAACGTCTACTTGATTTGTTGTTTGTTTGGAATTTTAAGAAAATGAATTTAAGAAGTTGCAAACAATGATATTAAAGAAGTAATCCCCTCTAGGTTTCCGGTTCAATGATTCACTCTACCCTTATTTAAATGATTGGATACTACATAGACATAGTTTTGTTGAATGATTCAAATCAAGTGATAACCGAATACAAGTTTTTAATAATAATATGTACAATTCAATTACCAACCCACAAGTATCAATTACCCTCCCAATTATTAAACTACTCATGATGCAAGAAAAACGAATGTGAATGATAAAAAGATAAGCAATTGAAAACAAGTGAATCATTTAAATGATAAAACCACAAATATTCTTCAACTAAATGAAAAACAATCCATAAATCAAATCAAACAAGAGTTAAAGTTTCACAAATAAACCATACACCCGGTGGTGATTACAAAGATGTTTAGCCACTCATGGTAACAAGAAACAACTCAAAAGTTTGAATAATAATACCAAACGTATTGATGCAAACCAAAAGTATTGATGAATGATGATAAACAATGATGATTATAGCTCCAAATTGCTCCAAAAGCTTGATAATTTTCGTCCAAGACGGCTGATAATCGACTAGGTTAATGTTTGGGCTTTTATATCTCACAAAAAACAACTTTCCAAAAATTAAGGGAATGGCCGCTGTAATGTAACATCCCGCAAATTGGAAACATAATTATTTATGCAAAGTGACTAACCGGATTCTATTGAGCGGGTTTGTTAACGGGTTTTGACACGTGATGCCCTAATAAATGGACTTATATGACCTGGTAATTTGTTTATATGAAATCTCAAAACGAAGCGCGCTAGAACGAGACTACAAGGGACCCGATTGACATTAATTATTATTATTATTATTATTATTATTATTATTATTAGAATGATTTTCTAATAGTTTTGGAAACAAGTCAATATGTATGTGAACTTCATGGGTGCTAAGTGTAACATGGGTGTATATATATCCATAATGATAAAACCTTAGAGAAAGGGTTGGCCTAAGGGTTGTTACGGTTACAACAGGCACTCAAACGAGAGAGAGAACGAGGTGACAGTGGTGGTGCAAGACGGATCCGTTCGGTTACTTCCGGTTCGCATTAAGGTAATCCACTCTTTTGAGTTTCGCTTTATGCATTATGTCGTTACCGAGGTTGGTTCCGCTTGAGTTGTGGAGTGTAAATGGTGATGATAAGTATGGTGTAGGGTGGCTATGACGGATGACAATGGTGGTAGTCGGTCGGAGTGGTGAAGGTGGTGACAATGATGAGGGAAATGGTGCTCAACCCCCTGCGTCTGACTAAGACTAAAACAACAATGATATGGGTGTAGGCTTCAAGTTTAATGTTTGAAACAAACCATATCTCATGACCCGTGAAATTTATTAGCACACAAACCAACCATCAAATTTTAGACTATTGAGTTATGGGAGGATATGGAATGATGGTAATTTTCATGGCATATATGATGAATTATATAATGCGTATGTATTAGAGTTATATCAATTTGGTGAATTTGAAGATGAATTAAATGGATGAGTCGATGCATGATGATATGTTATTGGTGAGGATTATTTAATGAGTCATCAGATGTGGATGAATATTTAAGTTGAAGCATGGTTCTAGGATGCGACTGACGTTATAATTATGCTACAAGATCTTCGGTCGCTTGCGCCTCATTTAGATTTTCTAGCTTTTGTGAAGCAAACGTTATGCAAAGGTGAGTTCTTGAGCCCACTCTTTTAGTTATTATTTTTCTAAATATTTTGGGCTGACGTGCATGCTAAACCAGTATGATTATTTTTATATAGTCACAAAATATATTTATAAAGTTATAAATATTTTGTGTACGAATGAAATCCATATTAACTCATACATATTATTTTGGTATGAAACGTGAGTAGGTGGAATGCGCCTAATGTTTTATTATATGGTTTGAGTTATATGTGTTATTAGAACTGGGATAGGCCTGCTCTGATTTATGGTATAGTTTTTGTCATGGTTCACATAGTTTATGGTTTATGTGTTATTAGAAGTGGGATAAGCCTACTCTGATTTATGGTATTAGTTTTGTGTCATGGTTGTTACATGGTTTATGTTATATGGGTTATTATAAACTGAGCTATGACAGAAGTGGGAGATGCCTGCTTTGATCGACTTGGCTTAAATAGATTTGATTGTACTTTGTGTTGATAAGCGGAATGCGCTTATTATAGTTGGAAATTGAAGTCTTGGTTAAATAGGCGGATTGCGCTTATCCTAGACTTTGATTGTTGCTTGGAAAAAAAAACAAATTAGCGGATTGCGCTTATTGTTAACTCTGAGGTTGAGGTATTTTGTTAATTCTTATTTTGACAAATTACTTATATATATATATAAATTCATAAAACTTGAACTCACTCAGCGTAGCTGACTTTTTGCGTACACGTTAGATTGATTTCAGGTTTGATGATGAATAAAAGGGACGCCTTGGCATGCAGTAGAGCTACTCAGTTGCGGTTGACATTTCAATTAAGAAGACGTCTACGAGATTGCTCGAACGTTATTTACATTATTTTCAAAGATTTTAGTTGTTTATTAAATATTCCTTTGACCCGTCTTGGGAAAACCATGTTTGGAAATTTAATAACTTCTTTTAACATTCCGCTGCGTATTTTCTGAAATAGAATAATATTTATTTTGAATTGTTAACATGGTTTTAGGTTTTTGAATGCCAACTGTTTGACCTATCGGTTTTGAGGGTCTTACATGTAACCTACGGCTGTCACCAGGGGGTTACGGAGGGTAGATACTGATTTTTTTCTTGCTTCTTTGCTTCACTCGCCGTAAGCTATTGCTGAACAGACAACCCTTACGGCGACCAGTTTTTGCTCATAGGTTCCCTTTTATTGTTGCTCCCAACCCTTGTAGACCAGCCCTTAGTAGCCTACGGCCAACATAAAGAGTGTTACAACTAGCACAACTAAACTCCATTCTTCACACATGACTCTCATAACCTACAACCACATCACCGCAAGCTATGGCGCTTCATAAACATCATCATAATCCACTTATATATTGCGTTCTTGATCCGAACAACTTCACGAACTCATTTCTTCTCATCCACTATCCTTCTTAACTCCATTTAGCCACACAAAACATCCCGAACACTTCCACATCTTTGGTTCATCATCCGAGCACAATTTTATCCACGTTTAAGCTTCCAAGTCCATCCAATTACGCCGTTTATCCTACAATCACACATAATTGCATAGTTATCACATTCAAAGCATTTAAATACTCAAACGACATTAAAAACACATAATTAATCATCTTAAACACCATGATTGACCCTGTCCATCACATTCCCACACTTACCTTTGATTATCCCCAATCAAACCATCACAAGACACTACTCGCTTTGCCAACAAGCCGCTTTCAATTCCCTTACCAAAACTACTCTTCAAGGCCCCGAATCATACCCAATTCCCTAGACTTACACAATCGAGATTGACAAACTGACAAGCAATATTGCACATTTTAAAATCAAGACTTGCCTAACTAGACCTAACATGCTTAGCATCATACACATATACTACACACCCCTCACAATGATCGCTCCTCTCGGTTTATATCTGGACTAGCTTGTAATGTGCTAGTATAAGTCGCTCAAAAACCAAGAATGTATCCCTGCCATCATAGGTTTGTATGATAATCACACAGAAGCTGTAAACTATGCACACATCGAAAAGTCTTACGGGTTTTGGGCTTAGGGTGAAGGTAAGAATGATTTGGCTTAACAATTGGGTTAAAAACAAAGGTTTCAACACGCTTGAATGACTATCCTTATTCATACTACACAATAATACACTAAACAAACCACTTTGGGCATATTTGACCCATAACACATACTTCCATTTTTTTCACTTTTTTTCCTTTCATATATATATATATATTTCTTTTTTCTTTTTCACAACTTAAACATAACTCAATTACTTGAACAAAACACAAACACAATGGATGCCATCAATTTATTACACAAAGGTAAACGGGTCAATTTGGGTAATATTATAAGTTTTAATCAAATGAACGGATATAGGCTCAACATGGGCTACTAAGGGTGATTTTTGGATAAACGGGTCAACAAAACACAAACACATGGTTTCAAACACCACAAAGGGATTCCTAATTTGCCTTTCTCATCTATGTGCATGTTTTGCCTACAACTTTAGCATGTATCAAATCACACAAATTCTGCAACAAGGAAACAATTGGCCTACTCTTAACAAATGAACATATATATCAATATCTATCAATCTAGTAGGCATAAATTCTCACAAAGTAGGGATATAGGTTGCCGACATGTAGCATATGCAATTCCTAAAAGCATGTAACCCCTAGTTAGGCATCTCTTTTCAGTTTCTATAAAAACGCTTGTCAGAAAAACTTTCATGAAACTTAAAGGGATGACCATGATCAAGGGTCTCATTTTTCATACTAGGTAAAAGACTCGTTAGCAACTGAAAACACGGCTTTTGTGCCTGATCAAGTGAAAAAGGTGACATTTTGCGAGAAAACATATTTTTTTTCGTTCATATTTTTCTTTCAAAATTTCAAACATTTCTCAATTTACTCACACATGTGTAAATGTTCCCCCAACTATCCTAGGGTCACCTATCCCCACACTTGGGATACATTGTCCCCAATGTATGGTGTTTTTGCTGTTTTTCAATCCTTTATCACTCAACATGTTCAATCTTCGCTACTACCAACCTGAGCTGACTAACACCCCAAAGTAACAAAACAAGCCATTCCCTTCACGAACAGATTTTCACACCACCAACTTTCATAACAAAGAAACAACAAAAGAAAAGGAAGGAGCACATAGACCTGATTCACTCCCCCATTGAACACGCATCGACTCTGATGCGCATCGGATTGAATACTCCAAACCTATCATGTCCGCACAACTTTCCGACACTTGGTTGCTTCAATGGCTATGAAACAACAAAATACACAAAACAAATAAAAGAAAATAAAATAAAACACGTACCTTGGGCTGCCTCCCGAGAGCACTAAGTTTATGAGTCTTCAGCCGGACTTCATACCTGCTATATTTCTTATGGTGGTCGAATGGGATGCTCGCCTCCCTCAGCTTCAAAACACATTCTCTGCCTATACTTCAGTGGGTCATGAATTATATTGCACCTTGGATCATCCGCTGCTAAGTTGGTGTTTCCTTGTTCTAACTCAGGCGGTTTTTTAACCTTCTTTTTCTTCCTAGCCTTCCCACCAGTGTCTCCCATCCTCTCAACCATAAGACAATCCTCCTCCGCATTTGGGTAAGTTAAACTTGAAAACACGTTTAAACTCAATTTTCTATCCCCAAATCTCATACTTACCATTTGTAACACCCCGAAATCTTGTTTCACCTAAATACGCCATTAGGCGTAATTGATAAAGTATCGAAAGCGAATTTAGCTGTGGATGTTTTAGTCAACGGATAAAAACGAGACTAAAACCCACTACAAGATATTAATCTAGTTAATGTTATAATCTAAAAGCAAACCGAGACCAAAACTTGAGGGATCATTGTTGCCAAATGACAAAGTGAGTTTTATTAATAATAATAAAACAATAAAAACACACACAAAGTGTGTGTGTGTCGTATAATGATCAGGAGATCATCTCCTCCAACAACCAAAACCCTAAACACTCAAATCCAAGCTCAAATCCAAGCCAAATCAAAGGGGTTTCGATGCATGAGCTAAAATCCGGATTATCCAAGCTTATTACACAAAAAGGTATCATTTATTTGGTACAATTTGATGTTAAATCCGTTTTTGATCATGGTGAAAAATTAGGGTTTTATAAAAACGTGAATGTGTATGTTGATGGAGGTTTCCCTAACCTTAGGGAGCCCCAAACATGTTTAATTTGAGTATAAATAGCACTTTACATGTGTTCTTGCTATGTTCATATGAATATGTAATATGTGAAAATTTGAGTTTATACCTCTAGGTGGATACTACATAAGGTTAGTAGTTGTGATAACTCTTAGGAGTTATTATAATGAGAAATTAGACTAAAAAGTCTAGATAACATGATATGGTGATGTTTAGCTAAATGGGTATGCTTTGGCTAACTTAAAACTCATGAAAATCAATTGAATTGGTGAGTGCACACCAAGTGTTTGATAAAATGCTTGAAAGAGGTAATTGAACCTTTGTTGTTAGACAATTAACCATATGGACACGTTCCATGTAACCTATGAAGCTTAGAATTCACTTGCAAAAATGGTGCATATAAGGTGTTTGATAAAATGGCTACATGAAACTTGAATTGGGTCAAATAGTGCAAAATTGTATGAAATCCGTTACTCTTGACAGCCCTAGGTGACCATCTTGTAAAGGCTGTATCCCATTCGTTATTAGGGGTTAGAAGACGAGCCTTATATCGTTGAAAAGCTTGTTGCACATATTACATTTCATATTTAGTCATAAGGAGCTGATTCTGAGTTGTAGTGGGTCAAAACAGCATCTAAAGTTAACATTTCAGTTTTGACAGCAAAGTTGTTTGGTCAAAAATATGTTTCTGACCTGATCTTTAAATATTCATATAAAATCATAGAAAAATCGTTAGGAGGTGTTCTTTATACGCCTAGAAAGGTATTTCAACGAAGAACAATCCATCTTTGAACATGTTCAACTAATTCGGACTTTAAATGGGTCAAAATGGGCAATTACAGCAGCGGAAAAGGAAATCGCTGCACATAATATGTTTCTGACCTAATCTTTAAATATTCATATAAAATCATAGAAAAATCATTAGGAGGTGTTCTTTATACGCCTAGAAAGGTCTTTCAACGAAGAACAATACATCTTTGAACATGTTAAGCTAAATCGGAATTTAAATGGGTCAAAATGGGCAATTACAGCAGCTGAAAGGAAATCGCTGCACATAATATGTTTCTGACCTGATCTTCAAATATTCATATAAAATCATAGAAAAATAGTTAGTAGGCGTGCTTTATATGTCTGGAAAGCTCTTTGAACGTAGCACATTTTGTATTTGAAAGTCGAAATCAGATTATGGGGTTTAGAATGGGTGAAAGCAACCCGAACAGCTGCTGCGCAAAAAGTGCAGCAGTGAAAATAAGGTGTTTTATAAAGTTAACACATGTGATTGTCTAGATACCCAATTCCTTTACACTAAATGTTGTTTAGGATGAGATGGGTATATGGAATGAAAGCTTAGTACTTGTGTGCATCATTGACTAAGCTAGTTTACATGAATATGTTTATGGACAGTTTGAGTTTTAGGAGTCAAACTGACCCAAACTCAAACCTAGATGAAATGGTGTGAATAAACTCACGAGATGTGTTAGTTATTGGAAATAATGACTAACTTGATCAATCTTATGAGTATAGTGAAGGTTGATCTTGTCAAGCTAGGTGCGAGCTTGAAAAGGATGGATCAACAAGCAAACAGGTCAAGCGAATACAAGCGTTAAGTGCAAGGAAATGAGGTGAATACAAGGTAAGTTTTACTTACATTATTAGATTATAAATATGGCTTAAGTGTTGTATACATTGGTTTTAATCTTATATGGGTAATAAAGGTAAGCCCCAAAGAGGTGAAATCCCTTAATTGGGTCGATTTATGTGAACTCGTATCAAAATAAGATTTATGGTATTAAATCAAACAATAAGATGTGACCGAATGGTGAAATCCATCAAACGGGTCAGTTAGTAAGGATATGTGGAAAATGATGTCTTAATTACAATGAATAAATGAAATCAATGGAATGAAGTAGTTAGACATTTTGGTAAACGTGTCAAGTGTTGTTGTCACTTGAATCATAGATAAAAACTCGGATAGCATAGTGTTAGCCTTAATGGGTCAAATGGTGATTTTCTCATCATTCGAACCCAACATTCAAAGCCGATATTTTAAGCTTTAGGAATCTCATGGTTAACGGGTCCAATGGTAAATGTATCACCATTGAGTCTCAAGAGACTAATGTGTTCAATCTAGAATGTATGCAGGAGAACACTCGAAAATTGGGCACTTGATGCCTAAGTAATCACAATGGATGCAAGGTATGGGTCAACACCACCCGGTAAGTCAGTAGTTAGATAAAAAGCCTTTGGGCAAAGTAAATTGAATTCGAAAACAACCCCTAAGAGGTGTGAAGGCCAATTCGGTAAGTATTATTCTAACTAAGCTTAATGCGCGCCTTGGCGCCAAGTATGTCTAAAACCATTGTTAAATCATGGGATTGTAATCAAACTAAGTCCGAGAGGGCTTAGAAGCTTTCAAATAACTCACTAAGTCTCATTAAACAAGTCCCCAAATGACTTTAAGAAGAGGCTTGAACATGATTTAAAAACACCCAAAGATCGGGGGAAAATAAGCAAGGAAATGAAGGCTAAAGCTAAAAACAAGCTTCAGAGCCGTAGCTTACGGCGCGTGTAAACTCTTAAATTTTCGTTTTGTCATTCAAAATTGATCGTTTCGTTTTGAGGTGTTTCGACACTTCCACCAATCTAAATGCATTATTATCAATCCCACTAACCATTCTTGTGACATGGTGCTAGGTATATATTCGTTGGATGTTCTGGAGTGAGGATCAAGTCACGAGGAGAACCGAGCACACCCGAACACTTAAAAGGCTTCCGCAATAGACCGTCCCGTTTAAAACGCAAACTGTAATACAAGTTTTTAGTAGATAAAATGTAAAACAAAAATTGGTGGGATTCAATGAGTTATGTTTTTGTAGTTACCAAAGTTTTAAGCGGGAGTGATTTTAGTTAAGGCTTAAACTCGGAAATTTAAATGACAAATCTCATGTTTACGGGTTAGGGTCTTACAAGTGGTATCAGAGCCACTGGTTTGAGGGATCCGAGTGTCGAGAAGGATACTTGGACTCAAACTGTGCGCTCAAGTGTTGAAGGGTGTTCGGTTCGAGGCTTGATCAAGGAATCCGGTAAGTAATGCTTGTAATAACATCCGGTTTGATCAGAAATTGTTATAGGTAATCAATAGTGATATCGTGTAGATACACGCTATCTAAAAAGCTATGCTAGGAAATGGTTAGGTACTCATGGGGCCTATCCAAAAGATTGATTCGGGCAACGAAAATCTCGCATAACAAGAATTCTAACATCACTATTGTAGTGATGCATACTAATACTGAAATGTCATGTTACTAATTAATTGAAATTATAAATGTGACAGGGATGATAACATTTTATTTGATCGCGAGAGGATCAAATGATTCACCAAACGAGGTTGTAGAGGGTTCGGGAGCACGGCTGATGGCATGCTCACTAAGGACCAAATCATGTAACGACTCGGGTTAATGGATCAGTAACAAAAGGGAACACGGGAGGAAGTTTCAAAAAGGTACATGCTCGAAATCATAGTAGGTGCATTAGTATGCAATTATCACCTGTAGATTGGTAATTG
This sequence comes from Ambrosia trifida, assembly GCA_028751855.1. Classification (NCBI taxonomy): domain Eukaryota; kingdom Viridiplantae; phylum Streptophyta; class Magnoliopsida; order Asterales; family Asteraceae; genus Ambrosia; species Ambrosia trifida. Next base: position 99,671,437 of record CM054131.1, read on the forward strand.
CATATGTAAGCAATAAGCAAAATGTGAAAGGTGCATAGTTCACGATAATGAATGATCAATGCCCAAACTTAACTTGAACCTCGAGACCGGGTTGGGGGTAATCATCCCAAACTAATGTTTAGAAAGGCGTTGTGATCATACCAATGAGTGTGATCACACAAAGCTTATTAAAACGAAAACACATCGCTTTTTCTTAATGAATAAAGTTAAAAACCCAACATTGAATAATTTATCAAGGAAGGGTTTTACCAAATAAAATAGGGGGCACAAGCATGAGCTGAAAATTTGCTTGCAAAGGGTGTGATGCCTTAATTATAATAAGTCCGTGTGTACCATATGCGAATTACTTACCCTGGCCAGGTAAGTGTTAAACATATGATACCATGGGTTTCTTATGATTAATACATATACAACCTATGTAACAAAGGCTTAGTAAATGTGAGGTGCCAGGGGATTTTGGATGTAGTCCACTGTCTAACACGGCAGGGATGCGATCCATGCAAGACCTTGAGCAAGGCACCAACTAGAATACGCTGGGCTAGCAAAGAGGACAACAAACTGGAGCGTTTGGACGTAGTCCACTGTCTAACACAGCAGGGATGCGAACCATGCAAGACCTTGAGCGAGGCACCAGCTTATACGCTGGGCTAGCAAAACGGGCAATATGCGATACAAGTTATCCTGGGTTGATACAAAGATTGACTTGAACCTTAATCAAGGTTTAGCCATAAAGAGATTCAGTTTGGAAATAGACTTCAACCTTAATCAAGGTTGAGCCATAAACAGATTTAGCTTGAAAACAGACTTGGACCTTAATCAAGGTTAAGTCATAATTAAACTCGGACTTTTATAGAAGGTTAAATTCGTAAAGAGGGACTTGAACCTTAATCAAGGGTTGAGTCATAATCACATTCGGGTAAGTCGTGGATCTTTGGATTAATGACCTAAAACAATGGGTTGGGGCCGTGATAGGCCAGTAAATCATTCAACCTCATGTAAACTGTGAAAACATTGGATTGTATAATCGGTACAATCTAATGAAAATCGGGATAATAAGAGATTAGTCGATACAATACGTTGCAATGACGAATCAACACCAGGTTTTATGAAAAGGAAACCGACCTCAATTTATATTGAGATCGGTAATCAGAAAGAGGACTTTTAGAAACTAAGCGTTCTAAGTATATAAACGATTTGAAATCTAAAACTCAAAAGTCTTTAAACGGGTTGGTTGGGGCAATGACCACCAATCGAGTTAGCAAAACGGGAACTAGGGTAAACCAAATAAATGGCAAATTCTTAAAATAAGGATTAGCCAAAGAAAGGAAAATGTTTATGTAAAGCAAGGGTTGTTTATAACATTCTAGCAAACAAAAGAAAGACGGTAGTTGGATTCGGGGATGAATCCAAGATGCTAGAAAACGGCTATGTTAAAAAGCCGGGTTAGTCTTGGAAACCAACACAAATTACTTGTTTGTAATAGAAGCATAGACATGTATGCATATGCATGCTACAACCAAGTATTATAGTAGATGCCCTAAGGTGCATGATAGAATGGCCCCTTAAACCGTTACATCATTCGGGATAATGGTAGACGGGGATAGTCTACAGATCTAAGGAAGACCTATGAAGAACTTAAGTAACTAAAATGTCGGGTAGGGGGTAAGTATGTAGGTATTGCCCCTAGTTAACCGAAAGAATAGAGTAACTGAAGTCACATTATGAAAGCTAAGGCTTTCATATAATAATCGAAAGGTTAGAAAGCCGAGTAAAGGGATGATAGCCCTAGGTATATAATATTAATTAGTGACGAGGCTTTAAAACGACAAAATAGAGAATGGTCCTAAAATTTGGTTTGGGGATATACTAAAATTCCTCATGATAACCAAAACAACTACAAGAGAAAGGTTTCGGGGACGAAACCTCTTTAAGGGGGGTAGAGTTGTAACACCCCGAAATCTTGTTCCACCTAAATACGCCATTAGGCGTAATTGATAAAGTATCGAAAGCGAATTTAGCGGTGGATGTTTTAGTCAACGGATAAAAACGAGACTAAAACCCACTACAAGATACTAATCTAGTTAATGTTATAATCTAAAAGCAAACCGAGACCAAAACTTGAGGGACCATTGTTGCCAAATGACAAAGTGAGTTTTATCTATGTTACCTTATTAAGGAGGAGACATGTCTAGAAAAGTAATTTTACACTCATTTTAAGATGGGATATCAAGAGACTCATGCTTTAACATAGATATGTCATGTAAAAGTTCACCATAATACCCCTTATTTGCATTATGCACTTGTACTATAACTATATAATCAATTTAGAGACTTATTAATGTATTTGAATTGCCGTTCAAAAAAAATTTAATGTATTTGAATTATCACATGCGAATTAATATGCCCGTACACTGATTATCATGTACTTATGTATAAATAAAATTTGAAGTATTCTATGAAAATTCTACTTTTATAAAAATGTTCATTACTATCATGTGAATTGTTTTGAAGCTCCTCACCCTTATATGATTTCAATTAAAAAGACAAAGTGACCGTGTAGATCAATTGCAAAATGACTATAATATAAATATAAATTCTAAAATCATTATATTATACTAAGGAAGTTAAGCTTGAATGATTGTATGAACAAAATAAACATAAAAACATATGTGGGTTGTAAAAAAACAAGAATTGTAATTTTGATTGTTAAATCTTAAATTTACTTTCAAAAACCGTCTCTTATGAGAATGAGAGCGAGAAAGAGACATGCTTTACGAAATTTAGCCAAATTAGAATGCAATACGCTGCCATGTTTTTTTTTAGAATTGTATTTGCGCAGCGAAGCGCGCGGACATAATACTAGTTAATAATAATAAAACAATAAAAACACACACAAAGTGTGTGTGTGTGTCGTATGATGATCAGGAGATCATCTCCTCCAACAACCAAAACCCTAAACACTCAAATTCAAGCTCAAATCCAAGCCAAATCAAAGGGGTTTCGATGCATGAGCTAAAATCCGGATTATCCAAGCTTATTACACAAAAAGGTATCATTTATTTGGTACAATTTGATATTAAATCCGTTTTTGATCATGGTGAAAAATTAGGGTTTTATAAAAACGTGAATGTGTATGTTGATGGAGGTTTCCCTAACCTTAGGGAGCCCCAAACATGTTTAATTTGAGTATAAATAGCACTTTACATGTGTTCTTGCTATGTTCATATGAATATGTAATATGTGAAAATTTGAGTTTATACCTCTAGGTGGATACTACATAAGGTTAGTAGTTGTGATAACTCTTAGGAGTTATTATAATGAGAAATTAGACTAAGAAGTCTAGATAACATGATATGGTGATGTGTAGCTAAATGGGTATGCTTTGGCTAACTTAAAACTCATGAAAATCAATTGAATTGGTGAGTGCACACCAAGTAGGGCTGTTCAAAACGCTCGGCGCTCGCCGATCGCTCGCCGCTCGTTCGGAATTTGCTCGGAAATTGCTCGCTCGATTTTCCGCTCGGTTGTAAACGAGCTTATCGGTTCGGTTCGGTTTGTAAATGAGCCAAGCACGAGCAAAGGTCCGCTCGGCTCGGTTCGGCTCGATATAATTTTTATTAATTTATTATACATATAATTATATATATATATATACACATTAATTACAATTATATTTATAGGTTTATACAAGCCACTCTATTGGGTTTATCTCAATATATGCATATATACAATTATATTTATAGTTATTGGCCTAGTTAACCCAATGATAACTTAACACTAAGTGTAATTGTAAAACCATAAGTCGTGAAAAAACAAGTTTGACTTCATATTCTCATCAGTTTTCCCCCATCAATCATCTCCCGCTATCAACCTACGCCACAACACAACAATTGTTATATGTAGTATGCTCATCACCTCACTGGCCTCAACTAGAGCCTCGTTCTCGAATGGTCGAACCTAAGTCATCACTACACAGCGAAAATATTAAAGGAAACATCCCAAATTTATGGTTGTCCGAACATACTCACTGCTCGTCGCTCGCTCGAAAAAATGTGCGCTCGGTTTCCAGATCGATTGTAAACGAGCCGATCGGCTCGGTTTGGTTTGTAAATGAGCCAAGCACGAGCAAAGGTCTGCTCGGTTCGGCTCGGCTCGTGAACAGCCCTAACACCAAGTGTTTGATAAAATGCTTGAATGAGGTAATTGAACCTTTGTTGTTAGACAATTAACCATATGGACACGTTCCATGTAACCTATGAAGCTTAGAATTCACTTGCAAAAATGGTGCATATAAGGTGTTTGGTAAAATGACTACATGAAACTTGAATTGGGTCAAATAGTGCAAAATTGTATGAAATCCGTTACTCTTGACAGCCCTAGGTGACCATCTTGTAAAGGCTGTATCCCATTCGTTATTAGGGGTTAGAAGACGAGCCTTATATCGTTGAAAAGCTTGTTGCACATATTACATTTCATATTTAGTCATAAGGAGCTGATTCTGAGTTGTAGTGGGTCAAAACAACATCTAAAGTTAACATTTCAGTTTTGACAGCAAAGTTGTTTGGTCAAAAATATGTTTCTGACCTGATCTTTAAATATTCATATAAAATCATAGAAAAATCGTTAGGAGGTGTTCTTTATACGCCTAGAAAGGTCTTTCAACGAAGAACAATTCATCTTTGAACATATTCAACTAATTCGGACTTTAAATGGGTCAAAATGGGCAATTACAGCAGCTGAAAAGGAAATCGCTGCACATAATATGTTTCTGACCTGATCTTTAAATATTCATATAAAATCATAGAAAAATCGTTAGGAGGTGTTCTTTATATGCCTAGAAAGGTCATTCAACGAAGAACAATCCATTATTAAATTATAAATATGGCTTAAGTGTTGTATACATTGGTTTTAATCTTATATGGGTAATAAAGGTAAGCCCCAAAGAGGTGAAATCCCTTAATTGGGTCGATTTATGTGAACTCGTATCAAAATAAGATTTATGGTATTAAATCAAACAATAAGATGTGACCGAATGGTGAAATCCATCAAACGGGTCAATTAGTAAGGATATGTGGAAAATGATGTCTTAATTACAATGAATAAATGAAATCAATGGAATGAAGTAGTTAGACATTTTGGTAAACGTGTCAAGTGTTGTTGTCACTTGAATCATAGATGAAAACTCGGATAGCATAGTGTTAGCCTTAATGGGTCAAATGGTGATTTTCTCATCATTCGAACCCAACATTCAAAGCCGGTATTTTAAGCTTTAGGAATCTCATGGTTAACGGGTCCAATGGTAAATGTATCACCATTGAGTCTCAAGAGACTAATGTGTTCAATCTAGAATGTATGCAGGAGAACACTCGAAAATTGGGCACTCGATGCCTAAGTAATCACAATGGATGCAAGGTATGGGTCAACACCACCCGGTAAGTCAGTAGTTAGATAAAAAGCCTTTGGGAAAAGTAAATTGAATTCGAAAACAACCCTTAAGAGGTGTGAAGGCCAATTCGGTAAGTATTATTCTAACTAAGCTTAATGCGCGCCTTGGCGCTAAGTATGTCTAAATCCATTGTTAAATCATGGGATTGTAATCAAACTAAGTCCGAGAGGGCTTAGAAGCTTTCAAATAACTCACTAAGTCTCATTAAACAAGTCCCCAAATGCCTTTAAGAAGAGGCTTGAACATGATTTAAAAACACCCAAAGATCGGGGGAAAATAAGCAAGGAAATGAAGGGTAAAGCTAAAAACAAGCTTCAGAGCCGTAGCTTACGGCGCGTGTAAACTCCTAATTTTCATTTTGTCATTCAAAATTGATCGTTTCGTTTTGAGGTGTTTCGACACTTCCACCAATCTAAATGCATTATTATCAATCCCACTAACCATTCTTGTGACATGGTTCTAGGTATATATTCGTTGGATGTTCTGGAGTGAGGATCAAGTCACGAGGAGAACCGAGCACACCCGAACACTTAAAAGGCTTCCGCAATAGACCTTCCCGTTTAAAACGCAAACTGTAATACAAGTTTTTAGTAGATAAAATGTAAAACAAAAATTGGTGGGATTCAATGAGTTATGTTTTTGTAGTTACCAAAGTTTTAAGCGGGAGTGATTTTAGTTAAGGCATAAACTCGGAAATTTAAATGACAAATCTCATGTTTACGGGTTAGGGTCTTACACCATTCCATCAGCATAGTTGATTACTGCATGAGTTGTTGCTAAAAATGGTCTACCAAGTATAATTGTGTGTGGTGTGCCTTTAATATTTTTCTCACAATCCAGTACCAAGAAATCAACTGGATAGTAGCAATCTCCCACCTTAACTATGACATCAGTCAACATTCCCATGGGACGTGCGGGATTTTTATTAGCCAACACCACAGTAGCTCATGGTAAATAATAAATTTCATTAATTGATTACATAAATTACATACAAGTGTTCTAAAAGAATTTGTACATCAAAATAAAAAATACTAGATACACATCTTCAAGCATTAACTCTAATCTTCAAGCAAGCTATATCCTGAAACATGTTAAGTTTGAAAATATTTTGGGTCAACAAAAGTTGGTGAGAATTACATAGGTTTGAATGTTGAATAAAATTTGTACAATTCGAGTGTCATGGCAAGTCTAGTCCATATGTGAAAATAATACTACCCGGTAAATCGTGTGCATAATCAAACCTTGTGACTAGAATATTGTGGTCCATCCCATACGCATATGGTTCACTCGTTTTTGTTGCGATAACAATCACCCACGCTACCCATACTGGAGGTAACGTATCCGGGTGGGGTTGTCAGTCCAATAGATCTATCATTGTGTATCGTTGGCTTGTACGGAGTTAATGATTATGCTAGAATAATTGTGCTTACCATAGTAATGTCTAAGACATAATGCAACATAGAATAACACATAGACACTTATGTTGAATTGTAAATTGATGTTGTAACATGTTTCACCCCAAAATAGTGAAATGGTAAAAGGGGCTATGTAAACTCACCTTAGGTGCTTAATGAGTTCGTGAGTTTTCTTGAGCGTGCAAACACTTAGTAATAATGCCTTGGAAAACTCGGAACTAGCTAGAGGAGATAATGATGGATGAAAACTTTAGTATGTGGGAGATGGGATAATAATGTTTTTTTTTTATTGAATGTTATAAAGAGTTGAATGGTAGGCTATTGTATTTATAGTGTAGAAATTGGAGTTGTAATTAGGGACTACTTTGACTAGGCTAGAATTTAGGAACAACTTTGACTTGACTAGAAGACCATATTTACTAACACTTTGACTTGACTAGGAGACCATATTTACTAACACTTTGACTTGACTAGGAGACCATATTTACTAACACTTTGACTTGACTTGACTAAGAGACTACGTTTGACTTTTCAGGTTTGACTAAGGGACCTTGAAAGGGTTTAAGTTTAATTGGTTTTAATTAACATCACAAAACACCAAATGGTGTAGTGGTTTGTGTGGTGTGGTTAAGGTTTAGCCCACCAGGGACTCGGGTTCGAATCCTGGCTCAGGCAAACATTTTTTTAACGTTTTTAAATCAGAATTTTTAATAAAATCCAATTTAATATTGATTATAAGTCATTATTTAAACAAAAAAATTAATAAAATGGATGGGAAAGATAATGTAAACATGAATCGGATGAATAAACGAGGGAGTTCTATATATATATATATATATATATATATATATATATATATAAATTGTGTGATGTTACAGTCTCCCCTACTTTTAGGAACTTCGTCTCGAAGTTTATTAAAAACACAGGGTTGAGGATGATTAGGTAGAAATTAAGTCAACTGGGGTTTGGAAAATTTGGGTTGAGGCACGACATGAATTTATAGGTAATAGAATAATCTGTTTCGAATAATTTGGATAAAAGGTTTGATATGTGTGAGTTTTAAGGGTTGGATTAAGTTCGTCTGAAATAGCTAGGAGAATAAGAATCTAGCAAAACACTAAACTTAAGTGTTAGGAAAGAAATGCATGAGTTGATTGACTATAGAAAGACTAAATGAACTACCAGTTAACTAGAGTTTATAACTGATTATCTACCGAAAACCTTGATAGAATTCCACACTACCTTAACGTACCTGTAAATTCATGATTACGTTCCGGACCACAATCACCAATTTACCTTACATTAGGGTTTTGTGTCCTTCTATGACTCTAAACACATATGTAAGTAATGCAAAATAACCTTGTGATTGAATCTTTGTATCAATGAGTCTAATAAATCTTTGTATCAAATTACATGTATGATGTATCCAAAAATGAGTCCAACTGTTGAGCATGAAAAGACCTCTACCAGTCAGTGAGTAGGAACCTCTACCGATTGTTGAGCAGGTGCGCGATAGCATCTACCAGTCGTTGAGCAGGTTATTAGAACCTCTACCGACTGTTGAGCAAGCATGATGACCTCTACCAATCGTTGAGCAGGTTGTTAGGTACTCTACTAACTGTTGAGCAAGTACTTCATCCTCTACCAGTTGTTTGATTAAGTGTAACAATTGTTTTTTATTTAACACATAAGTTGCAAGTTCGTAATATATACATGTAAGTAAGTTTGTAAATGCATCAAGTATAGCATGCGAGTTGTAATAGAGTTGTCCTAGACAAGATTAATGACTCTAGGTGTGTTTATAGCAAATAGTTTATATTCCATGCTTTCAAGTATCATGAATAATCAAATGTTCAAGTAGATAATCAAATCCTCATGTATAACTAAGAATCAAGTTTGATGCAACGAACAATCAAGTTTTCAATAGTCTGATTATCATAGGGATCAAGTTCATGTTCCAGAAGGTGAAGAATATGAATTTAGTTCTTGAGAGGATGATGAAGAACTCCAAGCATCATCAAGGTTATGAAAGATAGTGAACGTGAAAATAGTTAATAAAGGGTTTATTTTATAGTAAGGAGATTATGTAGCAGTGTAAATCGTGGGGTTTGGATCAAAGGTTAGAATCTAGCGTATGAGAAAACATGATTGTGATAAATACCAAAAATTGTAAAAGTTCGAACAAGTTGAAAATAATTAGGTGGCAATGGAGATTAAATTTTGTTCATGAGGATGGAAAGATCTTATCATTTTTCTTTTTAAAACTGGTTTCTTATATAGTTGCTAAATAGTACAAACTAAGTGGCTTTAGATCAGAATATTTTAGTTTAGTCGAAGATTTTAAACACGACGTTAGGTTTTATAGATCAAGGTGACATTATATCAAAAATCCTTTGTTATGCTAATGAATAAACATTTGGATTTAGAAATTAAGTTTGAGGATATCTTATAACAAAAATATGTATTTTCCATGGTTTATAGGTGATGAAAATTTTGACAATATTAAGAAATCTTTAGTGTTGGGCTAGGGTCTACCCAGGTTATGAGGTTACAGTTTAGAAATATGTAACATGTTGAAAAATGAAATAATATGATTTGGGGAGGGTGTTGAAAATAATCAAACATGTGGCTAAAATGGTAAGATGAAATGTGATTGTGAAATCCATATATGATTAGGAAATGGGATTGATTTAAGCTGTAAAATTTTGAGATTTTAGAGCTTAGTTTTAAGGAAAGTGAGTGTAATCATTTATTCATTAATTAAAACGAATAAACGAAAACGTTGACTTATCAAAGCTTCTAGATTCTAATAACACAGTGAAGACATGCTTTAGCCTATAAGTGAACACTCATCCCGAGAATTCCCAGGTAGGCATCCGAGTCCCTCGTCTGATTGGGATTTATGCGCAATGCCAGTCCTAGACAGAAAACTCAGAATACAGGCGTTCACCCTTCCAGATTGCACGTGTTCGTTATTAGAATATAGAGCTTCGACGAGATTTATAAGGTATCTTAGGTTAGGATCTGGGAATTTTGTTCCAGTTATGGAGAGCAAACATCTTGTAGGGACTAAAGTAGGGATAAGAAGTAGGATAGAGGTAGAGAATAGAAACAAGTAGAGTTGCAAGTAAAAGGAGCAAGTACTGGTTATAATCCTATGGTTATAGACTAGATTATTTTTCTAATAACCTAAATCCCTATAACCATGGCTCTGATACCAATCTGTAACACCCCAACCGATGGCGGAAACATTGGGATGTCACGTATTGACGATTGTTCAGTAGCTCATGGTAAATAATAAATTTCATTAATTGATTACATAAATTACATACAATTGTTCTAAAAGAATTTGTACATCAAAATGAAAAATACTAGATACACATCTTCAAGCATTAACTCTAATCTTCAAGCAAGCTATATCCTGAAACATGTTAAGTTTGAAAATATTTTGGGTTAACAAAAGTTGGTGAGAATTACATAGGTTTGAATGTTGAATAAAATTTGTACAATTCGAGTGTCATGTCAAGTCTAGTCCATATGTGAAAACAATACTACCCGGTAAATCGTGTGCATAATCAAACCTTGTGACTAGAATATTGTGGTCCATCCCATACGCATATGGTCACTTGTTTTTGTTGCGATAACAATCACCCACGCTACCCATACTGGAGGTAACGTATCCGGGTGGGGTTGTCAGTCCAATAGATCTATAATTGTGTATCGTTGGCTTGTACGGAGTTAATGATTATGCTAGAATAATTGTGCTTACCATAGTAATGTTTAAGACATAATGCAACATAGAATAACACATAGACACTTATGTTGAATTGTAAATTGATGTTGTAACATGTTTCACCCCAAAATAGTGAAATGGTAAAAGGGGCTATGTAAACTCACCTTAGGTGCTTAATGAGTTCGTGAGTTTTCTTGAGCGTGCAAACACTTAGTAATAATGCCTTGGAAAACTCGGAACTAGCTAGAGGAGATAATGATGGATGAAAACTTTAGTATGTGGGAGATGGGATAATAATGTTTTTTTTTTTTGAATGTTATAAAGAGTTGAATGGTAGGCTATTGTATTTATATTGTAGAAATTGGAGTTGTAATTAGGGACTACTTTGACTAGGCTAGAATTTAGGAACAACTTTGACTTGACTAGAAGACCATATTTACTAACACTTTGACTTGACTAGGAGACCATATTTACTAACACTTTGACTTGACTTGACTTGACTAAGAGACTACGTTTGACTTTTCAGGTTTGACTAAGGGACTTTGAAAGGGTTTAAGTTTAATTTGTTTTAATTAACATCACAAAACACCAAATGGTGTAGTGGTTTGTGTGGTGTGGTTAAGGTTTAGCCTGCCAGGGACTCGGGTTTGAATCCTGGCTCAGGCAAACATTTTTTTTAACGTTTTTAAATCAGAATTTTTAATAAAATCCAATTTAATATTGATTATAAGTCATTATTTAAACAAAAAAATTAATAAAATGGATGGGAAAGATAATGTAAACATGAATCGGATGAATAAACGAGGGAGTTCTATATATATATATATATATATATAAAAAATTGTGTGATGTTACAGCTCCCAACCCTTGTAGACCTGCCCTTAGTAGCCTACGGCCAACATAAAGAGTGTTACAACTAGCACAACTAAACTCCATTCTTCACACATGACTCTCATAACTTACAACCACATCACTGCAAGCTTTGGTGCTTCATAAACATCATCATAATCCACTTATACACTGCGTTCTTGATCCGAACAACTTCACGAACTCATTTCTTCTCACCCACTATCCTTCTTTACTCCATTTAGCCAAAACCTAAACCAACACCTTACAAACCCTCAACATCAAAACACCCTCCTCCCCAACTCAATGAATGTTTCGCCATCATCCTAGACGTATCATCATCAGATTACCAGACAGTTTTTCCTCCACTATCCTCTTTAGAAAGAGGCCATTAAAAGACAAAACACAGCTGAAAAATCCAGACCCTTACTGTTATGCGTCCCAATGGTCCCATAAACCAGACCACTGCTGTTGAAGCTACACTAAACTGGCAAAGTGAGAATGCTGCTGCACAAAACAATGCTCTTAAGACCATCATGGCGCAGCAAGACATTATTACAAAGAACCAAGAAACCTTGGTCAGTAAAGTTCGTGGCCTCGAAGACATCATTCATGAAGTCAGAATGAAAATTCTTGAACTCCATAATGATCTCCTTCACATTGTCTAGAACGCCCCTTTCTCATAAAACCCAAAAGGCCTAGTTGAATAGGAAGTTGAGATGAAGTTCCTTAAAGCTCAACTCACAGATCTGGAGAGACAAAACAAACAGCAAAGGCTCTTAACTCTAGAAGACGACCCATGGAGACTACCCTCCACACCTCTTGTCAGAACAACCTTTGACCTGCAGCCATTACCCATTACACCTTTCTCACAAACTTCCCCGTCAATGAACCTATGGTCAAGAGGGTAGGCAAAAGTAAAAGAAAGAAAAAAAGCGAGCTTGCCAATCTAGAAGCATGTCTTTAAAAAATATCAATCAGAGACCGACGTCGAACAAATCAAAAGACAAACAAACCTTTTATAATAGAATGATGATAGCCTTGTCAAAACCCCCAGAAGACATACCCATCCAACAAGAAAACCCCATATCCTCCCTCCTGCAAAGCATGAGCCAACAATCCTCAAGTAACAAGCCTCCATTCGTGCTAACCTCCGCCAAAAGGAAGCGTAATGATAGTAAAAATGTAGGAAAAGTTTCCAAAGTTTCCAGGCCAACACAACATACAAAGCCCCATTTTGTATGTAAAAGGAAGCTTAAGATTAAGACTCCTGATCAAAGGAATAAGGCAACAGAGATACTCCTAGATCCTAGTCCTAAGCATATCAACATGGTTAAACCGCTCGCACGAAAAACAGAAGGACCAACGCCACTTGCGAAGGTCCATCTTCTCACCAGCACACATGCAAAGCCCATCCCGGTCATAGCATTCTTTAACACGGGATCTGCAGCAAGCCTTCTTAACCCAACTATTCTCCCAGAAGAATACTGGAAACCCCATCGCAAACATTTTGTTGCTGCAAATGAAGAGCCCTTAACAATAGACAAAATACGTATTCCAATACACTTGAGAATTTTTCCAACTTGCACTGTCAAGCACAGATTCTTGGGATTAGATACCCATGGTAAAGATCTTCTGATAGGATTTGATATCCTATACCGGTTGCGAGATTTACGATATGGACAGGAAGGCCTATGGTACAAGAAATTTGTCAACCCATGGAGTTCTGTTAAACGGCTTTATATGATCCCCCCTTCCCATTGAAACCATTAAAGCCAAAATTGTCCAAACCTCATGCGCCTCTAGCCACACTGAATTTCTCACAAAACATAAGTCCCCTTTGTGGCTAAACCCAGAATATTTCGTTTCCTTGCCCTTCAAGAAAAATGAAGACATTAGTCCTACAAAAGCTAGTCATCCGGGCATGAATCCTGAACACACTCAACATGCAACACAAGAGCTTTCAGAATTAATGTCTCAAGACCTCATTGAACCAACAACCTCCCAATGGGCATGTGAAGCGTTCTATGTCAATAAACGAAGTGAGAAAACCTGAGGAAAACTAAGATTAGTGATTAACTGCCAACCACTAAACCATTTCTTAGCAGACGATAAATTCCCACTGCCAAAAAAGGTCATTATTTCAGTCCCTAGTAAACGCAAAAGATTTTTCAAAGTTTGATCCTAAAGCCGGTTTCTGACAACTAGGCATTAAACTAGATGATAGGCATAAGACGGCCTTCTGAATTCCCAAACATCATTACCAGTGGAAAGTAATGCCCTTCGATTTAAAAAATGCGCCATCAGTCTTTCAAAAGGTGATGGTACGCATATTTGAATCAATTCTCAGCAATGCTTTGATTTACATAGACGATATTCTCATGTTCTCAAAAGACGAAGAGTCACATACAAAACTCCTTGAAAAATTCCATTCCATAGTCCAAAAATATGGAATTACGCTTTTGGAGAAAACAATGGAAATCGGTGTTAGCACCATTGATTTTCTTGGGATGAAGATCGCTGATGGGAAGTACCAACCTCAGCCACCTATTGTAAAGGAGTTGCACCAATTCCCGGACAAGCTGATGGCACAAAAAGAAGTATACAGTTCCTTGGATTAGTCAATTATATGGTAGATTTTCTGCCAAAATTGTCAAATCACACGGTACACTTGTTCCCCATGCTGAGAAAGAATGCACCAATGTGGTTTGAAAAGCAAACGCAAGCTGTCAAAGAAATATAGCAACTTGCTGATGGTATGCCACCATTAAAGATTCCTGCACTAAAAGACAAAAGAATCCTCCAGACAGACACAAGTGACGAGCATTGGGCAACAGTCTTACTTGCAGAAGACGACAAAGGAAGCAGAACAGTTTGTAGTTACAAAAGTGGCACGTTTAAAGAATCAGAAAAGCACTATCACTCTAGCTTCAAAGAGATCCTAGCCATTAAAAGAGGGGTAGAAAAATTCCAATTCCATTTGATTGGACGTGATTTTCTGATAGAAATGAACATGTCATCTTTCCCAAAATGTTATAATTCAAAAGAAAGATGCTCCCAGAATCTCAATTATTACGATGGGCAAATTGGTTCTCACAGTGGAAGTTTACTATTAAACATAAAAAAGGTAAACAGAATATCCTTGCAGATTTCTTGTCCAAGACAAAGGACTATAAAAGCAATGATGCCCAAATGGTCTAGCACCACCACATCCGTCACCCACACATCATCCCAGCAATTTTCATGATGGAGAATGCCTCATCAAGCACCACGGAAGAAGCCTCACTCTACCAAGAGTTCAAAGACAAGAGGATCCCAGAGGAAATCATAGAAGAAATTGCGGATCGAACCTTCAAAAAAAAGGTCGAGCTAAATTACAAAACATTCTTCACCATAACCCTAAAAACTCATGGTTTGTTCATGAAAGGTCTTGCAATTCACCCTGAATACCCATTCCTCAACATCTTCCACATCAATGACCTGTACAACCTACCAAAAGAAGCCATGTGTTTTTCTGGTATCTTTTTGAATCCCACAACATTGCCATGACTTACAACTCACCAAAACTGCTCCAATACTTAATTGATTGCCAATTTGGAGACATCCCCAGAGAAAGTAAGCATACTCTTACATTGCTTCAATGGTTCTTACCGCTTCACCAATGGACTGGACAGTTAACGTCATCTCCTAAAAAAATACTATCTTGTGATCTTCCGAAGGCCAGGCTGCTACATACCCCCAATAGTTATCAGCAAAGGACGGTCATCCATTTTCCATGCTCTTTACTTCTTCATTCATGGTTGGTATACAAGAAAGCCATCAAGACACTCTTACATGAGGACCCATCCCAACGAATGGAAAGAAATCCGCAGGTGTTTGGATCTCGCAAATGGGTACTCCCCAGATGATATCCCTCAACATATCTTGTATGGTATCATGCTCTGGCCAGCTGAAAACCCTCAACTGAAGATATGGGAGGAAGCTGAAAAAGAATTTCTTAGAAACCATCTTGAAGATTACTCAGGCCCATACTTCGACCCGTATGAAGACGATCCATCACACCCAGACTCCCGTTGGAAATAAAGAAAAATTAATGGGCGCTGTTATATTTAATATCTTATTAATAAGTGTGCTAATGTGCTAATGGTGTGCTTAAGAATAAGTTAGGCTTTAATCACTCTCAAGTGATGTAAGCAATTATGTCATGTTTATGCCATGTTCTAGAATTTTCTTTTATGTATTAATGGTGTGTGATGTCATGGATGATGGAATTCGCCTTTCCTTGGTCTATAAAAGGAAGGCTCCCCTTCATTTGTAAATCATCCTTAAAAAGAAATAAAATTCTATTCTATACTTCTCTCTCTATTCTCTTGAGTCTTATAGAGTCTTGTAAAATAAGTCATTAGTTCTTCTTGAGTCCTTCCTATTCTCAAGTGTCTTCTTCTTTATTATCGAGTGTCCTCCCCTACCCATGAGTCTTACTGGTCTTCAATAGATCAGCCTTAAACCCCCCCCCCCCAAAAAAAATTATTTTACAAGACTCTATAAGACTCAAGAGAGTAGAGAGAGAAGTATAGAATAATATTTTATTTCTTTCCAAGGATGATTTACAAATGAAGGGGAGCCTTCCTTTTATAGACCAAGGAAAGGAAAATTTCATCATCCATGACATCACACACCATGAATAAATAAAAGAAAATTCTAGAACATGGCATAAACATGACATAATTGCTTACATCACTTTAAGAGTGATTAAAGCCTAACTTATTCTTAAGCACACCATTAGCACACTAGCACACTTATTAATACGATATTAAACATAACAGCGCCCATGAATTTTTCTTTATTTCCAACGGGAGTCTGGTTGTGATGGATTGTCTACATACGGGTTGAAGTATGGGCCCGAGTAATCTTTAAGATGGTTTCTAAGAAATTCTTTTTCACCTTCTTCCTATATCTTTACTTGAGGGTTTTCGGCTGGCCAGAGCATCATACCATACAAGATATGTTGAGGGATATTATCTCGGGAGTACCCATTTGCAAGAGCCAAACACCTGCAGATTTATTTCCAATTGTTGGGATGGGTCTTCATGTAAGAGTGTCTAGATGGCTTTCCTGTATACCAACCATGAATGAAGCAGTAAGAAGCATAGAAAATGGATGACCATCCTTTGCTGATAACTGTTGGGGGTATGTATAGCCTGGCCTTCAGAAGATGGCAAGACAGTATTTTTTAGGAGAGGACATTAATTGTCCAGTCCATTGGTGAAGCGGTAAGAATCATTGAAGCAATGTAAGAGTATGTTTCCTTTCTTTGGGGAGGTCTCCAATATGGCAATCAATTAAGTATTGGAGCAGTTTTGGTGAGTTGAAAGTCATCGCACTGTTGTGGGATTAAAAAAGATTCCAGAAAAAACATAGGGCTTCTTTTGGTAGGTTGTACAGGTCATTGATGTGGAAGATGTTGAGGAATGGGTATTTAGGGTGAATTGCAAGACCTTTCATGAACAAACCATGAGTTTTTAGGGTTATGGTGAGGAATGTTTTGTAATTCAGCTGGGCGTTTTCTTTGAAGGTTCGATCCGCAATTTCATCTATGATTTCCTCTGGGATCCTCTGATCTTTGAATTCTTGGTAGAGTAAGGCTTCTTCCGTGGTGCTTGATGAGGCGTTCTCCATCATGAAAATTGTTGGGATGATGTGTGGGTGACAGATGTAGTGGTGCTGGACCATTTGGGCATCGTTGCTTTTATAGGCCTTCGGCCAGAACAAGAAATCTGAAAGGATATTCTCTTTACCTTTTATGTGTTTAACAGTGAACTTCCACTATGAGAACCAATTTGCCCATCGTAATAATTGAGATTCTGGGAGCATCTTTCTTTAGAATTGTAAAATCTTTGGGAAAGATAACATGTCAATTTCTATCAGAAAATCATGTCCAATCAAATGGAATTGGAATTTTTCTAACCCTCTTTTAACAGCTAGGATGTCTTTGAAGGTAGAATGATAGTGCTTTTCTGATTCTATAAACGTGCCACTTTTGTAACCACAAACTATCGTGCTTCTTTTTTCAACTTCTGCAAGTAGGACTGCAGCCCATTGCTCGTCACTTGCGTTTGTCTGAAGGATTCTTTTGTCTTTTTGTGCAGGAATCTTTAATGGTGGCATGCCATCAGCAAGTTGCTTTATTTCTTTGACAGCTTGCGTTTCATTTTCAGACCACGTTGGTGGATTCTTTCTCAGCATGGGGAACAAGTGTACCGTGTGATTTGACAATTTTGGCAGAAAATCTGCCATATCATTGACTAATCCAAGGAATTGTTGTACTTCTTTTTGTGACGTCAGCTTGTCCAGGAATTGGTGCAGCTCCTTTGCAATGTGTGGCTGAGGTTGGTACTTCCCATCTGCGATCTTCATCCCAAGAAAATCTATGCTGCTAACACCGATTTCCATTTTTATCTCCGAAAGCATAATTCCATATTGTTGGACTATGGAATGGAATTTTTCAAGGAGTTTTGTGTGACTCTTCATCTTCTGAGAACAGGAGAATACTGTCTATGTAAATCAAAGCATTGCTGAGAATTGGTTCAAATAAGCGTACCATTGCTTTTTGAAAGACCGGGGGCACATTTTTTTTAAACCGGAGGGCATTACTTTCCACTGTTAATGATGGTTGGGAATGCAGAAGGCCGTCTTATGCCTATCATCTAGTTTAATGCCTAGTTGCCATAAACCGGCTTTAAGATCAAACTTTGACAAAACTTTTGCGTTTACCAGGGAGCGAAATAATGACCTATTTTGTGACAGTGGGAATTTATCGTCTGCTTAGAAATGGTTTAGTAGTTGGTAGTTAATCACTAATCTTATCTTTCGTCGGGTTTGTTCACTTCATTTATTGACATAGAACGCTTCACATGCCTATTGGGAGGTTGTTGGTTCAATGAGGTCTTGGAGACATTAATTCTGAAAGCTCTTGTATTGTAAGTTGAGTGTGTTTCGGATTCATGCCCGGATGACTGTCTTTTGTAGGATTAATGCCTTCATTTTTCTTGAAGGGCAAGGAAACGGAAAATTCCGGGTTTAGCCACAAAGGGGACTTATGTTTTGTGAGAAATTCAATGTGGCTAGAGGCGCATGAGGTTTGGAAAATTTTGGCTTTAATGGTTTCAATGGGAAGGGGGGAGATCATATAAAGTCGTCTAACACAATTCCATGGGTTGACAAATTTCATGTACCTTAGGACTTCTTGTCTATATCGTAAATCTCGCCATCGGTATAGGATATCAAATCCTATCAGAAGATCTTTACCATGGGTATCTGATCCCAAGAATCTGTGCTTGATAGTGTAAGTTGGGAAAATTCTTAAGTGTATTGGAATACTTATTTGGTCTATTGCTAAGGGCTCTCCATTTGCAGCAAAAAAATGTTTGCGATGGGGTTTCGAGTATTCTTCTGGGAGAATTGTTGGGTTAAGAAGGCTTGCTGCAGATCCCGTGTCAAAGAATGCTATGACCGGGATGGGCTTTGCAGATGTGCTGGTGAGAAGGTGGACCTTCGCAAGTGGCGTTGGTCCTTCTGTTTTTCGTGCGAGCAGTTTAACCATGTTGATATGCTTAGGACTAGGATCTAGGAGTATCTCTGTTGCCTTATTCCTTTTATAAGGATTATTAATCTTAAGCTTCCTTTTACATACAAAATGGGGCTTTGTATGTTGTGTTGGTCTGGCAACTTTGCAAACTTTTCCTTCATTTTTATTATCATTACGCTTCCTTTTGGCGGGGATCAGCACGAATGAAAGATTGTTGCTTGAGGATTATTGGCTCATGCTTTGCAGGAGGGAGGATATGGGGTTTTCTTGTTGGATGGGTATGTCTTCTGGGGGTTTTGATGAGGCTATCATCATTCTATTATCAAAGGTTTGTTTATCTTCGGGTTTGCTTGTCGTTGGTCTCTGATTGATATTTTTTGAAGACTGTACCCTGCCCTCTTAACCATAGGTTCATTGACAGGGAAATTTGTGAGAAAGGTGTAATGGGTAATGGGTAATGGTTGTGGGTCAAAGGTTGTTATGACGAATGGTGTGGAGGGTAATCTCCATGGGTCGTCTTCTATAGTTGAAAGCCTTTGTTGCTTGTGTTGCCTCTTCGGATATGTGAGTTGAGCTTTAAGGAACTTCATCTCAGCTTCATTTTTAACTAGGCCTCTTGGTTTTTGTGAGAAAGGGGCGTTCTGGACTATGTGAAGGAGATCATTATGGAGTTCAAGAATTTTCATTTTGACTTCATGAATGATGTCTTCTAGGCCACGAACTTTACTAGCCAAGGTTTCTTGGTTCTTTGTAATAATGTCTTGCTGTGCCATGATGGTCTTGAGAGCATTGTTTTGTGAAGCAGCATTCTCACTTTGCCAGTTTAGTGTAGCTTCAACAGCAGTGGTCTGGTTTATAGGACAATTGGGACCCATAACGGTAGGGGTCTGGATCTTCCAGCTGTGTTTCGTCTTTTGCTGGCCTCTTTGGAAGGAAGGTAGCGGAGGAGACTATGTCTAGTATTCCGATGACGATGGGTCTGGGGTGATGGCGAAGCATTCGCTGAGTTGGGGAGGAGGGTGTTTTGATGTTGAGGGTTTGTAAGGTGTTGGTTTAGGTTTTGGGGTTAAGTCACCATACAGAACATAGTAGTCAAACTTTCCTGATGGTTCTCTAAGAAGACCAACGTTTGGATCTCCAGCTTCATATGTTTTCTTAAACGAACTATGGGATCCTTTCTTCTTTCTTCTTAGGACGTCTTTATAATATTCTACCTGATCTGCTTGGTCTAATCACTGTTGACAGTTACAAATGTCATACGGGCAGTGTTGCTGGTTTAGAGGGGTTTCGACCGGTTGTATCATGTGGATCGCAGGGAAGACATCTCTACGATCTTGTTTTGCAAATTTAACCTCAACTCATCCGTCTTGATGATGGACAAAGTCAGGGGTTGTTGTTATCTGGACCAGTGCTTTGTGAAGTTGTTCATAATTAGTTATCCATTTTTCTGGGAGGAGCTTTGTAAGCTCTTCTCTGGACAACTGTTTAGGAACATATGTGCAGGTTGGTGTAGAGTTTGAATCAATCTCTATGAATAGTGCATTGCCGGAATTATCTTTTCCGAGGACCATGATGTCCAAAGAGTGATTTTGGACTCTATATGCCATCTGATAGTGAAAAATAGCTTGAAAAGTGTTGACTTGTGGCATACCACCGATCTGGATCGGGGATTTCAGGGTAGTTAGTAGTGATGGATCATTCAAAGGCATATTAAAGTTGGGGAACAGGGTGACGAATACCGTTCTGGTGTTTAGTGTGGTTTGAATAGTACCGATACAGGTGTGCTAGTATTCTACAAATCTAGTATCGACAAGGGCGATCCGAGCAAACACAGGTAGTCCTTTTCTTCCGTGGAAAGTAAGGGCTAACCTTATCGCACCAAAGTGGATGTGTGTATATCCTTGGGATAGACAGATCCTTGGAAGATCTGGGGGGAGGGGGAGGGTGACAAGGTGTTTGGAGGTTGTGGCAGGGAGTAAGTGTGAATCAAACTTTGAGGTTTGTACAAACTCCTTGACGACTGGGTTTGACGTTGAACCGACTAATTGTTTTACTTTTTTTGGAAAATGACACATGGGGTTTTGAGATGACACTATATGGGTTAACCATGGGCATATTAGTAACAAGAATTTTAGATTCATAGGATACATAAGAGATCTCATATAACTAATCAATCTTGGACGCAGAGGACGTTCTAAAACTAGACATACGGGACAAATTTTGGTTCATAAATGGGTTTAGACTTCTAACAACCACTCTTGAATCTTCAAGCTCGGACCTTTGAGACTTTACCGCGGACCCTTCCGAATTACCACTCACTCAACAAGCTACTTTTAGACTCTAACAATGGTTTTAGTGTGTCGGACCAGTCTGTTCATCAATTCCTAGTAAGGTTGGTTTTCTGATGTGAGAGATCCATACAAAGCCGGTAGTCATAGAGCATACTAATCCGAACCTCAGATAGGGAGAACATGAGCACTTATGGCTCTGATACCACCAATCTCTGGCATTAGACCCATAACTACTCATGTTCTCCCTATCTGATGTTCGGATTAGTATGCTCTGTGACTGCCGGCTTTGTATGGATCTCTCACATCAGAAAACCAACCTTACTAGGCATTGATGAACAGACTGGTCCGACACACTAAAACCATTATTAGAGTCTAAAAGTATCTTGTTGAGTAAGTGGTAAGTCGGAAGGGTCCGCGGTAAAGTCTTAAAGGTCCGAGCTTGAAGATTCAAGAGTGATTGTTAGAAGTCTAAACCCAGTTATGAACCAAGATTTGTCCAGTATGTCTAGTTTTAGAACGTCCTCTGCGTCCAAGATTGATCAGTTATATGAGATCTCTTATGTATATGATGAATCTAAAATTCCTATTACTAACATGCCCATGGTTAATCCATATAGTGTCTTCTCAAAACCCTATGTGTCATTCTCCAGAAAAGTAAAACAATTAGTCGGTTCAACGTCAAACCCAGTCGTCAAGGAGTTCGTATAAACTTCAAAGTTTGAATCACACCTACTCCCTGCCACAACCTCCGAACACCTTGTCCCCCTCTCCCTCCCCCAGATCTTCCAAGGATATACACACATCCACTTCGGTGCGATAAGGTTAGCCCTTACTTTCCACGGAAGAAATGGACTACCTACGTTTGCTAGGATCGCCCTTGTCGATACTAGATTTGTGGAGTACCAGAACGCCTGTATCGGTACTATTCAAACCACACTAAACGCCGAAACAATATTCGTCACCCTGTTCCCCAACTTTAATATGCCTTTGAATGATCCATCACTGCTAACAGCCCTGAAAGCCCAGATCCAGATCGGTGGTACGTCACAACTCAACACTTTTCAGGCAACCTTTCACTATCAGATGACATATAGAGTCCAAAATCACTCTTTGGACATCATGGTCCCCGGAAAAGATAATTCCAGTGATGCACTGTTCATAGAGATTGATTCAAACTCTACACCAACCTGCACATACGTTCCTAAACAGTTGTCCAGAGAAGAGCTTACAAAGCTCCTCATAGAAAAATGGATAACTAATTATGAACAATTTCACCAAGCGCCGGTCCAGACAAAAACAACCCCTAACTTTGTCCGCCATCAAGATGGATTAGCTGAGAATAAATTTCAAAACAAGATCGTAGAGATGTCTTCACTGTGATCCACATGATACAACCGCTCAAAACCCCTCCAAACCAATAACACTGCCCGTATGACATTTGTAGTTGTCAACAGTACTTAGACGAAGCAGATCAGGTAGAATATGATGAAGACGTCCCAAGAAGAAAGAAGAAAGGATTCCAAATTTCGTTGAAGAAAATATTTGAAGCTGGAGATCCAAACGTTGGTCTTCTTGGAGAACCATCAGGAAAGTTTGACTACTATGTCCTGTATGGTGACTCAACCCCAAAACCTAAACCAACACCTTATAAACCCTCAACATCAAAACACCTTCCTCCCCAACTCAGCGAATGCTTCGCCATCACCCCAGACCCATCATCATCAGATTACCAGTAGGAGTTTCCTCCGCTATCCTCCTTTGAAAGAGGCCAGCAAAAGACGAAACACAGCTGGAGAATCCAGACCCCTACCGTTATTGGTCCCATAAACCAGACCACTGCTGTTTAAACTACTCTAAACCGGCAAAGTGAGAATGTTGCTGCACAAAACAACGCTCTCAAGACCATCATGGCGCAGCAAGACATTATTACAATGAACCAAGAAACTTTGGTCAGTAAAGTTCGTGGCCTAGAAAACATCATTCATGAAGTCAAAATGAAAATTCTTGAACTCCATAATGATCTCCTTCACATAGTCCAGAATGCCCCTTTCTCACAAAACCCAAGAGGCCTAGTTGAAAACGAAGTTGAGATAAAGTTCCTTAAAGCTCAACTCACAGATCTGGAGAGGCAACAAAAGCAGCAAAGGCTTTCAACTCCTAAACTTCCCCGTCCACCTTTCGTCAGATCAGCCTTTGACCCGCATCCATTACCCATAGCACCTTTCTCCCAAACTTCCACGTCAATGAACCTGTGGTCAAGAGGGCAAGCTAAAGTAAAAGAAAGAACAAAACAAGCTTCCCCATTTGGAAGCATGTCTTCAGAAAATATCAATCAGAGACCGACGACGAGCAAATCAAAAGGCAAACAAACCTTTTTATAATAGCATGATGATAGCCTCGTCAAAACCCCCATAATATATACCCATCCAACAAGAAAACTCCATATCCTCCCTCTTAATACACATGAATCAAGCAAAGAAGGCCCGTGCTGAAAAATACCCCTTACCAACAATAGCCCCTGTTATCAATCTCAGCCCAAAACACCATTCTCCCTCAGACTCTGACAGTGAAGACTCCCATTTCCATACGACGAAATCCCTCTAACAGATGCCTTCGAACATTTGTTCATGCATGAGCCAGAGTCAACAGAAAGAAATGAATACTACACTTCTGAAGTTGATGATATGGCCTCTCAAACAGCACAAGACGAAAACAAGTTTCCTAATTCCACTGACTCGAGGCAACAATTCACTTTTGATGTTATCCCACCCTCAAAATTTTGTGAAAGAAGTTTTAAAATGCTAACCTGGTATTCTGCTGAACTCCAGTACTACGAAATCGACATGGTCATCAAACGCTTCCTTACAAGATGTCAAGGAAGGCTTCAGGACTGGTACATAAGCCTTTGGCGAATATAGACAAACAAACCTCTTGGCTTGTACGTCCCAGAACAGTTTATATACACAATTTACAATGAATTCATTGGGAACCCCCAAGACCATACAATCCAAGCTCGGGAAGAATTTAGAAAAAATGAAATGTTGCTCGTTTCATCCAAAGGACCTTGAAAAACATTATAACAGAATGTCTGAATGGTTCTACTGTCTTCAGGGGATTGATGATACCAGTCTCAAACATGTCTTTTTGAATTCCTTCCCATAATCCCTTGCCAATAAAGTGTTCAGAGCATTGGAAATGAGAAACATGACAGTTGCACAAGCCACCCTGGGTGGGCTTTACCAATTGATAACGTATGCCTTAGCCAAGTTGTGCAACCAGAAAAAGTTCCTTGTGGAATTTGAAAAAACTGGTAGACGCCTTGGTTCCGCTTGTGACGATAAGCACCTAAAAATCAAATGCAAAGATCAGTCCACATGCAGCTGCTCCCACAAAAAGCCAAGAGTTTTAAAATTCAAAATATATGGCCAGAAAAGCAGTAATAAGTCCAGAAAAGGCTGGAAATTCTTAAACAAGAAGCAAAGGCGAGGAAGAAACAAAAACAACAAATGTTTTATCTGCAACAAGGAAGGCCATTTTGCAAAAGACTGCAAAGACAAACGGAAGACCCAAGCAATGATGGCTGAGATAAACAAAATTGAACAGGTGGACGTTTCCGACCTAGAATCCCTTTTCTCCATAGATGATGAGCCAGGAGAAACAACTGTCTGCTCAATCTATTATGGTCCTACTGATGATGAATCAAGTGAGGAGTCTGATGAATCAAGCGAAGATTCAGACTCAGATACAGATCCATTGCCAATCTACATCATAGCACCTACTGGCCCGTTTCATTTTTTGAATTTTTTTTTTTGGTAAAGTCTTAAAGGGAAAATCAACTGCGCACTAGTCCAGCAGTTCACGTGAAAGATTCTCTGCCACTAGACAGTAGACAGCCTGACGCGCCAAATAGTTGAAATGACTACACCAAAAGCACCTGCTAAAGCAAGAATCTCGGTAGCCTCGTGCCCAAAGCAAGGCAATGATTATACCAAAGAAATCTTGGTGGACAAAAAAGGAAAAGGCCAAACCCATCAGATCAACCACAGTCCTCTGACACGTATCTAATCCTTCCTAAGGAAGCAACACTCGCAGATTCTCCTCACAGCAAATCCAGAGTCGTTAGAAACAGAAAAGTCTTTGAAATGGGACTCTACTGTTCATCAAGTTGCAGGACTCTTGTTCCAAATTGCCTATATAAACAGTGGCCCAGAAGTTGGAAGGCACCCCACAACTCAACACAGCCCGCCTACGATGAGCACCTCTAACACACATCCACTTTCCCAAAAGATAAAGGAGGGCAATCTCACTAAAGAGGTTATTGACACAATAACTGAAAATAACATCTGATGAGAGTGTGTTTTTCCATGTTAAGATGTAGTTAATTATGTGATTTTAAGTGATTTATATCATAAAACATGGTTACTTTGAGTTTAATTTGAATCGTAGGTAATTGGAGTGGATTGAATGCATTTTTGGGAAAATCAAGTGTATTTGAAGTGAAAATATTAAATGATGATGTGATAGAGCTCTGCAATACGAAGACGTGGCCGCAAGAATTGAAGAAAACGGAGTTATAACAAAGTTTTTACGAAGAAAACAAGTTGGCGCCCCGTTTGGGAATTTCAGCATCAGGTGGCACCAAAATGGGTGAAAAATGGTGCCACCTGGCGCCATTTACTGATCATATACGAAGTTTTGGGGTTATCACCATATAAAAAGATAAACCATCCCAAAAATGAATATCTCTTCAACCCTAGCCATCTTGGAGCTCCCAAGGACGAATTCTATCATCCCAAACCTCAATCTAATCAATTCTTTCATGCAACTAACATCCAAAACAATAATTGAAGATCTTATAATGAAGATGTGCGGCTAATTCTCTTTGTGACCACCTCCGGGTGGATGGTTCGTTTATGTGAAACTCAACTCTTGTTTGATTTGGTTTATGGATTGTCTTTTAATTGTTTGAAAGATATTTGTGGTTTGAGTTATTTAAACAAGTCACGGTTGTGCAATTGCTTATCTTTTAGCCATTCGCATTCGGTTTTCTTGCATTGTGAGTAGTTTGATTAACATGAGGGTAGTTGTTATTCTTGGGTTGGTAATTAAATTGTACGAGTTATTATTAAAAACTTGTGTTTAATTATCACTTAACTTAAACCGTTCAACAAAACTATGTCTATGCGATATCCAATCATCTAAACAAGGGTAGGGTGAATCATTGAACCGGAAACCTAGAGGGGGTTACTTCTTTAGTATTATTGTTTACAACTTTTTCCAATCCGTTTTTTGATATTCAAGTTAATAACAAAGTAATTAGATTTTTAGCTTAATAGTTAACTTACAAAACTACTCTTTCCACCAATTCCCTGTGGAGACGACTCACTTTCAATTTACTACTTATTTTCATTATTTTTGATTGACCCAACGACATCGATCAACATCACTGATGAATTCCTCCTAAATTACAAAACATTTCTCACCCTCACCCTTAAAATTCATGGTCCACTCCTACAATGTGTCAAATTTCACCCAGCCTACCCTTTCCTGAACATCTTCTGTATAAAAAACTTCCAACAACTACCAAAGGTGGCACTCGCTTTCTTATGGTATCTTTCTGAAACCTTTGTTGTAGCCATATCCTTTCACTCCAGTAAATTACTCACCTATCTAATCGAATATGAGCTAGGGTATCTCCCAGGAGAAAAACAAAATACTGTCAAATTTCTAGAATGGTTTCTCCCAGTTGGCAAGTGGATGGATCTTACGAAGGCATCCCCTAAGAAACATTGTGTGGTTTTGCTCTACAAACCCAGCCTCTAGATGCAAAATACCAAACTCAAGGCCCTTGACAACTGCCAATCGATCATTCATGCCTGGTAGGATATAAACCCAGCAAAGCAATACTACAAGCTTAATTACCATAATGAATGGTTAGAGACTCACATAAAGTTGGAAACAGCAAACCTCTGAAGCATCACATACATTCCACTAGCTATTCTAAGTGAATTAGACTTATAGGCTGAAGATGATGAACAGGCGAAGGAATGGGAAGAAGCTTTATTAGGCTACTTCCAGAAACTTCCACAATTCACACACCCGCTTATGATTGAACTGCCACAATGCCCAAGATGAGAATTCTGGTTTGATCTGATACCAGATGATGACCCATTCCACCAGGACCCGCCGCAATTCACAGTGGAGTTTGTTAACATGCAGAAGAAGAATTAAGGGCCGCCATTATATTTAATTTCGTATTAGTAAGTGTGAAAGTGTGCTAATGGTGTGCTTAAGAATAAGTTAGGCTTTAATCACTCTTAAAGTGATGTAAGCACTTATGTCATGTTCTAGATATTTTCTTTATGTATTAATGGTGTGTGATGTCATGGATGATGTATTTTGCCTTTCCTTGGTCTATAAAAGGAAGGCTCTCCTTCATTTGTAAATCATCCTTGGAAAGAAATAAAATTCTATTCTATACTTCTTTCTCTAGTCTCTTGAGTCTTATATGGGTTAACCATGTGCATGTTAGTAATAGGAATTTTAGGAATTTTAGATTCACCAGTTTAGTGTAGCTTCAACAGCAATGGTCTGGTTTATGGGACAATTAGGACCCATAACGGTAGGGGTTTGGATTTTCCGTCTGTGTTTCATCTTTTGTTGGCCTCTTTCGAAGGAGGATAGCGGAGGAAACTCCATCTGGTAATCTGATGATGATGGGTTTGGGGTGATGACAAAACATTCGCTGGGTTGGGGAGATGGGTGTTGTGATGTTGTGGGTTTGTAAGGTGTTGGTTTAGGTTTCTGGCTTGAGTCACCATACATGACATAGTAGTCAAACTTTTCTGATGGCTGTCCAAGAAGACCAACGTTTGGATCTCCAGCTTCATATCTTTTCTTTAATGGACTCTGGGATCCTTTTTTTCTTCCTTTTTGGAATGTCTTCATCATATTCTACCTGTTCTGCTTCATATCTTTTCTTTAATGAGGTCTGGTCCTTTACCAATGACGTGTTCAGAAACAGATTTAGGGTTAGAAGATAACATATCTCCTGCAAATATTATGTTGTAAGCATATGTAGCCAAAAGCTAATTGCGCACTTAAGCTGTGAGTGTTACTAATGAAATGCTTATGCTATGACAATTATAGACTAGACTCAACATCCAGTTCTAGTTCACTATAACCAGTGGCTTTGATACCAATCTATTACACCCTCGAATTTCCACTGCGGGGTTTATACCGCGAGGTGTGTGACATACCAGGATCCCATAGCCATAAGTCATATGAACGACTCTAAATGCCCAAACCATTTAGTTCATTTTCAAAAAATCAAGTTTAACGTTTAACCAAAAAATTTAGATAAGTTGCGGAAGCATAAACCAAACATAGCCATTTTAAAACCATGCGCAAAACAACGCGCCCAAGATAAAACCAAATGAATAAAAAGCAATATAAAAGTTAACAATGTTCAATTATCCCATAACACAATGATGCATGCCCTAACGTGCTCCGTACCTAGAGACCTGCAAAACATGCTGTAACATTTCGCGTTAAATACATGTACGTTACGAGACGTCAAAATAGTCCTTTAAAAATTATTATTGTGGCATTTTTGGAACCCTAATATTATATTATTGATATGTATAATATACATGTATATAAAATAATTATCAAAAATTATTTGCTGAGGCCGAGGTTCGAACCCGAGTCCTCAGCCGGCCCAATACACACAACAACTTAACCAGCTGATCTAGCCATGAATCTTGTTATAACCCGGACCCTTTATAATTATAACACAATTTTGAAACATCTCAGTTGACATGGAAAGTCAACTGAGAATCCACGACTTACCATAATCACAATCGTTAACGTGTAATTTGATCTTGGGTTGATTGAAATCGTGATTTCCGGCATGGAACGAGTCAAACACACGACAATTTCCCTTCAATTCTTACCCATTTTAGCCAATTGACGCGTCAACGTCATTATGAAGGTCAAACATACCAAATCCTTCATCCAGACCATAGCACTATAAATTGAACATCATACAACCATCTCAACTCGCCGAACTTCATCTCTCAACCCCCAATTCTACTTAAAAATCTTCTGTGCTGATTATTTGATCGCGTTTTGACTATAAGCTTTGACTGGGCAATCTCGATCAATACGTGATTGTAAGTTAAAAGTTTTTGATGGGTTTTAATCTTCGGCATACACACATCAATAACCCTAAGGTTAATTGGGTTATTGATGTGTGAATCGATCGATTGGAAAATCTAGGGCACGTATGCTTGAATTTGGGGAAGAACACTAATCACATCAATGTATTTATTTTAAATGGACTAAAACCAAACACAACCACTGGTCTGGACCAAGTGGTTGTGCTTGGTGCATGCTGAACCGGCCACGCGGGTTCGACCCCTGGCAGCAACACTCTTTTTTCCTTTCTTTTTGGTTTTGTTTTCAAAATCTAAATATATATTACTTATATTTTATAAATTCATTTTAAAATACTAAAACACTTTTATAAATTCTAAAAAAATTATTTTAAGATAATCTGATGAAAAAGTTTCACTCACAATTTTTAGTTTTCAAAAATTAATTTATTTAATATATATAATAATTAAATCAATTTTATGCTATTATATTTATAAAATTCCATTAAAATATCAAAACAATTTTATAAATATCCACAAAAATTATTCTGAGTTTATATAATGATAAAATTTTCTGAAATGATTTTTAATTCTGAAAAATCATTTATTTAATATTTTTAATCAATTTTTGTTAGTTTTAATCATAATTAAATCATAATAAATCCAATTTTTAATATTTTTGCACCAAAATTTTATACAAATTATTTATGTTTATTTGGAACAGAAATATAATTTTTAAACTGATAATTCTTTAATTTTAGTATTTTTAAATATTAAAGTTAAATTTTGACAATTTGTA
The DNA here is from genome assembly GCA_028751855.1 of Ambrosia trifida. Lineage (NCBI taxonomy): Eukaryota > Viridiplantae > Streptophyta > Magnoliopsida > Asterales > Asteraceae > Ambrosia > Ambrosia trifida. Next base: position 99,701,711 of record CM054131.1, read on the forward strand.
ATAAAAAGAATTAATATTCTATTTTAGAGAAAATAATTTTGTAAAAATTATTTTTATACTTTAAACACATTACTGTGTCCATCTTAAATTTAAATTTCATAAAAATATTTTTGTTTATTTATCTACTAAAATTCTCTCAATTATCAAACATTTTTAATAATAATCAAACAAACATTTATCCCCAATTCGAAGCCCTAGAACATATACATTTGTAGACTAGATAGACTTAGACATATTTATTACCTTATTATAGGGTGATATTTGGCATTGTTTGGTCAACACCACTATTCAATCTTTTCAAGAAGTATAACATTTTGCTAAGGTGAGTTTTACATAGCCCCTTTTCTATTTATCACCATTTTTGGGGTGAAACATGTTACAACATCATTTATGCAATTCAATCATCAATGTGTCTATGTGTTTTTCTATGTTGCATTATGTCTTGAACATGACTAGGGTAAGCACAATTCTAGCATAAACATTGATCAACCGACGGTATACATTGATAGATCTATTGGACTGACAATCCCACCCGGATACGTGCCTCCTACAAAGGTAGCGTGGGTGTTTGTTACTGCAATATAAACGAGTGAACCATGAGCGTATGGGATGTACCACAATACAACAGTCACAAGGGTTGATTATGCACTCGATTTACTTCTAGTATGTTTTCACATATGGACTACACATGAATTGCACAACAATTTTATTCGATTATCAAAACCTATGTAATTCTCACCAACTTTTGTTGACCCAAAATATTTTCAACTTAACATGTTTCAGGTTCTACTTGCGTGAAGATTTGAGTTAATGCTTGAAGATGTGTGCATAGTTTTATTCAATTTGATGTACGAATTCTTGTAGAACAATTGTATGTAATTTATTTAAATCATATAATGAAATTTATTATTTACCATGAGCTACTGAACAATCATCACTACGTGACATCCCGATGTTTCCGCCATCGGTTGGGGTGTTACACATGCTAGCATGTGTCAACATAAAGTTGGCGAGTTCTCAATTTAGGTAACAAAGTAAAGTTTCCAATGTTGCAGAATACCATCAGTTTCTGTGCGTGTCAGGGGTAGCTAACCCACTCATTGTAACTAAACAGGAATATTATCGGGAACTACAGAGTTGTTAATTTGCCTCAGTGAGTACTAGTGTCTTTCAACACTAGTCGAATATGTGGTCAATAGTTCATGCCCGTGACCCATGCACATCAAGCATGAGGCTGCTGCGCAACCTAATAGCACTATCAACTAATACCCCGTTCGCCTCTAGCGATTAACCCAATAATGTGTAAGGACTTTTCAAGTGATAGAAGTGTTTAGTTCACAAATGACAAAAAGTTGCAAACTGATAAAAACACGATCCACGCAAGGAATAAAAAAACCCGGCCCACACAAGGAGTCAAAATGTGATCCACACAAGGAATCAAGCATCCCAAAACCCAGGATGGAAAAGTAGTCCTAAACCGGACTAGAAAAGTTTATCGAGTTGTCTCAAACCCGAGACACATGCTTTTGAGAGATAGTAGAGAAACTCAGCTTAGGTTGCAAAAGCTAAATCCAAAATTCACAAGTAATAAGGACATGCTACCGACTCCCTATCATATGTGCCACTACGTGAGTTTATGTGTATACACAATACACCACAAAACTTGTTTGTCCAGGACGTTTAATAATGTGAAAACAGTATAGTGACACCTGGTGTAACTACATGCACAAGTAACCCTACGAACCCGTTGGTGAACATTATATTTATTATCAGGTATACACGTCATATACATCTCATACAAGTGTACAAACAAGCTTAAGTCATAACCGAGTTATACAAGCCTTCAAACAAGCACTTATACACATATGTCACAATCTGTGTTTTTAGGACAGATTATGTTCTATCAAAATGATTTTATTAAAAATACTTATACAGTATATTAGACTCCCAAAATTTTATTGAATATTTCTAGGAGTCCATTCGTCATGCCCATATTTTTTTTTCCTGACAAAACCATATAGAAAAATTATGAAAAATCATTTACTATAGCTAGGTTCTAAAAACATTCACATCAAGTCTGTTTACGAGAAAAATTCTCAAAAATCGTGTATTCATCCAAACAGGATGAATCCACTAGGAAAAGCCGACTTATCCATTTACATAGCTACTGACCAAATTTTGTGACCTAACTCCTTGTGAAACTCGATTCATGGTCGTTTAAAGTTAACCCAAACTAATAATCTGAAAATCAGTTTTGACCCATGTTTGTATAAAATTCCAAAAACACAACAAACAATAACCAAATCGCATAATCTTACCCACTACAGAAAGCTAAGACCACATAAAACATGTTCATGTCAATTAAAAATCAAAACAAATAGTTTAAGGTTACGTTACAAAGCCTACAAATCAACCTATGTATTCTCTCCAATTTTAAACATCTAAAAATCTTAACTTTAACAAACCCTGGATATATATTATTGATCATGGTCATCAAATAAACAACATACAAGATCCATAATACATTAGCATGATCAAAACATGCACGATTCATTGTAAATAATATCATCTATAAACCCTAGATGTTCAATAATCATCAACATGCAATAACATGCAAGCATATCAAATAACAATCATAAAACTCCATGTTTAACATGTGAATCTTTTAGGAAACTCATGTTTTAATCTTTATAAACTTATATCAGATCTGGACAAACTTGTTTTTGGTGTTTAAAACATAATAAAGAAGATCAAAACACAAAATATCAAGTATTATACCTAAAGCTCTTAAATATCACAACTAAACACCTTCCAAGTCTCCCAAATAATGTTCTTGAGCCTTAGGAGGTGTCTAGGGGTTATATTTTTTGTATGGGGGTTGTAGGGGACGGTTAGTATTGTGTTTATGAGAAAGATGGGGTTTAAAATCGTTTTTATAGTGGTTTTAAGTAGGTTCCCGAGTGCAGGTCCTGCCGAACGGCCGTTCGGATAGACAAGGCCCGTTTCGGTCAGGTTGGTTCAGCGTATTACATGTTTTCTTTGTTTTAATAGTTATTTTGGGCCCCACTAATACCCTATGTTTTTAGACCCGAACTATCCTATCACACAATAATTTACACATAATTTCACACAAGCACGTATTGCAAATAATATCAAACAATTATTTTACAATTATCTACTTTATCACTTCACCAACGTTCAGGGTTTGATACTCGTGTACGTAGTCTAGTAATTCCTTGAATTACCTTATGCAGTTATTAACCTATAACTGTGCAACATGTGACTCGCCTAACTAATCATAGTTAAGTAACATGCCATGAATGTATGTAAAAGTTAACTAGAGTTTAGTTAAAATATGAACCTGAAAATGCGGGGTGTCACATCATCCCCAAGTTGAAAATAATTTCGTCCCGAAATTCAATAAGTAAACCGTGAAGCAAGTGTAAAAATGTATGCTTGGTTACCGGATGTCACATCATCCCCAAGTTGAAAGGAAATTCGCCCCGAAATTCACTTTGAGTGAGCCGGTTCACGTTTAGAGTTTGGTATGTGTACATGTTTAGGTCCAGTAAAGAGGTGTGGGTATTTGAGCCGCATCTGATCCTTGTGTTCCCACATGTATTCCGGTCCAAGACGGGAATTCCATCGTACCTTGACAATAGGTATAGTGCTCTGTCTGACATGGATTTCCTCTAGTGGCACCACCAATGTCGCATCAGCCAGACATTTCTTGAGATTCGATACGTGGAATACATTATGCACTCCACTAAGTTCGTCAGGTAGGTTCAACCTATAAGCCACCAGACCGATTCTTTCCACAATCTCGAATGGTCCAACATATCGCGGGTTTAACTTTCCTCGTTTCCCAAAATGAATCAAGGCTTTTCAAGGTGACACTTTCAAAAGTACCTTGTCCTCAATCTGGAACTCCAAAGGTTTCCTACGCTTATCAGCGTAACTTTTCTGTCGATCATGAGCAGCGACCATACGGTGTGAAGCTCAAGCTTTTCTAAGCTTAATTTTAATCATTTTATTATTTACTAGATTATGATGTGACAAAATATGTGTTACGATGTAGAATATAAATTAATGTACTACAATATGAGAAAACAACAATTTCAATCACATGAATGGGAATGAAAATATATATTAAAGGGATAATGTATGTTTGGATGAGCAACAGAGCCAGAAGCAACCATTGTAGAACGCGATTAAGGCGGTGGTTTTTAAGGTGTAGATTTTTTAGAAACGACTGACTTTAACTATTATGCCCTAGATGAAAACAAACTCACATTTACAGTCTCATTTAGTATAAAGAATTCATTAAAAGTTGTGTATCACAAATGTTATAACATTTTTTTTGTTTTATTTATTATTAGGTTAGAAATTTTAATATTACATGAGGTTGGATCAATAAAATATTAAGTGGTTTTTAATAAACGGAAGTATAAAAATAGTTAGTTAAGAAAATAAATATTAAACAAATAAGAGATACACATGAAATTATGATTTAATAATATTATTTCACTAGTTTTTATCCCGGGAGCGTCCCGGGTTAAAATATCTAATATGACATAGTAAAATATATTATTATTATTATTATTATTATTATTATTATTATTATTATTATTTTAAACAAATCTCTGCCATAAGTTATCATATTCAAATATTAAAAAAACGAATCTCTGCGCCGAGGTATAAATCTAGTGCCATTACAAATGCATTCGGAAGTTTGTAATCGATCATTCTAAAAATAACTAACATGAAATAAGAAAAAAAAGTTAATTATTGAAATATCGAACGCATTAGTCTAAGGGTTATGTGATGCGTCAAAAAATTAATTGGTATATGATCGGGTATATAGTTCGGGTATTTGGGTATTTTGTTTCGGGTAATCGGGTCGGGTATCACCTAATCTCAGACCCGACCCAAACCCACAATTTTTTTAAACTAATCCCAAACCCGACACAATACTTGTCGGGTTACAAAAAATAGTCATTTTTTTCTCCGTTTTTATATAGCACTATGGTACTCGTTGGAAAGATAATAAAACACTCGTTAATTTGGTGTAATTTTTTTCTTTAAAAAATCTCGTATATAAAAGATATTAACGTTTAAAAGTTATGGGAGGAAACATGTGAGAAAAAATAATAAAGTTTTAATATTTAGATTTAATAGATTAGGTTAAAGATTATAATAGATTAGGTTAAATCATATTTATTTCTTTTTTTTAATTAGTTTACACTTGTCACATCACATCCTATGTGGCATCTCTCAAAGGAGAGATTGCATAAGAGTATGACATGTAGGATTAATCCCTTTGCAATATATATATATATATATATATATATATATATATATATATATATATATATATATATATATAGATTTGAGAGAGAATTGAGATAATCATAACATTTTTATTTATTATATAGTAAATAAATAATAAAGATAGAGATAAAAATTAAAATTATAAATTAAAATATATTGGTTTAATTTGAGTTGTTTTTTAGTGTATGAACAAAAACCCACTAAAAAGTCGGTTTTTTTTCGTTTTTTTACATAACTATGGTACTCGTTGGAAAGATAATAAAACGCTCGTTAATATGTTGTATTTTTTTTAAATGTCGTATATAAAGTGATTAACGTTTAAAAAAATATGGTGGTGAAACATGAAAAAGAAAAAGACTTTTATAGGAAATAAATGGGAGGAAAGTTAATCTAATGTCATATGTCACCCTATTGTTTTGTTTATTATATATATAGATTTTATTGATTTATTAATTCACTTCATATATTAGATTGTTTTTATAATTATATTTATTTGATAATAATAACTATAACTGCTATATAAATATGTGTGTATTTAAAATACAAAATAAAAATAATAAAAATAATATAAACAATAAACCTAGTAAATAGCCTCGCCATGTCAAAGATATAAGCTCATTCTTGTTTCGATTTTATAAATAGTCAATCTTAAGTAGCTCACTGCACTGCATGTTATGTTAGTTTTAATTTTTTTTTATTTTAATAGAATCTTTAGAGTTTTATTATTGAATAAGTATGTAATACTAATACTTTGTATATTTTGGCTAGTCGTTGATTTCATGTATAAAATGAGAGGAGCCCAGTATAGCACATATAAAGTATAGTAATATAGTAACAAGCCTCACATACAAAATTTGTGGATCCCGATATAGCACAATACTTATAAGCATGCTTGTTACAATAAGGCTTGTTACAAAAATCACATTTTGGCAACTTAATCCAACAATCTTCACATAAGGTATCTTCACAAGCTACTTTATTGTCTTCATCATCAAACCCGACACATTTTCCACTCTTCACACCTTAAAACGCAAAATTTACACCCTTTACAACCACTTGTTTTTCGTTTTCTGTCACATATTTCCAAAGTACAATCATACACCATTCCAGGTTTATCACATTTTGGGCAAATTCCCACATCGATGGAAGAACAATCATCTGCCTTTAGCAAGGAATGGAGTGTCTGAAGGTGTTCTTTCGTGATTTTGTAGATACCATTTATCTTTAGGGTCTTTAAGGTGACATTGTGTTGATTTAATATTGTTACTGCTTTGATGATCCCTTCTGGGGTTAAGCTCATGCATTGAGGTACATATAACTGAGAAATATCAGAGGTCTTTAGTGTAAAATTTTAAATTCTAAAATCATGTAGCAACTCTAGGGATTAAGAAGGAACCTCTGTTAATATAAATAGTGGCGGACCCATGATTTATTTTCTAGGGTAATTAGGATTTTTAACCGCACTTTTAATTACATTTAACAAAGATAATTTAATGTGAATCTTTTAAATTTTAAGATACTTTTATAATAGTATACAAAATTAAAAACCTTGTCAGCCATGATATTATATATATATATATATATATATATATATATATATATATATATATATAGAGAGAGAGAGAGAGGAAAGTTAATTTGAGAACACCTATATTTCGTACGAACTGTGAGAACGGCATCTAAAACCATTCAAATTCAATATTTCTTTTTACACTTATCTTCATTACTAAAATACAGTCTCAAAAACACAATTTACGCGTAAAAATTCAAACGTATACGAAAATAAATTATTTTTACACATGTGTAAATTTACTGTTTATGCATGTGTAAACTGTTCCATTTACACATGTGTAAAAAGTTAATTTGAAAGTGTTTTTGCAAGAAAAGATGAATTATTTGGAAAGAAAATTCATTTATTAATGTTGTATTTTGATTATAATGAGGTTTGTATTAAAAACTTTTTTTATTTTGATTGATTTTTTTACTTGTTCTCACGGTTCTCACAATATTTAGCCTTCTCAAGATAACCCTCCCCTATATATATATATATATATATATATATGGTTGTAAACAAATCAAACATTCAACGAACAGTTCGTGAACTTTTTGGCGGGAAGTTCATTTGTGTTCGCTCGTTTAATAAATGAACAAACACAAACAAGAATTTATGTTCGTGAACGTTCGATAACGTGTTCGTTTATGTTTGTTTGTGTTCGATAGTTCATTGAGATTTTTAACTTTTTATTTTTAATTTAAGTACTTTAAATTTCCCATTGGTAGATTATTTAATATATATTACTGTATCACACATTAATATTACTTCACCTATTTTGATTAACTCATATTTTGGGTGGATTTAATGAAAATTTCATGTTTAATATGATAATTTTGATTTTTTATGAGACACTGTTATTGTAATTATTTGATCAAGACTATGTCAAGTATGTTTAAGTAATTAGATTAGTATATTTTGGAGAGAATGTTTGAGATAAAAAATGTTGACTCCGGCTTTGTTCATGTGTGTTTGTTTGTGTTCCTTTACATTAATTTGTGTTTGTTTGCGCTCGCTTTTTTCCGACGCCTAAATTTAACAAATAAGCACAAACAAAAATGAACGTGTTCATTTCCTTATGAAATGCACACGAATAGAAAATCTTGTCCGGTAAGTGTTCATGAACAGTTCGTGAACAAGTTATTTCGTTAGCAAACAAACACGAACATAAAAACTCGTTTGATAAGTAAGTGTTCATGAACAGTTCGTCAACACGTTATTTTCTTAACAAACGAACACGAAAAAGACCTTGTTCGTGTTCATTTGGTTCGTTTACAGCCCTGTATGTATGTATGTATGTATGTATGTATGTATGTATGTATGTATGTATGTATGTATGTATGTATGTATGTATGTAATTCGGGTTCATCTACAAATGATGAAAATCTTAAGAAGGCTAAGAAGGCATATGAATTGACATGTAAATATCAACTTTGGACTTAGGCTTGGCGTTTTGGATTGTTTTGGCATGATATTATATAGAAAAACAATAAACGTAATAATAAAAAACACAATGCAATGTATACTGACTAAAAACTTAAGACACACTGCCAAGAAAATTAAGTAGAGTGTTTTAAGTGTTGAGCAATGTGTTTTAGTCATGTTTCATGCCTATAATATATTGCATTGTGCTCTAAATAGTTTTTTTTTTTTTTTTTTTTTTTTTTTTTTTTTTTTGTGTTTCCTATATTATACCATGTCAAAAATAACTCAAAACTCATTTCTAAGTCTAAAAATGGTGCCTACATAGACTTCTCATACTTAGGAAAATTGTCATTCGTAAACTAACCCTACCACACACACACACACACACACACACACACATATATATATATATATATATATATATATATATATATATATATATGGGAGGGTTATCTTGAGAACACTAAATATTATCATAACCGTGAGAACAAATGATAAAATCAATTAAAATGTATTTTTCTTAATACAAACCTCATTGTACAACATTAAAAAAGGAATTTTTCTTTCAAATAATTCATTTTTCTTGTAAAAACACTCTAAAATAAACATTTTTACACATGCATAGAAAAATTATTTACGTATACGTTTAAAGTTTTCTGTGTAAATTATCTTTTTGAGATTGCATTTTAATAATAATGATAAGTGTAATTTTTTTTTGGATTTGAACGGCTTTTTATTGAGTTCTCGCGGTTCGCATAAAATATATATGTTCTCAAATTAACCCTCACACACACACACACACACACTAGTGGCGAAGGTAGCTTGTAAGGAGGGGTAGCACTCGCTACCCCTTCCCCTTTCCGGCGTAGTGCAAAATTATTTTTATTTTTTTTACGTTTTTTGTATTACGTTACTCCTAAAATTATATTAACGTTATCCCCCATTTTTATAAAAACCTAAAATACTCTCGAAGTTTACCATAACCCATTGACTCATTTCATTTGTCAATTATAAGATAGAACCTTGGTTCCGAGTATGAACAGATATAGGAAAATAGGGTATTGAGAGAATCTGAGTAGGATTCGGGCAATGATGAATAATATCATACCTTATGTACTCGGATAGGGTAATATCGTGTTTAAGTATAACTGGGTATTGGACACGTATATAGGTCCAGGTGTTAATAACCGCTTTTAAAACGTAAGTTTTTTTTTTAATTATTTTACATAAAAATAAATTCGTTTAAAAGTTATTTTGGTTTGTAATTTGTCAAAATAGTTAAAAAATTACAATAACATAAATTCAACAAAGCACAAATTATTTTCTTTATAATATGCATTATTAAAAAACTTAAATAAAAAAACTCGTAAATTAATATAAAAATATACATTAAAAATTTGGGTATTTTATTGGGTATAGGGTATAACCGCTTCTAGGTATTTTCGGGTATAAATCGGGTACGGTAGCCCAAAATGTATACATTAGGGTAAAAAAATAATAATAAGTTGACATCTTCATCATTACAAAAATATATTATCGATTGTTTCGTTTAGATTATATGAAAGGGTGGTAAAAAAAAATTTAACGTTATCCCTGGAATTTTAGTCTAGATCTGCCACTGACACACACACACATATATACATACATATATATATATATATATATATATATATATATATATTTAAAAATTAATTTTCAGTGAATTTTTATTAAAGATTTTGTTTTGACCTTAAAATTTATGCAAATTCTTGATATCTTATTTTGCATTTTTCAACCATATCAATCAATTTGAAACAATATACTAAAACACCCATTAAAGATGGTAGTTTTAATCAAAATTCATGATGATAAAGTGACCATACCTTGTTAATACCAGGATTATTAGCTACAACATTTAGGAGGCCATCATCTGTAATCTTGCCACAGTTAACAAGAACCAAACTTCTAAGCCTACCCATCGCCTTCGAAGTGATCTTCATCAAAATTTCATCAGAAATCCGCGACCGTTGAAGCTTATCATCCACTACTATGTTCAACCATGGCAAAGTATCATTGTTCAAAGCGTCGTTGAGGGATTTGCATGTTTGAGCCATGGCAAGAAGCTCAAAAAGTGGAAGATAAGGTAATACATGGTACAAAGATTCATGAGGTAGTCCTATGTTTGATGAACCTTGATTCATTTGATGTTGTTTGTGGGTTGCTTCATGTGAAATCTCCATATCCATGGAGAAGCATGATTTACTAAAGCTGGATGGTTGTTTAAAGTTATAAGAGGAATAATTTTTAAAGTTAAAGTGTAACATGTGATTGACGAATATTATTTAAAGTTAAAGTTATAAGAGGAATAATTTTTAAAGTTCAAGAATGTGATTCCAAAAACCTTCTAGTTTTTTATATTGTAAAACCCACCGTTCAGTAAACATGTACACGTTTTTGTTTGGGTGCAAAGTCATGGAAATCCTGTTTGGTTGAAGGGTTGAATCGTTGAATACGAACATGTTCCACATGTTTATTCATAATTCATGTCAAATATATCAACCCTCACTTGGACACGTTTAAAATCAAGTAATGCGAACACAATTCTTTAACCTATATTTTTTTTAACGAGTGCTCAAAAGGGTTTGTCGAGTTGTGTACTCGTAAAAGGCGTTTTCTGTTGACTTGTTCAGTTAAAAGGGTTGATGAGTTAAACAATTTAAAAAAACGTGTTGGTGAATCGTCCGATTTAACAAAACGGGTTATATATGTCAAATCAAACGTGGCGTACTAACTACTGTACTTTTATCAAAAATTTACTGTACTACGTTTTGCAATTTTAGTGGGACAATCAAACATAAAACATACTATATAAAGTACAGAAAGTAAGGAAACCATGTAAGACGACCAAAAACAAAGCATTGTATGTAGATTGATAATTATTTACGACTAGTGTTTTTCCTGCAGGCGTTGTCCCGCAAGCCTGTGGCGTATCAAGCAAACACAAATTTAGAATAACTAATTTAACTACCATCAATGATTATATACTTAGATGGTGTTTGGGATTGCGTTTTAAATCTGATTTTTAGATTATTGCGTTTTGAAAACGCAGATAATCAGTTTTTAATGTTTGGGATTGTGTTCTGAAAACGCAGATAATCAGTTTTTTAGGCTACCAAAACGCAATAAGCTATAAGCAGCTCCACCCCTGCTTTTCCAAAACGCATAATATGTTTTGAATAATCAATCCCAAACACCCCCTTATATATTACAAAATTTACAATAAATTATATTAACACATAAACACATCTATGTCGAACGGAAAAAAATAGATGAAAAACGTTGAACCTCACATGTACGTTGAGGCGTGTTAACTCCAAAAGTATAGAACGAAACATAAAATGAAAAATATGAGGAACCAAAGTTGAAAGTAAAAAAAGTGTTGGAGCTGAATTGCAAAAGATGAAAAGATTTGGATTTAAAGTAAAAAAGAATAAAAAAAGGGCTAAATTGCAAATAAAAAAAAGTATAAAATAGATAAATCAAATAGTTAACTTACCAAAGAGGCAAAGAATAAAACTTTAAAGTTAATGGGCACATAAAAGTAAAACGGCTGACTCAATGGAAGTGGGCTGCAATGATTAACAGATAATGATGTTTAATATTTAAGTTTTGTGTTGTTATTGAATTCTTAGCTTGGTAGGGAAGTAATAAGTTGTATCTATAAAGTTGACAGGGTCGTCCAATGATCTGTAATAGAAGTCGTGGGTTTATTTTCAGTTTTAGTAGCAAACGAAAGTGTCGTTGGTAGCATTCTGTACCTTTTTACCTTTTGTCCCAATAAGATAAAATTGTTACAAATTGAAACCTTGGAATTAGAAACCAAGAACACATTTTTTTTTTTTCTGAAAAACTCTCGGAGCCAAAACTACAACCCACGCATAAACAAAATTGCAATTATAGTGTGAAAATTATCTCTTTTAAAGTGGACTCATGCGGGGCTAATGTAACTTGGACCAGTGATGCCTCAACAACCCCCCCCCCCCCCCCCCCCCCCCATTTTTTATCCCAGTGTTAGATTATTTTTTTCTGTGGTTTTTTAGATATAAATATTACATAAAATTATCCATGTAGTTTAACTCAATTAGGCTACACGGTGCAACGGTGACCACCTCAGGCGTCCTCAGCCAAATTTTGGCCAATAACGCCTCCTTCCGTTGACCCTGACGCCATTGGGGGAGCAGTGAAGGGGTCATGGCGATAATGGCGACGGTTGAGGGTGGGGGGGGGGGGGATGTGGCCACTCTTTGTTTCTTTCTTTTTAAAGAGGAAGACGAAGGGGTTGGTGGTGGTGATGGACGACGGTGGTGTTGCTTGAGGGGTGCAGGTTTAGAGGTGGTGGAAAGTGGTATTGTATGTTTAATTTAAGGGTAAGGGGAAGAATATTAGTAGGGGAGGAAGAAGGGTGGTGTGTCTTTTATATATTTTTTATTAAAAAATAAAATAAATAGATAAAAATAAAAAGTAAACTATTTTTATTTTTAATGTTAGGTATTTTTATTTTTAATGTTAGGTATTTTTATGTTAATGTATTTATTTGTTTTATGTATTTTTATTAAATTTAAATACAGAAAAAACAAAATAAATAAATAAATTATTACGTAATGATGAGGAGGCTTTATTGTATTTCTTGAGTGTTATTGGAAGGATGAATGGAGCCCCCCTTTTTACGTGAAAGTGAGATGGCGCTAATGTGGCAAAATGGAGCCCCTAGGTCCATTCCACACCATGCACTTTAAAGTTTTTACAAAAGTCGCCCTACGAGCAAAATCTTAGCACAATCTTCACATTTGTTAGACCCCACATTGCACGTTGCAGGTGGTTAGACATCCAAACAAGAAAAAGCGTAGGTCAGGGAATAGAAAATCAATACGGTGTTGTAGCATTCAACAGACTCTTGCGGTATAGGGTGATAGGACTGGGTCTACTAAACTCGTCCTAACTCTTCTTGCTAAACCCACATATTAGGGAGTGAATTCTGGGGGGTGTTGTCCATGATACCTCCGAAGGGAATGCCAATATTAAGTAATGTCTTCGGAAAGTTGTTGACGGTCACTTCACAATTGCAGTTATAACGTTATGCTCTTAAGGGGTAGCCCTCTCTTGGATGCCGCTGTGATGGTTTTAATTGATAAGGGACCCCGTATCCCCCCCCCCCCCCCACCCAACTACTTACTAGCTTTATCTATGGATGCTAATTGTGTTCTGGTGATGTGCTGGAAATAGTCTATAAAAATAAAAGAATCTAAGCACTCTAGTAACAATTCTAGACTCAACTAAACTAGACTATAAGACAGATAAGTCTACATATCAATGAAGTGAAAACTAAGCAAGTCTGGATATCGAACCCACATGACACAGCTAGAAAGTTAAACTAGACTTAACTAAGACTTAGGTTTAAAAGATGATTTATGGTTTGAAGCAAATTATAAAATAAAGCTGAAGCAAGAAAAAATAGACAAATAAAAAACTAGAGATAGTAGGATGTAAATCAATGAGAATTAAGAACCACCTGAGTAATGAATTCCTAAGAATAATGTATTGATCTCTAAGAATGACCAATGACTAAAAGTGTATAATTTCTAACCTGAATGGCCTCTCGCTAAAGATGAACAATCCTATAGTACTTAAGAAGCTTGAAGTGTGATCCACACTCTCAAATTCCTAAAAAACAATATATTAAGAATAATCAGAACAAAGAATGAATGCTAAAGAGAATTAGCTCGCCCTAGCGATACCAAATTACACAACTATCAAATATGAAAACTATAACACCCCAACCGATGGTGGAAACATCGGGGTGTTACATAGTGATGATTATTTAATAGCTCATGGCACTAATAAAGTTTGCTATTTCATTTAACTTGAATTAAATTTCCGCACACCAATCAAACATTTACATCTTGATGAATTAAAATACAGATTCTTAATTTAAAATAATCTAGGTCCAAAGCTTCTGTGGAATCCAAACTTGTAAACTCCCGGTAGCAATTAGAATCTAAAATGTGATACCCCGCAAATTCAGGTTCTCACTTTGACTAAACTCTAGTTACATTCCTTGCATTCTACATAACTAGGGTTAGCTAAACAGGACACACGTTGCATAGTTATAAGTTAATAACTGCATGAATTGGTAATCCAGGGAATTACCAAAACTACTTACACGAGTCTTGAACATTGAACGTTGGTGAAATAATAAAACAAATTATTGTAAAATAAATTGTTTGATATTATTTGCAATTATGTGCTTATTTGAATTGATTTTTGAACTTATGTGACGTTACATAATATTATGCGAAACACGGTACCGAGCTCGTAACCAATACTTGACAGAATGAGGATCATATATAAGTTATAAAATATTGGTTTAAATATTTTATAGATTTATTATATTTTATATATAAACTATTACGCGAAATTATTTAGAATTAAACGAAACTAATTTTGTACGCGAGTATACGAGACCGGGTCCGTAACCGACTATGGTCAGACCGAGAGTTATAAGCTAGTTAGAAAATATTTGGGTTAAATATTTTATAGATTAATTATTATACATATTAATTATATATATATATATATATATAATTTATTTAAAAAAAATTGTGATGTTGAAGTTGGCACAAGGCCAAGTCAACGAGGCATTAGTTGACTCAAAATGAATTGACTTCAAAAAAAAAAATAGATTGTGATGTTTCTAGGAAATAATAAACGCTAGAGGAAAAAAAAATATAAATAAGGTGGGACAAGGATTTGGGCAGAAGACGCCGTGGATCATTCATCCACTTGGGCTGTCACGCGTGGAAATAAGGCAAGCAGACCCAACAGCTTGTTTAAGGCCCAAATCGCTGCAGCTTATATTTAAAAACGTTTTTAGGTAAAATTTTCATTATAAATCAACCCTAATCCACCCCAACCTGCATAATCACGAAAATATAAAATCTAACCTGTGCCTTAATCAAGAAACCATTAATTTTGAAGCTTGGGGAGGTATAGGATCAATTGGTTGAAGAGCTTAAGGTATATTAATCCTTCTTGTATATGTAATTCTTTTTAATCATGTTTTAAAACACCACAAACTTGTTTGTCCAGATCTGATGTGGGTCTATAATGACCAAAACATAAATTTTATTAAGATTAACATGTTAAACATTAAGTTTTGTGATTATTATGTGGTGTGTTACATGTTAATGTATGGTTTTGATTTATAAACATGTAGGGTTTATAGATAATAATATTTGTAATAAAAACATACATGTTGGGACTGATATGTTATATGATCATGATGTATGACATGTTTATGATAATATTTAGGCGATATTATGGTTATAGAATGCGTTAATAATAAGATCTTAGCATGTTTAAAATCTGGACAGATTGACTAGGTCGACTTGTGGAGTCTGTAACATGACATTAAAGTATTTGTTTTGATGATTTCTTTGCATGAACATGTTGTACAAGGTCTTAGCTTTTTATAATGGGCAAAATCGTCTGCTTTGGATGTCGTTTGAATAGTTTTTGGAATTTTCTTTGATTAAAGGTCATATCAGATTTTCAGATTAACAAACTGAGTCAACTTTAAACAATTATAACTCGAGTTTTACAAGAAATTAAGTTATGAAATTTGGACAGTATGTTAACATTGGAATAACTTGGCTTTTCCAAGTGGATTCATCTCGTTTGGGTGAATACACAATTTTTGGGAATTTTTCTACTAAACTGACCTGCTGTGGAAATTTTCTGGACATAGCTGTGTTGTACGAATTTTAATAATTTTTGTGTTTGGTTTTGAGACAAAACAAAAATATGAGTTGTTAAGTGAATTCCAAATAATATTCAGTAAAAATTTTAGAGGTTAACTCACTGATTAAGTATTTTAAATAAATTGGTTTTGATGACGCACAATCTGTCCTAAAAACACAGATTGTGTATTATGTGTTTATGTGATTAATTGAGGTCCTAGGTGGTATGCAATTGATGTGTAACTGAACGGACACTTGTATGAGACGCATATGGAATGTAAAAACTAAATATAACCAACATATTCACCAACGAGTCCGTAGGGTTTACTTATGCATGTAGAATCACTAGGTGTCACTTACACGCTTTTGAACATTTAAAACGCCTTGGACAAACGAGTTATATGGTGTAATGATATTACGCCTATACTCACTTAATGACACTGTTATTAGGGTGTCGGTAGCATATATTACTTGTTGTTCGGATTCCTTGCTTGCACGTTAAGGTGAGTTTACGGCCCCTCTTTTAACTGGTTTCACTTTTTGGGGGAGAAAACATGTGTTAAACTTATGTTTTGGTAACAACTGTCATACTATGGGTTTCTATGGTTTACTATACGATCTTTGGAAGTCCCGGGGGAAACCATGAATGTGCGGGTTAGCATAACGGGGAAATGTGAATAGATCTATTGGGAGTGACCAACCCCGCTCGTCGGCTTGGAGGGCCGGGCGAGTGCATATTGTCTCAAACAGGAACAGGTTTACTATTCGGGCACAACATCTGGTTTGCGAGTTAGTAATGGTTTTCCAATCGTAGATGTAACAAAACATACGCCTAGCTAGCGTACTTTGGTTTGCAAATTGATATAGTATGGACAGGTTGAACTTGGTACTTTAATTACAAACCTGTAAACTCACCAGCATTTTTGTGCTGACGTAACTCTTACATGTTTTCTCAGGTCGCTAAGGTAGCACTACGGAACTAGGGCGCACGCGTCTGCACGGCGTCTAGTTAGGGTTGCATGGTTTTCAAACACTAAATAATTTGGTTTACTTTTGGATTATGTTTTGAGAATAAGCTTCCGCTGTATTTGGGGATTTTAAACTATGTTTTTGAAATTGCATATGTTCATTTAGATGTGTTAATTGTGATCGTTGACTTGGATCCTGGTTTGTCATGCGCCTTGCGGTAAAACTCCGCAAGTTGATTTTGAGGGTGTGACAGATTGGTATCAGAGCCAATGGTTATAGTGAACTAGGACTGCATGTAGAGTCTAGTCTATAGCCGAGTCGCACACACTAGATGATCACATAGTACTAAACATTATGGTGGGTTACGTATGGCCTTGTCGGGGTGTCTCTAAATCATCTGACCTTCCTATGTTACATCATCCGTTCTATCTTAGGTCGGGTTACTTGCTTTCTTGGCAGTGTGGTATATTGGGGTAAATCGTGTACTCTTGAGATTTGTCCAAGGCTCGGACATCTCCCTTTCATACTCCAATAGAAACACTTGCCATAAACTACCGTAGCATTACGGTGTATAGCTAAGAGTCTATGTCCGGTGATTTGAACTTTGAACTAGGAGAACACTTGGAGGACCATGTAGAGCGGTTTATCATTTTGGGTGCACACAAAATCATAAACCGAAATGCATGAAAGCCCTAGTGAGCTCTGGGTTTGAAGGGATAGTCCTGGGTTGGATCTAGCTTTGATCTTGTGAACGCTAGTGGTTACCATTAGCTGTTAATCCACCCCCACCTATGTGTACCTACAAGATGTTTCGGGACTGTAAGCCCCAGGAATTCTCTGGCATTGAGGGTGCAGTGAGCTTGCTCAGGTGGCTGGAAAAAGGTGGAGTCAGTGTTTCTGATGTGCAACTGTCTCCCAGAGGATCGAGTCAAGTATGCTGCTGCGTTATTCCAGGATGTTGCTTTGACCTGGTGGAACAATATCACCCAGAATATGGGTATAGGGGAGGCTTATGCTATGCCTTGGGAAAATTTTGTTCAACTACTGAAGCGAGAGTACTGTCCAAGGGAAGAAGTTCAGAACCTAGAGCACGAGGTGTGGAACCTCAAGATGACCGGGTCAGAGATTGAAAAGTATACGGTAAGACGTAATGAGTTGGCAGTGCTGTGTCCTGATCTGCATGTGCCAGAATACAGGAGGATTGAACACTATATCTCGGGGCTAGTACCAGAGATCGCAGGATTGGTGGCTGTGGGGAATCTTCCTACATACTCAGAGGTGGTCCGATCGGCTCACAGGATGACAAACTTGAAGGTGAATGAGGGTATTTTGCCTGCTAAGGGTTCGACTGTCAAGGCCCCGGAGAATAACGAGCGTAAATGGGATAATGAGGGGAAAGGATCTGTGCCAGCATCATCCCAACAGGGTAAGAGGTTCGATAGCGGGGGTTCTTCTTCTTCTGGTACCAAACCGGGTGGTTATGCGGGGAAATTACCTAAGTGCAACAAATGTGGGCGTCATCATCAGGGGGACTGCGACCGTAATCGTTGCCATCACTGTCAGCGACTTGGGCATTTTGCTAAAGATTGTCAGGTGACACTTCCATCGACCCAGGCCCCAATTACTAACTCGGCTCCTACTGCTCAAGGAAAGACGGGGAAACAGGGTTGCTACAACTGTGGGGAGACTGGGCATTACAAGAAGGAGTGCCCGAAACTGAAGCAGGGCGGGGATGTGAGGGATAGAAACGGTAACGGGAACAACGGGGGCGGTGGCAGGAATGCACGTGCCTTCGTCATTGGAGCCGCAGAGGCTAGACAGGATCCTGACACAGTTACCGGTACGTTCCTTCTCAATAATCGCTCTGTTAGTGTTTTATTTGATTCCGGTGCCGATAAAAGTTTTGTATCTATGGAAGTTAGTCGACTGCTAGATGTAGTACCCGTACCATTAGAGGCTAAGTATGTAATTGAGTTGGCCGACGGAAAAAAGATTGAAGCTACTTGTATCCTTCGGGAGTGTCGACTAGAGTTGTCGGGTTTGTCTTTCCCCATCGACCTTATGCCGGTACCTTTGGGTAGTTTTGACGTTGTTTTAGGCATGGATTGGTTGTCTTTGCATCGCGCTGAGATCGTTTGTTACGACAAGATTATTCGGATTCCCCTCCCTGATGGAGAATTCCTTTCTGTGTACGGTATCAAGGGCGGTGCTCCGCTAAATCTCATCTCCAGCATGAAAGCCCTTAAGTATCTTCGAAAGGGTTATTCGGCCGTTTTGGCACTTTTATCTATTTCCTCTACCGATGAGAAGAAGATCGACGATATTCCTGTTGTACGCGAGTTTCCTGATGTATTTCCCGATGATTTATCTGGTCTTCCTCCCCATCGTCAGGTTGAGTTCAGTATTGATCTTGTACCGGGGGCTGCTCCTATTGCTCGGGCCCCCTACCGTCTTGCACCTCCCGAGATGCAGGAATTGTCCAGTCAGTTACAGGAACTCTTGGACAAGGGTTTCATCAGACCAAGTTCTTCCCCTTGGGGAGCCTCGATTCTGTTCGTTAAGAAGAAGGATGGAAGTTTTCGGTTGTGTGTGGATTGCAGAGAATTGAACAAAGTGACCATCAAGAACCATTATCCTCTTCCACGTATTGATGATCTATTCGACCAACTCCAGGGTTCTAGCTACTACTCTAAGATTGATTTGAGGTCCGGTTATCACCAGTTGCGCGTAAGGGAAGCTGACATTGCAAAAACTGCCTTTCGTACACGTTATGGCCATTTTGAGTTCTTGGTCATGCCTTTCGGTCTCACAAACGCACCGGCGGTTTTCATGGAGTTGATGAACCGCGTTTGCAAACCATATCTTGACAAGTTCGTCATCGTGTTTATTGATGACATCCTGATTTACTCCAAGAACAAGACCGAACACGAGGAACACCTGCGTTTGGTTTTAGAACTTTTGCGACGGGAACAACTTTACGCTAAGTTCTCTAAATGTGACTTTTGGATTCGAGAAGTCCAATTTCTTGGACATGTGGTTAACGAGGCAGGAATACATGTTGATCTCGCCAAGATTGATGCTATAAAAAGTGGGAGGCTCCTACGACTCCTAAGACTCGCGGGATATTATCGCAGATTCATTGAGGGATTCTCTAAGATCACTCAACCCCTCACTGCCTTGACACAGAAGGGTATTACTTACAAGTGGGGAGATGCCCAAGAATCTTCTTTTCAATTATTAAAGTCGAAACTTTGCAGTGCACCTATACTATCATTACCTAAGGGTACAGAGGACTTCGTGGTGTACTGTGATGCGTCTATCCAAGGGTTAGGGTGTAAACTGATACAGCGCGATAAGGTGATCGCGTATGCCTCACGACAATTAAAGGTTCATAAGAAGAATTACACCACCCATGACTTGGAACTGGGAGCAGTGGTTGTTGCTCTAAAAGATCTGGAGGCATTATCTCTATGGGACGAAGTGTACGAGCTTCACTGACCACAAGAGCCTCCAACACCTATTCGATCAAAAGGAGCTGAGCATGCGACAACGTCGATGGGTCGAGCTTCTGAATGATTATGACTGTGCCATCAAGTATCTTCCAGGGAAAGCTAACGTAGTAGCTGATGCCCTCAGTCGTAAGGAAACGAAACCTAAACGAGTGCGAGCTTTACAACTTACCGTACATTGTAATCTTCCTGATAAGATACTTGAAGCCCAGGGCGAGGCTTTGAAAGAAGAAAACATCAGGCTTGAAAGTTTACATGGTATGGATAAGCACCTGGAACTAAAAACAGATGGTCTTTAATACTTCTTGAACAGAGTCTGGATACCACGTTATGGGGATCTCAGACAACTAGTGCTCGATGAAGCTCACACCTCTCGATATTCGGTACATCCTGGTTCAGATAAGATGTACCAAGATCTCAAAACTCTTTACTGGTGGCCAAACATGAAAGCTGAAATAGCCACTTATGTTAGTAAGTGCTTGACTTGTGCGAAGGTTAAGATTGAATATCAGAAACCTTCAGGCCTACTCCGGCAACTAGAAATCCCTATGTGGAAATGGGACGGAATTTCTATGGATTTTATCACAAAGCTTCCTAGAACGCCAACAGGCCATAACATGATTTGGGTTATCGTGGATCGTTTAACCAAATCGGCACACTTTCTGGCAATAAAAGAAACGGACTCGCTGGAGAAACTAGCAAATCTCTACGTCAAGGAGGTAGTCTCTAGGCATGGGGTGCCTACTTCTATTATATCTGATCGCGATGCGCGATTCACTTCTCATTTTTGGACTACTCTCCAAAACTCTTTGGGAACTCGCTTAGATATGAGCACAACCTATCACCCACAGACGAATGGACAGAGTGAACGAACCATCTAAACATTGGAAGATCTGCTACGAGCGTGCGTGGTGGATTTTGGCAACAGTTGGGATAAGCACTTGCCTTTGATTGAATTCTCGTATAACAACAGTTACCCCACTTCAATACAGTGTGCACCTTTAGAGGCACTTTATGGACGCATGTGTAGGTCTCCCATCTGCTGGACTGAAGTTGGGGATAGCCAGCTAACAGGTCCCGAACTCGTGCACGAAACTTCTGAGAAGATAGTGCAAATCAGAAACCGGATGGCTGCTGCTCGTGATCGACAGAAAAGTTACGCTAATAAGCGTAGGAAACCTTTGGAGTTCTAGGTTGGGGACAAGGTTCTATTAAAGGTGTCACATTGGAAAGGGGTGATACGCTTTGGAAAACGGGGAAAATTGAACCCACGATACGTTGGACCATTCGAGATTGTCGAAAGGATTGGTCCGGTAGCTTATAAGTTAAACTTGCCTGATGAACTCAGTGGAGTGCACAATGTATTCCACATATCAAACCTAAAGAAATGCCTATCGGATACGACACTGGTAGTGCCACTGGAGGAGACCCAGGTGGACGACCAGCTACGGTTTGTGGAAGAACCAGTGGAGATTCTTGAGCGGGGCATCAAGAAACTCAAACAAAACACTATACCTATTGTTAAGGTACGATGGAATTCCCTGTCTAGGACCGGGATACACGTGGGAACGCATGGATAAAATGCGGCTCAGATACCCACATCTTTCTACTGAACCTGAACATGCGTATGAACTAAACTTTAAACGTGAAGCGACTCACTCAAAGTGAATTTCGGGGCGAAATTCCTTTCAACTTGGGGATGATGTGACATCCGGTAACCAAGCATACAATTTTACACTGGCTTCACTGTTTACTTGCTGAATTTCGGGACAAAATTCTTTTCAACTTGGGGATGATGTGATACCCCGCAAATTCAGGTTCTCACTTTGACTAAACTCTAGTTACATTCCTTGCATTCTACATAACTAGGGTTAGCTAAACAGGACACACGTTGCATAGTTATAAGTTAATAACTGCATGAATTGGTAATCCAGGGAATTACCAAAACTACTTACACGAGTCTTGAACATTGAACGTTGGTGAAATAATAAAACAAATTATTGTAAAATAAATTGTTTGATATTATTTGCAATTATGTGCTTATTTGAATTGATTTTTGAACTTATGTGACGTTACATAATATTATGCGAAACACGGTACCGAGCTCGTAACCAATACTTGACAGAATGAGGATCATATATAAGTTATAAAATATTGGTTTAAATATTTTATAGATTTATTATATTTTATATATAAACTATTACGCGAAATTATTTAGAATTAAACGAAACTAATTTTGTACGCGAGTATACGAGACCGGGTCCGTAACCGACTATGGTCAGACCGAGAGTTATAAGCTAGTTAGAAAATATTTGGGTTAAATATTTTATAGATTAATTATTATACATATTAATTATATATATATATATATATAATTTATTTAAAAAAAATTGTGATGTTGAAGTTGGCACAAGGCCAAGTCAACGAGGCATTAGTTGACTCAAAATGAATTGACTTCAAAAAAAAATAGATTGTGATGTTTCTAGGAAATAATAAACGCTAGAGGAAAAAAAATATAAATAAGGTGGGACAAGGATTTGGGCAGAAGACGCCGTGGATCATTCATCCACTTGGGCTGTCACGCGTGGAAATAAGGCAAGCAGACCCAACAGCTTGTTTAAGGCCCAAATCGCTGCAGCTTATATTTAAAAACGTTTTTAGGTAAAATTTTCATTATAAATCAACCCTAATCCACCCCAACCTGCATAATCACGAAAATATAAAATCTAACCTGTGCCTTAATCAAGAAACCATTAATTTTGAAGCTTGGGGAGGTATAGGATCAATTGGTTGAAGAGCTTAAGGTATATTAATCCTTCTTGTATATGTAATTCTTTTTAATCATGTTTTAAAACACCACAAACTTGTTTGTCCAGATCTGATGTGGGTCTATAATGACCAAAACATAAATTTTATTAAGATTAACATGTTAAACATTAAGTTTTGTGATTATTATGTGGTGTGTTACATGTTAATGTATGGTTTTGATTTATAAACATGTAGGGTTTATAGATAATAATATTTGTAATAAAAACATACATGTTGGGACTGATATGTTATATGATCATGATGTATGACATGTTTATGATAATATTTAGGCGATATTATGGTTATAGAATGCGTTAATAATAAGATCTTAGCATGTTTAAAATCTGGACAGATTGATTAGGTCGACTTGTGGAGTCTGTAACATGACATTAAAGTATTTGTTTTGATGATTTCTTTGCATGAACATGTTGTACAAGGTCTTAGCTTTTTATAATGGGCAAAATCGTCTGCTTTGGATGTCGTTTGAATAGTTTTTGGAATTTTCTTTGATTAAAGGTCATATCAGATTTTCAGATTAACAAACTGAGTCAACTTTAAACAATTATAACTCGAGTTTTACAAGAAATTAAGTTATGAAATTTGGACAGTATGTTAACATTGGAATAACTTGGCTTTTCCAAGTGGATTCATCTCGTTTGGGTGAATACACAATTTTTGGGAATTTTTCTACTAAACTGACCTGCTGTGGAAATTTTCTGGACATAGCTGTGTTGTACGAATTTTAATAATTTTTGTGTTTGGTTTTGAGACGAAACAAAAATATGGGTTGTTAAGTGAATTCCAAATAATATTCAGTAAAAATTTTAGAGGTTAACTCATTGATTAAGTATTTTAAATAAATTGGTTTTGATGACGCACAATCTGTCCTAAAAACACAGATTGTGTATTATGTGTTTATGTGATTAATTGAGGTCCTAGGTGGTATGCAATTGATGTGTAACTGAACGGACACTTGTATGAGACGCATATGGAATGTAAAAACTAAATATAACCAACATATTCACCAACGAGTCCGTAGGGTTTACTTATGCATGTAGAATCACTAGGTGTCACTTACACGCTTTTGAACATTTAAAACGCCTTGGACAAACGAGTTATATGGTGTAATGATATTACGCCTATACTCACTTAATGACACTGTTATTAGGGTGTCGGTAGCATATATTACTTGCTGTTTGGATTCCTTGCTTGCACGTTAAGGTGAGTTTACGGCCCCTCTTTTAACTGGTTTCACTTTTTGGGGGAGAAAACATGTGTTAAACTTATGTTTTGGTAACAACTGTCATACTATGGGTTTCTATGGTTTACTATACGATCTTTGGAAGTCCCGGGGGAAACCATGAATGTGCGGGTTAGCATAACGGGGAAATGTGAATAGATCTATTGGGAGGGACCAACCCCGCTCGTCGGCTTGGAGGGCCGGGCGAGTGCATATTGTCTCAAACAGGAACAGGTTTACTATTCGGGCACAACATCTGGTTTGCGAGTTAGTAATGGTTTTCCAATCGTAGATGTAACAAAACATACGCCTAGCTAGCGTACTTTGGTTTGCAAATTGATATAGTATGGACAGGTTGAACTTGGTACTTTAATTACAAACCTGTAAACTCACCAGCATTTTTGTGCTGACGTAACTCTTACATGTTTTCTCAGGTCGCTAAGGTAGCACTACGGAACTAGGGCGCACGCGTCTGCACGGCGTCTAGTTAGGGTTGCATGGTTTTCAAACACTGAATAATTTGGTTTACTTTTGGATTATGTTTTGAGAATAAGCTTCCGCTGTATTTGGGGATTTTAAACTATGTTTTTGAAATTGCATATGTTCATTTAGATGTGTTTATTGTGATCGTTGACTTGGATCCTGGTTTGTCATGCGCCTCGCGGTAAAACTCCGCAAGTGGATTTTGAGGGTGTGACATAAAACATGTTAAGTTAGAAATGAAGGGGGTCAAGTACAAGTACTGTGATGGAAAACAATCAAAGATAGTATGTATGAACATGATCTACTGGTAGCTCAAGTCATTGTTTGTACAATCAACTCTTATGTCGATTGAGACCTAACTCGCAAGTTAGTAATTGTTCTTACGGTTTCTATTATCCCCGAATTTATGCGGGGGTGGGGTTGTCAGACCAATAACGCTATAATCTACACAGACGCCTTGATCAAAGTTAATGAATGTACTGAGACGAACTATATACCACAACCAGTTCACAAGTGTATGAGTTTATAGTGTGATGCGAAAACGTAATTGCACAAGTTTCAAACATGTTTCAACCCAAAAACATTGAAAACAGTAAAAAGTGAGGATATGTAAACTCACCTTGAAAGTAGTTGATCGCACTAAAATGTAGTCTATGTTGGCCAGAAGTCCCGAGGAGTTATCCTAGTTTAAATACAAGGATTTTTTTTTTTGAAAAGAAAACTTCATTAAACACAACTCAAAGAGTCCTCAAAGAAAGGACCTAAGAGCGAAAAAACGAAAAACATCAATCCAAAGGACAAATACACCACGTTTTCCACTCAACATCTTTATGTCTAGACCTATGACGATACCAAAAAAATGACATAGACTTAACATTCTCTACAATCTCGATAGGTCTTCGTCTATTATTATTAAACACCCGATTGTTCCGTTCGTTCCAAATCACCCACAAAGCTGTATATACTATACCTCTTAGAACCCTTCTTGACTGTTTAGAGTTGAAATTAAACTGTGGCATGTTGAGAAGGTCTGAAATCTGAAAAATGAAGCTGTGCGGGAGCGGGCACCAAGTTTCAATCCGAAACCACACTTCTTGGGAGAACTCGCAGCCAGTAAAAAGATGGATAGCAGTTTCCGGGACTTCCTGACAAAGAGTGCAAACGTGTTGATTAATAGTAACTCCGCGTTTGATAAGCTCGTCTATAGTAGGCAGCCGATTTAGCGCAAGCCTCTAAATCATAATCCTACACTTAAGAGGAACCCAAGTCTTCCAATGATTAAGAGGCCTGTTTGGGTCTGAAGTATTATGCGAGAGGAGTTTCTTTGCCGTGGCCACTGTAAACACGCCATCTTTATTCCCTTTCCACTTCCAACAATCGCTACCATCTTTCTGTGATACCTCATGGATATCTCGGACACTTCCTCGGCTGAAGAGGGCTGCGAACGCCAATCCCAATTCATTATCTTGTAGTTATTCTCCCAAATGATCCGTTTAGACACCGAAACCCATTTTTTTCTTTCGAGCCTAAAAAGATTAGGATATACCTCCCGATGCTGGACGTCCCTCAACCATATATCACCCCAAAAACATAAGGTGTGGCCGTCCCTAAACTCTCCGACAAAGTGAGAATTTAACGACAAACCGTTTGACAACTTTTTTTCCCCCACTTTGACTATATATTTCCAACAACCACTTAACGCCGCATTACAAGGGAGCATAGCCCACGGTCTAGACGCACCATGGCATACCATAATAATCTTCTTCCATAAGCTATCACCCTCTCTTTTAAACCTCCACGTCCATTTAAGCAACAAAGCGTCATTAACCTCTTTTAATTTAGACACGCCCAACCCCCCCCCCCCCCTATTTTTTGGGGTGGTCACTACGTCCCATGCCACCCAAGAAATCTTTTTGTCAACACAAGGCCCTGCCCATAAAAAACGCCTCATTATAGATTCAATGGAGTCGATAACCGCCTTTGGCGCTTTATAGAGTGAAAAATAATATATTGGAAGGTTCTCCAAAACCGACTTGATAAGAACTAAGCGGCCGCCAATCGATAGGGTTCTAGCTTTCCACGAAGCTAGACGATTTCGGACCACTTCAATCACATTATTCCAATTATTAACCCGAGACATCTTGGCACCAACTTTAATACCGAGATAGTTAAAAGGAAAATAACCTCTTTTACACCCCAAAAACTCAATCATGTTGTCCACCTCTATGTCCTCCACTCCAATACCAAATATATTAGATTTGTGAATATTTATACGGAGACCCGAGCATAGATAAAAAATACGAAGGACCCGGGCAATGGCCTGGATGTTTTCACGCGACCAATGACCCATAATGAGAGCGTAATCTGCATAAAACAAATGAGACAACACTTCATCACCTGCGATGTGAACACCCTTGAAAACATCTATCTCTTGAGCTTTTTTCAATAACCAGGATAATGCTTCCATGACAATTAAGAAAAAGAAAGGGGATAAAGGGTCTCCTTGTCGAAGGCCTTTTTCACATCTAAATTCGAAAGTCGGGGAACCATTAACCAACACCGCGGCTCTAGCAGAAGTGCAAATACATTTGATCCATTTACACCACAACGGGTGGAAACCCATCTGCGACAGTATAGACAGTTTGAAGTTCCAATTGACATTGTCATTGGCCTTCTCAAAGTCTATTTTACGTAAAAACGTCTTTTTGTTTCTTTTTTTCAAGCACTCCATCACTTCGTTAAGCATGAGGGGACCGTCGAGAATAAAACGCTCAGCTAAGAATGCCGATTGAGCCTCAGAAATAACCTGGCCCATCACCTTTTTGAGCCGGTTCGCAAGGATTTTGGAAATTACCTTGTTAACCATCCCAACAAGAGTGATCGGCCTATAATCTTTTAAACCCATGGGAGATTTCACCTTCGGAATTAATGTGATAAAAGTTGTCCCGCAACCAAAACTAAAAGAACCCGAAGAATGAAGTCCTGCAAAATATTAAAGAAATCGTCGTCAAACAAATTCCAGAACCGTTTGACAAAACGGAAATTAAATCCGTCGGGACCCGGCGCTTTATTGGAACCGCACTCGAAAACCGCATCTTTGATTTCCTTTCTAGTAAATGCTTGAACCATATTAATGCTATCAAGATCGTTCAATTTTTTTAAACCTTCACACATTAAATCTGGTCGAACAGGGCAATGTTCTTTGAAATGGTTTCTAAAAAATCGCATCACCTCCCTCTTGACAAGCGATGGTTTTGTAACCCACTCGTCGTTTACTAGAATGCCTGGGATTGAGTTAATAGCCTTCCTACCATTCACCACATTATGGAAAAAATTAGAATTCTCATCTCCCAAGGCCGCCCATTTAACATGGGATTTTTGGCGAATATCCCAAGCCTTTAAATGTTCAATTTCTTCTAAAGCTGTCTTGCATTCAGACCAAATCCACAGGTCCGCTTCTTCCAACTCATTACTTTCCATGCGGCTTTCGAACTCTTCCTTTTCTTCACGTAGATGAGTCTCCGTTTCCTTTTCTTTAGAGCTGTAAACATTATACCATTCCTTTAGAGAATAGCGAAGCCTCTTTAGTTTATTATAAAGATTACGGGCCGTTATTAATCCAAGCTTCCCAAACGTTGTTGATTACATCAATGCATCCCGGACGATCTAACCACGAGTCAAACATCCGAAAGGGTTTATGCCCAAAATTTGTATCGATAATAGAGAATACCAAAGGAGAGTGATCTGATAAAATTTCTTTTCAACACCCGCACACAAGCATTCGGCCACCTATTAAAAACATTGTCGCACACAAAAAATCTATAAATTATACTCCACGTACACACACCGCATCTGTTAGACATGAACGTATATGGAGATCCCTTCAATCCGTATTATCTAAGACCCGCTGAATTGATAAACTCGTTGAAATCATAGGCGCAAACCGAATCAAAAGATGAATTCTTTCGCTCATCCCGACTTCTAACCGCATTAAAGTCCCCAAAAACTATCCACCACCCTTCGGAAGAATCGATAAGATTAGTAATTTACCCCACATATTTCTTTTTTCAACATTCGTTTGTGGGGCGTAAACGTTGAGCAAATTGATACGCATAGAGCCCGCCATTACAGTACCCGCCACATGAATAAAATTCCTATCTTTATTAACCACATCCTTCGTAAACACCTTAGGATCCCAAATGCTCACAAGGCCCCCTGAGTTACCGGTGGTATTAACAAAGTCATATTCAAAACCCGTAACCCCCTCCCCCCCTTAAAAAAAAAATATAAACCAATGACGATTGAATGTCACTAGTTAAAGATTCTTGCATACCAATAAAAGACACCCCATGCTCTTGTTTTTTTTTTTTTTTTGATCCAACCCGCTTTACCGAAAACCCCAACCCCTCTAATATTTATGGATAAACAATTCATTTAATACCTCCTTGTACCCCTTCAGAAGCGATGGGATCAAGAACCAACTTGTGGGCATCACTCAAATTTGCTCCCAATTTCTCACCCAAAACGATCGTGGCATCAACCTCATCATCACAAGTACCATTCAAGTTCGAAACAGTACCAACAGGCATCATTGATGGACCTGCACGTTCCTGTTCAGTGACCAAAATAGGCTCAACATTTTCACCCTGTTCCACAAACTGGTCCAGCCCAAACAAGTCTTCATCCCCTTTGGGCTTTTTTCCAATCTTTGTCTTCTCCAAACTACTAGAATAAGTGGGGTTAGACCTATTATGAGAGCCCAACAAGGATTTCTTTTTTCTTTTTAGAATCTAGATACTAGGCCCATCATTAAGTTTGTCCACGTTACATTCTTTTTCAAAATCAAAACAATTCCCGGGTCCACAAACATATTATTGTCATCGTCAATTCCCGCCTCCATAATGGGAGCATTTAATGCGTCATTAGTATGGCAAGTATTTTCCACAAACGTATTATTAGGGTGGTTATATTTAAACCCCCCCCACCTTCTATTTTAACCCCCTCCAAGCGCCTCGCTTAGGCCTAAGCGAGGCGCTTGGAGGGGGTAATTTATTTTGGTAGTTTTTTGATGTTTTGAGTTGTTTTTTTTTTAATTTAATAATTATAAAAAGTTAAAAAAAATTAAAAAACAAAGTAATAACCCTCAACATTGTCAATGACTTAAACTTGACATCATCAACCACGTAAAGTCAATGAATGCGGTATGCGCGTTAAATTTCATTAAATGCGGCAACACAGGCAAGTCCTCGTCTGATAACAACTGAAAAGTAGCCGGTGCAAGTTATGTTGTAGCTTCCAAAACACGACGTCGTTGTTGCTCATATGTTTTTATCTATTCTCTTATTCTCTGTATCTCTAGTTCTCGATGGATTATTGCTCTCACCCCCTGGATCAGAGAGATTCAAGCTAATTAAACTCATATCTCAAGCCGGTGCAAGTTATGTTGTAGCATCCTTGATCATCTTCTTGTTCAACACACACCAGCTTTTTCATCACAGTTTCCAACCACTAATACCAGATTGATGATACTCAATTTCGGTTGATATAGAGTATATCAGAGAAAGATTTAGTTGAAAGTGGATACAATGGATCAGAGAGATTTAAGCTAATTAAACTCATATCTCAAGCCGGTGCAAGTTATGAAATGACACATGCAGAACGTAATGTCATGCACAATGTGATTTGTATTAATGGCAAAATGATTTGTAAGGGAAGAAGAAGAGAATGTTATATATGTTTACCTTCCCATGGAAACTCTGAAGACCTTAACGGAGGTTTGCTAGAGGGTCATTGGTCTTCAGAGTTTCCAACCCCTAATACATTCATCAAAGGATATTCATGTGAGAATGATTTCGTACAAGATTCCTATGCAAGCAAGTCAAATTCAGTTGTTAGACCAACTTGAGATATGAGTTTAATTAGCTTAAATCTCTCTGATCCATGATATGAGAGAATAAGAGAAGAGATAATAACATATGAGCTTCAACATAACTTGCACCAACTTGAGATATGAGTTTACAGGTAAAGAGATGAAAACCACTACTAGGGTTCTTTTCAGTGAAGGCTGCGAAAAGCATGCAACGGATGATTGCCAATGAGATTGATAACTGGACAGGTTAGCCAGGTGTTTGTCAAAAAGGTAGAGCACACCACTAGAGCAAAAAGTTGTGTGTATGAATAGTGACCCTCTGGCAAACCTGCCATTAATCGGTTTTATTTAGCGTAAAAAGTTCATTGTACACATACCTCCTTATCTAAAAACAAATCACATCATTGTAGAGGTTACTAGGTTACTCATTACCGTTGGGCGTTGAAGGTAAACATGGACAGTGAGAAGTGAGATTGATAACTTCTCTATGGAAGTTGCTAAAATAGTTAAACAAAAGCTGAAATTGAACAGTTATTTGGCAACATACTTGAAATCAATGGGAAGATAAATAATCCTCATCCACAATGTTCTTACCTATGAGTTTAATTAGCTTGAATCTCTCTGATCCATGGTATCCACTTTCAGAATCTGAAGAGAAGCTATCATCTCAGAGAGATATCTGTCAAGTCCAAATATTGCAAGTCCAAATCATTGTACGATATCTTTTTCAGAGGACCTCGACTCTTGAGATGTTGCAGGTGTTTGAAAAGTTTGAACTGAAATTGAACTTTTCATGCAAGCAAGTAAAATTCAGTTGTTTTACTAATTTCATAGTCTTGATACTTTTAACAATCGGTTTCATCTTTGTTTTCTTGAGTTCAACTTTCCATGATCTACCTTTATCATCTCAGAGAGATATCTGTCAACGATGGAAGGGAACCCGAAACAATAAAAAGTAATTACAAAGAAGATGATCAAAGATGCTACAACATAACTTGCACCGGCTTGAGATATGAGTTTAATTAGCTTGAATCTCTCTGATCCATGGTATCCGGTTGTTTTCAGGTTGTCTTCATCGTTGACCGCTATCTCTCGGATAACAACTGAAAAGTTGTCTCATTAATTCCAATTCCAATTCCACCGGTGCAATCAGAATCTGAAGAGAAGCTATCATCTCAGAGAGATATCTGTCAACGATGATGGCGCAGAGGTTAGCGGTAACTTTAAATTTTGAATGATCGTCGGTTTGCTCTCTATATACCAATCAACAGTAGCGATCATTACAGTTATTTGGAATGTTTCTGATCATTGTCAGAGATATCGGTCAACGATGAAGGCAACCTGAAACGACATGAACATTTATAACCTTTCTGTACCTGTGGCCAAAAGAACCTGATAAAGGCTGTACATGAGTATAATCAAACAAGGGTTGCCTGGAGTTTGATTAGCTTGAATCTCTCTGATCCATGGTATCCACTAACCGTAGCAACGTAGTTCCTTTTTACCTGGTTGCAAAGGAACTTCAGGTCAGCCAGACGTTTGTCAAAAGCAAGTGTGAAGATCAAGATAAAGAAGACTGGATACCATGGATCAAAGAGATTCAAGCTAATCAAACTCATATCTCAAGTTGGTCTAACAACTGAATTTGACTTGCTTGCATAGGAATCTTGTACGAAATTATACAGTTATTTGGAATGTTCCTGATCATTACGGTCAACGATGAAGGTGTGTTGTATGTATAAAATTGTGAATAATTGTGAGAGTCGATAGGCGTTTTCGATTTCTAAATGAATCAACGACTTAAACTTGACATCATCAACCACGTATAGTCAAATATTTATTCTCCATATCCATACCTTGTTTCAAGTATCTTGTAAAATTCATTTCGTCTTCAAGACTTCTATGAGTCAACAAAGGTTGACTTTTTTGAGCGTTAACAATGACTATATTACATTATTATTATTATTATTATTTTATTATATTTGTAATTTAGTTCCTTTGTTTTATTATTATAATAATTTGTTATTATCAAGAATCGGAAATTAGTAAAACGATTTATGAAAGTATCAAGAATCGGAAATTAGTAAAACAATTTAATAAATCATTGCTCAGACGTTAGGGTTTGATAAACACAAAACTTATTATTTATAAAGCAACAAAAACACAAATCGTACCGTGAAATATAGAGAGGCCCATTAGGAGTGCCGTGGAGGAAGATCGTCGGTTTGCTGTAGTCGATGATGGCACAGAGGTTAGCGGTAAATTTAAATTTTGAATGATCGTCGGTTTGTACAATGATGTCGTGTCTTCAATGATTCTAAAAAACTTGAAGGTAATTACACCAGCGTGAGATGTGAGTTTGATTATTATCGTATTTGCAACTTAGTTCCTTTCTCTCGAAAAACAATCCGATTGTTAAAAGTATCAAGACTATCAAATTAGTAAAACAACTGAATTTTACCTGCTTTGCATGAAAAGTTATTTTTAAATGTTTGTTAATATATCTTTAAATGTTTGATCTGCAATATTTGAAAATTATCATTTCTTGACATGCTTGGTAACACCTTGATCTGTAATATCTGAAAATTATCATTTCTCAAAAAGTAATTAAAAACACTTAAAAATGAATTAAAAACAATTGTTGCGAGTTAGGTTTAGTCGGAGGACCACGTACAATGATTCATCAAAGTTGTACAAAGCTGGATGTTTTTACTGGAAAACCAAAACGAGCAATTAACGAAGCGAAACGGAGAGTTATAATTTTCTTGGCTTGGAAACAACTTAAAAAAACCAAAAATGAATTAAAATTATTTTTTGGTGATTAACAGATAATTTTAAAGAATTAAAAGAAATTCAATTTTTTTTTAAAAAAGGCCAAAGCACCTCGCTTTGGTCAAAGCGAGGCGCATGTGGTCTAATCAAACCACTAAAGCACCTCGCTTTGACCAAAGCGAGGTGCTTTGGCCTTTTTTTAAAAAAATTTGAATTTCTTTTAATTCTTTAAAATTATCTGTTAATCACCAAAAAATAATTTTAATTCATTTTTGGTTCTTTTAAGTTGTTTCCAAGCCAAGAAAATTATATCTCTCCGTTTCGCTTCGTTAATTGCTCGTTTTGGTTTTCCAGTAAAAACATCCAGCTTTGTACAACTTTGATGAATCATTGTACGTGATCCTCCGACTAAACCTAACTCGCAACAATTGTTTTTAATTCATTTTTAAGTGTTTTTAATTACTTTTCGAGAAATGATAATTTTCAGATATTACAGATCAAGGTGTTACCAAGCATGTCAAGAAATGATAATTTTCAAATATTGCAGATCAAGGTGTTACCAAGCATGTCAAGAAATGATAATTTTCAAATATTGCAGATCAAGGAAAGAATGAAAATACGTGATGCACATACCGTGAGTGTAGTCCATTGATGTATTAATATATTATTTAATCGCAAGTTTCAATACTAGATAATGCACGTAACTCCCTAGGCACATTTCCCACCCTTTAAATAAGCATTAAATACTTTCACATTATATATTAAATACTTTCACATTATATATTAAATACTTCTCCAATTCCTATATAATATTCCTTAACTTTCTCTCTTCCCCTTCTCTAACCCTCCATGCAAATCATCCCAATTCTGTCAAAGAAGATGTATTCACCATTTCAAACGATTTGCCTCCTTTTGAATTCAGGTAGTACTAGTTAAGGGATTGTCAAAGACCGATCGAACATCTTTTTGTTTGTTTGTTTGCTTGAATGTCTATGGAAACAACAATGGATTTGTCAAAAGCAAGTGTGAAGATCAAGATCAAAGAAGACAGTACGTTCAACGATGAAGTTGTGTTGTATGTATAAAATAGTGAATAATTGTAGTGTGTTCGGTGCAGTCGACGAACATCATTCAAAATTTCAACTTCCTGTTCAGGTGCTTAAGTCCACCTTGAGATATGAGTTTAATTAGCTTGAATCTCTCTGATCCATGGTATCCGGTTGTTTTCAGGTTGTCTTCATCGTTGACCGCTATCTCTCGGATAACAACTGAAAAGTTGTCAACGATGATGGCGCAGAGGTTAGCGGTAACTTTAAATTTTGAATGATCGTCGGTTTGCTCTCTATATACCAATCAACAGTAGCGATCATTACAGTTATTTGGAATGTTTCTGATCATTGTCAGAGGGTCACTATTCATACATAAAGAGATAAAGGTTGTACACGAGTATAATCAAACAAGGGTTGCCCGGAGTTTGATTAGCTTGAATCTCTCTGATCCATGGTATCCACTAACCGTAGCGATCATTACAGTTATTTGGACTGTTGCTAAATTAGTTAAACAAAAGCTCAAATTATACAGTTATTTGGAATATTCTTGATTATTACAGTGAGATATGAGTTTAATTAGGTTAAATCTCTCTGATCCATGATATGAGAGCAAATAATCCATCGAGAACTTGAGAAAGAGAGAATAAGAGAAGAGATAATAACATATGAGCTACAACATAACTTGCACCGACTTGAGATATGAGTTTAATTAGCTTGAATCTCTCTGATCCATGGTATCCGGTTGTTTTCAGGTTGTCTTCATCGTTGACCGCTATCTCTCGGATAACAACTGAAAAGTTGTCTCATTAATTCCAAAACCTAAAGAGAAGATATCATCTCAGTGAGATTGATAACTTCTCTATGGAAGTTGCTACAATAGTTAAACAAAAGCTGAAATTGAACAGTTATTTGGAATGTTTCTGATCATTACAGTTATGCCTTTTTTGGTGAAATGAACTTGAAGAAATGATTTGGTGGATCTATCATGAGTTAAACAAAAGCTGAAATTGGACGGTTATTTGGAATGTTCCTGATCATTACTTTTCATGCAAGCAAGTAAAATTCAGTTGTTGGACAGTGAGATTGATAACTGGACAGGTTAGCCAAACCATACGAGGGTGGCAGGAAAAAGTTGACATTTTGATCCAAAGGAAATTCAGGTTAGCCAGACGTTTGTCAAAAGAACATTTTTTATAATAATTATATTAAAAAAAACAAAAAACTAACTCAAAAGACCAAAAAAAAAAAAAAAATTGATTCGAAGCACCTCGCTTAGGCCTAAGCGAGGCGCTTCGAATTAAAAATCAGCTTTTTCTGCCCCCTCGTACTGACCTCCTCTGAATGATTTCAAAGCGCCTCGCTTAGGCCTAAGCGAGGCGCTTTGAGGGGGGTGGAAATAGAAGGTGGGGGTGGGAATAGACGGAGCCTATTATTATCATCCCCAATTTCTTCCTCCATAATTGGAACATTTAATGCGACATTATTATTGCAAGGATAACATATAAATAATATTTAAAATATTTATTAGGAATTTTTATATATCTATATCTATATATATTAATATTCCAAAGCATAAAATCCTACATGAGACTCAAAGAGGTCATCCTCCTTTTTATTTTCATCCAAAAGTCTTTTTCTGTATCATGTTTCCCCCATAATTTTAAAACGCTAATAACTTTTATATACGAGATTTTTTTTAAAAAAAAATTACACCAAATTAACGAACGTTTTATTATCTTTCCAACGAGTACCATAGTGCTATACAAAAACGAGAAAAAAACCGATTTCTTTTTGTGGGTTTTTGGTCATACAGGAAAAATACACAATGTGTTCATATAATTCATTAATCGTGTCTAGGCAAGTCACTAATCATGTTCAAACTAGGAATTCTATCTTCATCAAGAGCATATTAGGTTAAAACAACTTCTTAAAAAAAGTCACACCTTCAAAACCACTGTCTCAATCATGCCTCGCAATGGTTTTTTTCTAACTCTGCTCCTTATCCAAACATACATCTTACTTTTAATATACGTTTTCATTCTTATTCACATGATCAAAATTGTTGTTTTCTTATATTATAGTACATTAATTTCTATGTTATATCATAACATATATTTTATCACTTCATATTAGATTTGTCTATCACGGAAAGCTTCCGGATATAATCTAGTTAATATATAAAGGAGATTTGTTTTTAAAAAATATGTGTTGTTGGGGAGGGTCGAACTCACGTCTGGTCCAGCCCAATGGTTTACAATCACAAGCAAGCACCAACTGTGCTAGCCATGAGAACGAGTTTTAATCCAAACAAAAATCTTTTATATATTCAGAAACTCAAACGATATTCCCAAATTACTAATGTATAAACCCTAGAATCTAGCCTCTCAATTAAGCCCGAATCGTTAACGATTAAACAATGAGTTGTTAGGGCTTTGATTGAGTATTTGAAAACGACTAGGAGAATAGGTTTAATTGATACTTACAAGTTGATATGCTCCTAGATCATAGAGTCAACGACATATCAAACAGTCATAATTTAAATTATGTGTGATTGTTTTCTTTTGAACAACGACATATTATAAAAAAAAAAAAAACGCTCCTATCAAGGTGCTATAACATGAAAAAAGTTACATGTACAATAAAGGGTCAATTACTCGATCCTCGAAATATTAACTTTCAGGTTCCTGTTACTAAATGAAATGAAAAAAAAAAGTGAGTAACGCCATCGAAAAGCGTATGTTTGTCGAGGTGCATCTTTGAGAAAACCACATGATTTCTTAATCTTCATAATGCGCATCCAAGTATCAGAAATAATTGCACAAATCAAGTCTTTCTTATTCTTTTGGACGTTTAGAGTTTCCAACCATGTCATCATATATTCCAGACTTCTAGACGCCGGTGTAGTGAGGTCTACCCATACCGCTATAAAGAACCAGGTACGCGTAGCCACCTAAAATTATCCCAAAACATCCATATTGTCTCCAAGGAATCGTACATAATGGGCATAACATATCCAGAACCTCAATTCCTTTCCCATTCTAATTTGCTCTAGTTGGAAGCCTATTAATCTACACCCTCTAAGCACAAATATTAATTTTTCTAAGAGAACTTTGTACCAAATACTTTTTCGATACCTCCTATGAAAAATATAATCATCAACCAACTTCCTTATACCTTTAACCGAAAATTAAACCATGTGCTATTATTCCCTATATCTTTACACTCTGTTCCCGAGTTTCATTAAAGGATGGAAGAGAAAAGATCTCCCTCCTCTTCCTCTCCCTCCGGTTCCTTCCAAATTGAAAAGATTGAAAATCATCCTAAAAACCTCTTTATTATCCCTCTCATTCCCTCCTTTTCCCTCCTACAAAAAACTCTGGAACACATTTTTTCCCCATTTCCTTCCCATTCCTTTCTCTTCCCTGCTTCAATGAAACTCTGGAACATAGTGTTAGTGATAATCTAACAAAGGGTTTACATTCTTTCTAATTTCAACAAATGATAATTGATAGATAAACGTAAAAAATTACATCAAGATAGCGGGCAGACGGGCAACAAGCTGCACCGCCACCCCTTTCTGGACGGCAAACCCTAACCTACTAAACACGAACCCATGCCCCCCCGGAGTCGAGACACTGCTATGGATAACCCGTTGGACTCGGGTCAGGAAACGGATGGCTTCCGGTGCCAAGGAGCCAAAGGTATCAAATGCCATGGGTACAAAAACGTGTTGGTTCTCCTCACAAGGTTTACATTAAACAAATTAAAAAATGTAACCTTGTATAAGTTTAAGAAAATACCTTCTGGTCAAAAAGAGCCAAATTAAACAATGTGCAATCATTTATAGAACATTTCATACACAAATATTTTTATTAATTTAAAACCAATATATCACAACATACGCACAAACTGTAACAAGATATCTTGAATCTTTATGCACCCAACACTTAATAAGAAGATATCTTTAATCTTTATGCACTCAACACTTCATATTTAACGTTTCATTCCTGCAGGAGCATATGGTGGCGTCACGACTGCATGATTATGGTTTTGCCTCTCCATGTTTCCATGCCATCCTAAACACATTGCAAAATTAATAAAATCTTGGATTAATATTCTTCTACACTTAACAATTTGAGAGATGGAGACTGATAAACTTATAATATGTTACCAAGAGACATATCAAATCCGCGGTGCTTTAGCTCGCGATACTCTTGGCACATAGCGCATGGCTCGCAACAAAAATGGAGAAGGCAGTCGTTGCAGGGTTCCTCAGGCAACATGTATTGTTGTCTCATTTTGGACCGATATGTACAACTATATATAAATTGACATCCTGTGAGTAGGAGAAGTATGGTGTAAAGGGCTCCATGCACCGCGCTAGCTGTGTTTGCACATCAAGTCAAACTTAATAGGTATAACAGCTTGTCAATCTCAATTGATTTTACAAAAGAAATGAGGTACTATAAATACAAAAGAATTATAGATCATTGACTAGAGATAAGATCATTGACTAGAGAATTTGATGGCAATCATGTAGCTCTTTCCTAAGGTATAAAAAATATTTAGGATTGTTGAATTTCTGGTTCAGTCGGTTTTGTTGAAAATTTTATGTCTAACTGTTGACTATAGTTTCAAAAAACGACAAATCAAATTGGTCATGTTAGAAGGTTTTAACAGTTTGATTATTCTTTTTTTTTTTTTTTTTTTTTTTTGAACGGCCAACGGTACCACCCATAACGAAGCCCCGCACCCTCAGGTCCGGTCCCCGGGCCCCCCCTAAGGTCCAGCCCCTCATTTCAGAATAACCCTACTCTGAGTGAGATTCAGTTTTGACAATTTGGTGATTTGAACCATTTTTAATTAATTTTTATTTTCAAAATCATTAATAAAATTTGGAATCACTCATGTTTTAGTTTAGTCGGTTTTGATAAAAATCTGTCACATCGCTAACTATATTTCCAAAAAATAACAAGTCAAATTAGTCCGATTTATAGGTTTTAACGGTTTAATATGTTGTTTGGTGGTTTGAAACATGTTTTAACTTTTATTTTACAAATCATTCATTTACATTATAATTTTTAACAATAAAAATGGTTCATGAATATATATATATATATATATTATATATATATAACTCTATAGACAGTACTTACAAGTAGTTCCCTTGTCTAAGATTTCCGCGATTTGTCCGAATGGAATGCATGGACACCAACAAGTAAGACAACCTACATTTATCATAGAAAATAAAGCTATCTTTGGGAAAAAGGGACAAAATACTTAATTGACACATAAAGGTATGTTACAACTTACAATTGGAGACATCAGAGGTGCATTCACAAAGGCCAGAGGACCATTGGCTAGGATAGTTCATAGACTGCGGTGGCGGTACCGATTGATTGTACGGTGCCGGTGCCGGTTGTCCGTATGCTGGTGGTGCTGATGCCGGCGTTGGTTTTGAATACTCGGTGTTGTGAGTGTACATGATTATAAATTAGCAATGGGATTGCTTGTTTGAATTGATGAGAATAATTGAGTGAAGGATATGTTTTATAGGCACCAAGTTGGTGGTTTGTACGTGTTTGTAAAGTCAAACCTAGGTATCTTTATCACATATATAATTTTTTAATATGTTATCGAATTAGGATTGACTTACTTCGCTAATCTACCTATGTAATATTTGGTGTATTTGCTACGAAATTAAGTTTGTATGTGTAATATACACCGGTGTATTTGCTACCAAAATAAATTTTTATACGTGCATATAGGGTGGGATTCTTGTTTAAACGACATGTTTCGTACAAAGTGTGAAAAGTCTATATAAGTATTGTGTTTTAAATTTTAGTCATAAGGTTTTATATTATTTTGGCATAGTATTATATAGAAACACACAAAACATAACAATTTAAAACACTAATTAATGTATTCTCGATATGCAATCTAAAACACCATGCGAAGAAATTAATCAGTGTGTTTTAAATTTCATGTCTAAAATACATTTGATTGTGTTTTAAATTGTTACGTGTGGTGTTTTTTAATATAATACAATGCAAAATGAATAAAAACATTATAGCCAAAAATTAAAACACAATGACTACATAGATTTCTCGCACTTTGTACGAAAAATGTCTTTTGTACAGGAACCTATACCCGTGCATATATGTAACTATGTTATAGTTTCTCGCAATTTGTACTAATGGAATATACCGTAACATATTCCTACGTATTTTAAGAAGATTATTCTGTAATTATCTTTGTAATTATTTCCTCCTTAATTCAATGGATTG
Organism: Ambrosia trifida; assembly: GCA_028751855.1. NCBI lineage: Eukaryota > Viridiplantae > Streptophyta > Magnoliopsida > Asterales > Asteraceae > Ambrosia > Ambrosia trifida. The sequence continues at coordinate 99,742,780 of CM054131.1, forward strand.
TATTGTGTATATATAGATAATTATCAATGAGAAAGGTCAAGCATTGAACCAATATTACATTCTACATTGTATCAAGCCAACCCAAACTCCCTCTCCCTCCCATCTCCGCCACTACTCCTTTCTTCTTTCCTGGCGATTTTTTTCTCTTTTCACTATCCTTCACCATGTCTTCCTCTCCTATAGCCCATCTACAAATCCAAACCATCATAATACCTCGGCCCAATAAACATGAGGCCCCCATCCAGCCCAGAAAAATTCGGCCCAATCTAACACGGCTGGCTACTCACCCACAGATATCGTCCATGCTCTTTGTAACATAGCAATTCATTAGAACGACCCATCATGGACTATGAACACGAGTGTTTCATGTACAATGTCTCACTAATCTGATAAGTTGCCCTCTATTTTTAATCCCGGCATTATTCGTAATATTATTGTTAGCAATGGCAAAACCATCCCGGTATTAGGACAAGGTGTCATCAACATACCACCACCCTTTAAACTTAAAAACTTCTTTTATGCCCCAAACCTTGTTAAAGACCTTATTTCTGTTCTTCATTTTACTACTGATAATCAATTAATTGTTGAATTTGATCCGTATGGTTTTACTGTGAAGGACCTCAAGACCAAGAAACCTATCCTACGGTGCAATAGCTCGGGGGACCTTTACACTCTCAGCCCGTCCAACATCACCAATCTCACTACTACTTCCACTTTTACAGCAATCTCACAAGACACTTGGCACTAACGGCTCGGTCACCCTAGACCAGTCATTTTGCAATCTTTAAAAACTTTGAATAATATTAAATGTGGTTCATTACAAAATAAAGTTCGCTCTTCTTGTATTTTTGAGAAACATTCACGTCTCCCGTTTGCTACTTCTTTTACCCATAGTTTAATGTCATTTGATCTTGTTCATAGTGATGTTTGGACGTCTCCCATTATTAGCAATGGGGGTCATCGTTATTATGTGTTGTTTCTAGATGACTATACCTATTTTTTATGGAGTTACCCAATCAACCATAATTCTGATGTTTACTCCATGTTTACCAAATTTACCACATTTGTTCAAACCGAATTTGGTTGAAAAATAAAACAATTACAGTGTGACAATGGTCAAGAATATGTTAATCATCAATTTTACCAATTTTGTGACCAAAATGGCATGCACTTCCACTTTTCATGCCCCCACACCTCCACCTAAAATGGAAAAGCGGAACGTAAAACCCGTACCATCAACAACCTTATGTGAACCATCCTTGCCCACTCATTCATGCCAAGCATTTATTTGCAACAGGCCCCTCGAAGGCAGACATCTTTACCAAGGGCTTACTGTAACACCACAACCGATGGCGGAAACTTCGGGATGTCACGTATTGATGATTGTTCAGTAGCTCATGGTAAATAATAAATTTCAATAATTGATTTAAATACATTACATACAATTGTTCTACAAGAATTTGTACATCAAAATGAAAAATACTAGATACACATCTTCAAGCATTAACTCTAATCTTCAAGCAAGCTATAACCTGAAACATGTTAAGTTTGAAAATATTTTGGGTCAACAAAAGTTGGTGAGAATTACATAGGTTTGAATAAAAAAATGTTGTACAATTCGAGTGTCATGGCTAGTCTAGTCCATATGTGAAAACAAAACTATTAGGTAAATCGAGTGCATAATCAAACCTTGTGACTAGAATATTATGGTCCATCCCATACGCATATGGTTCACTCGATTATGTTATATGTTTGATAACAATCACCCACGCTACCTATGTAGGAGGTACACGTATCCGGGTGGGATTGTCAGTCCAATAGATCTATCATTGTATACCGTCGGCTGATCAATGTTAATGATTATGCTAGAATAATGTGCTTACCCTAGTAATGTTTAAGACATAATGCAACATAGATAACACATAGACACTTATGATTGAATTGTAAATTGAATGTTATAACATGTTTCACCCCAAAAATAGTGAAATAGAAAAGGGGCTATGTAAAACTCACCTGAAATTCACTGTGTAAGTATTAGCAAGTAGCAACAAGTCTGAACTTGGATTAATTGAACTCTTGTATCCTATTACAAATAAACTGTAACATTTCGCGTTAAATAAATATACGTTACGGATAAAAAAACGACAAGTTTTATTGTTTATTTTGTGACATTTTAAACCCTAATACCATTATTCATTATATATATATATATATATATAGGTTTATAATAATAATAATAATAATAATAATAATAATAATAATAATAATAATAATAATAATAAGAATCAGTTTTGTTTTTTTAAAATGTTTTGCCAAAAGTTTCTTAACTAAACCCAACCCAACAGCCCAATACCCCAGCCCACAACAAACACCCGGCCCATTAGTCCCCCCTCCCCTCCTTCGCTGCTAAAACAAAAAAAATAAAAGGAGTGGTTCCTGCTGTGGCTCGAACCCGAGTCAACCATAAACAACTACACGCGCCACACCAGTTGAACCACACCAACATCTTGTTGCTATACCAACTTATTATATATATATATATATATATATATATATATATATATATATATATCAACCTGGTTTTATGTCTGCTACCCTGCTTGATTAAAACCATAAATTTATCAATCAATCACACGTTTATGGTAAGAATGCTTGATTATCGGCCACCAGTGACTAGGATACACGATTAACATCCATCAATTGACCACCAATTTATCATATTACGCGTATGAACAATCAATTCTTGGTCAACCTTGCCAATTCATCAACCCATTGATCCTCTATATAAACTGACCCTCTGCGAAGCATTACAACTCGCCATTAATCTCTTCTCAACCTCCAATCTTCATTATTTCACTCTGTTTGTGCTTCACGAACGCAATTTTGACTTTTACACTTGACCGAGCAATCGTGTTCAAAACAGACTTGTAAGTCCAATTTTTCCTGTGGGTTTTGTATATCAGCCATCACTCATCAATAGCCCTATGATTAATTGGGCTATTGATGAGTGAATCAATCAATTGCAGAACTAGGGTTCGTGGCCTTTGATTTGGGGATGAAACTGTTTTCACATCGCGTATATATTTTTTAAAAACAAAGATAAATCACAACCACAGGCCTAGGCCAAGTGGTTGTGACTGATGTTTGTAACCGTAACTACCCGGGTTCGAGTCCCGGCTTGGGCGCCTCTTTTTCCACTTAATTCCTTTTTTTAAAACAAACCATTTATAATTATATATTATACATTAAATCTTGTAAATTCATTTTTAATTATTAAAACCTTTTTATAAATTCTAAAAAAATTATATTTATCAAATCTGATGTAAAAGATTTATCTACAATTTTTAGTTTTCTGAAATTCATTTATTTAATATTTATAATAATTAAATCAATTTTATGCTATTATATTTATAAAAATCCATTAAAATATCAAAACAATTTTATAAATTTCTACAAAAATTATCCTGAGTTTGTACAATGATAAAATTTACTGAAATGATTTTTAATTCCGAAAAATCATTTATTTTATATTTTTAATCAATCTTTGTTAGTTTTAACCATAATTAAATCATAATAAATTCAATTTTTATTATTTTTGCACCAAAATTTTATACAATTTATTTCTGAATATTTAGAACAGAAATATGATTTTTAAAATAATAATTCTTTAATTTTAGTATTTTTAAATATTAAAGTTTAATTTTGGCAATTTGTAATAAATAGATTTAATAATCTATTTTAAAGAAAATAATTTTATAAAAATTATTTTTATACTTCAAACACATTATTGTGAACATCCTAAATTCAAATTTTATAAAAAGACTTTCATTTATTTTAATTATCAAATTACCCTTTATTTAATTAACATTTTATTATAAATTCAACAATTGGATATCCCCAAATCAAAACCCTAGAATATACTTATAGACTAGATAGACTTATTTATTACCTTATTATAGGGTGATACTTGACACATTTGAGCAACACCACTATTCAATTTTTCAACAGATATAACATTTTACCAAGGTGAGTTTACATAGCCCATTTTCTCTATTTTCACTATTTTTGGGGTGAAACATGTTTAAAGATTTTATACTATCATTTACTCATACTTACTTGTGATTCAATTACATCATCATTCTATCATTTGACTGTAACAAAAAGACACAGTACAATCATTAACAATGATCAAGCCGCCTGTTTAGATTATAGCGCTATAGGTCTGACAAACCCATCCCCCGCATAAATTCAGGGATGATCGATAACAGTAACAACATTTAACTAACTTGCGAGTTAGTCAACAGTCGACACAAGGTTTGGTTGTACAAAGACGCATTGTTACATGTCTGCATCATACTCTATCATCATACAACTGGAAATGTTGTACAAACTATTATTATCAAGTATTTACAAATAAAACCTATGTATTCTCACCAACTTTTGTTGACCCAAAATATTTTCAACTTAACATGTTTCAGGTTCTACCTGCTTGAAGATTTGCTTGAAGATATGTGCATAGTTTTATTCAATTTGATGTACGAACTCTTGTAGAACAATTATATGTAAATTATTTAAATCATTTATTGAAATTTATTGATCTCCATGTGCTACTGAACAATCATCACTATGTGACACCTCGATGTTTCTGCCATCGGTTGGGGTGTTACATAAACGATGCCTTAAATTCTAATGCAAATAAGCTTGTTTTTGTTATGGTTGTAAAGATAGTTTATCCAACTACCTAGACACGTATTGAAAGAATGCGTGTCTTAATAAGTGTATAACTTAACGAACCGATAGTAACTTGGTTTGGTTTCACAAAATGTATTCGTATGTATAGCTATTTGAATTAAATACATTATTGAAGTTATTGATAAAGACACATTTTGTATAACAAAATAATATTTACGTAGCTTGACTCAAATGTTAATTTGTCTCGTATCTTGGGTAGTATATATATGTACTTGTTAATAAACATAAATATTTCTATTTTTGACGGCGTAAGATTTGAAAGTTAGGATTTATTTGTAAAAACATCATCTTGTCTACACATAGTTATAAACTTGAAAGGCCGATTTGGTTCTTAAATTTTATAAAAATTTGGGCAGAGTTTCCTCTGTTTTTGTAAGAAACCAGACAACTCAAGTTGTCTATATTTTCCCAAAACAACAATAGATTAAACAAAACGCAATACAATATATCAAGTCTTTATACGCGACAAAAGGTTTAAGTCATCAAAATTATAATAGACGAGAACTATATGTTTTGAACAAGTAATATACATATATATAGTCCGTTTTCAAAAGTAGCGTCATAAACTAACTAAACTCTTTACTTTTAGTAAGGTAATGTATGTTTCGCCAAATAGTATGTTCGTTTATATACACGCACACGCATCTATAACTATTTTCTTCACCGCCTCATTATTACTCTAAGCTTTTATTACAAGTCGGTTCGGTTCATCACAAGCGTATGCGTCGTTAATGTTTTATATTTAGAATACAATTTTATTTATATAAGTAAATACAATGTAGAGCGAAATGAACGAATCAAGATAAGGCGCGCGTTATACCTTCCCAAAGATAGACTCGCGAACCGACACGTGCACGCCTCGAACTGAGTTAACTGGTCTGACCCGGCTTGACCGTTGACTGGAGTTGACCAGCTTTGACTGTTGACTGGCGTTGACCAAATATGGAATGTTTGACCAACAGTTGAAACGACTTGACCAAACCCATACGACTCATCGATGACCAATCAACCAAACGCCAACCCAAAACTAAGACCCGACACCAGACCAGATCTGGTTATTGAATACGGTTGACCGATGTTGACCCGAACAGAGAAACAGAAAAACAAATAGACCTGACCTGGCACCAACGATCAGACATAACCCACCTCCGAATATTGTTACAGTAGCCGGAATAAGAAGCCTGTAGGTGGTGATGGTTACCGGAGTGGGGAGAAGGAGAGTAAAGGGTGGCTCAAGTGGTGGTCGTTGGTGGCGTTTGCTGGTGGTGATGTTGGCTGACGGGTTTGATCGGAAACCCAGGTCCGGTCACCGGATTGTAACGAGAGAGGGAGAATGGTAATGTGTATGTATTGTGGGGTGGTCGTAGGCGGCTCGGGTGTGGTGCTCAGCGGCGGATTCTGGAGTGGTGGTGGTCTTCGGTACTTCACGATGGGGTTTCCTTCAGCCCAGATGCTGTTAACAGACGCAAGAGGGAGGGGTTGGTGAGGGTTATGGTGGAGCTCGCTTTGGGGATCCCTTAGGCAAGGAAGGCGTCCCATAAGGTCAACGGCACCCAAAGCTCTCCTCACGGCCAACTCACTAATAAAACCCACATCTCGACTGACGGCTCCCCCAAGGAGTTTCACCCCTTTCTCCGGCCTCCCAATCTCACATGGGAAAAGCCCTTCTTTAAACTTCGCCCCGTTGCATGACGGCCAAAAAACCTCAGTTTTCTTAATATTAAGTTTAAGACCCAGTGATGGACCCTCTGACCTGATTATGTCAAGTGCTTTAGTGATCTCTGTTGTATCCCCCATAATTGTCCCGTCATCCAGGATGTTTGAATCTTTGTTTTTAATTTTTTTTTAACTTTTTAAAATAATTATATTAAAAAAAATAAAAAACCAATTCAAAACACCAAAAAATACCCCAAATTATTCATCAAGAGAAGCTAGGAGAAAGAATCGCGCAACACTGCAACACATGGTATCACCTTATATCAATGTTATTTTTTTATTTATTTAATTACAAGGATAATAATTATTACTATTAGTATTAGTATTATTAGAATTGTTATATTTTTCAACCCTGGGACGCTCCTGGGATAAAAGCTGGGTCAAATCGTACGAGGTGGCAGAGGTGGTAGAAAAAGCTGATTTTTTGAGCCTAATTTTTATCTTCCATAAACCTACCCTAACTTTTATAAAAATATACCTTATGCGATTTACAAATTATAATTCCATTATTAAAGAGCAAATCTATTGACGGATTCTAGTTTTGTAATAGACCTGATTGATGGTTTCTCGTCTATTTCTTAACTATGTGTTTATCAAAGATGTGTACAATACTTTATAGTTTACTAGCTTTTATCCCGGGAGCGTCTCGGGGTTAAAAAATATAACAATTCTAATAATACTAATACTAATAGTAATAGTTATTACCCTTATAATTAAATAAATAAAAAAATAACCTTGCTATAAGGTGACACCATGTGTTGCAGTGTTGCGCGATTCTTTCTCCTAGCTTCTCTTGATGAAGTATACCTATGCATCTTTAAAAGAGTAAAATTTCAATGAAAGTATGGCGATTGAGCTGAATTTCAACATCGTAGATAAGAACTTGGTTTAAAAGAAAAAACATTATTAATGAATAACCTGAACACTTTGTTTTTTTTCCTGTATGAACGAAACCCCACAAAAAATAGTTGTTTTTTTCTCCGTTTTTTATATAGAACTATGGTACTCGTTGGAAAGATAATAAAACGCTCGTTAATTTGGTGTAACTTTTTTCTTTAAAAAATATCGTATATAAAAGATATTAACGTTTAAAAATTATGGGAGGAAAATAAGAGAGAAAATTTTAAATTTGTTTTTAAATTCTTTTTTCTAAAATAACTCAATTTAAATTTAGTAGATTATGTTTTATATTATTATTTATTTATTTTTAATTTGCCACATGACATGACACATGACACACTCTAGGAGGAGAATGCCTTCTTGAATGTCATGTCATTAAAATGGCTTTCTTAGGCCTCCATTGAATGCCACCTCATTAATATTCAATTCTTTTATTATAAGTTATTATAGATTATAGATTATAGATTTTGTTATAGATGATATCAAATATTCATAATAAATCTTATATCATGACGCGTCTATATGATTTTTTATCGGTTAATGATCTTGGATCTTATTAAAAAACTTGTTAGAGACTCTTTATCATATAAAAAATACGATTGATAAGGATTTAAAACAATACATGTTAATTAGGTGAAATTGTTTAGGTTGCTAATACATAATGTCAAAGGTTTTATCTAGTTGACCAAACAATTATGACACAATTCTTGTACGTCATTTAATTATAAAAGTATTACTATAAAAGAGTGCAATTTCGTTTGTACCTTCTTATATAAAATAATAGCTATTGGTTTTGAATGTTTCAGACTATTATTTTATTTAGAGTGAATTACTATTTGCTAGCGATTTTAACTAATTGAATCTAAAGTTTAAACCTTTAACTATTTGAGTCTCTGGTTGAAAATTAACTAACATGTTGAGTCCAATTAATAACTTCATTAACCAAGTCAGTTAAGTAAAAGTCTATTTCAACCATTTTACACTTAGGTACAACCCTATAATGCATAAGGTACAAAGAACATGTCTTTAATGCATAAAGGTTTTAATAATATATAAAAAAAATGTTATATATATATATATATATATGTGTGTGTGTGTATAACATACACACAATCACACACACCTGCAAATACTGTCTTCCCCACCCTATCCCAATCGGCCACCCAACCCCACCCCACCCTCGCCCGCCCCCCACCACCATAAACTGCTGCACCACCATCGCACCACCCCAACTGCACCATACCCACCTCACCACCACTACCACTACATCATAAACTACCTCGATTTGAACCCTAACCCCAAATCCTAGATCGAATTTCAGTAAAAGCTTACAATTTAAGTCTTCATCTCTTCTTTCCGGCCATATCCATAACAAGATGAAGATTTCTCTGACTAGAAACACAACTGTGTATGTTATTATGTGTGAGAAAGAACAATAAAAAGAAGTGCCCTTCACACATTGTGATTGAGAATAATAATAGATGAATCTGATGGGTTTGGAAGAAGGGCACAGACAAGAGAGGAAACCGGAGAATGCCATTGGGATGAGGCTAGTACAGTGGTGCAACGGTGGTGGTGCAAGGTGTGGTGTAGTGGTGGTGGTGTAGCAGGTTGAAGATGGTGGGTGGGTTAGATTAGTAGAGAGGGTATAGAAGATGGTTTAAAGAAGGGTTAGGTTTGTATATATAATTCTTTTATTTTTTTTATTAGGTAGGGATATTTTTGTCTTTTCACTGAAAGTTAACAGACTTAGTGGGAGTTAGAAATTTGGACTCAATAGGTTAGTTAATTCCCAGCAAGGGACTCAAATAGTTAAAGTTTTAAACTTTGGATTCAAGTAGTTAAAACCACTATAACACAAGGATTTAAATAGTAATTCACTCTTTTATTTATTTATTTATTACTTGTGCACCTAAGTTTATAGGTATATGTAATATGTATATGGTGCTTAGACCCCCGTAGTGGGGCGCGATTTGCCAATTTTTTTTAAAATAGCGCCCCCACACCGCTACAGGGGGGCGCTATATACACAAAATAGGTGGTGGCGTTATATTAATAACGCTGGATGATAATTGATTCAACTAATAAAAATGGGACACGTGGTGGTGGCTTCAAACGGTAATGTTACCGTTTTTTTGAACGGCTTAATTATTTTTGAACGGCTATATTATTTTTGAATGGCTATTTATATATAAACACACAACACACAAATATATAAACACATAAAACACAAAACACAAAACACGTATTACCAATATTCAAAAAGAATGGGTTCCCCCGCGTCATCATCTATTGCGAGAGAATATTATAGAGAGTTTCTAGGCGACGAGGGTTATTCCACAGACGAAGAGTTGGAGCAAGATGCCATTACGAGTGCGCTAGCGCTTTCGGCGCGGTATCTTGAAGAAACTAGTACGCCTACACCTCCAAAACAAAGTAGGCAGTATTACGAACGAGATCGTGTATCGGCAAATGCTCGATTGATGAAGGATTACTTTGATGAAAACCCGACTTACCCCGACCCAAAGATCTTTAGGCGTCGTTTCCGGATGAGCAAACGTTTATTTCTACGTATATCCGGAGATCTTGAAAATGCGTTTCCGTACTTTAAACAAAAAGCGGATGCTAGGGGGTTGATGGGATTCACGTCTATTCAAAAGTGTACCTCGGCACTTCGTATACTCGCATACGGCAACACGACGGATATCAACGACGAGTATTTAAAAATGGCCCGTTATCTTAGAAGGCCCACTTGATACGACTTACAAAAAATTTATGAGGTGCATACGAATGAACATGGATTACCAGGAATGCTGGGTAGCGTTGATTGTCGTCACTGGCGGTGGTATAATTGCCCAACCGCTTGGCGAGGTCAACAGACGCGTGGTGACCAAAAAGGACCATCGATTATTCTTCAAGCGGTGGCTTCAGTCGATCTTTGGGTTTGGTCGGCCTATTTTGGTGTTGCGGGGTCATGCAACGACTTAAACGTTTTTGAGCAGTCGCCTATTATTGAGGATTTCATTTCTGGCAGGGTAGCAAAGGCGTGCTTTTATGCTAATGGAAACTACTACCCACACGGATACTATTTGGCTGACGGAATATATCCGAGGTATAACATTATCGTTAAGACGTTTAGTAACCCGTACGATGAAAAAAGGGCACACTTTAAAAAGGTCCAAGAGGCGGCGCAAAAGGACATAGAGAGATGTTTTGGGGTTCTTCAACAGCGTTGGCATTACATAAGAAACCCTGCTCGTGCATGGACCACAGACAAGCTGCGAGATGCTATGTATGCATGTATAATCATGCATAATATGATATTAGAAGATGAGGTAAAGCGATATGCCAAAATGATGTAGCGGAAGCCGTTTAGGATCTACCGCAAGCTAATATGCAAGAAAGAGTGCTCAACGCACATGAACTTCGCGACCATGAAGTACATGACGCGTTAACTGCGGATTTGGTCCAACAAGCAAGGTCGGTTCGGTATATTCCAAACACAGGAGGAAACGAAGATGAAGAAGAAGAAGAAGAAGGTGACGAAGAAGAAGGTGACGAAGAAGAAGAAGAAGAAGAAGAAGAAGAAGAAGAAGAAGAAGAAGAAGATCGAAGACGAAGAATATGAAGAATCCGAAGATGAAAATTAATATTAGTTGTAACTTTTTTTTAATATTACTTGCAATTTTTTTAATATTAGTTGTGTTTTTAATATTATTTGTAATTTTTTTATATTTATTTGCATTTTATTTTAATTATTTTGAGTTAAAAGATTAAAAAAATAATAATAAATCAACCAATCACAATCAGGGGCTTTATAAATAAAGCCCCACCACTATACCCCTTTTTCAGTTTCTCTCTCCACGCTGACTCAGCAGCCACGTGGACCAATCAGGAATGAGGGCTTTATATATAAAGCCCCCCATTACGCATGGTCTTATGGTTTGTTTCTTATTCCTTTCTAAAACAAATTGATTTTGAATTTTGAAATGTTTTCAACGATTTGACTTACCACTAAATGTTTTTAAAAGATTATCACAAAAGCTGAAATTAATTACATAAGAAACAAACTTAAGAAACCAACTTATTACACACTAGAAATTAATATAGTACACTATTAAGTTAGAATTCCGTGTTTAATATGGGTTGCCCTCTTCTCATTGATCTCATCATAATATATACAAATCCCTATACTTGGGGAGAAAGAAATTAACAAAAATAATTACAAGATAATCTACCTAAATTACATTAGGAATATTCTAGATTTATACTTTGTTACAACCCCGCAGTCGAAACGGGAGGTTTCCGTATGTTGAGATGTTGGATCACTTAGCTCTTTAACAGTTGTTTGCTTATGAAAACTTATGTGTTTGCAAGTTAATCAAAGTAGTTTGCACAGCGGAATAAGTTGTAAAGTTTCACTTTCAACAGGAGTTATTGCTCCCCTTGGATGTAATGAACTAAAGACAGTTAATGAGAATCTAAGCAATTGAATGTATATGATAATAAATATGCAAAGAGATTCTTAGATTATGAGATGGTATTTCAAGTAAAAGCTCTTAAAGGATTTCAGTTTCAATTAAACTCGATGTCTAAAATAGTGGGATCAACCCATCTATTTATAGACAAACAGATACATGAACCTTGTTACAAAAGTAAGACTGCAACAGACTGTAGTCTTGGAACTTGTACAAAAGATAAAGTAATTTTATAATACTAAACTACTGAAACATAAGGTGGTGGAAAAATTCTATTACAAATGCTAATGAGTGACAAACTACTGATGAGTAGTTTGTCTTCAGTAGTTCTTCAGATGACTTGTCTGGTTTGACTTCAGAACTTCTGATCTTTACTCTTTAGTACTTGTTGAATCCTTCTTCAGTAGTTTCTTCTTCTTTCTTCAGTAGTTTCATACTTAGAATGTTTTGGCAGAAATAGGAATTAGACTAAGGTTAGCAAAAGAGGTTTCTTCAATCCTTTGTGTCCTTACAATCTCCCCCTGAATTGATGAAGCCAAAACCTTATCTAATCCTATATTGTCTTTTCCTACCATCAAGTATCTTCCAGATTTCTTTGAACATGGAAGTCTTGAGTTGGTTTAATTGTTCATTGGCGAGAGATCCTTGTTCAGGTTCAAGATGTTGAATTGTGAGCAAGTCTTGTGTAGATAGCTTTTTCAGCTCTTCCATAGATTTGAAGGCCTTGCTTGAACGATCTCTCCTTGTGACCAGTACTGAGTTGGAATCGGTAAATGACCATTTCATTATCAGACCTTATATTGGTCAAAGTCGAAAGTGTAAGGGACCATGCTGGTTCCCTGGGATGTTCTTGAGTGAGGGATGTTTTCTACTTCAGTGATCCTCAGGTGGGATTCTCTTCCTTCTTCTGTTTGCACCACATTAGGTATATCAAAGGTAGGTAAATGATGTTCAGTGATTACCTTTGTGTGCAGTTTATCAGTTATTGTCTTCTGTATTTGGTAAGCAAATGTTGAAGGATCCCTGAATAGTGTCAGCAAAGGCTTCTCTTCAATCACAAAATCTCCTTGTACTACTGTATTGCCTTCAAACAATACCATCTTGAAATCAGTCTTTGTGATCTCCTCTTGCTTCTTCTTGGTAGCAGGCTTTGATGATTGTTTAGTACCATATGTTCTAACTACTGAAGTTGACACTTCAGAAGTTTTGTACTTCTCTGGATTTGCAGCCTTATCAGCCTTGAATCTTTTGTATGTGTCAAATAATGTGTCTTCTCTCCATTTTGACACTAAGGCTTTTGAACCAAATCCATTGGCTACCAATTCATCTATCACTTCAGCTCTCTTTGCCTTTCTGTCTTTTTCAGTGGCAATCTTGTCAGCAACAAGTTGAGCTCTTCTTGTAAGCTCATCCATGGAGAGCCCTTTGAGTGAATAAGCCTTGGTTTTGCTGTTCTTGATAATGTAAGAAATCAGTTGTTGTCTTTTGTCTTCCTCGGAAACTCTTTCAAGTGCAGCTTGTTTATTCAACTCTTCCTCAGCAACTCCTTCAAGCCCAAACTTATTCCGCTGTGCAAACTGCTTTGATTAACTTGTAAAACACATAAGTGTTCATAAGCAAACAACTGTTAAAGAGCTAACTGATCCAACAACCTCAATTGTACCTAAAGTCTCTAAGTTTGGGTTTAGAAACCTTGGTTCATCCTCATCTCTTGGGATAGGGCTAATAACATCCACATCCATGTCAAGTTCTAATGGTATTTCCCCTGTTTGATGTGGTTGTTGGGGAATGACTTGTTCTGATGGGATTGTTTCTTTTAGCCCAGAGAGAAGTTTGGCAATTTCAATGGTTGTGTGAGATGTTTCAGGTTCAGTAGTTTGTGGTAAAGGGTCGGCAGTTTCAAAGGATGGATCAGTAGTTATGGTCTTTTTAAATTTCTTCCTTTGAAAAATAATGGTAATAGGTGCTCTTTTGGGGGGTTTGAGATGGATGAGACTGAGAGGATGTTTCAGTCACATCTTTGACAAGTGCAGATTGCACATCAGTAGTTTCAGGCATCTCAATTTCCTGAACTGCCTTTCTTTTAGGGTTGGTAGGATTGGGTTTTTGTTGTTTGGTATTCTTGGCCTTTTTAGGTGAGGGTTTGAAAGATGGTGGTTCTATGGGGACTGTTTGTTGTTCCCTTTGGTCATCTTCTGGCAAGGCAGGCGGTTTGTTATGTCTTGAGTATGCTTGTGAGGTTAATGGTTTTAAAACAGTTGTTTTTCCCACAAGCACCTCATCTCCATGTTCTTTAATTATGCATTGCATTATGAACCTTGGATACAACAAAAACTTCTTTTTAGAATTTTGGTGATGCAACACCAACTCATTAAAGAAAAGTGCTGATGCCCTGAATTTTGTTGCATTCATAATGGAATGAAAAATAGGTTGAAAAGTAGAGGGCATCTGATCATAAGATCCAGTTTTGGACTCAGGCACATGATTATGTAATGAAACCAAAGTTTATATTTTGGTTCAAAAAATTTCTTAAAAATAGTTGCATGTGAGAGAGTACCTTGGCAACCATACTCTGTCATGGTTAAATGGATTGCAGAGTTGGGAAAATGATATAGTGCTTCAGCATCATCCAGACCAAGTCTTATTCCCAATGTAGCCGGTGTGATTGCCATTACTTTCCCTTGGATGGTTGAATTTAGGGAAATGATCTGGTTATTGACTGTCACCGTCTCGGCGTTTGCCCAGAACTCATTAAGAGTTTCAGTATGGAGTGGACGATAAATGGTGAAAGCAGTGAAGTATTGAGATTGGATGACTAACTCAATGATTTCGTCATATTGGGACCAGGCTTCATCTTTCTCAAAGTAGCCTCTTTGATTATGTCCCTGTTTTAGTACTAGTGCCATGTGGTTTTTGTGTGTGTGGATCGAACAGTGCTGTTTGTTTGTTTTGCAGGGGAGGGTATGAGAGTGTTTATGAGAGAGAAAGAGGGAATTTTGCTTTTTGAAAGGATAAGTGATGGAAAAGGTGTTTATCACAAGTTTATAACCGCCCTAGGTCAAACTTCTGAAGTTGGAAATGTCTGATTTACCCTTATTGACAAAAATGCTGATGAAGAACAATTTTCATCATTAGTTCCCATTTTCTCTTCAGTAGTTTGTTAACAACTGATGAGAACATTTATAAACACTTTATTCATAACTTCTGAAGTTTATTTTATCATAAGTTAATCATTTTTCAAAAAATATCCCCATACTGATGTTTTGTACATCAGTAGTTTCTCTCTTTTTGTTTTTCAGAAGTTTTATGACAGACAATGTAAGTGAAAGTAAAAATATGTGCAGGAAAATAAAAAAAACACTTACAAATTTAGCATCCCAAGCATGGATACTAACTTCTGAAATGTTGATGTGTCAAGGGGCTTAGTGAATATGTCAGCTATTTGATTAGCTGTTGTCACATGCTTCACTTCAATCTTGCCTTTTTCATAGCAATCCCTTATGAAATGATACCTGATTTCAATATGTTTAGTTTTTGAGAACTGAACAGGATTTTGAATGATGCTAATGGTAGATTTACTGTCCACTAAGAGTGGAGTCTTGGTCTCTTTTATTCCATAATCAAGAAGTTGATATTGGAGCCATTGTATCTGTGATGTACAACTTGCAGCTGCAATGTATTCAGCTTCAACAGTTGAAGTTGCCACAGATATTTGCTTCTTTGATTGCCAGGACACTAGACAGTTTCCCAAGAATTGACAACCACCAGATGTTGATTTTCTTGACATTTTGCACCCTGCATAGTCACTATCTGAAAGAGCTGTTAACTTGGTATTGCTTGAAGCAGGATACCAAATTCCAAGTGTAGGAGTTCCTTTCAGATATCTGAAAATTCTTTTGACTGCAATGAGGTGTGATTCCATAGGAGCTGATTGATATCTAGCACAAACACATGTTGAAAACATAATATCTGGTCTAGAAGCAGTTAGATACAGAAGGGAACCTATCATACATCTATACATGGTTTGATCAGCCTGTTTTCCTTGATCATCTGGTTCAACTTGTGTGGTTGGTGTCATGGGAGTGGAACATGATTTACAGTCTTGTAAAGAAAATTTGCTTAATAATTCTAGATTGATGTATAAAAGTTCCATTTGTTTGTTGTTTAATCTGCAGTCCCAAAAAGTACTGCAGTTCTCCCATTGTACTCATCTCAAATTTTGATTGCATGAGTTTCTTGAATCCATCACACAATTTTGTGTTAGTTGAACCAAATATGATATCATCAACATAAATTTGAACAAGTAAGACATGATTTCCAACATGTTTTATGAAAAGAGTTTTATCAATGGAGCCTCTTGTAAAGTTATTTTTGAGTAAAAAAGTTTGAAACTGTTTCATACCAAGCTCTAGGAGCCTGTTTTAGCCCATAAAGAGCCTTGTCAAGTTTGTACACCCACTCAGGATGAGAAGGATCCTCAAACCCAGGTAGCTGACAGACACACACCTCCTCTTTAATTTTTCCATACAAAAATGCACTCTTAACATCCATTTGGAAAACTTTAATTTTGTTGGAAATTGTATAATCCAAAAATAACCTGATGGCTTCAAGTCTTGCAACTGGAAAGGTTTCATCATAGTCAATTCCCTCTTCTTGAGAATAACCTTGTACCACCAGTCTTGCCTTGTTCTTGATAATCATACCAGCTTCATCTTATTTATTTCTGAAAACCCATCTTGTGCCAATTGGTAGCTTGTTTGGTGGTAAGGGACAGATTTCCCAGACCTGTTGCTTCCTGAATTGGAGCAACTCTTCTTGCATAGCTTGAACCCAATTGTTATCTTTGAGGGTTTCTTGATACCTCTTAGGTTCCAACTGAAAAATAAATTCTAAGAAAAAGCAAAAGTTGGAAAGCTGGTTTCTTGTGAGAACCCGTGTGCAATATCACTCATGATTTGATCCAATGGATGATCCTTGTGTTCAATCAATTGTTGTAAACCACTGACAAGTGTAGATGGCTCTTGTACCTCTTCAAAAAAACCACTGAAGTTTATAATATCTGGTTCAGCTATTTAAACATCATCAGTAGTTATAGGAGCTAAAACAGATGTTTGAGTTTGTACATCAGCAGTTGTTGAATCAGAAGTTTGTGAAACTTCTGATGGTTTAAAAGTTGAGTTAATGACTGTATTAGGAGTCCATGGTGTAGGATCCTCATCATCAAACCCTTGATCACCATAATAAACAGGTTTAGATGAAGTGACAGTCTTTTTAGGTCCAAGATGGAAACTTTCAAGGTCAAAGAGTTCAGCAGGATGTGCTGGAATGAGAGTGTGTTTTGACACATTGAATTTGACATTCAGTGTTTCTTCTACTATCTTGGTTTTTGAATTAAAAACCTTGTAGGCTTTTCTAGTGGAAGAATAACCAAGGAAATAACCTAAATCAACTTTTGCAGCAAACTTTGAAATAGAGTCTTTAATGTTTAGAATGAAACATTGACATCCAAAAGCCCTGAAAAAGGTGTTAAGGGGCTTAATGCCATGAAGAACTTCATAGGCAGTTTTTGAGTGTCTCTTGTTGACAAGGACTCTATTCTGAACATAACATGCAGTGTTGACTGCTCCAGCCCAAAAATACAATGGTAGGCCTGAATCAGTTAACATGGTTCTTGCTGCTTCAATTAGTGTTTTGTTCTTCCTTTTTACCACACCATTTTGTTCAGGAGTTCTGGGAACACTGAATTGTCTAACAATCCCCTTAGACAAGCAGAATTCATGCAGAGTTTTGTTCCTGAACTCTGTCCCATTGTCACTTCTAATGGTTTTGACAGAGAGAGAATATTGTTTCTCTACTTGTAGAATGAAGAACTTGATGATTTCGGATGCCTCATCCTTGGAAAATAAGAAGAAGACCCATGTGAATCTTGAATAGTCATCAATGATGACTAAGCAGTACTTCTTCTTACCAAGGCTCATGATTTTGACTGGCCCAAATAAAACCATATGGAGTAGTTGAAGACATGCAGTTGTTTTAGATTCTTCAATAGACTTATAGGAGGACTTATGTTGTTTTCCCTTTAGACAGGACACATGTTCTTGACACTGGTATACTTTCAAGGGTAGACCTCTGACCAAGCCCATTTTTGTGACTTTATTTATGGTTTTAAAGTTCACATGGCCAAGTCTCCTGTGCCAGAGATCAGTCTCTGAAGTTGATGCCCTTGAGAAGAAACAAGCAGTGTTGTTCAGTACTTTGTCTTTCTCAATGTCCACTACATAGACATTGCCACATCTTTTGGCTATCAACAAAGTATGATCTTCAATGATCTTCTCTATCAACTTCTGGCCTTCTGATGATATGATCTCGCATGCTGTCTTTGTGAAAAAGGAAGAATATCCTTTATCACACATTTGTGACACACTTAGCAAGTTGTACTCAAGGTTTTCAACCAGATTAACCTTGTCAAACTGTATTTTTTCAGAGGAGACATTGCCATGTCCTAGCACATATCCCTTGGCATTGTTCCCAAAGGATACAGATCCTTCTCTTTGATTGATAAAATTGTTTATCAGGTATCTGCATCCTGTCATGTGCATTGAGCCTCCACTGTCAACATACCAAATGCTATTTAAGCCTCTGGAGACCTGCACATAGTAGCAAATTAGTTAGATTTAGGAACCCAAGCCAATTTGGCTTTGGGTTTGCTCTTGAAAACATTAACAGTTTGTTCTTGACCAATTTGAGGAATCCGTGTCCTTTTGGCAATGGATTTTTCTTTAGGAGCAATGGTGGTATCCCTTAGAGGACCACTATCAACTTTGGTCATCAATAGTTTTACCATATTCATGAGATTTTTAATCTCAGCAGTTTGTGAAACTGCTGATGATGTAGGTCTAACTACTGAAAGAGAATTCTGAGAAAAGGTGTTGCTAGGTTGTTGTTTGTTAGGAAAGAAAGTTTCTTCAAAATCATTTTTGAGTTGTTTTCCCACAACTAGCTGTGAAATCTTCTTGTTGTACTGATTTCCTTTACTATATTTACAAAATTCTGTTTTGTGGTTAAACAGATCAAAAATTTCACATTCTTTTGTCTTCTCTTTTTCATTTTGAGATGTTAAAGGCAAATTTCTGACAGTCTTGAGTTGATTTAGGTCATCAGTAGTTTTTAGGTTCTCAACTCCTGATGTAGATGAAACTACTGATGGCTTAATGTCAGATTTGTTCAGTACTTCTGAATAACTTTCTTTTTCAATTTTGAGAAAGTTTTCATGAAAAGATGTGCATTCTTTCACTTCAGAAGTTTGATTTTGAACTACTCTACTCCCATCATCAGTAGATTTGGGAGTAAAATCAGTTGGTGTTTCAGTGTGATTGTACCCTATGTCAAACCTAACATTTGATGCACTTTGTTTGTTAAGAAGCAGTTGGTACCCTTTACATGACTCAACCCATTTCTCACATTCAACCTTGATGTCAGCAAGCTCTTTTCTAACATTTCCTAGGTCTTCTATTATGATTTTAATTTGTGCTTGGGTTTCAATAGCATTAATTGTCAATTTAAAATTTTCTTTTGATTTTCCAGCAAGTTTTCTTTCTAAATCACATTTGAGTATGTTTTCTCTCTGAGTCATTGGCTTTGCCCTGTAAATGCACATTGGTCTCTCTTATGAGAGCAAAATATTCTTTGCATGAATTTAAACATAGTTTTGTCAATGATTCTTTTGATACCTGAGATAAGGCAGATTTAAAGGTGCATCCCTCAAATGCCATCAAGGCAAAATTCTTTCTGCCATTATCAGGTTCTCCCCAGTTGATGTCAAACATTTTATTGTCTGCATCAGGATTGCACTCAGTTGTGTCAAAAGGAAGACTACTGTAAGACTCGTTTTTTTAAACATAAACATAATATATAAACACACATTATATATATACCCATAACATCTTGTCAAATGACATACCAACAACCTTGGCGACATTAGTTGAATTTACAAAAGACAATGCCCAAGTTGGCTAACATGTGAATCTTTGACCCATATTCAGAACCATGTACAAAACATTAACAACTTGTTTATATGACTCAAAAGATCCTAATACTACTATGGTACCCAACCCAAAAGAACTTGAGCGTGCATGATCCGACCTTCATGAGACTTGATCTTCACTCGTGAGCTTTACCTAATAACAATTCAAACAAGCAAACATTTAGTATGCTAAAAATAATATTATCATCTTGTTCAAGGGACACAAGCAATCCATTGAACCATGATATATCCTTCCTTCCACCATTTTGACCCGTTAAGGGTATTTCTACCATTTTGACCCGTTAAGGGTGTTTCTACCATTTCATACCATTCCACTATCTTGCACCCTTGTGTAGCCACAAAGGCACATCCTACTAATTTCATTCCATCATGTCTAACCACAACAAATACATACATAACAATCATGACCAATAAGTTTATTAAACTAAATAGTTGGTAGTAACCAACTTACCTTTGTCGTGTGCACCTTGATCCTTTTGACCACTTGAACCTTCAACCTTCACACCTACATAGTGAAGGAAATCCATACTTTAGTTTTTTCATACATTTACCCATTACCATACTTGGTTCAAGGTGGATAACCAAACATGATTTCATAGTTACATTTACTACCATCACATTTGTCATTCATTGCTCATAATTTCACCTATTCTAAGGTGCTAAGCATTTTATCATACACTTGGTGTTCATTCAATTCATTCAAATCATTATACAATTCTAGGATGCATAACCCTCCCTTCTACACTAGCATTTTCAATCTACATTCATATCATACAACAATACATATTCAAGTGAGTTTTTCATGGTATCAAGGTCTTGTTTGTTTTTTAAAATGTCAACAGGAACCTTCATTCCAACACCCACTTGATAATTCTCAATTCAGCCCTAACACACCCAATTTAACATACAATCTCATCAATTTTACACTACCACACATAGTAATCATGCTTTCCCAAGCCACAAGAAGTAATTATCACAACATGATCATAAAATCCCACCATACTACTTCCAAACTTTACTAAAACTAGTTTTATAACTTACCAATGAGATTAACACCACAAGATGGCTAATAATTCGAGAACATGCAGGGAATTAGAGGTGATTTCCTACTCCTAATTTTCAGCTTTGGATTGAGGAGGTGAAGACTCCTCTTTGTCGCCTCTTTCTCTTTCTCTCTCTCTCTCTCTCTCTCTCTCTCTCTCTGCGATTTCTTTTCTTTCCCACAAGACCACCCTTTTCCAATTTACCCCCTTAACTTAATTATAATTCTAGCTTTACCAAAACCCACCCCTCAAGATAGATGATGGTCCATGTTTAACCCTTCCCTTTTACCAACTAGACTTCCACCAATTTGCCCAAGTAGCTAGCTTGGTAAATTTTATGTTTTGTTAAATGTACAACTACCAATTCACTACTTACAACTAGGGGTACACCTATACATACACATATAATCACACATACATACATACATACATACTCATACTTACATATTTATACATACATATGTATATATATATATATATTAATTTTCACCATACTATTATTACTTTAACATTTTTGGGGTGTTACAACTGCTCCAGTCAACATACCCTGAAGTAAAAAAGACTTTGTTGTGAGGATTGTTGAGTTTATGGAGGTTGTTGGCAGCTGGAATGGAAGGCATTGGTTGTTGGCTCTGCATTTGTTGAGCAGGCATCTGTACATATTGTATTTGTGGCACATATTGGATTTGTGGAGCTTGTGCCTGTACAAAATGTGCACTTCCCTGTGTTCCATTATTCCTATTGTAACTAGGGTTAAACTGATTTCCAGACTGTGGTTGGTTATAACTAGAGCTTCTACACTCTCTAGCAAAGTGTCCCAACTTCTGACACTTGTGACATCTAAGTTTAGATTTGTCAAAACCAACTTTTGTTGAACTGTTCAGTCTTGGAAATTTCCTTCCTGACCTTTTGTAAAATTTGTTAGTTTTTATACTTAACATGGTCAGTTGGTGTAAAATGTCCATTTCTTCCAAGTCATCACTGCTAAAAATTTTTAAGTCATCCATGATAAAACACATGTTATCAACAGTTTGACTATTTTCATCATTATCATAAGCTGGATATGATCTTTCTGATGAGATCCCAGCAGTTATGTCAATGTGGTCAAAAGATCCAAAATTATTTGAACAAGAAGGTAAGTCTTGTCCTAAAAGTGTTGTACTACCTAGTACATAGTCATCAGTTGTTTTGCCAGAATTTTGCAACTTTTTCTTTTGATCAATTTCTCTTTCAAAAGTTAGCAATCTCCCATGTAATTTTGTAAGAGTGAGGGAGTTAAAATTTGGTGTAGATCTGAGGACTATAGAGTAAGTTTCCAATTTTTCTCGTAATGACCTTAAAAATCTATGAAGCATAGATACATTTGTGTAGGTCTGACCATTTAATTTCAACTCAGAAACTAATGAGAAGAATCATTCAAACTGTTGTGTCAAAGTTTCCCCATTAATATGAGTAAATGTTTCATATTGCTGAGCAAGGATTTCTCTGGTGTTGGCAATCACCTCTTTAGTTCCTCCAAACTGCTCTTTTAGGCAGTCCCAAAGCTATTTGACACTTTCACAATGTAAAAGTCCAAAGTAGATTTTATTTGGGAGAGCCATTGTCAACATAGAAAAAGCCTTGGCATCAAGCTCAAGTTTAAGGAAATCTTCGTCTGTGTAGTCTTTTGGGTCTTTTGGTATTTCAACTTTAGTTTCAAGGTTTATATTTACTGGTTTGTGAGGACCATACATCACAGATCTCCAACAACCAGTGTTGGTCTAAGATAGAGTAGTTGCTGGACTCTTGTTCCAAATTGTCTATATAAACAGCGGCCCAGAAGTTGGAAGGCACCTCGTAACCCAAGACAACCCGCCTACGATGAGCACCTCTACCACACCTCCACTTTCCCAAAAGATAAAGGAGCGAAATCTCCCTAAAGAGGTTATTGACTCGATAACTAAAAATAACATCTGATGAGAGGGTGTTTTACCATGTTAAGATGTAGTTAATTGTGTGATTTTAAGTGATTTATATCATAAAACATGGTTACTTTGAGTTTAATTTGAATCGCAGGTAATTGGAGCCGATTGAATGCATTTTTGGGAAAATCAAGTGGATTTGAAGTGAAAATATTAAATGATGATGTGATAGAGCTCTGAAATACGAAGACGTGGCCGCAAGAATCGAAGAAAACGAAGTTATAACGAAGTTTTTACGAAGAAAACAAGTTGGTGCCCTGTTTAGGAATTTCAGCATCAGGTGGCGCCAAAATGGGTGAAAAATGGCGCCACCTGGCGCCATTTACTGATCATATACGAAGTTTTTGGGCTATCACCATATAAAAAGATAAACCATCCCAGAAACGAATATGTCTTCAACCCTAGCCATCTTGGAGCTCCCAAGGACGAAATTTATCATCCCAAACCTCAATCAATAAATTCTTTCATGCAACTAACATCTACAACAATCATTGAAGATCCTATGATGAAGATGAGCGGCTAATTCTCTTTGTGACCACCTCCGGGTGGATGGTTCGTTTATGTGAAACTCAACTCTTGTTAGATTTGGTTTATGGATTGTCTTTTAATTGTTTGAAAGATATTTGTGGTTTGAGTTATTTAAAAAAGTCGCGGTTGTGCAATTGCTTATCTTTTAGTCATTCGCATTCGGTTTTCTTGCATTGTGAGCAGTTTGATTAACAGGAGGCTAGTTGTTATTCGTGGGTTGGTAATTAAATTGTACGAGTTATTATTAAAAACTTATGTTTGATTGTCACTTAACTTAAACCGTTCAACAAAACTATGTCTATGTGGTATCCAATCATCTAAACATGGGTAGGGTGAATCATTGAACCGGAAACCTGGAGGGGGTTACTTCTATTGTATTATTGTTTACAACTTTTTTCAATCCGTTTTCTGAAATTCAAGTTAAAACAAAGTAATTAGATTTTCAGCTTAATAGTTCACTTACAAAACTACTCTTTCCACCAATTCCCTTTGGAGACGACTCACTTTCAATTTACTACTTAATTTCATTATTTTTCATTTGACCCGACGACATCGATCAACATCACTGATGAATCCCTCCTAAATTACAAAACATTTCTCACCCTTACCCTTAAAACCCATGGTCCGCTACTACAAGGTGTCAAATTTCACCCAGACTACCCTTTCCTGAACATCTTCTGTATAAAAAAAAACTTCCAACAACTACCAAAGGTGGCACTCGCTTTCTTATGGTATCTTTCTGAAACCTTTGTTGTAGCCATGTCCTTTCACTCCAGTATATTACTCGCCTATCTAATCGACTATGAGCTAGGGTATCTCCCAGGAGAAAAACAAAATACTTTCAAATTTCTAGAATGGTTTCTCCCAGTTGGCAAGTGGATGGATCTTACGAAGGCATCCCCAAAGAAACATTGTATGGTTTTGCCCTACAAACCTAGCCTCCAGATGCAAATTCCCAAAGTCAATTCCCTTGACAACTCCCAATCGATCATTCATGCCTGGTATGATATAAACCCAGCAAAGCAATACTACAAGCTTAATTACCATAATGAATGGTTAGAGACTCACATGGAGTTGGCAAAATCAAACCTCTGAAGCATCGAAGACATTCCACCAGCTATTCTAAGTGAATTAGACTTATAGGCTGAAGATGATGAACAAGTGAAGGAATAGGAAGAAGCTTTATTAGGCTACTTCCAGAAACTTCCACAATTCACACACACTACTAGAAAAAAGGCCTTCCTTGACAGTTTTTTTATGACATACCACATTTTATGACATGCAAAAGTGCATGTCATAAAAAAAATGTCATCTTTGGAAAAAATTGATAATTTTTTGACGTTTTTTTACGCGTGTCAATAATTTACCGTCATAAAATAAAAAACATGACAATTTTTAAATCGCTTGTCATAATTTGTGTCGCCTAAATGTAACACCCCAACCGATGGCGGAAACATCGAGGTGTCACGTAAGAATGATTGTTCAGTAGCTCATGGTGAATAATAAATTTCATTAAATGATTTAAATAAATTACATACAATTGTTCTACAAGAATTCGTACATCAAAATGAATAATACTATGTACACATCTTCAAGCATTAACTCAAATCTTCAAGCAAGTAGAACCTGAAACATGTTTAGTTTGAAAATATTTTGGGTCAACATTAGTTGGTGAGAATACATAGGTTTTCGAATATAATTGATAACATAGTTTGTACAACGATCACAGTTGTATAATGATAGAGTATGAGTCCGACATGTAACAATGCGTCTTTGTACAATCAAACCTTGTGTCGACTGAGACCTAACTCGCAAGTTAGTAAAATGTTGTTACTGTTTTCGATCATCCCTGAATTTATGCGGGGGGATGGGTTTGTCAGACCTATAGCGCTATAATCTAAACAGGCGGCTTGATCATTGTTAATGATTGTACTGTGTCTTTTTGTTATAGTCAAATGATAGAATGATAGTGTAATTGAATCACAAGTAAGTATGAGTAAATGATAGTATAAAATGTTTAAACATGTTTCACCCCAAAAATGTAAAAGAAAAAAGGGGCTATGTAAACTCACCTTAGGTGCATAATGAGTTCGTGCGTTTTATTGAGCGTGCAAACACTTAGTAATAATGCCTTGGAAAACTTGAAACTAGCGAGAGGAGATAATGACGGATGAAAACTTTAGTATATGGGAGATGGGATAATAATGTTTTTTTTTTAATGGTACAAAGAGTTTGTTAGGACAAAAAGGATTGGTGAAACCACTTTTGCAAACCTTAGTCTAATTCACTTTCTGTCAAAATACTCTAAGTATGGAACTGCTGAAGACAAAGAATCAAACTGCTGAAGAAGACATTCAGAAGTGCTGAAGAAGAAGTCATCAGAAGTTCTGAAGTTCAAACCAGACACTTCTACTGAAGAACTACTGAAGACAAACTACTCATCAGTAGTTTGTCATTCATCAGTACTTAAAGAAGATCTTTTCCACCGCCTTTGTATATCAGTAGTTTAATACTTTAGTATTTCTTTTTGCTTTATGTACAAGTTCCAAGACTGCAACTTGTTGCAACTTGTTTCTGAACTTGCTTTTTGGCAAGGTTCATGTATTTGTTTAGTCTATAAATAGAAGGATTCATCCTTCTGTTTTAGACATTGATTTTAATACAAGAAATCCTTCAACTCTTATTATTGTTATTTCCATTTCGTGTTTACTGAGAATCTGTCAAAGTGTTTCATTCTCATTCAATACTTAGATTCTCAATAAACACTTCTCATTTATTAGTTCTTGATTCCAGGGGGAGTAATAACTCCTATTGATAAGTGTAGCTATAAACATATAAACATTCCGCTGTGCTATCACTCATTAAGAACTTGCTAAACACTTAAGTGTCAACTAGCAAGTTCAACACAAAGAGCAGCTTACTGATCCAACAATTGGTATCAGAGCACTGGTTTATCTGATCACATATCAGTCTAACAAATTGAGAATCAGACACATGCTCTTATTGATATTCAATAAAGGATTATAAGCTCACTTTTATCAACATCCATCACTTTAAGAGATATTTGACAAATCAATACTCTTTAAAATGGATCCTCATAATACTGGTTCTGCCACTAAACCTGCCATGCTTGTAAGAAATGAATATAACATATGGCAAAAGAGAATGGCACATACCTTGTCACATACCAACACAGGTTGTTGGAGATCTGTGATATATGGTCCTCATAAACCAGTAAACATAAATCTTGAAACTAAGGAAGAGATTCCAAAAGAACCAAAAGACTATACTGATGATGATTTCCTAAAACTTGAGCTTGATGCAAAAGCTTTTTCTATGTTGGCAATGGCACTCCCAAATGAAATCTATTCTGGCCTATTACATTGTGATAGTGCCAAAGAGCTTTGGGACTGCCTAAAAGAACAGTTTGGAGGAACTGAAGAGGTGATTGCCAACACCAGAGAAATCTTGGCTCAACAGTATGAAACTTTTGCTCACATTAATGGGGAAACTTTAACTCAGCAATTTGAAAGATTTTCCTCATTAATATCTGAGCTAAAACTAAATGGTCAGACCTATACAACTGTATCTATGCTTCATAGATTTTTAAGGTCTTTACCTGATAAATGGGAAACATACTCAATAGTCTTAAGATCTTCACCAGATTTTAGCTCCCTCACTCTTACAAAACTTCATGGGAGATTACTTACTTTTGAGAGAGAAATTGATCAAAAGAAAAAGTTACAAAATTCTGGTAAAACTGCTGATGACTATCTACCTGGTAGTACAGCACTATTGGGACAAGACTCACCAACTTGTTCAAATAGTTTTGGATCTTTTGACCACATTGACATAACTGTTGGGATCTCATCTGAAAGATCATTCCCAGGTTATGACAATAATGACTTTGGTTAAACTGCTAATAACATGTGTTTTATCATGGATGACTTAAATAGTTTCAGCAGTGATGACCTTGAAGAAATGGATATTTTACACCAACTGGCCATGTTAAGTTTAAAAACAAATAAATTTTACAAAAGGTCAGGAAGGAAGTTTCCAGGACTTACCAGTTCTACAAAAATTGGTTTTGACAAATCTAAACTTAGATGTCACAAGTGTCAAAAGTTGGGACACTTTGCTAGAGAATGTAGAAGCTCTGGGTTTAACCAATCTCAGTCTGGAAACAATTTTAACCCCAATTATAACAGGAATAATGGAACACAAGGGAGTGCACATTTTGTACAGGCACAAGCTCCACAACACCAATATGTGCCACAAGTACAATATGTACAGATGCCTGCTCAACAGATGCAGAGCCAACAATCAATCCCTCCCTTTCCAGCTGCTCAACAACCTCCACAGCAACAACAACCCTCTCAACAAGGTTTATTTACCTCAGGGTATGTTGACTGGAGTAGTCTTCCTTTTGACACCACAGAGTGCCATCCTGATGCAGACAACAAAATGTTTGACATCAACTGGGGAGAGCCTGACAATGGCAGAAAGAACTTTGCCTTAATGGCATTTGAGGGATGCTCCTCAAAATCTGCCTTGTCACAGGTATCAAAAGAATCTTTGACAAAATTATGTTCAAATTCATGCAAAGAATCTTTTGCTCTCATAAGAGAGACAAATGTGCACTTACAAGGAAAAGCTAATGACTCTGAGAGAAAAATCACTCAGATAAAATGTGATTTAGAAAGAAAACTTTCTGCAAAAACAAAAGAAGTTTCTAAATTGACTAACTCTGCTATTGAAACCCAAGCACAAATCAAAATAATGATTAATGACCTAGGAAATGTCAGACAAGAGCTTGCTGACACCAAGGTCACATGTGAAAAATGGGTGGAATCTTGTAAGGGGTACCAACTATTGCTAAACAAACAAAGTGCTTCAAATGTTAGGTTTGGCAAAGGGTACAATCACACTGAAACACCAACAGATTTCTCTCCCAAAACTACTGAAGATGGGAGAAAAATTGTTTCAGGTGAAACTTCTGAAGAGGAAGAATGCACATCTTTCCATGAAAACTTTCTAAAATCACACAAAGAAAGTTCTTCAGGAGCATTGATTAAATCTGACTTTAAGTCATCAGCAGTTTCAACTACATCAGAAGTTGAGAACCTGAAAACTACTGATGACCTAAAACCAATCAAAACTGTCAGAGATTTGTCTTTGAAAGAAAAGACAAAGGAATGTGAAATTTGTGGTCTGTTCAACCACAAAACAGAATTTTGCAGATATAGAAAGGGTATTCAGTTTAATAAGAAAAATCAACAACTGGTTGTGGGGGAACAAATCAAAAATAATTATGTAAAAACCTTTTCTCCCAAGAAACAACAACCAGCAAAAACCCCTTCTCAGAAAAAGACAAAATCTCAACAAAAGTCTTTTTCTCAAAATTCTCCTTCAGTAGTTAGACCTAAATCATCAGCAGTTTCACAAACTGCTGAGATTAAAGATCTTATGAACATGGTACAACTACTGATGACCAAAGTTGATGGTGGTCCTCAAAAGGATACCACCATTGTACTTAATGCAAAATCCATTGCCAAAAAGACATGGATTTCTAAACTTGGTCAAGAACAAACTGTAAATGTTCTCAAGAGCAAACCCAAAGCCAAACTGGCTTGGGTTCCGAAATCTAACTAATTTGCTATATTGTGTAGAGAGTTTCCAGAGGCTTGAATAGCATTTGGTATGTAGACAGTGGAGGCTCAATGCACATGACAGGATGCAGATACCTGATAAACAATTTTATCAGTCAAAGAGATGGATCTGTGTCCTTTGGGAACAATGCTAAGGGATATGTGCTAGGACATGGCAATGTCTCCTCTGGCAAAATACAGTTTGACAAGGTCAATCTGGTTGAAAACCTTGAGTACAAATTGCTTAGTGTGTCACAAATGTGTGATAAAGGATATTCTTCCTTTTTCACAAAGACAGCATGCTAGATCATATCACCAGAAGGCCAGAAGTTGATAGAGAAGATCATTGAAGATCATACTTTGTTAATTGCCAAAAGATGTGGCAATGTCTATGCAGTGGACATTGAAAAAGACAAAGTACTGAACAACACTGCCTGTTTCTTCTCAAGGGCATCAACTTCAGAAACTGATCTCTGGCACAGGAGACTTGGCCATGTGAACTTTAAAACCATAAATAAAGTCACAAAAATGGGCTTGGTCAGAGGTCTACCCTTAAAAGTATACCAGTGTCAAGAACACTGTGTATCCTGTTTAAAGGGAAAACAACATAAGTCCTCCTATAAGTCTATTGAAGAATCAAAAACAACTGCATGTCTTCAACTACTCCATATGGACTTATTTGGGCCTTTAAAGATCATGATCCTTGGTAAAAAGAAGTACTGCTTAGTCATCATTGATGACTACTCAAGATTTACATGGGTATTCTTCTTATTTTCCAAGGATGAGGCTGCTGAAATCATCAAGTTCTTCATTCTACAAGTTGAGAAGCAATATTCTCTACCTGTCAAAACCATTAGAAGTGATAATGGGACAGAGTTCAGGAACAAAACTCTGAATGACTTCTGTTTGTCTAAAGGGATTATTAGACAATTCAATGTTGCCAGAACTCCTGAACAAAATGGTGTGGTAGAAAGGAAGGACAGAACTTTAATAGAAGGAGCAAGAACAATGTTAGCTGATTCTGGCCTACCTTTATACTTCTGGGCAGAAGCAGTTAACACATCATGTTATGTTCAAAATAGAGTTCTTGTTGTCAAGAGACATTCAAAGACTGCCTATAAAGTTCTTCATGGCATGAAGCCCCTTATCTCCTTTTTCAGGGCTTTCGGGTGTCAATGTTTCATCTTGAACATCAAGGAATCTATTTCAATGTTTGCTGCCAAAGTTGACTCAGGTTACTTTCTTGGTTATTCCTCAACTAGAAAAGCCTACAAGGTTTTTAATTCAAAAACCAGGATAGTAGAAGAAACACTGAATGTCAAGTTCAATGAGTCAAAACACACTCTCATTCCAGCACATCCTGCTGAACTCTTTGACCTTGACAACTTCCATTTTGAACCTGAAAAGACTATCACATCATCCAAACCTAATTATTATGGTGATCAAAGGTTTGATGATGAGGATCCAGCACCATGGTCTCCTCAAACAGTCATTAAGTCAACTTCAAAACCATCAGAAGTTTCACAAACTTCTGATTCAACAAATACTGAAGGCCAAACTCAAACATCTGCTTCAGCACCTGCAACTACTAAAGACACTGAAACTGCTGAACCAGATATAATAGACCTCAGTACTTTGTTTGAAGAACATGAGCCACCAACACCTGTCAGTGGTTTATAACAACTGATCGAACACAAAGATCATCCACTTGATCAAATCATGGGTGATATTGCATCAGGTGTTCTAACAAGAAACCAGCTTTCCAACTTTTGTCTATTCTCAGCATTTATTTCACAGTTGGAACCAAAGAAGTACCAGGAAGCCCTCAAAGACAACAATTGGGTGCAGGCAATGCAAGATGAATTGCATCAATTCAACAAGCAACAGGTATGGGAAATCTGTCCCTTACCACCAAACAAGCAACCAATTGGCACAAGATGGGTTTTTAGGAACAAACAAGATGAAGCTGGTATGATAATAAAGAACAAGGCAAGACTGGTAGTACAAGGTTACTCTCAAGAAGAGGGGATTGACTATGATGAAACCTTTGCTCCAGTTGCAAGGCTGGAAGCCATCAGGTTATTTCTGGCCTATGCCATTTCCAACAAAATAAAAGTTTATCAAATGGATGTCAAAAGTGCATTTTTGTATGGAAAGATAAAAGAGGAAGTGTATGTTTGTCAGCCACCTGGGTTTGAGGATCCTTCTCATCCTGAGTGGGTGTACAAACTAGACAAAGCTCTTTATGGGCTCAAACAGGCTCCTAGAGCCTGGTATGATACACTTTCAACCTTTTTACTCAAAAATAACTTCACAAGAGGTGCCATTGATAAAACACTTTTCATAAAACATGTTGGAAATCATGTCTTACTTGTTCAAATATATGTTGATGATATCATTTTTGGTTCAACAAACACAAAATTGTGTTATGAATTTAAGAAACTCATGCAATCAAAATTTGAGATGAGTACAATGGGAGAACTGCAGTACTTTTTAGGACTGCAGATCAAACAACAAACAAATGGAACTTTTATACATCAATCAAAATATGTTAAAGAATTATTAAACAAATTTTCTTTACAAGACTGTAAATCATGTTCCACTCCCATGACACCAACCACACAAGTTGAACCAGATGATCAAGGAAAACAGGTTGATCAAACCATGTATAGATGTATGATAGGTTCCCTTTTATATCTAACTGCTTCTAGACCAGATATTATGTTTTCAACATGTGTCTGTGCTAGATATCAATCAGCTCCTAGGGAATCACACCTTATTGCAGTCAAAAGAATTTTCAGATATCTGAAAGGAACTCCCACACTTGGAATTTGGTATCCTGCTTCAAGCAATACCAAGTTATCAGCTTTTTCAGATAGTGACTATGCAGGGTGTAAAATGTCAAGAAAATCAACATCTGACGGTTGTCAATTCTTGGGAAACTATCTAGTGTCCTGGCAATCAAAGAAACAAACATTTGTTGCAACTTCAACTGCTGAAGCTGAATACATTGCAGCTGCAAGTTGTACATCACAGATACAATGGCTCCAATATCAACTTCTTGATTATGGAATCAAAGAAACCAAGACACCATTGCTTGTAGACAGCAAATCTGCCATTCGCATCATTCAAAATCCTGTTCAGTTTTCAAAAACTAAACATATTGAAATCAGGTATCATTTCATAAGAGATTGCTATGAAAAAGGCAAGATTGAAGTGAAACATGTAGCAACAGCTAATCAAATAGCTGACATTTTCACTAAACCCCTTGACACATCATCATTTCAGAAGTTAGTATCCATGCTAGGGATGCTAAATTTGTAAGTGTTTCTATTTATTTTTCTGCACATTTTCTGATTTTCACTTACATCTGTTTTCAAACACTTGAAAAACTTCTGAAAAGAGAGAAACTACTGATGAACAAAACATCAGTATGGGGATAATTTCTGAAAAGTGATTAACTTCTGATAAAATAACCTTCAGAAGTTATGAATAAAAGTATTTATAAAGTATTTCTCATCAGCTGTTAAAACTACTGAAGAGAAAATGGGAACTACTGATGAAGATAATCCTTCATCAGCAGTTTAGTCAAAAAGGGCAAATCTGACTTTTCCCATCATCAGAAGTTTGACCTAGTCGGTTTAAAACTTCTGATAAAAAGATTTTTAACCTAGGCGGTTTAAAAACTTCTAATAAAGAAGATCCAAGCGGTTAAAAACTTCTGATAAATATCTTTTTTCAACA
Organism: Ambrosia trifida; assembly: GCA_028751855.1. NCBI lineage: Eukaryota > Viridiplantae > Streptophyta > Magnoliopsida > Asterales > Asteraceae > Ambrosia > Ambrosia trifida. The sequence continues at coordinate 99,775,594 of CM054131.1, forward strand.
CTTATCCTTTCAAACACAAAAATTCCATCCTTCTCTCTCAAGAAAGCTTTCAAACCCCTGAACCTGCAACACAAAATCACTGTTCGATTCATCAACACACACAAACCACATGGCTTTAGTTCTCAAACAGGGACACAATCTCAGAGCCTACTTAGAAAAACAAGAAGGCTGGTCCCAATACGATGAGATCATTGATCTTGTCGTCAAATCCCAATATTTCACCGCTCTCACCATAGACCCACCAATTCATCCGGAAACACTAAATGAGTTCTGGGCTAATGCTGAGATAGTGATGGTGGATGATGAAGTTATCTCCCTCAACTCAACAATTAAAGGGAGACAAATGGCCATAACACCGGCCATACTCTCAAACAGACTGGGGTTGAATGATGTGAATGCCCCTGAGAAGTTTGACAACTCTGCTATCCACCTAACCATGACTGAGTGTGGTTATCAAGGTACTCTCTCACAAGCTACAATCTTTAAAAAGTATTTTGAACCAAAATATAAACTTTTGTTTCATTATATTATTATGTGCTTGAGTCCTAAAACTGGGTCTTATGACCAGATGCCCTCAACCTTTCAACCAATATTTCATTCCATTGTGAATGAAACAAATTTTAGGGCATCAAAACTTTTCTTTAATGAGTTGGTGTTACATCAAAATAACACTAAGAAAAAGTTTTTGTTATATCCAAGGTTCATTATGCAATGCATAATATCTGAACTGGGTAATGAGGTGCTTGTGGGTAAAACTGAAACTTTAAAACCCTTAACCTCACAAGCATACTCAAGGCACAACAAACAGGCTGCATGGCCAGAAGATGACCAAGGGGAACCAAAACTAGTCCTCATGGAACCCTCATCTTCCAAACCTACACCACCAAAGGCCAAGAAACCCAAGATAACAAAACAAAAACCCACCAAACCCAAAAGAAAAGCTGTTCAGGAGGTTGAGATGCCTGAACAAACTACTGTGCAATCTGCACTTGTTAAAGATGTGACTGAAACATCCTCTCAGTCTCATCCATCTCAAACCCCACCAAGAGCACCAATAACTATCCTTTTCAAAAGAAAAAGAGTTAGAAAAACTATTCCAATAGATTCTTCTTTTGAAACTGCTGAACCCACTGCCCAAACTACTGAACCAGCACCCCAAATTTCTGAACAAGACATCAAAATAGCCAAACTTCTCTCCAGGCTAAAAGAGAAAGTCACATCAACACATGTCAGTCCCCATCAACCACATCAAACAGGGGACATAGACTCAGACAGTGACATGGATGTGGACACTCATAGCCCTAACCAAAGAGATGAGGATGAACCAGGGTCTCTAAGCCCAAACTTAGAAACCTTTGGTACTTTTGAGGCTGCTACTACTCATTTACCACCCAGTGGTGGACCTGAGGACAGAAGTAAAATAGCTAAGACCTCAACTGTGGCAACTACTGATGAAGGCTTAATGCCTGAGGTAGGAAATCCTCAGAACCAAGAACAAGAGGTACATGAGACAACTGAGTTGGGCTCAGCTCATGATGTAACTGATACAGTCCTCATTGAGGATGTAATCAGGGATTCAGATGATTCCATTGATTTGGATGATGTTTCAAAACACAAAACTACTGAATTGACGGCTATAAGTGAAGGTCCTGCACCTGGTGTCTCTAAGCTCAAGAAGCTAGTCACACCATCTCAGGTTAAAGCCCACTCAATCCATGATTCCCCTAGAGTTGCATCTCCTGTACAACAAGGAGATCAACCAAAAACACACCCCTCACTACAAATGCCTACCCAATTCCCTGGGCAATCAAGCATAGACCTGAACCAACTATGCAGCCCAGATGGTCCCTTGTATCACATGATGAACACCCTCATCAAAAATCACATCCAAACATACACAGCTGACTTGGAGCTGTCCATGAAGAACCAATTTGGAGTGATACAGACGAAGATGAATGATCTGTCCAACAAGATTGATCACAACAGCAAACAGATTGCTCATCTTCAAGGTCATTTCTCCCAAGCTTCAACTTCCAAAGGTGATAAAGCCAAAAAGGGGGAGAAAATCAAGGTGCCTATGGATACACTTGAAGCCAGAAGAAAGGCAAGAGTGGCTATCCTAGCTAGAGATCAAAAAGATCAAGCCAGAAAAGAGAAACTGGCACAACAATTTGGTGTCTCTATTCAAGAAATAGAAGATGCTGAAAAGGCTGATGAATCCCAAGGGCACAATGAAGAAACCTCTGATGGCCAAAGTTCTGATGAAGAATCAGAAAGTACTGAAGACAATCCTTCAGTAGTTGACAAACCTTCAGAAGTTGTCAACCCATCAGAAGTTAACACTTCCAAGACTCAAACTGCTGACCCTTCCAGATCAACTGCTCCTATTCAACCAACCTCTGCTCCTATCAGGCCTACTACAACAGTTACAACAATGACTGTGCTAAACCCTTCTCCAATCTCTCAATCAGCTGAATTTCTTGAGAAGAGTTTAGTTGCAGCCCAAAAGAAGGCCAGAGAAGATCAGATTTGGAAAGCTCTGGAAGAAAGGGATGACTTAGATCTAAGCCATGAAGAAAAACTTCAGGCTTATGAAGCTGAACTACAAAGGCAGGCTAGCCTAGATGAGATTGTTGAACAAGACAAAAGACATCAACTGATGTCTTACATTATGAAGAACAGCAAAGTCAAAGCCCACACATTGAAGAGACTCTCTGTGGAAGAGCTGACAATAAGAGCTCAACTTATTACAGATAAACTTGCAACAAGTAAAGACACAAAGGCCAAGAGAGCTCAGATGATAGAAGAACTGGTAGCCAATGGTTATGGTTCAAAAGCCTCAGTGTCCAAGTGGAAAGAAGAAATATTGGTGGACACATATAGAAAATACAAGGCTGCAAGGGCTGCTAATCCAGAGAAGTTTCAAACTGCTAAAGCTTCAACTTCAGTAGTTAGAACTTCTGGTGTTCAAAGAAGACCAGCTACCCAAAGAAAGAAGTCAGAGGAAAAAGTAAAGACTGATTTCAGAATGGTACTACTAGAAGGTAGTACAGTAGTACATTCTGATTTTGACATAGAAGAGAAGCCTCTGCTCACACAATTCAGGGATCCTTCCACCTTTGCATATCAAATCCAGAAGACCATCACAGACAAACTGCACACCAAGGTAGTAACTGAACATCACTTGCCAACATTTCAGATACCTAATGTGATGGAACAACAGCAAGGAAGTGAATCCCACCTGAGAGTCACTGAAGTTGAAAACATTCAACACTCAGGAGAAACCCAGGGTACCACCATGGTTCCCTACACTGCAGACTTTGACAAGTCTAAAGTACCAGTCATCAGATGGTCCTTTACTGATAACAACTCAGTACTTGTGACAAGAAGAGATCAAACAAGCAGGGAATATAGGTCGATGAATGAACTGAAGAAACTATCAACCAAAGACCTGCTTACAATCCAACACTTGGAACCAAGAAAAGGGTCTCTTACTGATGATCAACTGAACCAGCTCAAGAATTCCATGTTCAAAGGAATATGGAAAATTGTGAAGGACAGAAAGAAACAATAAGGAATTAGTAAGGTTTTGGCTTCATCAATCCAGGGGGAGATTGATAGGACAAAAAGGATTGGTGAAACCACTTTTGCAAACCTTAGTCTAATTCACTTTCTGTCAAAATACTCTAAGTATGGAACTGCTGAAGACAAAGAATCAAACTGCTGAAGAAGACATTCAGAAGTGCTGAAGAAGAAGTCATCAGAAGTTCTGAAGTTCAAACCAGACACTTCTACTGAAGAACTACTGAAGACAAACTACTCATCAGTAGTTTGTCATTCATCAGTACTTAAAGAAGATCTTTTCCACCGCCTTTGTATATCAGTAGTTTAATACTTTAGTATTTCTTTTTGCTTTATGTACAAGTTCCAAGACTGCAACTTGTTGCAACTTGTTTCTGAACTTGCTTTTTGGCAAGGTTCATGTATTTGTTTAGTCTATAAATAGAAGGATTCATCCTTCTGTTTTAGACATTGATTTTAATACAAGAAATCCTTCAACTCTTATTATTGTTATTTCCATTTCGTGTTTACTGAGAATCTGTCAAAGTGTTTCATTCTCATTCAATACTTAGATTCTCAATAAACACTTCTCATTTATTAGTTCTTGATTCCAGGGGGGGTAATAACTCCTATTGATAAGTGTAGCTATAAACTTATAAACATTCCGCTGTGCTATCACTCATTAAGAACTTGCTAAACACTTAAGTGTCAACTAGCAAGTTCAACACAAAGAGCAGCTTACTGATCCAACAGAGTTGAATGGTAGGCTAGTGTATTTATAGTGTAAAATTTGGAGTTGTAATTAGGGGCTACTTTGACTAGGCTAGAATTTAGGAACAACTTTGACTTGACTAGAAGACCATATTTACTAACACTTTGACTTGACTATGAGACCATATTTACTAACACTTTGACTTGACTTGACTTGACTAGGAGACTAAGTTTGACTTTTCAGGTTTGACTAAGGAACCTTGAAAGGGTTTAAGTTTAATTGGTTTTAATTAACATCTATAAACACCAAATGGTGTAGTGGTTTATGTGGTGTGGTTAAGGTTTAGCCCGCCAGGGACTCGGGTTCGAATCCTGGCACAGGCAAACATTTTTTTTAACGTTTTTAAATCAGAATTTTTAATACAATCCAATTTAATATTGATTATAAGTCATTATTTAAATAAATTTTTTTTAACAAAATGGATGGTAAAGATACTGTAAACATGAATTGGATGAATAAACAATATAGTTCTATATATATATATATATATATATATATATAAAGAAAATTTGTGTGATGTTACACTAAAATCTCAAAAAAATTCAATACCCGCGCGTTATTCCATAAACTTCCTCTCAATTCAAAACCCCTCTCTGATCTCTCTCTCTCTCTCTCACACACTCTCATAATTTTTTCCTCTAAAAAAATGACGTTCAGAAGATCGAAGCCCTAACGTCTGTTTCGGCCTGACTGTTGACGCATTCAGAAGATAAATCCTTCATAATTTCTTCGCTCCACCATTAATCAATCCTTCATTTGATCGAAACCCTAACTCATAATGTAAGTGTTCAGAAGAAGCCCTAACTGTTCCTCGATTGTTAGCGAAAGAGGAAGCTGAAGATCGAAGCCCTAACGTCTGTTCCTCGATTGTTAGCGAAAGAGGAAGCCCTAACTGTTCAGAAGAAGCCCTAACTGTTCAGAATCGTGTGTCTCCATTTCTGTCTCTCTAACTCAGGTATGCCCTAAAATCTGTAATTCATATGCCCTAAAATCCTAAATCACATGTTATTGTTATGTAAGCTGTGGCATTGAACCTGAGACGATTTACTGAAAACAGTGAGAAACAGTTTTCGATATTAACCGTTCAGTTTGTGCTGATTAGAGTTGGCAAATGTGCAGGGTGGGGTAACAGGTCAAATTTGATTGAGTAGAACGGCTCAAATTTTAGCGCAGGTCGAAATGGGATCCCTTCCTGTTCGTCTGTAATAATATATTCATTTTTTAATATGGTTTGAATTGTGTGGGGTAGTCTGTCAGTTCCGTTAACCAGCGCAGGAGCTAGTTTCTCAATTTTGTTAAATATAACATTTCTAAATAACCAGTCGCTATGTGCCGATGAAACAGTTATAGTATCGTGATTTAGAAGGTTATTATACACATTAAATTGCCATTTGTGACTTGTGCCGATGAAACATTTGCTAATCACTTTGCTTGTTTGTTGCTGAACTTGTTTAGTCAGAAATCAGCTGGAAGTTGACATCAATTTCATATTTTCTGAAATTTATCATAGCATTATTATTATTCAATCTAAAGTAGTTATAACCCTATTGTCTATTTATCTAGAGATCATATTTAGATGTACTCGCCTTCTTTTAGTCACAGAAGCATTTATCAATTTACATTTTCATTTAATGGGATGTTCTCTTAAAACCCAAGCATTTATCAGGATGTTTCTAGATAGATATGTTGGGTCGAGGATGAGACACGATTTTGTAATCAAATATGAGACTAAATGTTGATGAAAATATGAATTCTCCAAGTGACAAGTGTAGGATGTAATTTGTTACATTATATTTGATCAGTTTTGTTAGTTCAAGTTGTTGATGGCCAACCATATGTTGCCTGATCACCAGTATTCTGTTTCTCCTAATAATAATCATAACATTCAGCAACACCAATATCAAACTAGCCAAGTAAAAATGGAGCCACAGGTGGTAACCAATGACGCCCAACCCTTGAGAAATCTTGGTCAGGTCAAAATGGAACCACAACAGGTGGTTACAAACTTACCACAGGTTAAAATGGAGTCTCAACACTCCGACCAGTCCTTATTTCTGCAACAGCAGCTTCAAATGTCGAGACAATCTCCTCCGGCGCAAATGAATCTTCTGCAGCAACAGAGATTGTTGCAGCTACAGCAACAGCAGCAACGACAACTGTTGAAGAGTATTCCTCAGCAACGTTCTTCACTTCAACCGCAAGCCATGAGAACTCCTGCGAAGCCAGTGCATGAACCGGGGATGTGTGCTAGACGGCTAACACATTATATGTATCAGCAACAACATAGGCCTCAAGTAAGATATGCACAAAATGTTTGTTTACTGAATAGAGTTGAGATATTTTTTGGCTGTTTTTATGGTTTTATTTATTTTGCAGGACAACAACATTGAATTTTGGAGAAAATTTGTGGCCGAGTATTTTGCTCCTAATGCCAGGAAAAAGGGGTGTGTTTCTTTGTATGGTAATGGACGCCATACTACAGGAGTTTTTCCTCAGGTAAGATATGCAACTATGGCGGATAGCGGACTTATTAACTTTAAGCACTTGTTAAATGTAGAGATTGCTTTCTTGGGATAGTGGTTTAGTTGTTGCTTGTTAATGGAAGTCTTGTGTTACTGGCTTGCTGTTATGTTTGCGCAGGATGTATGGCACTGTGAGATATGCAATAAGAAGCCAGGCCGGGGCTTTGGTATGTCTCTTCTGTTTTGCAGCCCAAATATTTTCATTCTGTGTTTGGAAGAAAAAGTTTTCGGACCTATTCATTTAAAGAAGACAAAAGTATTCTGAAAGGGTTTTCTTTTTTCTTTTTTTTTGAGGCAAAATTAAGTGTTTGTTTGTTTGTTTGTGTTGTGATGTGATATGTATGTGTAAATGTGACATCAGAGGCGACTGCGGAAGTTCTGCCGAGGCTATTCAAAATAAAGTATGAAAGTGGCACCTTGGAGGAGCTCCTATGTGTCGATATGCCAAGAGAGTATCAGAATTCATCAAGTCAAATAGTGCTTGACTATGCAAAAGCCATACAAGAAAGTGTTTTTGAACAGCTTAGGGTTGTCCGTGAGGGTCAGCTACGAATAGTCTTCTCTACAGATTTGAAGGTTTGATTCTGCAGCTTAGTGTAATCCTAACAGTACAGGATGGAATGTTACTTACATATGTATTTATGAACTCCCCTTTTTGCAGATATGCTCATGGGAATTCTGTGCTCGGCGTCATGAAGAGCTTATTCCTAGGAGATTGCTCATACCCCAGGTTCTTATCAATAACTCATTATCAACTCTATTTTGGTGTGGAACCAACCAGCTTTTTGTGTACAACTATCCGTGTATTTAAGATTGCTCATATACACCCTTACCTGCAGGGTGTTGTCAAATTTCAAATTTCAAATTTCAAGTGAGACTAAATGTTATGATTTATGTAAAATAATTGGCCGGCCTCGATTAATGTATTAAGTTTATTGTTGTCTCAGGTTGGGGGAGGAGCGGATCATTACGGGGATGAAGACATGGATGCCCTTCGCGAAGAATGGGCAGGCTACGCCGCAACATTTATTTCCAAATGATCCAAACTTGTTTGTTTAATTTGAAGGCAATGTCAATACAATATTTTTGTAAACGTTAAACGTCTCAGATTATATAATGAAATGATGTTTTTGTTATTAGTTTGCTAATTATTTTGCATATAATAAAATAGCTATAAATCCAGGAGGGTAAATATGTAATTTTATAGGAAATTTTTTTTAGATTAATAAATTATGACACGCAAAAGAATGTCATAAAATTCTGTCATAATATGTGTCAAAAAAGTGTCAACAAAAACTGTCATAAAAATGTGTTTCATTAAAAAGTGTCATAACGTGTGTCAATAAATACTGTCATAAATGTGTGTCATAAACAGATGACACGCGAAAATATGTCATCTTAAATTTATGACACCGCCATCCTTGACGTTTTTTTTCTTGTCATCAGACCCTTTTCTTGACACGCATTGCGTGTCAAGAAAGGGCTTTTTTCTAGTAGTGACACCCGCTTATGATTGAACTACCACAATGCCCAGGACGAGAATTCTGGTTTTAACCGATACCAGATGAAGACCCATTCCACCAGGACCCGCCGCAATTCACAATGGAGTTTGTTAACATGCAGAAGAAGAATTAAGGGCCGCCATTGTATTTAATTTCGTATTAATAAGTGTGAAAGTGTGCTAATGGTGTTCTTAAGAATAAGTTAGGCTTTAATCACTCTTAAAGTGATGTAAGCACTTATGTCATGTTCTAGATATTTTCTTTATGTATTAATGGTGTGTGATGTCATGGATGATGTATTTGGCCTTTCCTTGGTTTATAAAAGGGAGGCTCCCCTTCATTTGTAAATCATCCTTAGAAAGAAATAAAATTCTATTCTATAATTCTCTATCTCTATTCTATACTTCTGTCTTTAGTCTCTTGAGTCTTATATGGGTTAACCATGGGCATGTTAGTAATAGGAATTTTAGGAATTTTAGATTCATCAGTTTAGTGTAGCTTAAACAGCAATGGTCTGGTTTATGGGACCATTGGGACCCATAACGATAGGGGTTTGGATTTTCCGGCTATGTTTTGTCTTTTGTTGGCCTCTTTAGAAGGAGGATAGCGGAGGAAACTCCGTCTAGTAATCTGATGATGATGAGTCTGCAATGATGACAAAACATTCGCTGGGTTGGGGAGGTGGGTGTTGTGATGTTGTGGGTTTGTAAGGTGTTGGTTTAGGTTTCTGGCTCGAGTCACCATACAGGACATAGTAGTCAAACTTTCCTGATGGCTCTCCAAGAAGGCCAACGTTTGGATCTCCAGCTTCATAATTTTTCTTTAATGAACCCTGGGATCCTTTTTTCTTCCTTTATGGAATGTCTGCATCATATTCTACATGTTCTGCTTCATATCTTTTCTTTAACGAACCCTGGTCCGTTACCAGTGACATGTTCAGAAACAGATTTAGGGTTAGAAGATAACATATCTCGTGCAAATCTTGTGTTGTAAGCATATGTAGCCAAAAGCTAATTGCGCACTTAAGCTGTGAGTGTTACTAATGCAATGCTTATGCTATGACAATTATAGACTAGACTCAATATGCAGTCCTAGTTCACTATAACCAGTGGCTCTAATACCAATCTATGACACCCTCAAATTTTCACTGCGGGGTTTATACCGCGAGGCGCGTGACATACCAGGATTCCATAGCCATAAGTCATATGAACGACTCTAAATGCCCAAACCATTTAGTTCATTTTCAAAAATAAAGTTTAACGTTTAACCACAAAATTTAGATAAGTTGCGGAAGCGTAAACCAAACATAGCCATTTTAAAACCATGCGCAAAACAACGCGCCCAAGATAAAACCAAATGAATGAAAAGCAATATAAAAGTTAACAGTGTTCAATTATCCCATAACACAATGATGCACGCCCTAACATGCTTCGTACCTAGAGACCTGCAAAACATGCTAGCATGTGTCAACATAAAGTTGGTGAGTTCTCAGTTTAGGTAAGAAAGTAAAGTTTCCAATGTTGCAGAATACCATCAGTTTCTGTGCGTTTCAGGGGTAGCTAACCCACTCATTGTAACTAAACAGGAATATTATCGGGAACTACAGAGTTGTTAATTTGCCTCAGTGAGTACTAGTGTCTATCAACACTAGTCGAATATGTGGTCAATAGTTCATGCCCGTGACCTATGCACATCAAGCATGAGGCTGCTGCACAACCTAATAGCACTATCAACTAATACCCCGTTCGCCTCCAGCGATTAACCCAATAATGTGTAAGGACTTTTCAATTGATAGAAGTGTTTAGTTCACAAATGACAAAATGTTGCAAACTGATAAAAACACGATCCACGCAAGGAATCGAAAACTCGGCCCACACAAGGAGTCAAAATGTGATCCACACAAGGAATCAAGCATCCCAAAACCCGGGATGGAAAAGTAGTCCTAAACCGGACTAGAAAAGTTTATCGAGTTGTCTCAAACCCGAGACGCATACTTTTAAGAGATAGTAGAGAAACTCAACTTAGGTTGCAAAAGCTAAATCCAAAATTCGCAACTAATAAGGACATGCTACCGACTCCCTATTATATGTGTCACTACGTAAGTATATGTGTATACACAATACACCACAAAACTCGTTTGTCCAAGATGTTTAATAATGTGAAAACGGTTTAGTGACACCTGGTGTAACTACATGCACAAGTAACCCTACGAACCCATTGGTGAACATTATGTTTATTATCAGGTATACACGTTATATACATCTCATACAAGTGTACATACAAGCTCAAGTCATAACCGAGTCATACAAGCCTTCAAACAAGCACTTATAAACATATGTCACAATTTGTGTTTTTAGGACATATTATGTGCTATCAAAACGATTTTATGAAAAATACTTATACAGAATATTAGACTCCCAAACTTTTACTGAATATTCCTAGGAGTCCATTCATCATGCTCATATTTTTTTTCATGACAAAACCACTTGGAAAAGCCAAATTATCCATGTACGTAGCTACTGACAAATTTCGTGGCCTAACTCCTTGTGAAAATCAGTTTGATCCATGTTATGGTCGTTTAAAGATAACCCAAAATATTAATTCGAAAATCAGTTTTGAGCCATGTTTGTATAAAATTCTAAAAACACAACAAACGATAACCAAATCACATAATCTTACCCAATACAGAAAGCTAAGACCACATAAAACATGTTCATGTCAAGAAACAATCAAAACAAATAGTTTAAGGTCACGTTACAAAGCTTATAAGTCGACCTATGTATTCTTTCCAATTTTAAACATGTAAAAATCTTAACTTTAACAAACCCTAGATGTATATTATTGATCTTGGTCATCAAATATACATCATACAAGATCCATCATACATTAGCATGATCAAAACATGCAAGATTCATCGTAAATAATATCATCTATAAACCCTAGATGTTCAATAATCAGCAATATGCCATAACATGTAAGCATATCAAATAACAATCATAAAACTCCATGTTTAACATGTTAATATTTTAGAAAACTCATGTTTTAATCTTTATAAACTTATATCAGATCTGGAAAAACTTGTTTATGGTGTTTAAAACATAATAAGGAAGATTAAAACACATAAGATCAAGTATGATACCTAAAGCTCTTCAATATCACAACCGAACACCTTCCAAGTCTCCCAAATAATGTTCTTGAGCCTTAGGAGGTGTCTAGGGGTTATATTTTTCATATGGGGGTTGTAGAGGACGATTAGGGTTGTGTTTATGAGAAAGATGGGGTTTAAAATCGTTTTTATAGTGGTTTTAAGTTGGTTCCCGAGTGCAGGTCTTGCAGAACGCCCTTTCACTCAGATTGAACGGCTGTTCGAATAGACAAGGCCCGTTTTGGTCGGGCTGGTTCAACGTATTGCATGTTTTCTTTGTTTTAATAGTTATTTTGGGCCCCACCAATACCCCATGTTTTTTTACCCGAACTATCCTATCACACAACAATTTACACATAATTTCACACAAACACGTATTGCAAATAATATCAAACAATTATTTCATAATTATCTACTTTATCACTTCATCAACGTTTAGGGTTTGATACTCGTGTACGTAGTCCAGTAATTCCTCGAATTACCTTCTTATGTAGTTATTAACCTATAACTGTGCAACGTGTGACTCGCCTAACTAACCCTAGTTAAGTAACATGCCATTAATGTAAGTAAAAGTTAACTAGAGTTTAGTTAAAATATGAACCTGAAAATGCGGGGTGTCACATCATCCCTAAGTTGAAAAGAATTTCGTCCCGAAATTCAGCAAGTAAACCGTGAAGCAAGTGTAAAAATGTATGCTTGGTTACCAGATGTCACATCATCCCCAAGTTGAAAGGAATTTCGCCCTGAAATTCACTTTGAGTGAGCCGGTTCACGTTTAGAGTTTGGTATGTGTACAGGTTCAGGTTCAGTAAAGAGCTGTGGGTATTTGAGCCGCATCTGATTCTTGCGTTCCCACGTGTATTTCGGTCCAAGACGGGAATTCCATCGTACCTTGACAATAGGTATAGTGCCCTGTCTGAGTTTCTTGACGCCCTGCTCAAGAATCTCAACTGGTTCTTTCACGAACCGCAATTGTTCGTCCACGTGGATTTCCTCTAGTGGCACCACCAATGTCGCATCAACCAGACATTTTTTGAGATTCGATACGTGGAATACATTATGCACTCCACTAAGTTCGTTAGGTAGGTTCAACCTACAAGCCACTGGACCGATTCTTTCCACAATCTCGAATGGTCCAACATATCGCTGGTTTAACTTTCCCCGTTTCCCAAAACGAATCAAGAATTTTCAAGGCGACACTTTCAAAAGTACCTTGTCCTCAACCTGGAACTCCAAAGGTTTCCTACGCTTATCAGCGTAGCTTTTCTGTCGATCACGAGCAGCGACCATACGGTATGAAGCTTAAGCTTTTCTAAGCTTAATTTTAATCGTTTTATTATTTACTAGATTATGAGGTGACAAAATATGTGTTACGATGTAGAATAGAAATTAATGTACTACAACATGATAAAACAACAATTTCAATCACATGAATGGGAATACAAATATATATTAAAGGGATAATGTATGTTTGGATGAGCAACAAAGCCAGAAGCAACCACTGTAGAGCACGATTAAGGTGGTGGTTTTAAAGGTGTAGATTTTTTTAGAAACGGTTGACTTTAACTATTCTGCCCTAGATAAAACAAACTTATATTTACAGTTTCATGTAGTATAAAGAATTCATTAAAAGTTGTGTATCACATATGTTATATCAATTTTTTGTTTTATTTATTATTAGGTTAGAAATTTTAATATTACATGAGGTAGGATCAATAAAATATTAAATGGTTTTTAATAAACGAAAGTATAAAAATAGTTAGTTAAGAAAATAAATATTAAACAAATAAGAGATACACATGAAATTATGATTTAATGATATTATTTCATTTGAGAGAGAATTGAAATAATCATAACATTTTTATTTAGTATATAGTAAATAAATAATAAAGATAGAGATAAAAATTAAAATTATAAATTAAAAAAAATATTGGTTTTAATTTGAGTTGTTTTTTAGTGTATGAACAAAAACTTTTTTTTTGTTTATTAAGTATTTCATTAAAACAAAATACGAAATTTACATCACAATAGAAGGTAGACGGGCAACAAGCTGCGCTGCCACCCTTTTTTGAATTGCGAAACCTAGTCTATCAAAGACAAATCCTTGCCCCTGGAGATGAACTATTGCTATGGACGACCCGTTGGACCCTGGTCAAGAAACGAATAGCTTCTGGCGCTAGGGAGCCAAAGGTATCAAAGGCCAAAGGGATAAAGACATGTTGGTTCTCTGCACAAGCTTTAGCATGCTTATCTACTTTCTTTGATTTCGCCTTTCGCGATGCTTGCCCAGCTACAAACCCTGTTTCCCTTAAACCAACCAAAGGAGATACCCATGTGAGGTCCACGCAAGCATGTTTCCCCCTCTCCCAACCAAAGACAAGCAGATCTGCTGGTCGCAGGGTGGATCTCCCTTCAGCAGGGTCGGTGAGAAAATTTACAGGGGCCTCCTTTTTGGCAGAAATCCCAGCTCTTCTAAGGATATCCCACAAAACGTCCCTCACCCAGTCATGCCGGTATTTGAACCCATGGAGCTCTTTGCAATGAATTGCGTGCTCCCCATATTTATCCATGCTAGCTTTACGGCAGATAGGGCATGTTTCATCTTCTGGGTACATAGGGATCATCAACCGGTACTTGAGTATAGCTCTGTACTCCACTGCAGACATGCATTGACCCAAACCCTCAATCGGGATAACGGTCAAAAAATCCTGAGCATGAGGACCCTTTAGGCATTCAATCACCGCCTTTTGGCGGGAGCATAACTCAAAAACCCACTAAAAAGTCAGTTTTTTTTATAGAACTATGGTACTCGTTGGAAAGATAATAAAACGCTCATTAATATGTTGTAATTTTTTTAAATGTCGTATATAAAGTGATTAACGTTTAAAAATTGTGGTGGGGAAACATGAGAGAGAAAAAGACTTTTATAGGAAATAAATGGGAGGAAAGTTAATCTAGTGTCATATGTCACCCCATTATTTTGTTTATTATATGTATATATAGATTTTATTAATTTATTAATTCATTTTATTAATTTATTAATTCACTTCATATATTAGATTGTTTTTATAATTATATTTATTAAATAATAATAACTATTACTGCTATATAAATATGCGTGTATACAAAATAAAAATAATAAAAATAATGTAAACAATAAACCTAGTAAATAGCCTCGTCATGTCAAAGATATAAGCTCATTCTTGTTTCGAGTTTCTAGATAGTTAATCTTAAGTAGCTCACTGCACTGCACTACACTGCATGTTATGTTAGTTTTAATTTTTTTTATTATTGTAATAGAATCTTTAGAGTTTTAATATTGAATAAGTATGTAATACTAATACTTTGTATATTTTGGCTAGTCGTTGATTTCATGTATAAAATGAGAGGAGCCCGGTATAGCACATGTAAAGTATAGTAATATAGTAACAAGCCTCACATACAAAATTTGATGATCTCGGTATAGCACAATACTTATAAGCATGCTTGTTACAATAAGGCGTGTTACAAAAATCACATTTTGGCAACTTAATCCAACAATCTTCACATAAGGTAACTTCACAAGCTACTTTATTGCCTTCATCATCAAACCCGACACATTTTCCACACTCTTCACACCTTAAAACGCAAAATTTACACTCTTTACAACCACTTGTTTTTCATTTTTTGTCACATATTTCCAAAGTACAATCATACACCATTCCAGGTTTATCACATTTTGGGCAAATTTCCACATCGATGGAAGAACAATCATCTGCCTTTAGCAAGGAATGGAGTGTCTGAAGGTGATCTTTCATGATTTTGTAGATACCATTTATCTTTAGGGTCTTTAAGGTGACATTGTGTTGATTTAATATTTTTACTGCTTTAATGATCCCTTCTGAAGTTAAGCTCTTGCATTGAGGTACATATAACTGAGAATTATTAGAGGTCGTTAGTGTAAAATTTTAAATTCTAAAATCATGTAGCAACTCTAGGGATTAAGAAGGAACCTTGTAAATATAAATAGTGGTGTGCCCATGATTTATTTTTTAGGGTAATTAGGATTTTTAACCGCACTTTTAATTACATTTAACAAAGATAATTTAATGCGAATCTTTTAAATTTTGAGATACTTTTATAATAGTATACGAAATTAAAAACCTTGTCAGCCATGATATTATATATATAGGGTTGTAAACAAATCAAACGTTCAACGAACAGTTCGTGAACTGTTCGGTAGGAGTTTCGTTTATGTCCGCTCGTTTAATAAATGAACAAACACAAACAAGAAATTATGTTCGTTTAGCTAAACAAACGAACATGAACAAAGGTTGCGTTCATTCATTTATGTTCATAAACGTTCGGTAACGTGTTCGTTTATGTTTGTTTGTGTTCGATAGTTCATTGGGATTTTTAACTTTTTATTTTTAATTTAAGTACTTTAAATTTCCCATTGGTAGATTATTTAATATATATTACTGTATCACATATTAATATTACTTCACCTATATTGATTAACTAATATTTTGGGTGGATTTAATGAAAATTTCATGTTTAATATGATAATTTTGAATTTTTATGAGACACTATTATTGTAGTTATTTGATCAAGAGTATGTCAAGTATGTTTAGGTAATTGGATTAGTATATTTTGTTGACAATGTTTGTGATAAAAAATGTTGATTGTAATTGAAATTTAATATGCGTTAGTTTGACTCCGGCTTTGTTCATGTGTGCTTGCTTGTGTTCCTTTACATTAATTTGTGTTTGTTTGCGCTCGCTTTTATCCAACACCTAAATTTAACAAATAAGCACAAAGGAAAATGAACGTGTTCATTTCCTTATGAAATGCACATGAATAGAAAATCTCGTTCGGTTAGTGTTCATGAATAGTTCGTGGACAAGTTATTTCGTTAACAAACAAACACGAACATAAAAACTCGTTTGATAAGTGTTCATGAACAGCTCGTCAACACGTTATTTTCTTAACAAACGAACACGAAAAAGACCTTGTTCGTGTTCGTTTGGTTCGTTTACAGCCCTGTATGTATGTATGTATGTATGTATGTATGTATGTATGTATGTATGTATGTATGTATGTATGTATGTATGTATGTATGTATGTATGTATGTATGTATGTATGTATGTATGTATGTATGTATGTATGTATGTATGTATGTATGTGTAATTCGAGTTCGTCTACAAATGATGAAAATCTTAAGAAGGCTAAGAAAGCATATGAATTGACATGTAAGTATCAACTTTGGACTTAGTCTTGGTGTTTTGGATTGTTTTGGCATGATATTATATAGAAAAACAATAAACGTAATAATAAAAAAACACAATGCAATATATACTGACTTAAAACTTAAGACACACTGCCAAGAAAATTAAGTAGCGTGTTTTAAGTGTTAAGCAATGTGTTTTAGTCATGTTGCATGCCTATAATATATTGCATTGTGCTTTAAATTGTTTGTTATTTTTTTGTGCTTCCTATATTATACCATGTCAAAAATAAATTGTTTGTTATTTTTTTATGCTTCCTATATTATACTTCGGAAAATTTTCATTCGTAGACTAACCCTACCCCCCACACACACACACACACACACACACATATATATATATATAGGAGGGTTATCTTGAGAACACTAAATATTATCATAACCGTGAGAACACATGATAAAATCAATTAAAATGTATTTTTCTTAATACAAACCTCATTGTACAACGTTAAAAAAGGAATTTTTATTTCAAATAATTCGTTTTTTCTTGCAAAAACACTCTAAAATAAACATTTTACACATGCGTAGAAAAATTATTTACGTATACGTTTAAAGTTTTTTGTGTAAATTATCTTTTTGGGATAGTATTTTTAATAATAATGATAACTGTATTTTTTTTTTGGATTTGAACGGCTTTTTATTCAGTTCTCGCGGTTCGTATGAAATACATATGTTTTCAAATTAACCCTCACACACACACACACACACACACACACACTAGTGGCGGAGGTAGCTTGTAAGGAGGGGTAGCACTCGCTACCCCTTCCACTTTCCGGCGTAGTGCAAAATTATTTTTATTTTTTTATGTTTTTTGTATTACGTTACCCCTAAAATTATATTAACGTTATCCCCTATTTTTATAAAGACCTAAAAATACTCTCGAAATTTATCATTAGCCTAACATAAAAAAAGATACAAGCCTATAAGTCCATAACCCATTGACTCATTTCATTTGTCAATTATAAGATAGAACCTTGGTTCCGAGTATGAACGGATATAGGAAAATAAGGTATTTAGAGAATCTGAGTAAGATTCGGGTACTGATGAGTAATATCATACCTTATGTACTTGGATAGGATAATATCGTGTTTAAGTATAACCGGGTATTGGACACGGGTATAAGTCCAGGTGTTAATAACCGCTTTTAAAAAGTAAGTTTTTTTTTAATTATTTTACATAAAAATAAATTTGTTTAAAAGTTATTTTGGTTTGTAATTTGTCAAAATAGTTAAAAAATTACAATAACATAAATTCAACGAAGCACACATTATTTTCTTTATAATATGCACATTTAAAAAACTTACATAAAAAACTCGTAAATTAATATAAAAATATATATTAAAAATTCGGGTATTTTATCGGGTATAGGGTATAACCGCTTCTAGGTATTTTCGGGTATAAATCGGGTACGGTAGCCTAAAATGTATACATTAGGGTAAAAAATAATAATAAGTTGACATCTTCATCATTACAAAAACTAGTGGGTTTACCCGCGCGTTACAGCGGGATTCAAAACGGGTTACAATACGACATAGTGATAATGTACCAAAAGCTTGCATTTCATGAAACACTTAGCTAACATTAAAGACCCATGCTATTAATACTTTGTAGAACACACTACACAAAACATAAAGGCACTTACCTTATGATCGATTTTCCCAGCTAAATTCACAGATTATCATAGTAATAATTCCATATTAACCTTCAAGTAGGTTTCACTAACTGAAACATAAAATGAAGTAAATACAAAAAGGCAAACATAAGTAGCAGCCAAGTAGCTAATCAATAAGCTTAGCTTTTGAAAATGACATCATTCTACAAAATCTTGTATGGCTGACTTTGGCACAAATGGTCAACCAATATAATGGTGTATTGAATATGCCCAAATAGGTCAACAAATACATTACAGGAGATTTAATCCTATACTTGCAACCAAACCGTCTCCAACTCAATAATCTACCTCGTGCTTCAAATACATTCTGCTTAGCAAGCTGAACGCCAGTGTCTGTCATCATCAAGGAGCAAGACCCATTTAATCGGTGTATTATCCAAAAGGTTGTTTAACAACATAATTCAAAGTTACCTGGCTTGTAGTGGCCAGAAGGGTATTGACACGACGTGTTTAAATAGATAGGCAGTGGTGGCGCTTGAATGTATTTCAAGCTGTAAGAATTTTTAAATCCAAGCCAACCTAAGCAGGCGATGTGAAAATATTTGAGTAAAAATCCACGTTTACCTTTCGAATGTATCTTTTTAACCTTAAAGCCAGAAATTATAATTCATATTGCACTGAATAACTTGGTGATACATTCTCATAAAATCATGAGAACCCTTCCCCATCAAACTCACCGGTCCACTGATAAATTGTTAAATAGAACTTGCGCTAGCATGTAGCCTTCAAAGGGTTAAAGAAAGGAATATTGGATTCGAACTTAAGACTTCTGATAGAGGGAAATAAACATTGTGGTGATCAAAGAAACAGAAAAGGATCTCTAAATTCAAAAATGGATTATCTTTTGACTCTTTTAGGACGGAATCACAAATTAAGTACAAGTTTAATGAACATGTCACTTACATGTTTATGGTTGCAGTTAGATTGTTCTTCATGTGATTAAAAAGGTTGTCATTGTCCAACAGCTGTAGTTCGATATTATAAAATAAAATGTTAGCTTCCATGAATATCTTGATCAAACATAACAAATTCAAAACACTTACTTTCAATGCAGAAATGTTAGCCAAAATCTGACCAAGAACTTGGCTGTTTTGTTTCAAAAGACGCCTTGTGGAGATGCTTAATGCTGTATCACTCGGAAAAATTAATGTCTTTCAAGACATTCAAATGTGGGGTGTGTGGAAATGCGTTTTAAAACTCTTCATGTGATATTTAGTGATATAATCTTAGTGTATTTACTATAAAATATCTTTTGATAATATTTCATTAACAAAAATTTTAAGGCATTTGTTTATCTATTTTCAAAAATAATATGTAATATAATTTTAAGATAGCATAAGACAGCAAGACATTATTGTCACCTTACCACCTTGATGTTCTTATACTACAATCAATGTGACAAACCAAAACACAAGATACTGACCTTCTAAAGGAATGCCACCCTTCTGGAATCTCGATTATTTGTGGTAATAGAAGAAGGAGCCACATTCAAAGTTGAATTTGATGATACACTTGGCTTTAATGAGAATTTTGCAAGTTTATCCTGTCTAAACACAATCAGAATGCTAATTTTTTGGACTTCAAATTGATTCAAGGATAAATTTAAAGTTAAATTTGATGATACAAATCGGATCATCAGCCAGTGAGGCTAGCATTACGTCAAATTCATCTACTAAACCACATAGTTTTTAGCAAATTGCATTAGAGGAACATGCGTTTTCTTAAATAAAATACATGAAAATCATAATAAGTGTGTTGTGTACTCGTAAAAGGCGTTTTCTATTGACTTGTTCAATTAAAAGGGTTGATGAGTTAAACAATTTAACTAAGCGTGTTGGTGAATCGTCCGATTTAACAAAACGGGTTATATATGTCAAATCAAACATGACGTACTAACTACTGTACTGTTATCAGAAATTTACTGTACTCTGTTTTGTAATTTTAGTGGTACAATCAAACATAAAACATAATTTATAAAGTACAGAAAGTAAGGAAACCATGTAAGACGACAAAAAACAAAGCATCTTTGTAAGTAGATTGCTAATTATTTACGACTAGTATTTTGCTTGTAGGCGTTGCCCCGCAAGCCTGTGGCGTATCAAGCAAACACAAATTTAGAATAACTAATTTAACTACCATCAATGATTATATACTTATATATTACAAAATTTACAATAAATTATATTAACACATAAACACATCTATGTCGAACGGAAAAAATAGATGAAAATAGTTGAACCTCACGCGTACGTTGAGGCGTGCTAACTCCAAAAGTATAGAACGAAACAAAAAATGAAAAAATATGAGGAACCAAAGTTGAATGTAAAAAAAAAAAAAAAAAAAAAAGTGTTGGAGCTAAATTGCAAAAGATGAAAAGATTTGTATTCAAAAGGGCTAAATTACAAATAAAAAAGTATAAAATAGATAAATCAAATAGTTAACTTACCAAAGAATAAAACTTTAAAGTTAATGGGCCACATAAAAGTAAACAGGCTGACTCAATGGAAGTGGGCTGCAATGATTAACAGATAATGATGTTTAATATTTAAGTTTTGTGTTGTTATTGAATTCTTAGCTTGGTAGGCAAGTAATAAGTTGTATCTATAAAGTTGACAGGGTCGTCCAATGATCTGTAATAGAAGTTGTGGGTTTATTTTCAGTTTTATAGCATAAGTAGTGTTAATGGGAAAAACATAAGGCCCCTGATTCTGATTGGTTCACGGGGCAGCTGAGTCAACACGGGGCTTGAAGTGAAAAAGGGGTGTAGTGGTAAGGGGAAAAAAGATATGGCCCTTGTTTTTTATTCGTTGTTTATTTTATTATTTTTTTTAATTAATTAACTCAAAATAATTAAAATAAAGAGAAAATTGCAGCTTTCGTCCCTGTGGTGTGCCTAAACTAACAGGTTCAGCCCAGGCTTAACACCCTGAGTACCCGTGGTTTCATTTTCTAACAGTTTACATCCCTCGAGCTAACGGCCGTCTATCTGCCGTTACATCACCCCCACGTGCAGCTCACGTGAGGGGTACTCTGGTCATTTAAACTCGTTAATGAAGGGCAGTTTGGTCATTTCATCCCTTGAGGGGAGTATTTGGGTCATTTCAACTCGTAAATGAAGGGTAGTTTGGTCATTTCAATCCTTGATTAAAAAAAACTTAACGAAAATATCGCTGATCAATTAACTTTCCCTCCCTATTTAATCCCCTAACCTTCAACCCTATGCTTCACCTTCAATCGTTCATCATCAATAATCTCAATCAACCATCGAACCAAACTACAATGGTGATGTGCAGGTGTGGAGCAATAACAGACCTCAGAATTTCATGGACGAATGAGAATCCGGAATGTAGGTACCATCGTTGCACAAATGGATGTGGTTTCGTTGATTGGATGGACCCCTTACTTGTACAAACCCTATTGTGTTGATACCTGCTCTATTGGCCACCATGCGAAACCATGAAGACAATGTCAGAAGAATGTGTGCCAGGAAATCAGAAGCTGATCAAGTGTTGAAGAAAATAGAGAATGAAAACAAGATGCTGAAACTAGGTCTAGTGTTTGTTTTGATGTTTTTTGTGATGTATTATGTTATGAAGTAGGTCTAGGGTATGTGCAAGTCTAGGGTATGTGCAGGTCTAGGGTATGTGCAGGTCTTGGATGTTTTTTGGTGGTTGTGCAGTCATGGTTTCTAGGTTTGGTGGATGTTTTTTGTAATGAAAGTAATGAAAGTCATGTTTTGATGAAGATGAAAAATGAATAATATGTAATGAATGTTTTGGTAATGAAATGAATATTATGGATGAATGAATGTTATTGTGTATGAGTCATATGTTAATGTTATTGTTATTGTGAATGATTGTATGTTAATGTTATTGTGTATGAGTCATATGTTAATGTTAATGGTTGTGCATGGTCATAATGTTAGTGAATCAGTCATGTTAATGGTTGTGCAGGGTCATAATATTAATGAACATGTCAAATGGGTCAAGGTTAATGAACATGTCAAATGCAGTTTGTTACTCAATGCAGTTTGTTAATGGTTGTCAAATGGGTCAGTTTGTTATGATGTACATAGGCTGCAGTTTGTTAATGGGTCAGGGTGTGTAGTTGAATGGTGTTGATTTGTGTAGGTTGTTAATTCGTCAGGGTGTGCAGTTGAATGGTGTTGGTTTGAGCACGTTATGTTAATGGTTTGTGCAGTTTGGTTGATAATGGGTCAGGGTATAATGGCTTAATTTTGGGCACTTCATTTTTGGTCATTTTTTGCAGCCTATGTTAATGGTTTGTGTAGTTTGGGTCAGTATGATCATAGGTTTGTTTCATGAATGGTTTGACTTATTTGAGTCAAATGGGTCAAGTATGCAAATGGGTCAATATGATCATGAATTAAATGTCATTTCTAACGGCCATATTGCCCTGTATAACGGCCATATTCACTATAAATAGAGCACAAAAAGGCACCAAATGACCATACAATCCAATTAGTAAGATGGATAAAAAAACAAAAAAAAAACAAAAGACTAAAAACCAAACACACTCAACATGAACATGCTGCTAGTGATCAAGATCCAAAGGAACAAGATGTTGTTGATGATCAAGATCAAAAACCACAACATGCTACTGATGATGAAGATGATCCAATAATTGATGAACAACCAAAACATGCTGCTGGTGAGAGTGATGTGCAATTGAATCAGTTTGCAGATCCACTGATTCATAATCAACAAGATGCTGCTGATGATGAACATGATCATGAAGGAAAGACAAAAAAGGAACAGGAAGAAGCTAATCCATACGACGATTATGATCTTGAGATTTTGAAAAAAGCAGGGGATTATGCAGACTCTGATTATGAGTGGTACCACGACCCGTATGAAGATGAGCGTCGGTCTGATGATGATCGTCACTGGAAGTGAAACATGTAACAAATGGAAGTGATGAACAACCAAAACATGATACTAACGTAACAAGTTGCTATGAATGAAATGTATGCAATGTTTAAGTAACAACGTCATTTTCATTTCATTCCAATTCAAATTTATTACAATGTTCAATGCATACACCTACATTAACAAAATATGAACAAAGTACAACACAAAGAACACAACATCATATTTATTACAATGATGAATGACAACAGTTTCAGTTCATGAACATCACTCCAGTTTCACTTCCTGTGTTTCCTATGTTTCAGCCACAAATCTGCAAATTGGAGGAACATCACTCCATATTTCATTTCGTAGATGATAATTTGAGCTCCAATTGGACATTGTTGATCTCGAATTGGAGTAAAACATTAGATTACAAATTAGGGTTTTTGAAGTGAATTTGGGGAAGAAGAAGACTGCTTCTTCAAATTATAACGTTCAATTTTCGAGTTGAAATGACCAAACTGCCCTTCATTAACAAGTTTAAATGACCAGAGTACCCTTCACGTGAGCTGCACGTGGGGGTGATGTAACAGCAGATAGACGGCCGTTAGCTCGAGGGATGTAAACTGTTAGAAAATGAAACCACATGTACTCAGGGTGTTAAGCATGGGCTGAACCTGTTAGTTTAGGCAAACCACATGGACGAAAACTGCAATTTTCTCTAAAATAAAAGACAAATAAATATAAAAAAATTACAAATAATATTAAAAACACACAACTAATATTAAACTAAATTCCAACAACTAAACAAACAACTAAAAAAATACAATAGCAAATTAAAAAAAAACGCATCATAAAAAAATAGCTAAACACACTAGAATTTATATTTTGCAAGAATTTCTTGCCTATGAACTCAATGTCCTTTTCTCTTTGCCTTGCCTCTTGGATGTCGACGAACCTTTTATTCTCGACCACTCTTTGGTGCATAGTTTCCAAACGTCTTTGGCCAAGGTCGCGAATATCTTGTAGTCGTCGATTCATTTCCTCAAAATCTTCCTTCAAGTCACCACCTCTGGCCGAAGACGACTCCGCCTTGCCACCCTTTTTTGATCTTCTACCGGGTGGTCTTGGAAGATCCTCCTCCTCCTGCTCCTTCTCCTCATCCACCAAATTAATAGGATCACCTAAACTCACATAGCGAGTATCGGATGACGGTGTATCCGGATCTCGTGACGAGGAGGTTTCGCTTCGTTTTGATGGTCCTCCTCCTCCTCCCCTGATTTTGCGCCTATTACCGGACCCCATAGGCGGTACATCACCCCACTTAGGACTTTTTCTCAACATCTCTCAAATCCTCAAATACGGGAACGTCCCACGGGTTTCTCTCATCTCATCCAACGCTCTTGCCAACACACCATCATCACCTTCCCCACTGCCCTGTTGTCGCTACAACGTTGGTAAACCTCCGCAAAGGAATGACATCTATTGTTTATATCCGTCCACTTTCCCGATATCGAATCGTTGTCTCAATACTCCCCTCGACCCATGGCGGCAAAAAACAGCTCTCGAATTCTTATCCAAAAGAGCGCCTTGTCTTGATAGTTCGCTACAAAAAAATATTATACGATTAGAAATATATATATATATATATATATATAAATACAAAAAAATACTATATATATATTTACACGATTAATTATATATAAATAAAAAAATACTATATATATATATACGATTAAAGATATATATATATATATATATATATATATATATATACAAAAAAAATACAAACCAACTTCAGGATCCTCCGATATGTCGAGCTAAGCCCGCGCTAAAGCAAACTCCTCATCTTTCGCCCAACGATCATACTTCTTTTTTTGACGAGGCGCGTTAGTATCTTTTTTTCTGTGCGAGCGTCTCGCCCCCCCCCCCCCCCCGGGTTGAGAACCCTCGGGTTGACGTGGTTGGTTGGGCTCGCCTTGAGTTTCAGGCACGAGCTCGGGCTCCTCTTGAGAACCTTGGCCATAGTTTAGGTTCATGTTTTGCGCAAACCCCGTTGGCCCTTGAAAAAATTGACCCAGCATGCTAAGAAGTTGAGCGTATCCCATTGTGTTCGCGTCGAAATCGCCCCAATTGGGTGGCAATTGAGTAGTGTTTGGCCTCGTACCCAAGCGAGACGAGACCCCAAACGGTGAACCATATGGAAACATTTTTGTATTTTGAAGTTGTATTTTTTAGTTTGAGTAGGTTTGTTTGTGTTGTGATGTGTTATTTGTGTATTGTGTATATATATATATATATAAACTAAAGAAAATTACCATTTGAAAATTAAATACAAGCACCAACGTTCCATTTTTTGACCGTTCAAATTTTTCCCCCTTCTCGTCCACGTGTCTGCAAATGATTGGTTGTAAACTTTGTCACCCGGCGTTAAGATAATAACGTCTTTAACTGATTTTCGTAAATCGCCCCCCCCCCCCCCACCGTAGCGGTGTGGGGGGCGCTATCTTCCTCTTTCACGCCTTCTTCACGTTCGAGTAGAGGGGGTCTTAGTAGCAAACGAAGGTGTCCTTGGTAGCATTCTGTACCTTTTTACCTTTTGTCCCGATAAGATAAAATTGTTATAAATTGTAACATTAAAATTAGAAACCAAGGATACATTTTTTTTTTTGAAAACCCTCATAGCCAAAAGTACACAACAAATAAGCATAAACAAAATTGCTAATTATAGTGTGAAAATTATTTTTTTTAAAGTAGACTCATGCAGGGCGAATGTAACTTGGACCAGTGATGCCTCACCCCATATTTTTTATCACCCAATATTAGATGATTTCTTTTTGTGGTTTTTTAGATATAAATATTACATAAAATTGTCCATGTAGTTTGTCTTATTTAGGCTACACGGTGCAATTGTGACCCCTCGCCACCTCAGCCAAATTTTGGCCAATAACGGCTCCCTTCCGTTTCCCTGACGCCATTGGGGGAGCAGTGAGGGGTCATGGCGACAATGGCGAAGGTTGACGAGGAGAGGGGGCCCACTCTTTGTTTTTTTTTTTTTTTAAAGGAAGAAGAAGGGGTTGGTGGTAGTGGCGATGGATGACGGTGGTGTTGCTAGAGGGGTGCAGAGTAGGGATGAGCAAATAGTCCCGAATACCGAAACCGATCCCGTCCCGAACCGATCCCGTACCGAACCGATACCGAACTGAGGGTGTTCGGGATCGGTATCGGTACCAACTTTTTAGGTTTTTCGGGATCGGTACTACACGGTATCAGGACGGGATTTTGTCGGCAATACCGATTGTAATACCGAATACCGATTACAATACCGAATACCGAATATTATTATACCTCTATTAATACCGAATACAAAAAAATACCGAATATCCACCTTTAAATACCGATTATGTGGACTAAAAAAGAATAACACAACACATTGCTAGCAAATATTGTAGGTTGGTTTGTTGTTGTTATCACCATGGTTCTTAATATTTTCATTCAGAAAGAAATATACCTTTTTATTGATTATGTCCCTTTCTATTTCTGGAACATTCATGTTTCTGACTCCATTACGATCCTCTTGTTACTAATAGTATTTATATTGTCATCTCTAACAATTCCAACCTCCAAGGAAATTTTACATTCTAAGTATCAAGCCTTAAACAAGATATCTTTAACTGATCAAACTCTACAACATATCCAAACGTCTATAGTTGAGAAACTATAAGACAACATGTGAATAATCTGTGTGCTTAATCTACATATGAACATATATTTCATGCTTGAATTTCTGCATGATATCATGTGGAAGCCGACAGCATATGAATCGCCACACAGGTTCAATATTTGCTGCTTTAAGTTGGCCCAACAAGCCCATTTGGCTAAGTTGGTTTCGGTATTTTTTCGATATTATACCGAAAATACCGAATCCGGTCGGTATTGGTACCGATACCGAACCGATAAATTTGGTATCAGGATCGGTATTGGGTTTTGGAACATTTCGGTATCGGTATTTTCGGTATCGGTATCGGTACCATACCGATACCGTCCCGAGCTCATCCCTAGTGCAGAGGTTCAGGGGTGGTGGAAGGTGGAAGGTGGTATTATAGGTTTTAATTTAAGGGTAAGGGGATGAATATTAGTATGGTGGGAAGAAGGGTGGTGTGTCTTTTATATATTTTTTATTAAAAAATAAAGTAAATAAAATAATAATAAAAACTAAACTAAATTTATTTTTTTAATGTTATGTATTTTTATTTTTAATGATAAGTATTTTTATGTTAATGTTTTTATTTGTTTTATGTATTTTTGTTAAATTTAAATATAGAAAAAAAATTATTACGTAATGAAGAGGAAGCTTTATTGTATTTCCTGATTGTTATTGGAAGGATGAATGGAGCCCTCTTTTTACGTGAAAGTGAGATGGTGCTAATGAGGCAAAATGGAGCCCTTAGATCCATTCCACACCATGTACTTTAAAGTTTTTACAAAAGTCCCCCTACGAGCAAAATCTTTAGCACAATCTTCACAGTTGTTAGACCCCACATTGCACGTTGCAGGTGGTTAGACGTCCAAACAAGTAAAAGTGTAGGTCGGGAAATAGAAAATCAATACAGTGTTGTAGCATTCAACAGACTCTGGCGGTATGGGGTGATAGGACTGGGTCTACTAAACTCGTCCCAACTCTTCTTGCTAAACCCACATATTAGGGAGTGAATTATGGGAGGCGTTGTCCATGATACCACCGAAGGGAGTGCCAAAATTAAGCAATGTCTTCGGAAAGTTGTTGACGGTCACTTCACAATTCAATTGTAGTTATAACATTATGCTCTTATGGGGTAGCCCTCTCATGGATGCCACTATGATGGTTTTAATTGACAAGGACCCCGTATCCCCCCCCCCCCCCAAATTACCTACTTGCTTTATCCGTGGACGCTAATTGTGTTATGGTGATGTGCTGGAAATGGTCTATAAAAATAAAAGAATCTAAGCACTCTAGTGACAATTCTAGACTCAACTAAACTAGACTACAAGAGAGATAAGTCTACATATCAATGGAGTGAAAACTAAGCAAGTCTGGATATCGAACCCACATGGCACAACTAGAAATTTAAACTAGACTTAATTAAGACTTAACAGTTTTGGTTTAAAAGATGATTCTTGGTTTGAAGCACTATAAAATAAAGCTGAAGTAAGGAAATAGACACATAAAAAACTAGAGATAGTAGGATGTAAATCAATGAGAATTAAGAACCACCCGAGTAATGAATTCCTAAGAATAATGTGTTGACCTCTAAGAATGACCAATGACTAAAAGTGTATAATTTATGACCTGAATGATCTCTTGCTAGATATGATCATATCCTATAGTAATTAAGAAGCTTGAAGTGTGATCCACACTCTCAAATTCCTAAAAAACAATATATGAAAAATAATCAGAACAAAGAATGAATGCTAAAGAGAATTAGCTCGCCCTAGCAATACCAAATTACACAACTATCAGATATGAAAACTATAACACCCCAACCGATGGCAGAAACATCGGGGTGTCACATAGTGATGATTGTTTAATAGCTAATGGCACTAACAATGTTTGATATTTCATTTAACTTGAATTAAATTTTCGCACACCAATCAAACATTTACATCTTGATAAATTAAAATACAGATTCTTAATTTAAAATATCTAGGTCCAAAGCTTCTATGGAATCCAAACTTGTATAACTTCCGGTAGCAATTAAAACCTAAAACGTGTTAAGTTAGAAAAGAAGAGGGTCAAGTACAAGTACTGTGTTGGAAAACAATCAAAGATGATAGTATGTGTGAACATGATCTACTAGTAGCTCAAGTCATTGTTTGTACAATCAACTCTTATGTTGACTGAGACCTAACTCGCAAGTTAGTAATTGTTCTTATTGTTTCTATCATCCCTGACTTTATGCAGGGGATGGGTTTTTCAGACCTATAACGTTATAATCTACACAGACACCTTGATCAAAGTTAATGAATGTACTGAGGCGGACTATATACCACAACCAGTTCACAAGTGTATGAGTTTATAGTGTGATGCGAAAATGTAATTGCAGAAGTTTCAAACATGTTTCACCCAAAAACGTTGAAAACAGTAAAAAGTGAGGATATGTAAACTCACCTTGAAAGTAGTTGATCGCACTAAAATGTAGTCTATGTTGGCCAGAAGTCTCGAGATGTTATCCTAGTTATCTATCTATTAAATTGTAATGTCGGTGGTCACATTCCACTTATAACCCCATGCTTTCATCAAGTTGTAATAATAGTCCCTTGACTTTGCTTGGATCTAAGTTTTACAATATGACAATTTTAGTCCACGTTTTTACAATATTATAATTTCCAACTTATATTATACGCTTTTAACCTATTAATTTTTTTTTTCATTTTCGTTTGCTAATTTCTTTTTAAAAAAAGTACTTTGTCTTTGATCTCTTTGAGTTTTTAAAGTTCTGAATTTATCCCTGTTATTCCTTTACTTAAAAAAAATACTTTTTACATGCGTATTTTATGTACATGTCAGAATAAATTCAAGTTGATTTACGTTTAGATGTAAACTATATTTTTCGAGAAACAAGTCAGCTCAAATATAACGTGTTTTAGTGCTAATTTATGTACGTTAGTCAAATCAAATATAATACGCTTTATGACGTTATGATATACCTAAACGGTATAACTTAGATTAACGTTATGTTTTGCTTTAACTGCAATGCTTATATAGGTAACATTAAGTGAACCGAGTACGTCAAAACATATGTTTGATATACCTAACAATGCTTGAACTAATCAACTCGATATTTTCAGCGGTACCGCGGTGCATCGCCCGCGGGTCATATAACTAGTTTAAATAAAAGGATAACATATAAATAATATTTAAAATTTTATTAGAAATTTTTATATATCTATATATATATTAATATTTCATAGCATGAAATCCTACATGGCACTCAAAGAGGTCATTCTCCCCCTTGGTGTGCTACGTGGCATCCTCCTTTTTATTTCCATCCAAAAGTCTTTTTGTCTATCATGTTTCTTCCATAATTTTAAAACGTTAATAACTTTTATATACGAGATTTTTTTTAAAAAAAGTAAACCAAATTAACGAACGTTTTATTATCTTTCCAGCGAGTATCATAGTGCTATACAAAAAACGAGAAAAAACCGATTTTTTATGGGTTTTTGGTCATACAGGAAAATAAAACAATGTGTTCATGTAATTCATTAATCATGTCTAGATAAGTCACTAATCATGTTCAAACTAGGAATTTTATCTTCATCAAGAGTAGATTAGGTTAAAACCACTTTTTTTTTAAAAAAAAAAAAAAAGTCACACCTTCAAGACCATTGTCTCAATCATGCCCGGTAATGGTTGTTTCTAGCTCTGCTCCTCACCCAAACATACATCTTACTTTTAATATACGTTTTCATTCTTATTCACATGATCAAATTTATTGTTTTCTTATATTATAGTACATTAATTTCTATGTTACATCATAACACATATTTTATCACTTCATGTTAGATTTGTCTATCAGGAAAGCTTTCAGGATATAATCTAGTTAATATATAAAGGAGATTTGTTTAAAAAAAATATTTGTTGTTGGGGAGGATCAAACTCGCGTTTGGTCCCGCCCAATGGATTACAATCACAAGCCAGCACCAATTGTGCTGGCCCTGAGAACGAGTTTTAATCCAAACAAAAATCTTTTATATATTCAGAAACTCAAACCATATTCCCAAATTACTGATTCATAAACCCTAGAATCTAGACTCTCAATTAAGCTCGAATCGTTAACGATAACAATGAGGTGTTAGGGCTTTGATTGAGTATTTGAAAACGACTAGGAGAATAGGTTTAATCGATACTTACAAGTTGATATGCTCCTAGATCAGAGAGTCAACGACATATTAGGCAGTTATAATTTAAATTATGTGTGATAGTTTTCTTTTGAACAACATATTAGAAAAAAAAATGCTCATATCAAGGTGCTATAACATGAAAAGGTTACATGTACAATAAAGGGTTAATTACTCGATCCTCAAAATATTAACTTTCAGGTACCTTTTACTAAATGAAATGAAAAAAATTGAATAATGCCATCGAAAAGCGTATGTTTGTCGAGGTGCATCTTTGAGAAAACCACATGATTTCTTAATCTTCATAACGCGCATCCAAGAAACAGAAATAATTGCACCAATCAAGTATTTCTTATGCTTTTGAACTTTTAGAGTTTCCAACCATGTCATCATATATTCCGGACTTCTAGACACCGGTGTAGAGAGGTCTACCCACACTGCTATAAGGAACAACTTACGCATAGCCACCTAAAATTATCCCAAAACATCTATATAGTCTCCAAGGAATTGTACATAATGGACGTGATATATTCAGAACCTCAATTCCTTTCCCATTCTAATTTGCTCCAGTTGGAAGCCTATTAATCTACACCCTCTAAGCACAAATATTAATTTTTATAGAAGAACTTTGTACCAAATAGTTTTTCAATACCTCCTAGAAAAAATATAATCATCAATCAACTTCCTTATACCAGGTATAAAAGCCCCACCTCTTATGGTGTGGTATTAGAGATGTTAGGGAGTTAAATAAGAGGTTGGAAGTTTAAGCCTCATATAAGACAATTTTAAAAGGGGATAAAAAAAGTTGTAAAAAATGGGAAAAAAATTAGTCGTTCAAAAGAAAAAAAAACTTCCTTATAACTTTAACCAAAAATTAAACCCATGTGCTATTATTTCCTATATCTTTAGTGATAATCTAACAAAGGGTTTTGTAAAAAATATACAAATCTATACTAAATAAGATCCACAAACTCAAACATCAAGAACAAAGATAAAGACAGAAATATAGCGATAAAAACGGTGACAAAATCTTATTATTACCAACCCAAAATAATACCCAACCAAACCCTAGGTCTCTACAAATATAGAGATCAATAAACGATACAAGGTTAGAGATCTACTGATTGTCTAGATCAGTTGATCATCTAAGGAAAAATACAGATAAATCTTACAAAGAAGAGAAGACGAAACCCTAACTGAATATAGAGGATACAATATAAAAGAAGGAAAATATCTGAGCTAAACTCAACTAATGAAGACGAACACCCCTTATATAGGGGCTCTGGAAGCTTCTTCTGAGAAAACACAAACACACAAGCTCTCTACCGTTGGATCAATTATGACCCGGATTGAGATAAATCAACGATCAGGATTAAGTCGCCAATAAGTCAGGCTTTTTAGCCCAAGTCATACAAAGCCTTTCTCCATTCTTAGCCCAATGACAAATCTGAAAATATAATAAGCCCAAGTATACCAGTACACTTATTTAAGAATGGCAAAAAAAACCCGAGCCCGATGGGTATGCCCGAAACAAGGAGCATTTGGGACGAATATACCTGATACCCAACGGGTATGGAACGGGTTTGGTATTGGGAAAAAAATATTTCGCGAGTTTGGGACGGGTATGATATTAGGTGATACCCGACCCGATTACCCAAAACTAAATACCCGTCTACCCGAAATATATACCCGAATACTTTTAGGTTTTATATATATCTTTTCTTAACTATTTTTTTAGTAATGTTTCATTCTAATAGATTCATTATTTGAAGAATAAACTTTTCGTTTAAAATATATATTCTAATAACATTATTATTTTTATTTATATGCTATGAAATACAGAAACAGTTTTCAAAATTCATACTATAATATATATATATATATATATATTTACATATTAAATGTTTCAAGAATTGTTATGGTGATGATAATATGTATGTTACTTATTACAATTTCATATACTTTATATTTCTTAAAACATAAGACTATAAAGGAAAATAAAAATATATATTTACATAAAAATACCAACGGGTAAACCCGATACCCACGGGTATACTCTATACCCGACGGGTAGTACCCGACAAAAACCCGACGGGTAATGGGACGTGTATGGTATAAGATTTTATAACTGGGTATAGGTATGGTATTAGCCAAACCCGACCCATATCCGACCTGTTGCCATCCCTACACTTATTCATACTGGGCCCAATAACCACAATAATATTTGAATCACAATTTTGCTATATTATTTTCAACATGTTTAGATTAAACAAATTAACAAATGTAACCCTGTATATGTTTAAGAAAGTACTTGCTGGTCAAAAAGAGCCAAATTAAACCATGTGCAATCATTTATAGAACATTTCATATACACAAACATTTTTATTAATTTCAAACCAATATATCACAACAGACGCACAAACTGTAACAAAATATCATAAATCTTTATGCACCCAACACTTAATAAGAAGATATCTTTAATCTTTATGCACTCAACACTTCATATTTAACGTTTCATTCCTGCCGGAGCATATGGTGGTGTCACAACTGCATGATTATGGTTTTGCCTCTCCATGTTTCCATGCCATCCTAAACACATTGCAAAATTAATAAAATCTTGGATTAATATTCTTCTACACTTAATAATTTGAGTGATGGAGATTGATAAACTTATAATACGTTACCAAGAGACATATCAAATCCGCGGTACTTAAGCTCACGATACTCTTGGCACATGGCGCACGGCTCGCAACAAAAATGGAGAAGGCAGTCGTTGCAGGGTTCCTCAGGCAACATGTATTGTTGTCTCATTTTAGACCGATATGTACAAGTATATATAAATTGGCATGCTGTGAGTAGGCGAAGTATGGTGTAAAGGGCCACGTGCGCCGCGCTAGCTGTGTTTGCAAGTCAAACTTAATAGTGATAAAAATAGGGTTGTTTAAGTTTTGATTCAGTCGGTTTTAATGAAAACTAGTAGAGTGCCCACGCGATGCAGCGGGGAGCACAAACACTTCTAAAGGTGTGTATGGTTTGGTTTGGTTCAGTTCGATTATTAGGCTCAACCGAAACCAATTAAAATCAAAGTCATCAATTAAACAGTCGTTTCCGTGGTTCGGTTAGTATTGTTAGATTATCGGTTTTTAGTCTGGTTTAACTAATTTTGCTGAATAACAAAAACCAAACTTTGGCTAATTCTTTTGCCCCTAAGTACATGAAACAGAGGTATAAATACATGAAATAGAGGTATAAATAGGCCTGTAAATGAACCGAATGTTCATGAACTACTCGTGAACTTATTCGGCGGGAAGTTCGTTTAGGTCGTTTTTTTTGTAATAAACAAACAAACACGAAGAAAAAAAATTGTTTGTCTAGTGAAATGAACGAGCATGAACAAACGTTGTGTTCGTTTATTTATGTTCGTGAACGTTCGTTTAAGTTTATTAATTACATACATAGTTATATTTACATTAAATATAAACATAAATTGGGCTTTAGCTACTTGTATAAATATATAACCAATTAGTAATTGGGTTTTTTCTATAATACAAAATCGTTCACATTTATTATGTTCATGAATGTCCGTTTATGTTCGTTCATGAACTGTTCGTTTAGATTTTAAACGAACGAACATAAACATAACAAATTTCTTAATGAACTAACATGAAAACAAAAATGTGTTTGATTATGTGTTCGTGTTCGGTTTAAATTAAATGAACAAACACGAACACCGTGTTCGTTCGGTTTATTATTATTTACAGGCCTAGTTATAAAAGCTAAAAATATATGAATATATACATGCTTTTGTTTCGGTTTGGTTGATTTTGGTGAATTAAGTGTACATAAAACCATAACTGATTTTAAGTTAATTTGGTTTTTGGTTAATTCAGTTTTCGATTGCTTTTAGTTCAGTTATTCTTCTTTTTTTTTCTTCGCTTTCAGTTAAATGTTCAATTATTTCTCACCCCTAGATATCTATACTATATAATATATTTGATATGAGCATTTTAATATACTTAAAAGTTAAGAGTTAACGTTGTGTTCGTTCATTTATGTTCGTGAACGTTCGTTTAAGTTTATTAATTACATACATAGTTATATTTACATTAAATATAAACATAAATTGGGCTTTAGCTACTTGTATAAATATATAACCAATTAGTAATTGGGTTTTTTCTATAATACAAAATCGTTCACATTTATTATGTTCATGAATGTCCGTTTATGTTCGTTCATGAACTGTTCGTTTAGATTTTAAACGAACGAACATAAACATAACAAATTTCTTAATGAACTAACATGAAAACAAAAATGTGTTTGATTATGTGTTCGTGTTCGGTTTAAATTAAATGAACAAACACGAACACCGTGTTCGTTCGGTTTATTATTATTTACAGGCCTAGTTATAAAAGCTAAAAATATATGAATATATACATGCTTTTGTTTCGGTTTGGTTGATTTTGGTGAATTAAGTGTACATAAAACCATAACTGATTTTAAGTTAATTTGGTTTTTGGTTAATTCAGTTTTCGATTGCTTTTAGTTCAGTTATTCTTCTTTTTTTTTCTTCGCTTTCAGTTAAATGTTCAATTATTTCTCACCCCTAGATATCTATACTATATAATATATTTGATATGAGCATTTTAATATACTTAAAAGTTAAGAGTTAACGTTGTGTTCGTTCATTTATGTTCGTGAACGTTCGTTTAAGTTTATTAATTACATACATAGTTATATTTACATTAAATATAAACATAAATTGGGCTTTAGCTACTTGTATAAATATATAACCAATTAGTAATTGGGTTTTTTCTATAATACAAAATCGTTCACATTTATTATGTTCATGAATGTCCGTTTATGTTCGTTCATGAACTGTTCGTTTAGATTTTAAACGAACGAACATAAACATAACAAATTTCTTAATGAACTAACATGAAAACAAAAATGTGTTTGATTATGTGTTCGTGTTCGGTTTAAATTAAATGAACAAACACGAACACCGTGTTCGTTCGGTTTATTATTATTTACAGGCCTAGTTATAAAAGCTAAAAATATATGAATATATACATGCTTTTGTTTCGGTTTGGTTGATTTTGGTGAATTAAGTGTACATAAAACCATAACTGATTTTAAGTTAATTTGGTTTTTGGTTAATTCAGTTTT
This sequence comes from Ambrosia trifida, assembly GCA_028751855.1. Taxonomy (NCBI): domain Eukaryota; kingdom Viridiplantae; phylum Streptophyta; class Magnoliopsida; order Asterales; family Asteraceae; genus Ambrosia; species Ambrosia trifida. The sequence continues at coordinate 99,811,953 of CM054131.1, forward strand.
CGATTGCTTTTAGTTCAGTTATTCTTCTTTTTTTTTTTCTTCGCTTTCAGTTAAATGTTCAATTATTTCTTACCCCTAGATATCTATACTATATAATATATTTGATATGAGCATTTTAATATACTTAAAAGTTAAGAGTTAACTTTTGTTTATTTAAATAACAGTTACACCTTTTTTCATTATTTTAAGCTAGCTGCCAACTACTCGGCTTCAAACCATATTAGAGTATAATTTGCTATATACTTTTAATTAAAAATTTGATTTTTTTTACGTGATTAACAATATCTTGGGTGAATAATAATTGAATCCTCAACCAAAATCAAACAAAAGCATACAAACTGAAAATTAACAAAAACTGAGTTAACCTAATATTGGTTTTTTTTTTGTACCGTAAGTTAACCAAAATTAACAAGCCGAAAATAATCCATTTATACATTTATATCTTTTATACATTCATTACATGTATATATACCTTCATTTTATGAAAAAAAAAATATGACTAATTAAAAATCATGGGGGATAGTTTGCTTAAAATAAGAAAAAGAGGTTTAATTTAAATAAACAAAAGTTAAGTAAAGTATAAGGAATTAAAATGTAACTAAGATAGGGTATTAAAATGTAAATAATGTATGAATGGCTATTTTACCCTCATTTCAGGGTTATTAATGAAAAATAACTTCTTAACTTTTGGGTATCTTAAACTACTAATCTCTCATGCATTATAATATAGTGTAGGTTCTATGTCAAGCTACTGACCAGTGTTGTAGAACTCGCTAGGTGCTAGTCGGCCGGTGGGGTACCGACTAGGGATTAATCGGGATTAATCGGATTAGATTTTTATATATATTTTACTAAATTTATACATATATAATGCTAATTTCATACCTTATATGTATAAATTTAGAAGTTTAAGGGCCAAATATAAACTAGTGAATATGGAAGGGGTTAAATATTAAAATACCTAAACTTAAATAACCCTACTCACCTTCAACGTTCACTATATCCTATTTTTTTCTTCCCCATTCCTCCTTTCATAGTACGGAACTATCAAACTCAACTAGGGTTTATGGAGTTTCATCGATTTTGCTTCTAAATCATGGTTTATCATCCAATTTTGAGGTAAGAACTTGTTTAATTTGATCGATTTGCTCCAGTTTTGATCCGTTCGACTTCAATCTTTACCTTATTTTGAGTTTTTAGGTCCAACTAGGACCAATTTGGGCCGACTAATCGGTGATTAATCATGACACCAATTAATTGACTGATTAGCCCAAAATTAATCAGTAAAGTAAGGACTAGCGATTAATCACCAATTAATCAGTGATTAATCGGGATTTTTACAACCTTGCTATTGACTATGGTTTTAAAAAACGACAAATCAAATCGGTCATGTTAGTATGTTTTAATGGTTTGATAGGACGATTCTCCTGCGGGAAGTGAGCGTCCGATGCCCATCCATCTACCCTTGGGTTCAATTCATATATGCCAAACCTGCTAGGCTTTATGTGGGGGATTCTTGTATTGCGGCCTCCACTGGGGTCCAACAGGGAGACCCATTGGGGCCGCTTCTCTTCGCTCTTGTTCTACACCCGTTGGTCCGGCGGCTAGAAGAGTGTTGCTCCCTTCCGTTTCATGCTTGGTACCTCGACGATGGCACTATTATGGGAGAGGCTAATGAAGTGGCTAAGGCTTTTGATATTATTCGGGCTGAGGGGCCGAATCTAGGCCTTACGCTTAATATTAAGAAATGTGAAATTTTCTGGCCGTTATGCAATGGGGAAAAAGTGAAGTCTGGCTTATTTCCTAGCGATATCGGGAGACCAGAGGGAGGTGTGAAGCTCCTGGGGGGTGCTGTTAGTCGGGACGGGGGATATATTAGATCATTGGGTGCTAAAAGGGCTCGCCGGGCAGTGGATCTGATGGTTTCTCTGCAGAAATTGGGGGACCCCCAAAGTGAACTTCTGCTACTTCGTTCTTGTATGGGTGTTTCTAAACTGTTGTTTGGCCTTCGGACATGTCAACCAGGCTTTACTGATGAGGCCGTATCCATTTTCGACAAAGGGCTTCGAGAAGCGGTCGAAGATATTGTTGTTTGTGGGGGGCCGTTCTTTGGGGATCTTCAATGGCGACTAGCGTCTCTACCGATACGGTTGGGAGGTCTAGGCTTGTGTTCAGCAGAGGACATGTCTGCATTTTCTTTTGTTGCCTCTAGAGTACAGTCATGGGGACTGCAAGACCACATCTTACGAAACAGCAGGATAGTGGGGATGGACCTGGATTATGAGCTTGCTTTAGACAACGTTCGCAGCTCTCTTCCTGATTTAGATTTGGGTGGTTTTATGGATAAGGACACCGCCCCCAACAAACCTCAAAAGTTCTTGGTGAGTGCGTTTAACTGTAAAACCCTTCAGACTATGGGAGATAAGTTTGCCATGACTGCGCGTCAGAAAGCGGTGTTTGAATGCCTCAAAGTAGCGCATGCTCAAGATTTCTTGGCTGTCCTTCCTATTGGGGGGCTTGGGCAACACATGTCAGCTGTTGAATACCGGGCTATCCTTAAATACAGGCTCATGATTCCCATGTTCCCAGTTGATGAGTCGTGTCCAGTTTGCAAAAAAGCATGTTTAGATAAGTTTGGGGACCATGCCCTTCACTGTAAGGAGTTGCCCGGATTTAAATACAGACATGATTTGGTCAGGGATGTTTTATGGGACGTCTTGCGTAGGGCAGGGATTTCGGCTAGAAAAGAGGCCCCGGTTAACTTTTTGACGGACCCCCTAGAAGGGCGGTCTACTCTAAGGCCAGCAGATGTCCTCGTGTTCGGGTGGGCACAAGGCAAACATGCGTGCGTTGATCTCACAGGGGTGTCTCCGTTGGTGGGACTTCGAGATTCAGGGTTTGTGGCAGGGCAAGCCTCCTTGAGAGCAGAATCCCAGAAAATTGTCAAACATGAAGCGGCCTGTCTAGAGAACCAACACGTTTTTGTGCCATTTGCTTTTGACACATTTGGAGGTCTAGCCCCTGAGGCAATCCAGTTCTTAAAAAGAGTCCAAAAGGTGGTGCAGAGCAACTCTCCAGCAACGAAGGACCTAAGATTCATTTTTAATAGAGTATGTTTTTCTATTCAAAAAGGGGTAGCGGCGCAACTTGTGGCCCGCTTACCTGCCTTCCACTTGTAAAGAGTTATTGGTAATTTGTAAATGTAATTGATTTAAAACAAAATGAGTTACCAGAAAAAAAAAAAAAAAAAAAAAAATATGTTGTTTGGTGGTTTAAAACAGTTTTTTACTTTTATTTTGAAAATCACTAATTTGCATAATAATTTTTAACGATATAAATGGTTCGCGAATATAATACATATATATAACTCTATAGACACTTACAAGTAGTTCCCTTATCTAAGATTTCCGCAATTTGTCCAAATGGAATGCATGGACACCAACAAGTAAGGCAACCTACATTTATCATAGAAGTGTAACAATAATAAACAACAATATTAAAGCTTTCTTTTGGGAACAGGGACAAAATACTTAATTGACACATAAAGGTAAGTTACAAGCTTACAATTGGGGATATCAGAGGCGCATTCACAAAGGCCAGAGGACCATTGGCTAGGATAGTTCATAGACTGCGGTGGCGGTGCTACCGATTGATTGTACGGTGCCGGTTGTCCGTATACTAGTGGTGCTGATGCCGGCGTTGGTTTTGAATACTCGGTGTTGTGAGTGTACATGATTGTAAATTAGCAATGGGCTTTGCTTGTTTGAATTGGTGAGAATAATTGAGTGAAGGATTTGTTTTATAGGCACCAAGGTGGTGATTTGTACGTGTTTGTAAAGTCAAACCTAGGTATCTTTATCACATATATAATTTTTTAATGTGTTGTATGTGTTGTTTATCAAATTAGGATTAACTTATTCCGCTAAAATCTACCTATGTAATATATTGGTGTATTTGCTACGAAAATAAGTTTGTTTTTTTTTTTTTTTACGGTCAATTAAAATAACTCACGGACCATCGGAGTATCATCATGTCACTAGTGTTACCACGCGATCATATTCCACCACCAAGTCACCAATTCATGAGGAAACTCATAATTATGAGAAAACCCCATTGTGAGATTCGAACCCAGGACCTTATAGTCCCTAAGTCTTATCTCACCACAAGATGTCGCTGGACTATAACGCCTTCTATAATATACACCGGTGTATTTGCTACCAAAATAAATTTTTGTACGTGCATATAGGGTGGGGTTCCTATTTAAAGGAAATTTATCGTACAAAGTGTGGGAAGTCTATATAGGTATTGTGTTTTAAATTTTAGGTATGATGTTTTATATTCTTTTGGAATAGTATTATAGAGAAAAACACAAAATGTAACAATTTAAAACACTAACTAATGTATTCTCGATATGTAATCTAAAACACCATGCAAAGAAAGAAATCAGTGTGTTTCAAATTTCATGTCTAAAATACATTTGAATGTGTATTAAATTGTTACGTTTGGTGTTTTTCAATACAATACAATACAATGCAAAAGGAATCAAAAACATTATAGCCAAAATTTAAAACACAATGACTACATAGCTTTCTCACTCTTTGTACGTAAAATGTCCTTTGTACAAGAATCTATACTCGTGCATATATGTAACTATGTTAAAGTTTCATGACTTAAATAATAAAACTAATGGAATATACCTCAACACAACACTCGTGATTCATCCTCTAACCGCACTGAAACAACAGATCGATACAGGGGTCGCGCCCATGTTTGGGGCCGACAATCGTATAACTGTGGTGAAGGCCACCCGCCCCATGGCTCCAACAACTACTTGGCCTCCCCTCCATGGCCTGCTCCTACCAATTTCACTCAGCCACCATGGGCCGCTTGCCCTCTTATGCCTCCATGTCCCTATCCATCGGTCCAAGGCAGCACTTCTACAAATCCAAACCATCAGAATACCTCGACCCAAGGGATATTAGGCCCACATCCAGCCCAGAAAAATTCGGCCCAATCTTACACAGCTGGCTACTCACCCACGTATATCGCCCAGGCTCTTTACAACTTTGCCATTCATCAGAACGACCCGTCATGGACTATGGACACGAGTGCTTCAGGTACAATGTCTCTCCAATCTGATAAGTTCCCGTCTATTTTTAATTCTGGCATTATTCATAATATTACTATTGGTGATGGCAAAACCATCTTGGTATTAGGACAACGTGACATCACCATACCACCACCCTTTCCTCCCTTTAAACTTAAAAACGTAATTTATGCCCTAAACCTTGTAAAACCCTTATTTATGTTCGTCGGTTTACTACACAAAATCAATTACTATTGAATTTGACCCATATAGTTTTAATGTGAAGGACCTCAAGACCAAGAAACCAATCCTACGGTGCAATAGCTCAGGGACCTATACACTCTCAGCCCATCCAACATTACCAATCTCACTTCTGCTTCCACTTTTGCAGCATTCTCACAAGACACTTGGCACCAACGGCTCGGTCACTCCGGCCCAGTCATTTTGCAATCTTTAAAAACTTCGAATAATATTAAATTGGACGAATATGTAAAAAGTTTCCATTAACTTAGATGATTATGAAACAGACCTTAGTAACAACTGTTTTAAGCAACATATGTTTGAAGTAACAAATGTTTGTAGTAACAGCTATTTTAAAAATATCTCCTTAACAGACCCACTGCTCTAGAACGGACTTTAGACAACAGACTTTTCTTGCAATAGATGATTGACTTATTGATTTGGTGTTTAGTAAATAGACCTTAGTAAAGTTTGGTTATGTTTTCTACATTTCGGGACTAATTGTGTTAAAAAAAATATAGACGTCTCATGTTTTCCTATGGGATTTCACCTAGTTATATTTAATATGACGAGGAGACACTTGTGAATATGACACCTGACGTTAGTTAGAATATTTTATTTAAATAGGGATTTATGTAATAATTTAACTTTTATAGGGTTGAATAAAGAAAACATCTAATGGTTAGTAAACGAATTACAAATATCACATTTTGAAATAATATATACTATATTGTAAAACAATTGATAAGAATTTCTTAAAATTTAAAAGGAACGAATTTAGTTGTTTATGATACAACATAAAATGCATATAATAACTATTTTTGGATGGCAAATTTTTCTTTAAACACCATATTTAATCATAATGAAGTCAATGACATACTAAAATAATAAATAGTTGAACTAGTTGATCTTAAACTTAAGCCTAATGATATCCAAATTCCTTTCAATTAAACCAGCTTGAGAATCACACACACCTCTCCCTCCATCCTTGTAAACACACTACATAACAACGTGAGACACTTAACCCTAATTCCTCCGAGAAAGTAGGAGGCGGCGAACAGGTTCTTTCATCTGCATGCATGGCAGGCAAGGAGAAATACAAGATCGGGACGTGGTACGATGCTCCGCAGAGAAAAGGAATACGTCAACAGCAAGGGGAAACGTCAAAAAAGAAGGAAACGGTGGTGACGAAGTTCTTCGTATCCAATTTACCAACAGGGTGCGCATCATCAGACTTGGTTGCTGTGTTGAAAGACTTTGGGGAGATCCAGAATACGTATATCGCCCGGAAGTTCAACAAACTCGGTAAGCGATTCGGTTTTGTTTCCTTTGCGAATGTTAGGGATCCGTTGGCTCTCGAGAAAGATTTTAGGGATGTATGGATTGGATCTTATAAGTTATTTATTGTACTGGCACGTTTTGTGGACGGGGAAAAGATGAACTGGAAGGAGGATAAGAGGTGGACTCCGGTTAAGACAGATAGGGTTGGGTCAGATGTCCGGAATAAGGAGGTTGAGAGGGAGCCAGTGGTGGAGATTCAGAATTCTGGATCTGGAGTGGAAGATGGTTTAACGTTCAGGGACAAACTTCTGAATAGAGAACCGGTGAATGCTAAGAAACCTATGGAGTTTGTTGTTGACCCAGAGATCAAGGTAACGGTGTCTTGGATGGGGCATGGGGCTGTCAGGTAGAGTGGGGGATTTGGAGAAACTCTCTAAGTTACGTGTCTGGCTTGATTTGTTGGGACATAAAAGGGTTGGGATTAAGTACGTGGGAGGATTATGGGTCTTGTTGACTTTTGATTCTAAGGAGTGCATGGAAAAGTTTGTATCGGCTAAAGAGATGTGGAAGGTTTGTTTTGACAACATGGAAACTTGGGTTGGTCAGTGCATCCCCTTTGAAAGGTTAGTTTGGTTGAGACTTTATGGGTTACCATTATGTCTTTATGATAAACGGATTACGGATGGAATCGGTAGCATGTTTGGATCGATAGTTCAATCGGCTGAGTTGAGTCCATGGGAGAATGATTTGTCTTATGTTTTAATGGGGATACTTTGTGACAAGAGTACGAGGGTTAACGAGTCAGTAAAGGTCACTTGGAAGGAGAAGGAGTTTTCGGTACTAGTAGAAGAGGAGACGGGGGATTGGGCGCCAGAATGTTTGGAAGACTATGTGGCTGAGGAACTAGAATGTGAAGACGAAGTTGAGATTCAAAATAGGGACACGGTAGAATCTACTCCTAGCGATATGATGGTGGATAAGAATGAGGTGGGTAATCAAGTGGGTGAAAAGGATGCGATGGGTGAGGTTGGTTTTGAAGTGGAAAAAGATCAGGCAGAATTGGGAGAGGGTAACATGGATGGTTCCAACGTTAATTCCTGTAAGCGGAAAAAGTATCGTAAGAATGGTAGATCTCAGAAGGTTCCGTCCCCGGTGGGTGCCGAAAGACCGAAGAAAAGGGCAAGGGAAGGTGAGGATATTTTTGATATTGACAGGTTTATATTCGTGGTGAATGGCAAGGAGGCTAGGAGTCTACATGGTAGTGTAGAGCAAGTTCAAAGAATTGAGGAGGTTACTCCGGACCTGAATGAAGCGCATATTGGTGTTCAAGGAGCAACAGACGTGGATGGTAATTCGATGATCGACGTGGAAGTAAATGAGACGTTGATCCTTGGTACAGAATTGGGTGTAGAGGAGTATGACAAATACGCTGAGTCGGTCGCAAAAGTCATCCAGGAAGAAGGTTTTCCACTTGTGAACCAATGAATTGTATGTCTTGGAATGTTAGGGGCCTGGGTTCGGTAGATAAAGGAACGTGGTGTAAAAATTTGAAAGTGGTTAACGAAGTTGGTTTTTTGATGTTACAAGAAACTCAGTACGAGTCGTTGGATAATGTTAATTTTAGCAAATTCTGGGGTTCGGATGATTTTGAGTTTGAGCATGTGGACGCGACAGGTAGGTCCGGTGGTCTTATCTCGTTCTGGAATCCGAAAATTTCTCCAAGTGTTCGGTTGTTAAAGAAAGAAATCTCTTGGTTGTGTCGGGTTATTTAAAGAATGATGGAAGGAAAGTTACTTGCGTAAATGTATATTGTCCCCAACGTGTTAATGAGAAACGGCAAGTTTGGGACAAGATCAATTCGGTTATTACCAATGAAGATGGGTTTCGGATACTGGGGGGTGATTTTAATAGCGTTAGAGATAGCACCGAGCGTCGTAATTCCTTTTTCAATGCAGTGGAGACAAGGGATTTTAATGACTTCATAGAGGACGTGGGTTTGCATGAGTTTTCTCTGAAGGGTCGGAAATTTACGTATCTTGTGGGGGATAAAATGAGCAGAATTGATCGCATCTTTGTTGATTGGTCGTATTATAATGAATGGCCTAATGCCGAGTATCGAGTCCTTGATAGGAAGGGTTCGGATCATTTTCCGTTGTTGTTAAAAGTTGTTTCGAGAAACTTCGGAGCCAAACCGTTCAAGTTTTTTAACTCATGGTTGCAAAGGGACGGCTTCGATGATTTGGTTAAGAGTTCGCTGAGTAATATAGAGGTTGTGGGGGATCCTGATTGCAAACTCATGAAGAAGTTTAAGTACTTACGTGCGTGTATTAATACGTGGAAGGAGGAGACGATTAGAAAAGAAAAGGAGGAGTATGATGTTTTGGCTGGGGAGATTTTTGCACAGGAAAGAAAGCTCGAAGACTTTGATCTTAGTGAAGAGGAGAATTGGGTATTCCAGGAAGCTAGCGCGAGATTGAAACAATTAGATTTTTTCAAATTGAAAGATGTGAAACAACGATCTAGAGTTCTATGGGCTAAGGAGGGTGATGAGAATTCCAGGTTCTTCCATGGTTCGATCAATGCTAGGCGAGTTTCTAACAACATTATGGGTCTTTTGGTTCATGGCGAGTGGGTGTCTAATCCGAAGGAGATCAAAAAAGAAGTGCTTCGGTTCTTTTCTAGCCGTTTTGTCGAAGAAATGCCGGAGAGGCCGAAGTTATCTTGTTTTGGTTTAAAGAATATTAATGCGGACCAGGCTGTGTGGTTGACTTCTTCGTTCGATGCTAAAGAGATCAAGGAAGCGGTCTTTAACTGTGGCAGTGATAAAGCCCCGGGCCCGGATGGTTTCAATTTCCGTTTCATCAAGAGGTACTGGGACCTGTTTGAGGCTGATTTTGTTGATATATTTCGAATGTTTGAAGATACGGGTAAGATTAATCGAGGCGTTTCTTCTTCCTTTATTACTTTGGTTCCTAAAGTTAAGGATCCGGTAAGTCTTGGAGAATACCGTCCCATTAATTTAATTGGAGTGGTCAGTAAAGTCATATCTAAGGTGTTGGCTAATCGTCTAAAGTTGGTTATGGATTCCATTATTAATGAGACCCAGTCAGCGTTTGTGGCGGGTAGGTACACAGTCCGTTGGTGATTAGTGAGGTGCTGACATGGGCAAAAAGGACTGGCAAGAAGATGTTTTTGTTTAAAATCGATTTTGAAAAGGCTTATGATAATGTTAATTGGGCCTTCTTGATATCGGTTATGAGACAAATGAATTTTCCGGATAAGTGGTGTTCGTGGATAGATGGGGTTTTAAAGTCGGCTCGGTCCTCTGTGTTGGTTAACGGTTCGCCTACTTTCGAGTTCGATTGTGGGAAGGGTATTCGCCAAGGAGATCCCGTGTCTCCTTTTCTGTTTATTATGATCATGGAAGCCCTTTCAAGTATTATTAATAAAGCTTGTAGTAATGGTAAGTTTCGGGGGATTCAATTACCTAGGGATGGGCCGATGCTATCCCATTTACTCTATGCTGATGACGCGATGGTTATGGGGGAGTGGTCGGAAAGCAACTTTGTGTGTTTGAGACGTATGCTTCATATTTTTCATATGTGTTCGGGTCTAAAAATTAATATCCAGAAATCCACGTTATATGGGGTTGGTGTTGGTAATGAAGAGGTGGGGGTGATGGCTAGTGGTTTGGGTTGTCGTTCGGGTGAGACCCCGTTCACGTATTTGGGGATTCAGGTGGGGGCCAACATGTCTAGAATTAATAACTGGGACCCAGTGGTGAAGGTGTTCAAGACTAGATTGTCTAAATGGAAGTCGGATAGTCTTTCCATTGGTGGTAGGTTAACCTTAATTAAATCCGTGTTACAAAGCCTCCCTTCTTACTACTTCTCCCTGTTCAAAGCCCCGGTGGGGGTGGTGAACACCTTGGAAGGGTTGATGAGAAAGTTCTTATGGGGTGGTAATGTTAATGTGAAAAAAGTTCATTGGGTGGGTTGGGATGTAGTTACTAAACCTATCCAACAAGGTGGTCTGGGTATTCGAAAGTTAGAAGATTGTAACAATGCGTTCCTGGTTAAGTGGCTTTGGAGATTTGGCCAAGAAGATAGTACGCTTTGGAGAAGGGTGGTGGTAGCCATCCATGGTTCTACTAGAAAATGGGATATGTATGCCAAGAGTTCGAGGTTTAGTGGTACTTGGTCTAAAGTGATTGATAGTGGGAATCGGTTAAAAGTGGCGGATGTGAAAAGTATTAATATGGTTCGTGGCCGGCTTGGGAATGGGAGAAGTATTAGGTTTTGGCTTGATCTGTGGGTGACTAATAGTTCGCTTAAAGAGCTGTTCCCAGATCTATTTCGCTTGGAGAGCGCTAAGGGTAGTATGGTGTGGGATCGTGTTGGATCAGTTTGCTCTTGTTTGCTAAGTAAGAACTTGCTATCTTGACACTTAAGTGTTTAGCAAGTCCTTGTAAATCAGATTATAAGCACAGCGGAATGTTATAAGTTAAAGCAACACTTTTTATACAAAGGCAGAGTTATAACTCCCCCTTGATGTTTGAAACTAATAAATGACAAAGTATTTATTATGAATCTAAGTTGTAAATGAGAATTAGATACTTAGAGAGATTCACAATAAATACAGAAATGGAATATAACAATGAGAGTGTTTGAAGGATTTTTCTGTTGAAAATCAATGTCTAAAATAGAAGGTTGAAGCCTCCTATTTATAGACGATTACATGCATGTATCTTGCCTAAAAAGCAAGCACAGAAACTCCAGTGACAAGTTGCACAAGTTGCAACATTGAAAGAAACAAATAAAGCTAAAAGTAATATTAAACAATAAACTACTGATGCAAAAAGGCGGTGGGAAATATCTTCTGCTAAGTGCTGATGAAGGACAACTACTGAAGAGTAGTTTTGTCTTCAGTACTTCTGAAGTGAACTTGTCTGGTTTGGACTTCAGAACTTCTGCAACTTCAGCACTTCTTCATATCTTCTAATCAGCAGTTTCTTGTCTTCTCTTCAGTACTTCTATACTTAGCCAAAAATGACAGAAGTGAATTAGACTAAGGTTTACAAAAGTGGTTTCACCAATCCTCTTTGTCCTAACAATCTCCCCCTGGATTGATGAAGCCAAAACCTTACTAATTCCTTATGTGTTTCTTCTGTCTTGAACAATCTTCCATATCTCTTTGTACATGGTGTTCTTGAGCTGGTTGTACTGACCATCAGATAGAGATCCTCTCTGTGGTTCCAGATGTTGAATTGTGAGCAGGTCTTGTGTTGACAGTTTCTTCAGATCACTGATCTTCTTGTAAGCCCTGCTTGAGAAGTCTCTTCTTGTCAACAGTACTGAGTTGTTATCAGTAAGTGACCATCTGATGATAGGGATCTTTGACTTGTTAAAGTCAGAAGAATAGGGAACCAGACTTGTACCTTGGGTTGATGGTCCTGAGTGCTGAATGTCTTCAGTTTCAGATAGCCTCAGGTGGGATTCTCTTCCTTGTTGTTGTTGCATATCAGGCATCTGAACAGTTGGGAGATGGTGTTCAGTCACTACTCTGGTATGCATCTTCTCTTTGATAGTCTTTTGTATTTGATAAGCAAAAGTGGAAGGATCCCTGAACTGTGTTAACAGAGGTTTCTCCTCAATGTCAAAATCTGAATGGACTATTGAGCTTCCCTCAAGTAGTACCATTTTGAAATCAGTTTTGACATTGTCCTCTGCCTTCTTCTTCTGAGCAGCAGATCTTCTAGATGCACCAGAAGTTCTAACTACTGATCTTGAAGGATCAGCAGTTTGAAACTTCTCAGGATTTGCAGCCTTGGCAGCCAAATATTTTCTATATGTATCCATCAGTCTTTCTTCTTTCCATCTGGATACAGAGGCTTTTGAACCATATCCTTCTGCTACTAGCTCTTCTATTATCTGGGCTCTCTTGGCCTTTCCATCTTTGCTTGTGGCCATTTTGTCTGCAAGCAGTTGTGCTCTTCTTGTCAGCTCTTGCATAGAGAGTCCTTTGAGTGTAAAGGCTTTAGTCTTGCTGTTCTTGGTAATATAAGACACCAGTTGTTGTCTTTTATCCTGTTCAGCAATCTCATCAAGGCTAGCCTGCCTTTGTAGTTCAGCTGCATAAGCCTGAAGTTTTTCTTCATGGCTTAAGTCCAAATCATCCCTTTCTTCCAGAGATTTCCAAATCTGATCTTCTCTGGCCTTCTTGTTGGCTGCAATTAAGCTCTTCTCTAATAGTTCAGCTGATTGAGAGATAGGAGAAGGGTTTAATACAGTCATTGTTGTAACAGATGTAGGCCTGATGGGATCAGATGTTGGTTGAATGGGAGCAGTGGTTCTGGAAGGTTCAGTGGTTTGAGGCTGGGAAGTGTTAACTTCTGATGTGCTGACAACTGCTGATGGTATGTCAGCTACTGAAGGATTGTCTTCAGTACTTTCTGATTCTTCATCAGAAGTTTGGTCATCAGAAGTTTCTTCATTATGCCTTAGGGAATCTTCAGAACTTTGGGTCTCATCTTCTTTCTCAGCAGCTTCAATTTCTTCAATTGAGACACCAAACTGTTTGGCCAATTTTTCTTTCCTGGCCTGATCTTTCTGATCTCTTTCAAGGAGTGCCACTCGTGCCTTTATCCTGGCTTGGAATGACTCCTTAGGTTCCCTGATCTTCTCCCCCTTTTTGGATTCATCAATTTTAACCCTTGAAGCAGAGGGTTGGGAGAAGTGTCCTTGAAGATGAGCAATCTGCTGGCTGTTGTAGTCTATTTTGTTGGACAGATCGTTCATCTTGGTTTTAATCACTCCAAATTGGTTCTTGATGGACAGCTCCAAGTCAGCTGTATATGTTTGGAAGTGATTTCTGATGAGTGTATTCATCATGTGGTACAGGGGACCCTCTGGGCTGCATAGCTGGTTCAGGTCTATGCTTGCTTGCCCAGGGAATTGGGTAGGCATTTGCTGTGAAGGGGGTGTTTTTGGGAGATCCTCTTGTTGTACAGAGGATGCCACTCTAGGGGTTTTAGGGATTGAGTGGGCTTTAACCTGTGCAGAGGTGACTGGCTTGGCTTCTTGAGCCTGGATACCTTTGCAGCAGGACCTTCAGAAATTGCCGTCAATTCAGTAGTTTGAGTATGTGAAACATCATCCAAACTAATGGAATCATCTGAATCCCTGATGTTGCCCTCAGTGAGGACTGTCTCAGTTAAATCATGAGCTGAGCCCAACTCAGTTCTCTCATGAACCTCTGTTTCTTGGTACTGAGGATTTCCTACTTCAGGCATTAAGCCTTCATCAGTAGTTGCCACATCTGAGGTCTTAGCTATGTTACTTCTGTCCTCAGATCCACCACTGGGTGGTAACTGAGTAGTAGCAGCCTCAGATGCCCCAAGAGTCTCTAAAATTGGGCTTAAAGACTCTGGTCCACCCTCATCTCTTGGGATAGGGCTAGTAATGTCCACATCCATGTCTGATGCAGTAGTTATGTCCCCTGTTTGTTGTGGTTGATGGAGACTGACATGATCAGATGGGACATTCTCTTTTAGCCCAGAGAGAAGTTTGGCAATTTCTATTGCCTCTTGTTCAGAAATTTGTGGGGATGGTTCAGTAGTTTGGGCAATAGGTTGTTGTTCAGCAGTTTCAAAAGAAGAGTGTGTTTGATATGTTTTTCTAAGTCTTTTTCTTTTGAATTGAACAGATATGGGTGCTCTTGGTGGGGTTTGAGATGGATGAGACTGAGAGGGTGTTTCAGTCTCAACAATTTGAAGAGCAGAATGCTCATGAGCATGTTCAGGCATCTCAACCTCCTGAACAGCTTTTCTTTTGGGTTGGTGGGGTGCAGTTTTTGTAGGCTTGGGCTTTTTGGCTTTTGGTGGTGTGAGTTTGGAAGATGTGGGCTTCAGGGGGACTTGTTGTTGTTCTCCCTGATCATCTTCTGGCCAGGCAGCCGGTTTGTTAAGTCTTGAGTATGCTTGTGATGTTAAAGGGTTTAAAGTTGAAATTTTTCCCACAAGCACCTCATTACCCAGTTCCCCTATTATGCATTGCATAATGAACCTTGGGTACAACAAAAACTTTTTCTTGGTATTATTGTGATGTAACACCAACTCATGGAAAAACAGTTTTGATGCCCTGAATTTAGTTTCATTCACAATGGAATGAAATATTGGTTGAAAAGTGGAGGGCATCTGGTCATATGACCCTGTTTTTGGACTCAAACACATAATTATATAATGAAACAAAAGTTTGTATTTTGGTTCAAAATATTTTTTGAATATTGTAGCATGGGAGAGAGTACCTTGATAACCACACTCAGTCATGGTTAGATGAATATCTTTGTTAGCAACATGGTCAGGGGCAGTTACATCATCCAGACCCAGTCTTGTTGCTAGTGTGGCCGGTGTGATGGTCAGTTGTTTCCCTTTTATCTTTGAGTTGAGGGAAATGACCTCACCACCCATTGTAACCGTCTCAGCATTTGCCCAGAACTCATTCAGAGTTTCAGTGTGAATTGGTGGGTTTATTGTGAGAGCAGTAAAGTATTGGGATTTGACGACAAGATCAATGATCTCATCGTATTGGGACCAGCCTTCTTGTTTTTCAAGAAAGGCTCTTTGATTGTGTCCCTGTTTTAGAACTAGAGCCATTGTGGTTTGGGTGTTTGATCGAACAGTGGATTTGCAGGTATAGGTTTTGAGAGAGTTTTGAGAGAGAAGGAGGGATATTTTTGTGTTTGAAAGGATAAGTGTGTAGAAAAGGTATTTATTAAAAGTTTTAACCGCTTGAATCTTCTTTATTAGAAGTTTTAAAACCGCCTTTGGTTAAAAATCTCTTTATCAGAGGTTTTAAACTGATTAGGTCAAACCTCTGATGATGGAAAAGTCAAATTTGCCCTTTTGACTTAAACTGCTGATGAAGGATTACTTCATCAGTAGTTCCCATATTTCTCTTCAGCAGTTTTAACATCTGATGAGAAATGTTTTTACAAATACTTTATTCATAACTTCTGAAGGTTATTTTATCAGATGTTACACACTTTTTCAGAAAGTTATCCCCATACTGATGATTTTTGTTCATCATTAGTTTCTCTCAAACTGTTTTTGTTTTTCAGAAGTTTTGTTTCAGACTTTTGACATTTGTAAGTGGAAACCAGAAAAAAGATGGAAAAGGTTAACTTGAAATCCACCAAGGTAAACAGGATGGAATCAAGGATGGAAAAAGGAAAAAGAAAATTTTTCTTTTTGATTCCACCATGGTAAACAGGATGGAATCAAGGATGGAAAAAGGAAAAATAAAATTTTGATGCATAACAGTAGTGATTGATGTAGAAGTTTGATGTAGAGTTGGGTAGAATCAAGTGTTAACTTGGATTCTAACTGATATGCAGGAAAAAAAAATAAAATAAACACTTACAAATTTAGCATTCCAAGCATGGATACTAACTTCTGAAATGTTGATGTGTCAAGGGGCTTAGTGAAGATGTCAGCTATCTGATTAGCTGTTGCTACATGCTTCACCTCAATCTTGCCTTTTTCATAGCAATCTCTTATGAAATGGTACCTGATCTCAATATGTTTAGTTTTTGAGAACTGTACCGGATTTTGAATGATGCTAATGGCAGATTTGCTGTCTACAAACAAAGGTGTCTTGGTCTCTTTGATTCCATAATCAAGAAGTTGATATTGGAGCCATTGTATCTGTGATGTACAACTTGCAGCTGCAATGTATTCAGCTTCAGCCGTTGAAGTTGCAACAGATGTTTGCTTCTTTGATTGCCATGACACTAGACAGTTCCCCAGGAATTGACAACCACCAGATGTTGACTTTCTTGTCATCTTACACCCTGCATAGTCACTATCTGAAAAGGCTGATAACTTGGTATTGCTTGAAGCAGGATACCAAATTCCCAGCGTTGGTGTTCCTTTCAGATATCTAAAAATTCTTTTGACTGCTATAAGGTGTGATTCCCTTGGTGCTGATTGATATCTAGCACAGACACATGTTGAAAACATAATATCTGGTCTAGAAGCAGTTAAGTATAAAAGGGAACCTATCATGCATCTGTACATGGTTTGATCAACCTGTTTTCCTTGATCATCAGGTTCAACTTGTGTGATAGGTGTCATGGGAGTGGAACATGATTTACAGTCATTTAAAGAAAATTTGTTCAATAATTCTTTAACATATTTTGATTGATGTATAAAAGTTCCATTTGTTTGTTGTTTGATCTGCAGTCCTAGAAAGTACTGCAGTTCTCCCATGGTACTCATCTCAAATTTTGATTGCATGAGTTTCTTAAAATCATCACACAATTTTGTGTTTGTTGAACCAAAGATGATATCATCAACATAAATTTGAACAAGTAAGACATGATTTCCAACATGTTTAATGAAAAGTGTTTTATCAATGGCACCTCTTGTAAAGTTATTTTTGAGTAAAAAGGTGGAGAGTGTATCATACCAGGCTCTTGGAGCCTGTTTGAGCCCATAAAGAGCTTTGTCTAGTCTGTACACCCACTCAGGATGAGAAGGATCCTCAAACCCAGGTGGCTGACAGACATACACCTCCTCTTTGATTTTTCCATACAAAAATGCACTTTTCACATCCATTTGATAAACTTTAATTTTGTTGGAAATGGCATAGGCCAGAAATAACCTGATGGCCTCAAGCCTTGCAACTGGAGCAAAGGTTTCATCATAGTCAATTCCCTCTTCTTGAGAGTACCCTTGAACTACCAGTCTTGCCTTGTTCTTGATTATCATACCAGCTTCATCTTGTTTGTTCCTGAAAACCCATCTTGTACCAATTGGTTGCTTGTTTTGAGGTAAGGGACAGATTTCCCAGACCTGTTGCTTGTTGAACTGAAGTAGTTCATCTTGCATAGCTTGCACCCAATTATTGTCTTTGAGGGCTTCCTGGTACTTCTTTGGTTCCAACTGTGAAATAAAGGCTGAGAATAGGCAAAAGTTGGAGAGCTGGTTTCTGGTCAGAACACCTGTAGCTATATCACCCATGATTTGATCAAGTGGATGATCTCTGTGTTCAATCAGTTGTTGTAAACCACTGACAGGTGTAGGTGGCTCTTGTTCTTCAAACAAACTACTGAGGTCTATAATATCTGGTTCAGCAGATGTTTCAGCTTCTTCAGTAGTTGCAGGTGCTGAAGCAGATGTTGGAGTTTGGCCTTCAGTATTTGTTTGATCAGAAGTTTGAAAAACTTCTGATGGTGTTGTAGTTGACTTAATGACTGTTTGAGGAGTCCATGGTGCAGGATCCTCATCTTCAAACCTTTGATCACCATAATAAGTAGGTTTGGAAGAAGTAACAGCCTTTTCAGGTCCAAAGTGAAAGTTGTCAAGGTCAAAGAGTTCAGCAGGATGTGCTGGAATAAGAGTGTGTTTTGACTCATTGAACTTGACATTCAATGTTTCTTCTACTATCCTGGTGTGAGAATTAAAAACCTTGTAGGCTTTTCTAGTTGAAGAGTAACCAAGAAAGTAACCTGAGTCAACTTTGGCAGCAAACTTTGAAATAGATTCCTTGATGTTCAAGATGAAACATTGACACCCAAAAGCCCTGAAAAAGGAGATAAGGGGCTTCATGCCATGAAGAACTTCATAGGCAGTCTTGGAATGTCTCTTGACCACAAGAACTCTATTCTGAACATAACATGCTGTGTTAACTGCTTCTACCCAAAAGTATAATGGCAGTCCAGAATCAGCTAACATTGTTCTTGCTCCTTCTATCAATGTTCTGTTCTTCCTTTCTACTACACCATTTTGTTCAGGAGTTCTGGGAACACTGTATTGTCTAATAATCCCTTTAGACAAACAGAATTCATCCAGAGTTTTGTTCCTGAACTCTGTCCCATTGTCACTTCTAATGGTTTTGACAGATAGAGAATATTGTTTCTCTACTTGTAGAATGAAGAACTTGATGATTTCAGCAGCCTCATCCTTGGAAAATAAGAAGAATACCCATGTGAATCTTGAGTAGTCATCAATGATGACTAAGCAGTACTTCTTTTTACCAAGGCTCATAATCTTGACAAGTCCAAATAAGTCCATATGGAGTAGTTGAAGACATGCAGTTGTTTTTTATTCTTCAATAGACTTATAGGAGGACTTATGCTGTTTTCCCTTTAAACAGGATACACAGTGTTCTTGACACTGGTATACTTTCAAAGGTAGACCTCTGACCAAGCCCATTTTTGTGACTTTATTTATGGTTTTAAAGTTCACATGGCCAAGTCTCCTGTGCCAGAGATCTGTTTCTGAAGTTGATGCCCTTGAGAAGAAACAGGCAGTGTTGTTCAATACTTTGTCTTTCTCAATGTCCACTGCATAGACATTGCCACATCTTTTGGCAATCAGCAAAGTATGATCTTCTATAATCTTCTCAATCAACTTCTGGCCTTCTGGTGAGATGATCTTGCAAGCTGTCTTTGTGAAAAAGGAAGAATATCCTTTATCACACATTTGTGACACGCTCAGCAAGTTGTATTCAAGATTTTCCACCAGATTGACCTTGTCAAACTGTATTTTGCCAGAGGAGACATTGCCATGTCCTAGCACATATCCCTTAGCATTGTTCCCAAAGGACACAGATCCTTCTCTTTGGCTGATAAAATTGTTTATCAGGTATCTGCATCCAGTCATGTGCATAGAGCCTCCACTATCAACATACCATATGCTGTTTAAGCCCCTGGAAACTCTCTGCACATAAAAGCAAATTAGTTAGATTTGGAAACCCAAGCCTGTTTGGCTTTGGGTTTGCTCTTGAGAACAGTTACAGTTTGTTCTTGACCAGGTTGAGAAATCCATGTCTTTTTGGCAATGGATTTTTCATTAAGAACCATGGTGGTATCCTTTTTAGGACCACCATCAACCTTGGTCATCAGTAGTTCTACCATGTTCTTTAGATTTTGAATTTCAGCAGTTTGTGAAACTGCTGATGATTCTGGTCTAACTACTGACAAGGAATTTTGAGAAAAAGATTTTGGTTGAGATTTTATCTTTTTCTGAGAAAAGGTGTTTTCAGGTTGTTGTTTCTTGGGTTTAAAGACTTTTTCATAATCATTTCTGATTTGATTTCCCACAACCTGTTGTTTAAATTTTTGATTGAACTGAATTCCTTTTCTGTATCTACAAAATTCAGTTTTGTGGTTGAACAGGCCACAAATTTCACATTCTTTTGCCTTTTGTTTTTGTTCTGAAGGCAAATTTCTGACAGTTGTGAAAAGATTTTGCTCATCAGTAGTTTTCAAGGTCTCAACTCCTGAAATAGATGAAACTACTGATGGCTTGTTGTCAGTTTTTGTAAATACTTCTGAAGTACTTTCTTTAAAAATGCCAGGATTTCTGTTTAGAAAGTTTTCATGGAAAGATGTGCATTCTTTCCCTTCAGAAGTTTCATTTGAAACAATTCTTCTCCCATCTTCAGTAGTTTTGGGAGAAAAATCTGTTGGTGTTTCAACATGATGGTATCCTATGCCAAACTTAACATTTGAAGCACTTTGTTTGTTTAGCAGTAGTTGATACCCCCTACAAGATTCCACCCATTTTTCACAAGTGATCCTGGTGTCAGCAAGCTCTTGTCTGACATCTCCCAAGTCATTTAGCATCATTTTGATTTGTGCTTGGGTTTCAATAGCAGAGTCAGTTAATTTAGAAACCTCTTTTGTTTTAGCACACAGTTTTCTTTCTAAATCACATTTTATCTGTGTGTATTTTCTTTCTAAATCATTGGCTTTGCCTTGTAGGTGCACGTTTGTCTCTCTTATGAGAGCAAAAGTTTCTTTGCAAGAGTTTGAACAAAGTTTTGTCAAAGATTCTTTTGATACCTGAGACAATGCAGATTTTGAGGTACAGCCTTCAAATGCCATTAAGGCAAAGTTCTTTCTGCCATTGTCTGGTT
Organism: Ambrosia trifida; assembly: GCA_028751855.1. NCBI lineage: Eukaryota > Viridiplantae > Streptophyta > Magnoliopsida > Asterales > Asteraceae > Ambrosia > Ambrosia trifida. The sequence goes on from CM054131.1 coordinate 99,832,482, forward strand.
CTCCCCAGTTGATGTCAAACACTTTGTTGTCTGCATCAGGATTACACTCTGTGGTGTCATAAGGGAGACTGCTCCAGTCAACATACCCCGAGGTAAAGAGACTTTGTTGAGGGGGTTGTTGAGGCTGTGGAGGAAGTTGAGCAGCTGGAAAGGGAGGGATTGATTGTTGGCTCTGCATCTGTTGAGCAGGCACTTGAACATATTGTACTTGAGGCATATATTGCTGTTGAGGAGCTTGTGCCTGTACAAAATGAGCACTCCCTTGAGTTCCATTGTTCCTATTATAATTGGGGTTATAGTTATTTCCAGATTGTGATTGGTTAAAGCTAGAGCTTCTACATTCTCTAGCAAAGTGTCCCAACTTCTGACACTTGTGACATCTCAGTTTAGATTTGTCAAAACCAATTTTTGTATTACTGGTCAATCTTGGAAATTTCCTTCCTGACCTTTTATAAAACTTGTTAGTTTTAATGCTTAGCATGGCCAGTTGGTGTAATATGTCCATTTCCTCTAAGTCATCACTGCTAAAATTTTTCAAATCATCCATGATAAAACATAGATTATCAGCAGTTTGACTTTGGTCATCATTGTCATAACCTGGGAAAGATCTTTCTGATGAGATCCCAGTGGTTATGTCAATATTGTCATAAGATCCATAGGAACAAGTTGGTGAATCTTGTCCCAAAAGTACTGTACTACCTGGTAGGTAGTCATCAGCAGTTTTACCAGAAGTTTGTAATTTCTTCTTTTGATCGATTTCTCTCTCAAAAGTAAGTAATCTCCCATGGAGTTTTGTAAGAGTGAGGGAGCTAAAATCTGGTGAGGATCTTAAGACAATGGAGTAAGTTTCCCATTTGTCAGGTAGAGACCTTAAAAATCTATGTAACATAGATACTGTTGTATAGGTCTGACCATTTAACTTTAGCTCAGAGATTAATGAGGAGAATCTTTCAAATTGTTGTGTCAAAGTTTCCCCATTAATATAAGCAAATGTTTCATATTGTTGAGCCAAAATTTCTCTGGTGTTGGCAATCACCTCTTCAGTTCCTCCAAACTGTTCTTTAAGACAGTCCCAAAGTTCTTTGGCACTTTCACAATGTAAAAGGCCAGAGTATATTTCATTTGGGAGAGCCATTGCCAACATTGAGAATGCCTTAGCATCTAGCTCAAGTTTTAGGAAATCCTCATCTGTATAGTCTTTGGGATCCTTAGGAATCCCTTCTTTAGTTTCAAGATTTATGTTTACTGGTTTGTGTGGACCATATATCACAGATCTCCAACAACCTGTGTTGGTTTGTGACAAGGTATGTGCCATTCTCTTTTGCCATATATTGTACTCATTTCTCACAAGCATGGCAGGTTTGGTGGCAGAACCAGTATTATGTGGATCCATTTTTAAAGAGTATAGATTTGTCAGATGACTCTTTTAAGTGATGGATATTGATAAAAAGTGAACTTTTGATCTTTTTATTGAATATCAATAAGAGCTTTGTGTCTGATTCTCAATTTGTTAGATTGATATGTGATCAGATAAACCAATGCTCTGATACCAATTGTTGGATCAGTTTGCTCTTGTTTGCTAAGTAAGAACTTGCTATCTTGACACTTAAGTGTTTAGCAAGTCCTTGTAAATCAGATTATAAGCACAGCGGAATGTTATAAGTTAAAGCAACACTTTTTATACAAAGGCAGAGTTATAACTCCCCCTTGATGTTTGAAACTAATAAATGACAAAGTATTTATTATGAATCTAAGTTGTAAATGAGAATTAGATACTTAGAGAGATTCACAATAAATACAGAAATGGAATATAACAATGAGAGTGTTTGAAGGATTTTTCTGTTGAAAATCAATGTCTAAAATAGAAGGTTGAAGCCTCCTATTTATAGACGATTACATGCATGTATCTTGCCTAAAAAGCAAGCACAGAAACTCCAGTGACAAGTTGCACAAGTTGCAACATTGAAAGAAACAAATAAAGCTAAAAGTAATATTAAACAATAAACTACTGATGCAAAAAGGCGGTGGGAAATATCTTCTGCTAAGTGCTGATGAAGGACAACTACTGAAGAGTAGTTTTGTCTTCAGTACTTCTGAAGTGAACTTGTCTGGTTTGGACTTCAGAACTTCTGCAACTTCAGCACTTCTTCATATCTTCTAATCAGCAGTTTCTTGTCTTCTCTTCAGTACTTCTATACTTAGCCAAAAATGACAGAAGTGAATTAGACTAAGGTTTACAAAAGTGGTTTCACCAATCCTCTTTGTCCTAACAGATCGGCTTTATCATAATCAATGGGAGTGGAGAAGGCTGTCGTTTACAGGCTTAGAGATTCAGCAGTGGCAGGATTGTGTCCAACTGATTGCCGGCCAGGTTTTAGGAGACATGAATGATTCTTGGTTTTGGGATGCTGCGGGAGCTGATGGGTTCTCGGTTAAAGAGGTCAAGAGGTGGATTGAAAGTGGGTCGCCTAGCTCGAGTACACAATATTTTACCTGGTGCAAATGGGTGCCGATTAAGTGTAACGTGTTCATGTGGCGTATGTTGATGGATCGTATCCCTACTAAGCAGGCGCTGATTCGTAGGAATATAGACTGTGGGGATGGCATGTGTAGTTTCTGCGAAGACCAAGTGGAGAATGTGGATCATATCTTTACGGCTTGTATCGTGGCTAGTGGCGTTTGGAATGGTATAGCTAATTGGGTCAAACATCCTCCATTCTATTTTTTTTCGGTTGCCGATATTTTACAGGTTGCTTCCAATACTTCGTGGTCTCCCAACAAGAAGATGAAGTTGTTTGGCATTATGATAATCACTTGTTGGCGTATTTGGAAGGCGAGAAACGAAAAAAATTTCAAGAATGAAAGGCGGAACGTGGTAGAGATCATAGCGGATATAAAAGCTTTAAGCTTTCTTTGGTTTTCTAACAGATGTAAACGGGTTACGGTTGGTTGGGAGGATTGGCAATCTTTTAATTTTGATGTAATGTAACTTTGGTTTGGGGGTCTCCGTCTTGGAGATTTTCCCTCCGTTTTTTGTTGTGTGTTAATGATATCCGCCTTTCAAAAAAAAATTAAACCAGCTTGAGTCTAGTTAAACTTGACTTGACTTTTTTTTTTTATAAAGGCCTATAACAATTAGAACTACTAGTGGGTTTACCCGCGCGTTGCAACGGAATCCACAAATAGGTTGCAATATAACATTATGATACTTAGGTTTTTTGCCGCAAGTTACGCAAAAAGAATAGAAATGTGCACACTATGTTTTAACAAGTATTCGTAGAAAGAAAAGAAAAGAAAAGAAATGTGCATCGCCACTTACAACTGATTGCAGTTCACCACAAAAATCATGTACCCATTATTGAACAAATCTTAATAAACCAAAGGTATGTTACTATAACAGACCAATATGATCATAAACATCACTCTTATGTAAGCTGTCTGGTCATTGCATATCTATATAACCGTGCCATTGAAGATACCTTGCTAAATGATAAAGTTCGTGTAACTTGGAAAAAGCACATCCAAATACCCTGATAAAGCTAATAGTGAATTTTTTTCTTAGCGAGATTGTATGAACTGGAGATAAGACTTTGGGAGACTTTATGCTCGTTAGAATTGTTTAGTGAAATAGAACACATCGATCTTGTATGAATATAATCAATACTTTGTAGTAACAACAATATATGTGTTAACAAACCATTAGAAGCTAAATGATTTATTATTTACCTTCTTTGCGCAACCTTTGGCGGTGGACCCTCATGGTAGAAGCTTAGCATGGGGTTTGCCTTAAATAACAAACTCTTTCTGAGTTGCTTCAGGTTTACTTCCTTTTCTTCATTTTTAACACAAAATATGAACTTAAAACTGAAAATAGATGAAAAAAATTAACTGATAATGGTAATAGAAATTTTACCTTGGTTCTTGCCACCCATTGAATTTTCTACCTCCAACGCTTATTGTGTCTCTAATTTGAAATAAAACTGAAGCAAAAAAGAACTAATGTGTGTGTGTGTGTGTGTGTATACAGAGAGGGGGGGAGTTGGCATCCTTATAACATCTTTAAGAGATGTTAACAGGCCAAAAGATGTTAGCGTACAGGTTGAAATTGGTGTCAAGTAGATTAGAAACATTTTTGTTAATAATTGGTGTAGCATATATGGTGTTGTACTTTTATTCATTAAAAAAATACTTTTGAGCTTTTTCTTTTTTACTATTTCCAAACTAATTATCACCTACAAGTTTGCAATCCAAGACAATGATCGATTAGGCATTTTTTTGGTAATTGGAGTACGTTTCACTAGTGAAGATGAGTTGTTCACATAGACTGAATCATCAAGAACAAAGACTGAACTTGGATATATTTGAAATAATAATTTTCAGACCATGAAATTTCTCCTACCAAAGCAGATCAATAAAAGACTACACTAACCTTAAATTTTCTAAACAAACAGGCAATCCTTTAACCAATACCTAATGAACGACATGTATATCAACTAATAAAAGCTATAGAGCCTAATTTCACGTGATTAACATGATTAAAATTGAAAACAAAAATGATTGCGTTGAATGATATAAAAAAGGTGCTCTGGTTAGCTTGACTTTAACTTTAGGAAGACTTCAGTCACTATATTTTAAAGTTTTAAAACTCATACAAGTTTAGCTGAGATAAGATTATTCATTGTGATAACATAAATTATTATCTTTCATCACCATTATATGAAATTTGTTCAAAAATATTGTTATCCGTGTGTTTATTTAGCTTGGGTGAGTTCTATTTTCATATAAAAGTTGATTATCTTTTAGGGGCATTTAGGGAAGAAAAGTGGTAAAATTTAGGAAATTATAAAGAAGCCTTTGGTATGTCATCTTAACTTTGGACAATTTGAACATATTTGCACATGCCTCCTCCTTTATAATGTAGTATAGATAACACCAAAACACGATATTGAATGAACTCAATTGCGATTGCCTACTTTTTTTTACTAGTGGGTTTATCCGCGCGTTGCCGCGGGATCCAAATACAAATTGCAATACAACAATGTGATTATTTACAAAACGCAAAAATGTAGATTCAATAGTACACCTAGGAAGCCAATGTTGTGGTTCGAATAAACCCTTTTGAAATAAATATTTATTTACTAGTTAAGTGTCAGGTAACTAAGTTGACATGCTAATTTCTATCAAGCAAAGTATATATTGGATCCACTAAAGCACCTATTCTTGAGCAGTTTGTAGGCATTCTTCTATCTCCCGTTTCAACGCATTCCCAAATCTGAACATTAACCAACACATAACACAATGGTTAGAAAAAATAAAGGATGGTAGCAAGTATGTGACATCGTTTAAAGCATATCATGCCAATTCATTTTTGATCTCTTGCAACAACCATTAATGTTAATTCATTAAAAATTGTGTGTTACACTTTAAAACTAAAGATTTGGTGACAAACAAAAGAAGAGTCTTTTTGCTTGTAAAAATAGTGGTAAATCATCTCAATAACAGCCGAATCATATAAATAATCCAGATATGAAGCTGATATATGACATGACTACACATTTATCGTTTTTTATCAAAATTCTTCTCATACATATACTAAATTCTTATAAATTAAACAACCATTGGAATTTGGGATTGAAGGAACGCTTACTAAAGCGGAATTTAAGACGGGGAGAGATGAGACCCAGCCTTATAGTAACCATAAATTGCATAAACGCCATTAAGATTCTTAAATCAGTAAATAATGAAAGGGAAAAACAACTATACTTCAATTGAGGCAAACTAAATATACTTGTTTGTCATTTTTCTGTGAAACAAGATGATATTATATTCTTACATTACATTCTGTTTATTTTCTTCTTGTTTTTCCATGGAAATATGTAGTAAATGCAAAGGTGGAGGAGACTGAATAGAAGGCTTACCAGCATCATCAGTTCTTCCTTTCATGCATCTCCACTTATGTAGTATACTTGGGTACAAGTTTTCCAAATAATTAACAACTATTAAAACTTCCAATTAAGTTTTCAAACAATTAACCTTTTCTTTTCAATCTAAAATCAAGAAATCAACAACAACAACAACAACAACCTTACCTAGTAGATCCCACACATAGCATAGCTAAGAGTAGGGTCTGGGGAGGGTGGGATGTAGGCAAACCTTACCCCTATCCTTGCGGATAGAGAGACTTCTTCCAGAGAGACCCCCGGCTCGACAAACAAAAACTACCAGTAAACAACACTAAAAACTAATGAAGAGATACTAAATTTATATAAACATTGAAAGTGTCCTGTATTATAAACAAAGGTATATATGCCATCAAAACAATATAACCCATATAGAAACATAGAAAGTGTCATGTATTAAAACAAAGGTATATATGCAATAAAAACAACATAACCCAAAAGGAATATATGAAACAGTCCCTAAGAATCCTTAGCCTCAATTCTACATCTCCACGAACTCCTATCTTGGACCATGTCCTCAGAGAGGTGCAACTCTATCAAATCCTATTCAATACGCTTATCCCAGGTCAACTTGGGTCTACCTCTACTCCTCCTACCGTCAACAGTCAGCTCCTCCACTACTCTAACTGTCGCTGACATCTGCCTTCTCCTCACATGCCCAAACCACCTCAATCTCCACTCCTTTATCTTCTCTGAAATCTTAGCCAAACCTAACCTTCCCCTAACAATCTCATTTCTTATTCGGTCTAGCCTTGTGTACCCACACATCCACCTAAGCATCCTCATTTCTGCTACATCCATCTTGCGGGCTTGAGTCTTCTTGATGGCCCAACACTCCGACCCATACAGCATAGCCGGTCTGACTGCAACTCTATAGAATTTACTCTTTAGTTTAGTTGGGAACCTCCTATCGCACAAAACCCCAAAGGCTGCTTTCCATCTACACCAGCCGGCTTGGATACGGTGGGTTACATCTCTATCTATCTCTCCATCATTTTGAACAAAAGATCCTAGATATTTGAAAGTCGTTGTCTTCGGGACCGCTTGACCATCGATGGTGATCTGCGTGTCACTAACGTCATCTGCACCACTGAAACCACAGTAGAGGTACTCTGTCTTCGAGCGATTAATCCTTAACCCCTTGCTCTCTAAAGATGCTCTCCACTCTTCTACCCTCACATTTAGACTTTGGTCTCCGCCACTAACACAATATCATCAGCAAAAAGCATACACCACGGAATTGCCTCCTGAATCGATTTGGACAGCTCATCCAATACCATCGCAAAGAGGAATGGGCTTAAAGCAGACCTTTGATGGAGTCCAATATCCACAGGAAAGGAATCAGTATCCCCTACAGGAGCCCGAACGCTGGTGACAGACCTTTCATACATATCCTTAATTATATCTATATACTTCCCCAGCACCCCTTACATTCCAAAGTATCCCAAAGTAGCTTACGCGGGACACTGTCGTATGCTTCTAATTCAATGAACACCATATGCAAGTCCCGTCTTTTCTCCCTATACTTCTCCATTAGTCTCCTTAGCATGTGGATTGCTTCAATAGTTGACCGCCCTGGCATGAAACCAAATTGGTTTAGCGAAATATGAGTTTCTTTTCTAATCCTAGTCTCAATTATTCTTTCTCATAATTTCATAGTGTGGCTCAGCAACTTAATTCCTCTATAGCTTCCACAACATTGGGCGTCTCCTTTGTTCTTATATATAGGCACCACGACACTACTTCTCCATTGATCTGGCATATATCCAGACTTGAATATGCCAAGTTTTATAACAGAATGACAAGCAAAACTATTTCAACAATATACAATCCAACAAAAAAACTCAATTTAATAATAGTATTCACAATCAACGGTTAAACGCAATGCACAACACGAACCTTAGCAATTCCAACTAAAAAGAGACGAATTTACATACCAAACAAAGAAGGCAAATGCAAGCTTCTTCGATGATATGAAAGCAGGGTAAACAAATACAGAAAATGGTAGAAGAAAAGAACATGAATCACACCTGATAATTGAGAAATCGAGTAGGAACTTTGTTTAAATATAGAGGGATTTGAAACTCCTTTGACATTGAATTGGTAACTTCAATTCAAGGCTTTTTGTTTGCAAACCAAAACCGGTTTACAAATCATCATTGAATTGAATGTGAGGAAGATGGATGAATGAGTTGCATACTTGCATTAGCTGTTTGTACAATTGCTATCAAATGTTGTATAGTAGGGGTATAAAGGGAAGAAAATAGGTAAAAAATAGAGATTTACAGTGTGCCTCTTCATATGCCATCTTAAAAATATGACAAAATTACAATTATATCTATCGAGTTTCTTTAATATAGTATATAGATATAGATAGAAATAAATAGTAAGTTAATTGATTATAATTACATGACAATATTGAAGTTGTCATTAAATGATCATAATAAGTTTTAAGATATATGAAACCTTTCTCATGTATGACGGTTACAATCTTAGCCAAAGTTTGTGGGTTATATGGTAGAAGAGGTTTTAGACCTTTGGCAATCCAGTAGGGATGTGCAATTCAATATATTAGATGTATATATCTATTTTATTTTATGATAAATCATAATATTCAACTAAAATTCATTTTCAATCTATAAACTTCTGTAACTAAAATTTTAACTTTAGGTTTAATACATGTAATATTCAACTTTAGTTTTTCTTTTCTTTTCTCTAATACTGATTGTGTACTATATATGCCACTTTTTTAAACTAAAATAACATGTATCTGTATATCTTAAATATTGGATTAAACTTTAGTTACTTTAATATGATATAATTATCTTTAAAAACCTAGTTCTACTGCAATTTTCATGAAAGAAAAATAAGGGAAGAAAGTTCATTAACCTTGTTTAGTGGTTAAGACATAAAGTGACAAAACAAAACATTGATGATAAGAAATCAAAGCTTTTAATCATAAGACTAACTAATTTCTTTTAATTGTATTTATCAACTCACTTAATTAATTTAATACCCATGTAGAAAGACTATTTTACCCATTTATAAGGTTCATTAACTTATTGTACCATTAGCATCAAATGTTGTATTTTCTAAAATTTGGTGGGTATCCCTCTCTCATACTTTATATATAGCATATATAGATATACCAAAACTTACAAATTAAGATGACCCTAACCAACTATGTATACAATCCAAACATCTTGAAAAACAAGAAACCTAAACCACTCAAATAGAAAACTAAACAAAAACTCACACCTGACCTAACATTGTGTTCTCGAGTTTCATTAAAGGATGGAAGAGAAAGGATCTCCCTCCTCTTCCCTTCTCTCCAATTCCTTCCAAATGGTAAAGATTGAAAATCACACTAAAATCCTCTTTATTATCCTTCTCATTCCCTCCATTTCCATCCTATAAAACTCTGGAACACATTTTTTCCCCACTTCTTTTCCAATCCTTTTTCTTCCATCATTTAATGAAGTGTAAAACTCTAAAAATATGACTTCATAAATAAAAACTTGTTAGATAAATAAACTCAACTTAAAAAACGCTTATACGTGTGACCCATTTGGTTATGTGAACAAAATGATTAAGTCCAACACTCATTCCCTAATCCTTTTTGTTTATATTATCCCACACGGCGCCAACAGATTATTTGGTTAGAATGATTCACTTTTTGTTTATGTTCTACATAGTCCCTATGGGCTCTATATCGCGCACACGTAATACTAATACCATAGGCACCAAACACCATTATAATCATAGTCCATAGAAATATATTATGTTGGCTTGAATTCCTTTAACATGTGTATTTTTTTTTTAACTTGTCAGTTAAGACAAGGGGCTAGTAGATGTAATTTAAAAAAAAAAAAAAAAAACACCCTTATTGGAGCTAATGTTGGGCCAACTTGACTACCGAGTGGCGAGTAGCCCGTACGTCAATAAGCGTATGGGCTTTTCCAAAGGTGAATCCACCCAAAACTTGTATTATTAGGAAAGGCCTTAGTAATAGTGTTCTTTTTGTCTTTTAGCAAAATTTAAGGTTTTATAAGTTGTTTTGCGTTTCACCGTCAAAATTAAAATTTGGTGTAGTGGTTAGGCTACTCGGTGAGCAGACGTGAGCCAACCCCGTCCTCCATTTTCAGCCCCGTCCCCCACCTCTACACCGTCCCGGTGTTGCGTCCCAACCCAAGCCCCGTCCCTCCCGTCTCTCCGAGGACATATGGACGCTCCAATCACAGTTTTTTTTTCTTTCTTTTTTTTAAGGTAACAAGGGAGCAGGTTTTTAGGGAAGAGACATGTATCTTGTGGGTGTCTCCACACCCCACCCATGTCTCAAGTGAAAGAAAATTAGACCTTGATGATGTGGAATCCTAGTTGGCTTGGAGACATGAGATTGATGTCTACTGACCCTATAGCCTTAGCACTTGGCTATGTTTTAGTGGGAGGTTGTAGGTTCTATCCCTTCCTACCCCCTTTTATTTGCCTTTACTTTTTTTTTCTCTTATTTCTTTTTTCCGGTTTAACTATTATATTTTGCAACTTTGTTTCCGTATTTTTTCAGAGTTAAATGCCAATTTAGTCCCTAAGGTTTGTCAAAAATTGCCACTTTCATCCAAATCTTTTTTTTTGTCAATTTAGTCCTTGTGATTTCATTTTTTGTCATTTTAGTCCCTATGGACTAACAAGATTTGGATGAAAGTGGTGATTTTTGACAAACCTCAGGGACTAAAATGACAAAAAAAATGAAACCACATGGACTAAATTGACCAAAAAGAAATATTTAGATGAAAGTGACAATTTTTAACAAACCTCAGGGACTAAATTGGCAATTAACTCCTTTTTATAATGATTTTTTTTTTTCAACAGTTTTGTTTTTATATCTAAAATTATAAATATTATCAGTGATGTCTTTTTCGGTTGCTACACTAACAATGAAGAGAACCAATACCAATCAATATTATCGCTACAAGCTAGGCACGTTTGAAAGGTTCATCTCTAAATACATCATTGTAACATGCTTTTTAATTTGTGTGTTAAACCAACCTGCTATAATACGAGACCGTCGTGGTTATCTTTATATATTTTTGGTGTAAATTTGTTCGAATTACTTGCCTTTCATATAATTAACATAACTTTTATGTAACTTTCGAATATGCTGGCGTGACATGGATTTTTATTGTCAAGCAGAATGTCCCGTCAAGATTTTCTTATTTTGATGTATGTTTCAAACCAGTCGCGAAGCGCGGGGTAACTAACTAGTTTAACTTAGTTCCTAACAAAACAAAGTAGTCACTTGAAAGGAAAAAAAATTAAGCTATGTTGAAGGTTTCGCATATATATTTTAAAATAAAAATAACCATTCATTGTGTGTATTTTAATGTTTTTAATAATATATATAAAAAGAAAATAGATACAAATAACTTCTTTACTTTTGGTCATCATTCGAAACAACTTTGTGTCCTCAATCACCATGTTTAATTGCATGAGCCCATTTATATTTAAACTCAAATCGGACATAAATTGCATCTTTTAATGATTGATCCATGATTAAAAAAAAAAAAAGGGAGAGATTTAGTCATATAACGTGGCCATAATTATGGGAACTTTACTTAATAAAACAAGAACACAACATGCCATGTCGGATATCATAGGCTTAATAATAATAACTAGATACAATTGTAACTTTTCCATTTGAAAATCAACACTAATAACGACGGTTTATAAGGGTAAGGCAGGGTGACCATTTTTGCGCACCACTACCATTCAATCACTAAATTTAAAATCAAGGATGAGCCCTAAAGTAACCCAATAGTCCCACCAATGGCGCGTTTATATATGTCGTTGGCTCGGTTTCTTGAAAGAAGGGTCTAGAGTCAGGAAACGCGTCAGTGGTGTTGGGCCCACCGACTACGGCTCCAACCAGTACGTTTGGGTTTGGGTCTGGGCTAAAGAAGTAACGCGACCCTTCCTTGCAACCAATGTGAGATGGATGGATTCTAACCGAGGGCAACGAGCTGCCCCGGTGGTGAATCCTCTGTGGGTATCGTGGGCCGTATCCTACCATATAAGACATTCTCATTGGATTATCTCCCAGAATATAGTTTACCTGTGAATCAAACAACAAATGTATACCGAATTACGACGGATGGTACAAGTTTTCATGCACGATATACCAATGGTGTTAAAAACTGTTCAAAAGGGGTCCAAGATAAGGTGTTTGATTTAATGGTAAATCATTATAAAGGGTCCAAAGGAGGTCCATGGACCATGACTCAAGGGAATGTTTGTGTGTAAAAGGTTACAATACATATGGCAACAACAGCTCAGGTCATGTGCATGGGCCCAATACTAATGGGTAATTTCAAAGCGCCCATGACTTCAGTTTATCCATAATTCCATCATATGATTCCATTTATTTTCATTTTTTTAACTACTTTTTTAGATTCTATAGAAAAGTTTATATAAAATGTATAGTTTTATGTTTTAACTAACCTGATGTCTGGCCAAACTTTTGAGAAGACCAGGGGAAGCCATTTTATCGCCACATGGCACGGCGTGATTGGCGTGGCTTAGGTAGTTGGAATAGGCCAACAGTAGGAAAGATAGTGAAGTCACATGTTGCATATTGCTTCCTCCAGCCTTAAATATCAATCCACCTGATTATAACCAAAAGAAAATTTTTTTATTTAAAAAAAAAAGCTCTTTCAAAATGGGTTCGCGTCAAAAATAAAATAAAAATAAAAATAACCTGGTGAGTATTGAACTTGAAGATGTGCGGTTCCGGGCAATATTGAGCATATAAAAGCATCGGCGTTGTTCTGGAATGATTTTAGATTGGGCGATCTTCCCATCAATACTTCCTATACGAATGTTAAGTTTACCATTTAGTGAAAATGAAAGAAACACTATTTATTAAATAATCGAATAAAAATTTAGAAGTGTTAAGGGGTCATGTTCGTAGGTTCATGTCATGCTTTTGTGTCGTGTCATAGATGCATACTCGTATATGATACATATACCAAAATGCATATAAAAATATAGTAAAAGTTTCCTATTGATGTATCTAGGGGTGTAAATGACACGTAACGGCTCGAGAGCTACCCGGGATCGGCTCGGTAAAAAGCCCGAACGAGTCGAGCCTTAACGAGTCGAGCCTTAACGAGCCCGAGCCCAAAATATGGCTCGTTTAGTTATCGAGCTCGAGCTCGAGCCCTAAATACAAAGCTCGTTTGGGCTCGCGAGCCTAAACAAGCCCAAACATAATTATAAGTTATTTATATATCTCTTATAATTTGTAGCCCACATCTTCGAGCCCAAGTCCTTATTTCATAGACCCATTTAATAACACTCGCGAGCCGAGCTTTTGCGATCTCGAGCCGAGCTTTGAGCTCGTTTGAGTTTGTTCTCAAATCACCTCGAGCCGAGCTTGAGCTTTTGATTTTGCTAGCGAGCCGAGCTCGAGCTCTAGATTTTAGGCTCGAACCGAGCCGAGCTCGAGCTTCATAAAACCCTAACGAGCCAAGCTCGAGCCCAGTCAGACTCGGGCTCGGCTCGACTCGTTTACACCCCTGGATGTATCAAACTAATAAAACTTAACTTTAGATGATGTTTTTTTGTTACATAAAATAATAAAAAAATGAGGCCTTTTTTTATCAAATTTTAAAGTCACTATCAACCTAATCTTTATGAAGCAATACTAATTACATCTATCCATAAAGTATGGAAACTGGAAAGGAGGTGTGAAGTGTCACTATTATCCTGTTAGACCGGTGGGTATGGGGGCCGGCATGGGGCCGGCGTTGCCAAGCCGGGCCGGGCTACACCGCCCCCTGGCGCGGCAACGGCATAGCCGGCACCCCATTGCCGTTGATGCCGGGGCTTGTGGCTTGTGATTGGTGGGTGGCGGCCCATCTTCTTTGCCGGAGCGGCACCACACCCGGTGGTCTTACCCCTTCATTGCCTTTATGCACATGCATTGTAGCAGAATACTACTGGCCATAGATGGGTCACACCACATTACTCAGAGAAACCTAAACATGAAGGGACATAACTTAATTGCATGAGCCCATTCTATTTTAGAGTAAAGACCTAATAGATGTAGTCTCTATATTTGTTGCATAGAGAGGACCATGTTTCTTGATCAAGAACAATGTCTTATTGTATAAAAAAAACTAGACCAATAGACCCACATTTGTAATTTGTCAAAATGCATTTTATTTTTACATTTGGGAGCTAGAAACTAGCATTTTTCATAGGTTGTGAGGGTAGTTATTTATTATTAGAGTAAATTACTATTTGAATCCCTGTGTTTTGATGGTTTTAACTACTTGAATCCAAAATCAAAATGTTTAACTATCTGAGCACCTGATTTTTCAAATTGTAACAATCTGAGTCCAATTTACTAACTTTGTTAGATTTTCTCAGTTAGTTTTTAGGAAATGACTAAAATACCCTTATTTATATTTCATTGTTATTATTATTATATTACATATATCCACACACAGAAGAACAACAAAAACATTATCTCCCTCACCCCAATCGACCACCACCGGACCACCCACCCCACCGGAACCTCCATCATAAACAACAACTAACCCACCCATCGGAGCCTCCACCACAAGACACACCCAGATCTGAACTACACCAAAAACACAGTCACCACGGCTGTGGCCTTCGGCAACGCAGTCCCCTACTCAATGATGCTGCTTCCAATCGGTGCAACCCCACACCCCCTTCACCCTCCTTACAAATTCTAGAGAGAGAGAGAGAGAGAGAGAGAGAGAGAGAGAGAGAGAGAGGGGGAGAGAGGGAGAGAAGAGAGAGAGAAACCAGATCAGTGAGAGAGGAACCGAATGAGAGAGAGAGAGAGAGAGAGAAAAGGAACCGCTTGGTTCCGCCCACCGTATACAGAGGCGAAGGCGCTAACAGTGACGACTGCACTAAGGATTCAAGGGGATTTCAGGTAAGCTTAATTACCACCATCTCTTTTGGATCTAACAGTTCGATAATAAAGATAATTGGTGCAGTTGATGATGACGGTAATGATTCTGTTTCAGGTTCGGCTGCTCTAGGGTTTTGTTTGTGGTGGGGGTTTGGGGCGGTGTCTTGTGGCGATGTGAGGTTTAATGGTTAAATGAGTGGCCAGGGGTGGCATAATGGTGTTCGTGGTGGTTGTGAGGTGGTGCAGTGAGGGGTCAAGATCTGCAATTTGATCATTCTGTGTGTGCATACATACATATATAATAATAATAATAAAATATAAAATAAGGGTATTTTCATCATTTCATGAAAACTAACTGAGAAAATCTAACCAAGTTAGTAAATTGAACTCAGATGGTTACAAATTGAAAAATCAGGTGCTCGGATAGTTAAACATTTTCGTTTTGGATTCAACTAGTTAAAACCACCAAAACACAGGGACTCAAATAGTAATTTACTCTTATTATTATGTTTCCAGATCATAGATAAATAGTTTAGAAATAGCTAGCTTTAGCCTGAGCCTAGGCTCAAAGTTAAACAAGTCAGCTCAGCTCGGCTTACATAAATCTAAAGGCTCATGGCTCGACAAGCTAGCCCATGTATCTTTGAAATTTCAATCTTTTTGCATTTCTTTCAAATGTGGATATATATAAAAGTTATGCTTCTCAAATGGCCTACTTAACTTGTGCTAGTGAAGCAAGCGAGAACTCACCTCGGCTTGTTTATTTGCTAGTTAAGTTCAAGCGAGTTATTTCAAGCTATTTTAACAGCCCTAAAGAATTTCCACATAATCTACACCCAATGCGCCTAAAATACGTTGATGGTTTATGAGTGTAACGTCTATTCATTGAACCTGATAATATTGGATTTAGCTAAGATGTATTGGATTTAGCTAAGATGTAACAGATGACAGGCAAGCAAAATCAGCTTTTGACAACATTAGGATTATTGTGTGAAAATGTGGGCAAGAACCGACTTGGGAATGAGGCCCGCCTGTGTTTTCAACTTTAGAAATAAGCATGATTTACACCATAGAAACTAATAAACCATGTGACTTGCTGACACAAAGATGTCAAATGTTAGAATAGATACTAAAGTATAGAGGAATATCGAGACACATGCATAAGACAAGGGGTTTGATAAGATCAATCATAATTAGATAAAAAGAAAAACAAAGTCCAGCTTGTTTCCAACTTCAAGGTTGTGTTCCCATAAAAAAAATTATAATAAACAAAATGAATAATCCTACTAAAAAATTATGAGAATAAAAGAATTTTTGCTAGGCACTCCACTATTCAAACACCACTACATGTATAACCTATATGGGTCATATAATGTTATATGGTTTGTATAGAATCTTATGACAAGACAAAAGCTAGAGCATTTTCCTTGTCATATGATTCTATACGGGCTATTTAACATTAAATGAGCCGTATAAGGGTGTCAAAACAAAATTAGAGGTGTACCCTTATTAACACCCTTTATATATTCATTTTATGTTCGTTTGTTAGTATATTGACCTGTTTTAAATTTAAAAGATTTCGATAAGTCCTTTTCCTATTCCTTCTATGTCATAGGGTTAAAACCAAAATATCTTTGTTATTTTCTCGATGTTTTCTCACATTTCGATAAAACCCTCTCGTAAAAGTATTTTAACAATACTTTGGCTAATATTAGTAGATGCTACTCGAACCGCACTTTTTCTATACATATCGACATTTCGTATAGAGGTATTATGTCAGCAATAGTATCATTACTCATGATTAATTAAAATGATTGGTGCCTCCAATTAAATTTGGATATAATCAACATTTTTTTTTTACGTATTGGTTTATGAATATGAAGTTTGAAAGGTATATACGTGAGACAAAATCTACTAAATGATTTGTGCCTCCAAAATACGCATTTTGAAATTTACAAACCAACATATTTTTTAAAACTGTATATATGATAAAAGCAGCTATAAAAAAAATAGGTATAAGCAAAATAATAATAGAAAATATTTTAGATTTGTATTATTATGACTCTTTTGGTAAACAAAAAAAAAAGTACTATTTTGCATACCTTTGAAATGAGAACATTGATGCCAGCATGTTTGTTATCCCATCCAAATTCATTAATGGTGTCCCCTGCCCTTAAAATGACCTCATTTCGTACTATGTATTCTCTATATTGCCGTCTTCTTGATGCCTTGTGTAACCATGCTGCTGCCCATAATAATTCATCCTGATAAAATCAATTCCGTTATACAATGTTGCATGTTAAAAAAAAAAATATAATATGAAGAAAGAAACCAGTATAATAATATTCGAATAATAAAAATTTAATTATCAAAATACAACATGATCAATGTGACATGATTTTGGGAAATCACACTCACTTAAAAAACTAATAAAAAGACTATATGTACCCAATTGTGGTTTTATATATTTTTTTTATTGAACGGCGAATTTTATTACACGTTAATTCCACCTTACATGTCACTTGTACGAATTTAAACCAACAACTTCACGTTTCTAAGGAAAGACACCATAACACAAGACCAAAAAGATCATGGGTGCGGCTTTATATATTGTAATCACTTGAGTTACGCGACATTGGTTTTTGACACGATTTAAAGTTATATCCATGGGCGCGGCATTGTTGGGGCGGGAGGGGGCGGCCACCCCCCCCCCCCCCCCCCGAATTTTTGCGCAAAAGTTTCGATTATATAGTATTCGTATAGAAAATTTGAAAATATAGGGTTTCGACCCCCCGAAACTAGTGACTTCCGACCCCCCGAACATTCGGGTCAAGCTTCACCGCTGGCTATATCACAACCTAATCAAGAGGAAAAGGTAGCAACTTAGACAAATTGAAGGAAACACTTCAATAGCCATTTTTTTTTTGGAATGTGAATTTTGTTATGAGTGACCCATTGTCACTTCGTCGGTCCGTTCTGACAGCCCGCCAAGGCCGGCCTGACGATGTTCTATCGGGCCCCGTGCAGGATCATCGGCCTTGGTGTCTTCCCCCCGGAAACCGTACTGCCTTCACATGAGTTGTCTCGCTAATATAACAGCCAGATTAAAACCGGGGTGACGCTCAAGATCGAAATTGTCTCGCTATTTGATGTAGGTGAGGATTGAACTTGAGTCTCACAACCACTTGGTCGAGAAATACACTACTTTACCATAAGGCTATTCATTCTAGGAAAACAGCCATTTTGACTAAATAAATCTATACATATAATAAACCAAAGCCATTTTAATGACATGGCATTCAAAGAGACATTCTCCTCCTTGAGTGTGCCATGTATCATCACATGTGGCATTGAGATATTTTAAGAAAAAAAAATTTTAAAAACAAAATTGGATTTTTCTCTCTTATCTCTTATGTTTCCTCCCACAATTTTTAAATGTTAATATCTGTTATATACGAGATTTTTTAAAGAAAAAAATTACGCCAAATTAACGAGCGTTTTATTATCTTTCCAACGAGTACCATAGTGTTATATAAAAAACGGAGAAAAAAATGACTATTTTTTTGTAGGTTCTGTTCATACAGGAAAAAAATCACAAAGTGTTCAGGTAAATCATTAATCATGTATAGGCAAGTCACTAATTATGTTTCGGTAAATATGAATTCTATTTTCAACATGCGTTAGCATTGGAGCTATACATTGTTTTAGGTTAGATGTTAATATTAGAGTTATACATTGTTTAAGGTTAGGCGTTAACATTGGAGATACATTTTTAATTGTTTTAGGTTAGGTGCTACCCGAAGCTTTCCTGCATGTAACTGTAAAGCACATCATTTTATTTTATATGTAAGATTAATATGTCATATTAGATTTCTCAACCCCGAGAGGTTCCCGGGGTATAATCTAGTTACCAAGATATGCGTCAATATTTATTTAAAAAAAAATATTTGATTGAAACTTGTTTAATAAAACATTTATATCGACTTAGGGGTTGTTTGGGATTGATTATTCAAAACCGATTATGCGTTTTGAAAAAACAAGGGTGGAGCTGCTTATAGATTATTGCGTTTTGGTAGCCTAAAATACTGATTATCTGCGCTTTCAAAACGCAATCCCAAACACTAAAAACTGATTATCTACGTTTTTAAAGCGCAATAATTTAAAAATCATATTCAAAACGCAATCACAAACACCCTCTTAGATTGACCTTTACACATTTCTATAGCATGATAAAAACAATCACAATTGAACGCTGTGCACTTGGCGCGAAACCTGGCAAGATTTATGCCCATTTGTTGAAAAAAAAAAATTGTAACTATTAGACCAGTCAAACTCAAGTATCCACTTTTTGCACCAATTAGCACAAAATTTGATAGAGTGGGACAAGTAACGTCTTATGGTCAAATTTAATTATTTGTAAAGGTCATGTTTGAAAAAAAAACGTCATTGACGGTAAACAAGTTTGGTCAAATACCTTAGTCGATAAATGTTTATATATAAAAGTTTGGTCAAATATCTATTTTCATGATTAAATAAATTATGTATATGAATTTAATGACATAAAATTTTTAATATATTACATTGAAGAAAATGACTTGGTTTCCTAAAAATGATACCTGGTAGCCATTGTTGTCACAATAAAAAGGGCAAACAGCAGAGCTCAAGTAATCACTATATGCACCTCTGTAAGTGTCAGCAAACCGAAAAACCTATAAAAAACAAAGTAAATGAAGGGTATGTTAAATTGCTTTGGAAAGCGTTAAAGATAACAAGAATATGTCTAGCACTCTAGCTTCGGCTATGTCACTTTCATTTTCACTTTGGGGACCAATTGTTATGAATTATTGTCAAAAATCAAATTAGTTTTATTTACTTTTAAAAGAAATATTTAACTAATTCAAAGATGAATACAATCACACATTGGCCAAGAAGCAGTTTTAGGGGGTGTTTGGGATTGATTATTCAAAACAGATTATGCGTTTTGGAAAAGCAGGGGTGGAGCTGCTTATAGATTATTGCGTTTTGGTAGCCTAAAAAACTGATTATCTGCGTTTTCAAAACGAAATCCCAAACACTAAAAACTAATTATCTGCGTTTTCAAAACGCAATAATCTAAAAATCATATTCAAAACGCAATCCCAAACACTTTCTAAATATAGAAATAGCAAGTTACATTTGGATAGTAGGTAAACTGGCAATAAGTTGCGCCGCTACCTCTTTTTAAATCGCAAAGCCTAACAAACTTACTACATTTCTTATTAAATTTACCACGTCGGTAATGAATTGATACATTTGATTACCCTTAATCGAACTCTTTAATAAACTTGTAATTACTTTTGAAGACACTTAACGGAATTCTTGAATCCGTAACTATAATACAATGTAAGTAACTACACATTGTTTAACCGTATAAAACTGTAGAAAACAATTAATAATTTAATATGGAAAACCTAAAAAAAAAAAAATTTCATAAAATTTAATATATATGTGTATGTATTTTTCACAACATATTGTAAACTTTGATTTGATTTGTACACTGGCCAACGTGTAAAGGCTGCATTAGCCTTAAAACAGTAAAAACACATGAAAAACAGTATGCAATTAGGTGTGTAACGGTTTAGCTTTAAAAGGAAGTTATTTAACGGAATTTCAATGAATGGCATCCCATGTGAATAAAGTATGTCACATTAGAAATAAGATTTGTCTTTTTAAAAGTAACTTTCACTATTCGTCCACAGGCTTTTTATTGTCCTCGTAATACTTTGTCTCAATGGAATTAAATAGATAAAATACAAAACATACGTATCACAGTAATTATTTTTTGTACTATTTAAAATAAAATTTGTTGCTTCTCAACCCAAAGAAGGTCCTCAGTTACAGTAAATACCTTTTTCAAATCAGAAAATCTTTTTATTTAGATTAAATATAATTTAATGTTTAATTTAAAGATAATTCAGTTTCAGATAGCGTGTTCATAAACCATTAAAATCAGCTAAACAACTCCAATGGAAACAAATCCATTGGTTTAATGAGGGCCTGTTTAGTACATCTAAATGGTTATTAAGAGGCTACAGCTGAATAGTTTAAAGTCTGTTAATGGTTAAGATATAATGTTAAGTATGAATGAGATAACATCTTAAAGGTTGCCTCTTAACCATACAAGCTTAAGGTTACCTCTTAACCATTCAGAAGTTATAAACTATTAAGAGGTAGTCTCTGAATGATCGTTATCAAACAACCCCTATGTTTGTAATCCAAACGTTTCCGTTCGGATTCACTTGCATATGTTTGGCAGTTTAATAGTTCGGCTTCAGTTTGGAACATGGAACCAACGCTCTAAACAAAGTTAACATTTTAACTTTTATTATTTATAATTTTTATTTTCGAAATATGTAGTTATCTATATGTATTAGTATCACAAACCAATTTTTATTCTTGTAAGAATCTTAAAAAAGATATGTTTTAGTTAAAAAAAACAATTAAAAAAACCTTTACTTTTAACAAATAAAACAAAGCATATTTACAAACGTAACAAACAATCCAAGTAGCATATTCACACCTATGAAAAGCACATAAACCGTTACTTTAACAAACAAAATAATAACAAAACGCACCTTAACAGCACGGTTAAGAAGAATCCTAGAATACACAGGATCACGTGACCGAAAAACAATCGAAGCAGCAGCCAAAGCAGCAGCAGTCTCCCCTGCCACGTCAGATCCCGGGTGGTTCCGATCAATTTTATACGATGTTCGCAGCGTATCCATGTCCTCAGGCCTCTCCCAACAGTTGTGGTCCGATATAGGATCCCCTACTTGAACGAAAACTACGCCGTCTATTGCTGTTGCTTTTAGCAAGTAATCTGTCCCCCATTTTACTGCCTTGATGGCGTTACCGAGCTCAGCGCCCATTAACCGACCGAAATCAATCACGCTCCATGCTAGCATTGTTGTTGTGAACGCCATTGGGAAACCGAACTTTATGTTGTCGCCTGCGTCGTAGTATCCGCCTCTTAAATCGACCTGTAAGTTTTTATATAGGATTTAGATGTTATTTTTCATAATAAACTCGAAAGATCTTCTTTTTAAAGAGATTCGATTCGGAACTCTTATATGTCCAAGGTTCAATATGGAAAAAATTTCAGAGGTTTTCCCTGACTTTTATAGCAGGATAAATTTTATAGCAGGATGACACGCAATCGGGCAAAATAAGGCACATCACATTAATTTTTTGTTAATAAGATTTAGATTTTTTTTTTTTTTTTTTTTTGATAAATTCATACATATCATAAAGAGTAAATTACATAAGGATAGTAAGTAGATGGACAACAAGCTACATTTCGCTGATGTTTAAATAAGGGTGGTGCTATTAATTAGTACACTCATCTTAGCTATTTTAACACTCTCCATACTTTGATCTTTCTTTGTATCTATGTATGTATAGAGAGAGATAGAGTAAGGTTTGTACCAACACCAACCCTTGAAATAAAAATAAATACAATGGAATATGAAAGCATTTACCCCTACGGAAGCTCCATCATGCAATGCGGAATGACCGCGCCACGTTACGCGTTGATCAGGCGGGAGTCTACCCGAACGCTGACCTTCGAAGAACAGAATGCATTTGCGGAGAGCATCTGAGTAGTCATGCGCGTTAACAGGCGCGAAAATAAGAAGAAAAAGTGTAACTACGAACAAAACCAAAGGAGAGGTTGTAGGTTTTGGCGCCATTACTAGAGAGGAATAACCGAAAAATGGATGAGGGAAAAGTGAAGCGTCGTCGTTTGGCTTTATAGGGAAAAAGGTGAGTCATTGGATGCTTGAGTATGGCTATTAGCCAATGAGAGTGTGACACGTTAGCTACGGTTTAACGAATTTAGCCAATCATTATTGTGTTGGTAAATGAAGAGTGGAGTGGTGATAGGCGTAATTGAGGGTGGGGGTATTTAAGACATTTGTCAATTGTCTTGCGCCCCTCTACTCTTCACCGTCTTTTTATGATATTCACTTGAAACTTTGTGCACTTTTTTTTTTCTTTTTTGGCTTATTCTCAAAAACACAAATAATTTTTTTTTTTTTATTCAAAGTGTCATTCATAAATTGAGAATAGAATTTATTATATAGATTTTTCTCTACTAATTCCTCACATAAGGTTATTTTATTATATATTTATGAAATAAATTGTAATTTTTTAAAACAATCAAAACCTTTATCACACTACATATCAGTTCAAATTTTTGCATATTTTGTGATATGTGTGTTTTTTTTAACGGCCAACAAAACGCTATTTATTATAAATCACCAAAAGCTAGCGAGGTGCTAGCATTACACCAAGATAAAAAGAAAACTTCAAAACGATACAAATCACCCCATACAAGAAAGATTAAAACCCCTCCGTTTCTCCGAATCCAAGGACACGACCTTCGCACGGGCTTTGAACCACAAAAAGCTTAATACCTTAATGTCTCCCACCACCTTGTGTAAAGTAACAGGCTTGTTTTCGAAGACGGCTGCATTACGACTTTGCCATATACTCCAAATAGCAGTAAGGCACACCGCGTGGAATACCTTCTTTAGCTCTTTAGAACCTTCAACAAAAGCATGTAAACCGAGTAGATCTCGAAACTGGAACGCGTACAATGAACCCAACTTGCACCATTGGGAGATTATTTGCCATACAGATTGCGCGAACTCACGGGAAACAAATAAATGCTCGATATCTTCGGGGAAAATCACCACAAAACAGACAGAGGGGAAAACCAACGTTTACATTTCTTCTAAGGAGAGCAGTCTTCGTAGGGAGTCTGCCAAGATTACGCTTGGTCACGAAAGGAACCGGCCCGTATTTCGAATCCTGAATGGCTGTTTTAATGCTGGCCACTGAAAACCCAATCGAACCACCCAAACCCCAATGCCACCGATCCTTGTCCGAGTTCAACATCAGCCCATCCATAATTAAAAGCAAACCCGCGACTTCATTAGCCGCAGCCGGAGACAGCACATAATTCCAGTCCCACGTCCACCCAACCCCAAGCTGAGAAACCCGATTGGCCACCGATATGTGTGTTAAGTATTTTGATTTCAGACCAATACGGGGTATCCCACTTGATATAGACATGTTTTTTAGAGGGAAAAATCCAAAATTCAATTATTGTCATAGGTGTAATTTACATTTATTGGTGTAATAGTATAGACGATGTAACATTTGCCATTAAAAAAGTATTATGGCTTAGGGGCGGTAGTTACAATGAAGTCCTAACCAGACAACAAATCAGAGATCAGGTTTTTTAAGTCACGATCCATTGGTTCATATAGAATCCATGTCCTAGGTTTATAAAAAAAAAAACGCTTGAAACCAGTTAAGCGGTAAGCCTGAAAGCTTTCCCGTGTAACTACCAGGTTGGATGAATTTAGTCCTTAATTCGTCCAGCACAACACCTTCTTAAAGTCACTCGCGGCATGCTGAAAGCATTAGTTTTAGCCTCCCGCTTTAGTCTCCCAAACGGTTGACCTTAGTCTCGCTACTAAGCAAGTGTTGTAGTGAAGTTGATTGCAAAAAAAGGGAAATCGGTCACATTAATATTACCTTGTTTATGGTTCAGTTTTAAACCGTATACAGTCGGTTTTTTATTTAACTTTTGGTCGATCAATTTTAGTATTTTTAAACCATGACGAACGGTTTAGTTTACGATAACCAACCATATAAAACCGAACAATAAAAGTTGGTTTTTTTTATATATATTTTACATGAATGAGTGTGTGTATACATCTTCTTAGGCATAATCTAAAATAAAATTGTACTAAATATAATTCCATTGATGTAATGTAAAATTATGTGTATTTGTATAAGAGAAAACTAACAGACACGTTCTCATTTTTTTAGTACTCGGCCTTCATCTGTTAGTGCTTGTGTAGTGGGGTCGCCAGTAAGTGGTATGTCATATAAAATAACTGTACGAGATGGAACACTGTCTATGAAGCGACGATGGAGGCGCACCCAGGCGTTAGCGAACAGATGAGAATTCAACTCACACAAGACGCTTATCGGCATCGGTACGGAGCGACTTCCACATCACCAATCTTATGTCGTGGCAATTGATGCGTTTTTTTAATGTTTAATTAGAGTAAAGCCCTGATTGAGTCCTTGTGGTTTGGTCGTTTTAACTAGTTGAATCCAATTTCCAAACTCTTAACCCATCAAGTCCCTATGATTTACATTCTTACCAATTTAAATCCAAGTAACTAACACCATCTAATAACACAGTTAATTTTTTTGTAAATAGACAATAATACCCTCATTATTAAAAGACTATGTAAATCTTAAATAAAAATACATATAAAACCAAACTTAACTCATCCACTCTCTCGTATAGAGATCCGACAAACTAAGCTAGTGTTCATGTTTAAGTTGAAGTGTAGTTTCCTTTAAACTTGGGACGGAGGTGAAACAGTTTGCGAAAATGAACACAAAGTGACACTCTTTAGGTTTGAATTTCAGATCCAACGTATTCTATAACATTCATATTTTTCAATAACTGATTTGCAAAATATCTTTAGTATATTGTGTTTTCCACATTTGAATTTAGTATGCTTTAACATTAACATTGTTAAGAATACAGAGACAAATATGTGGTGTATACATAAACAACTAATAAAACAAGTTATTGATTAGTGTACAGAGACATATATGTGGACATGTGGTATATACATAAACAACTAGGGCCGCAAACGAACTGAACTTTCAGCAAACAATTCATGAACTGTTTGGCGGGAAGTTCGTTTGTGTTCGTTCGTTTAATAAATGAACGAACATGAACAGAGGATGCGTTCATTCGTTTATGTTCGTGAACATTCGATAATGTGTTCGTTTATGTTCGACAGCTTAATAGGATTTTTACTTTTTATAATTTTTTATTTTATTTTATTTTTATTTATTTTACCCATATAAATAAATAAATATATAAATAATATATGTGAGGTAAATATATGACTATATTAGATCAATATACCTACTTTTAGTATCCACACTCATTATATGTTTCCATCTTCCAGCGTCGATGCCTTCCGCCATGCACCTCCGATGCCCTCCTCCATTCACCTCTGATGCGAACTTAGTTTTTTTTAGACACTACTTTATTATGTTTACCTATATTATGTTAATACTAAGTATGTTTGGATAACTAAGTTATTTGGGTGAATCTAGCTAATGCCTTATAATGTATGTGAATTTAATCTTATTCGAAAGTAATTATATGTTCGTTTGTGTTTGTTTCCGTTCATGAACACATCTTTGTGTTCATGAACACAACATTGTGTTCATTAATTCTCGATTGTGTTCATGTGTGTTCATGAACAAAACTAACAAACGGGCACAAACGAACACGAACACGTACATAAAATCTCGTTCGGCAAGTGTTCATGAACTATTCGTAAACACATAACTTCCTTAACAAACGAACACGAACAAAGCCTTGTTCGTATTCGTTCGGTTTGTTTTCAGCCCTATGAACAACTAATAAAACGGATCATTAGAGATTCACTAAATCCATAAATTTCATTAAATCATTGTTTTCCCAATATACCTTTTGAAATGCTCTAAGCAATATAGGTTTATTAAAAAACAGTGTAAGTTTGTGTAAGTAGATACAATTGCAACTTTTCCATCTGGAATCAACAATAATAACGAGGGGTTATAAGGGTCACACTAATAACGACGGGTTATAAGGGTAAGGCAGGGTGACCATTCTGCGCACCACCACCCATTCAACCACTACTTTTTGAATCAAGGATGGGCGGCAAAGTAGCCCAATATTCCCACCAATGGTGCGTTTATATACGTTGTTGGTTCAGTTTCTTGAAAGAAGGGTCTAGAGTCAGGAAACGCATCGGTAGTGTTGGGCCCACCAACCACAGCTCCAACCAGTACGTTTGGGTTTGGGTCTGGGCTAAAGAAGTAACGGGACCCATCCTTGCATCCTATGTGAGCTGGATGGACTCTAACCGAGGGTAATGAACTGCCCCTGTGGTGAATCCTTTGTGGGTATCGTGGACCGTAACCTACCATATAAGACATTTTCATCGGATTATCTCCGAGAATATAGTTCACCTGTGAAATAAACAACAAATTTAATATGATTTTGAGCGAATAGTACAAGTTTTTATGAACGATACACTAGGGGTGTTAAAAAAAACTATTGAAACTTGTCGAGCCAACCAATCTGAAGCAAGTCAACAGGTTTAGCCAGTTTCAAGATCCAAACAATTCAGTTTCCAAAGTTAGATGGTGTCACAATTTAAACCATTTTGTATTTGGAATCGTTTGTGTAAACAATCTCGCCATCTATTTTATTCATTCTATTTATTATTTTTAGTAAAGACTGGTGTTTTTTAGAGAAAAAAAAAATCACTATTCATACCATCTAAATCAATAAAGCCAATCGGCCCAGTTGGCTCACCCAACACCGCCGTTTTGGTTTATTGTTTCTTGAAATCATAGCTAACGGTTTGATTTCGTTGTAACAATCATTCATTATGCCAGGCACTGAGGCAGTCGAAGAAAGTCGCATGGGCCATGACTTAAAGGGAATGTATGTAGAAGGTCAGAAAACATTACAACTGTTACTTTGTTTGGATTCGAAATGAGCCAGGAAATCAATGCAGCCATCCATCTATTATGGGTAATTTCACACTCCCCTCAATCAATCCAAAATTTCATCATTAAGTTTCATTTGTTGTCACATTTAAAAAAAAAAAAAAACCAATTATTTTAGGTTTTATAGAAAAGTTTATAACATTTAGGGGCTGTTTGGTTGATTAAGGCTCTGAATGATTAAGTGCTTCATGGTTCAGTTATGCACAAAGTCTGAATGATTCAGCTCTTAATCATTTCATTCAAAGCATTTTTTTAGATTGAAACAAACAGTCTGAATGCTGAACCATTCAGAGCTGAATGGTTCAGAATCTTATTAAGAGGCTACCAAACAGGCCCTTAGTGTAGGTGGAGTGGGTATCAACCTCACTCCACCTTAGCTAATTTAGTTAGTTATACACCATTACGCCTAGCCAAAGGAGGGTGTTATGTGCACCACATGCCAAGCCCCTGACTGGCATTAGAGAGAAAGAGGTGGGGTCCACTACACATCAACCAATCACATCTTTTTATTTTATTTAATTTTTAGTTAAAGCGCTACACCTAGTTAATGACTTAATGCGTAGTTTAGATATATATATGTCTTTGCCGACGTTGGAGTAGCTATTCAACTACACATGGTATAAGCAATTGAGTCATTGGATTTTTAGTTAGAGCGCTACACCTAGTTATTGTGTAGTTTAGTTATTGTGTCTTTGCTTACGTAACAATAGCTATTAAGTAATTGAGAGATTTAAACAACCTGACGTTTGGCCAAGCTTTTGAGAAGAGCAGGAGAAGCTGTTTTATCGCCGCATGACACAACACGATTGGCATGGCTTAGGTAGTTAGAATAGGCCAATAGTAGGAAAGATAGTGAAGTCACATGTTGCATATTACTTCCACCAGCCTTAAATAATAATCCACCTGATTATCACCAAACAAAATTTTAAAACATAGTTATTTTAATTTGGGTTCGAGTGAAAAAAGAAAGAAAAAAAACCTGGTGAGTATTCAACTTGAGGATTTGCAGTTCCAGGCAATAACGAGCATATGAAAGCATCGGCATTGCTCTGGAACGTTTTTAAATTGGGCGATTTTCCCATCAATACTTCCTGTATAAAAGTTCATAAAAAATAATTATTAATTCTTCGCATAATATATAGTAGAGATGTTAAATGGCCGTGGTCCTAGGCTCACCGAAACCTACAAATTTATGTTAGATTTGGTGTCGTGTTTTGTCAAAGTCAAATAAATATAGTAAATAGTTTTTCTTACCGATAACTTACTTTTTGATGAAGGTTTTTGGTTACGTAATATAGTGAAAAATGAAGAATATTTTTTTATTGATTATTCACATCATATTAAGGGAGCTAAATTAACGAGAGTGACTTCATGTTCGACCCAAAACTAATCCGAATGGGATTAGACAAAACCAGAATTTGTTTAGACTAAACCCAAACGTATGAATTTCGTGTGATCAGGTTCGTATCATGTGATCATAAAATTGAAGGAAAGTCACTATCAACATAAACTTTATGGAAAAATACCAATTACATCTATCCAGTTGCCCATTCACTACATGAACCTAAACATGGAGGTACATAACTTACTACAGAAGATCATTCTTATCAACCTTTTGTCATTTGTTGTATAAACATAAAATAGTTAGAGCGCGTATAATCGAAAGTTTATATACCTTTGAAAGAAGAACATTAATGCCGGCATGTTTGTTATCCCATCCAAATTCATAAAACGTTTCCCCTGCCTTCAAGATGAACTCGTTTCGTACTATGTACTCTCTGTATTGCCGTTTTCCTGATGCCTTTTGTAACCAAGCTGCTGCCCATAATAATTCGTCCTGATAAAATCAACCCATTAACAAAATGTTGCAATACAAACTTAATTATCAAAATAGTTATTTCGACTAAATAACTTGTTGGTGCCCACTTGTAAAACTTGTTGATTTTAATGGAATTCCAATTGATAGTTTTGTAAGGAAAAAAAAAAAGACTAGATATATTACTAAAATATCCACTAATATATTTTTACAAAAATGTATCAATTTGACTAAACTTATTTATAGAGTAAAGATAAAATACAAAGTGTTTTTCGGTAAGAACTGTGAGAATCAAAGGGGGTAAAATTTTTTTTTTTTTGAGTAAATTCCTTTTTGAGTCCCTGAGTTTTCTTGATTTTAACTACTTGAGTCCAACATTTTCATTTTTAACATTCTGAGTGCTTGTGTTTTATTTTTGTTATGGTTTGAGTCCAATTTTCTAACTCTGTTAGATTTTTTCTGTTAATATTTATGAAATGACTAAAATACCCCTACCATTAAAATAAATAATTATTAAATATTATACTTTATTATATTATAATATATACACACACTTTACACACATATGACCCCAAACATATCTTGAGAGAGAGACAGAGATCTGACAGAGAGAGAGAGAGAGAGAGAGAGATATGCCGGAGGCACAGTTCCGGCAATCGTTTCCGGCGAATCACCTTTGTTACTCATCAACCTTCATCTCAGACTATTATAAGATGCTCGAGGCACAGTTCCGGCCATCGTTTCCGGCGAATCACCTTTGTTACTCATCAAACACACAACCACACCTCACCCTGATCTGTTAATCGAAGAGAGAGAGAGGGGGGAGAGAGAGAGAGACACGAGACACAGCGGAGAAAGAACAGAAGCAGAGGTGGACAGCAGGATCTCCGGCATTGCAGGATCTCCGGTGAACAGCAGGATCTCCGATTAAGGGGTTGCAACAACTTCTTTTATTTCTTCTTATAATAGTCTGAGATGAAGGGTAGGGTTATGATGGAAATAGTTGTTTCAGATCTGGATGGAGGGTTCGAGGTGGGTGGCCGGTTGGTTGGAGGTGGGTGGGTGTGGCGAGGTGACGGCGGTGCTTGTTTTGGTGGGGGTGGCCGGTTGGGGGTGGGGGTAAGGGAGAGAAAGTGTGTGCAGGTGTGGATTTGGGGGTGGTGGTGTAGTGGTGGAGGTGGTGCAGTGGTGGTGGTGGATTTGGGGGTTAGGGAAGGTGGTGGTTAATGGTGGTGGAAAGGTGGTGGTTAATGGTGGTGGAAAGGTGATGGTTAATGGTGGTGAGGCAGGTGTGTGTGTGAGAGAGAGAACTTTATTATTATTATTATTATTATTATTATTATTATTATTATTATTATTATTATTATTATTATTATATTTTGTTTTATGCATTAAAGACTTGTACGTTATACCTTATGCATTACAGAGTTGTACCTATGTGTAAAATGACTGAAATACCCTTATAGTTAACTGACTTGCTTAACGGCGTTAGAAAATTGGACTCAAACCATAACAAACTTAAAACACTAGGATTCAGAATGTTAAAAATCAAAATGTTGGACTCAAGTAGTTAAAATCAACAAAACACAGGGACTCAAAAAGGAATTTACTCTTTTTTTTTTTTAGAATTTTTTTCCCATGTGCTTAAACATACTTTCTAGATAAATAATACAAAAAAAAAAAAGTAAAAAAAAATTTTTTTTTAGTGTAATTACGTCATTAAAGTAAATACACTAGTTTACACTAGAGTAATTATGTAATTACTCTACACCAATTTTTTTTTTCAATACTATAATACATGTTTAACAATAAGGAAAAAAAAATTCGAAAAAAAAATAAAAAAAAAATATCCTCCTTTGATTCTCACAGTTCTTACCGAAAAACAGTTTATACATGATCTTTCCCCCTTGGTTATATTTATCAATTCGGACATTAAACACATTTCTATAGCATCGAAAACCAATCACAGTTGAACATGTGGCGACGCTTTGCGCCGAACATGGTAAGATTTACGCCTATTGTTTAGAAAAAGGTCTTTGTTAATTTGTGTTGACAAGTTTCTTCATATAACTATTCTTAGAACTTTATAATAATACCTCGTAGCCATTGTTGTTACAGTAAAAAGGGCAAACAGCAGACTTCAAGTAATCGCTATATGCACCTCTATAAGTGTCAGCAAACCGGAAAACCTATAAAAAACAAAGTAAATGAAGGGTATGTTAAATTTGCATTGGAAAGCATTAAAGATCACAGAAATATGCAAATTTAAATAAACCACTTCTGGCCCCCAAATGTTATAAATATCTTGGTAACTGAAGATAAGATTAATCTTGAATTACCAAGCTTTTTTTTTTTTTTTTTTTTTTTTTTTTTTTTTTTTTTTTTAAGAGTAGTGTTTCAGCGGTATTGTATTGCAAAGCGACCACTGTCCAGGATCGAATCCCATAGCACCACACAGGTTTCTCCTTTCAAACCCAAGCGGTTATTTTTTCGGTGGAGCGTGCGATTCGAACCTAAGACCAAACCCGGGCAGGAACCCTTCAAGGAGGTAAACCTTCCCACCTCAAACCAGATGGGCTGGAGATCACAGGCAAATTACTAAGAAAATTGAAGGGGTCGAATTAGCAAGTTCAATAAATTAGTATTTAATTAATTGTTTGAATGTTTAGAATTATCTAGGGCCTGTTTGGTAGCCTCTTAATGAGGCTCTAAACCATTCAGCTCTGAATGGTTCAGCATTCAAACTGTTTGTTTCAACCTAAAAAAAGGTTCTGAATGTAATGATTAAAAGCTGAATCATTCAGACTTGATGCATAGCTGAATCATTCAGCACTTAATCATTCAGAGTCCTAGTTTGGTTAATTAGTAGAGATAATAGTGTTTAGTTAGTATTAGATTATAGCTGGGTAGAAGTATTTGAGTAGGACTAGTTTAGTTATTTTAGTATAAATAAGGGTCTAAGTTATTGTTTTTATTTGTCATTTTTTCTCATAAGTTAGTATGTTAGTTTGTTTCTATAAGGAAGAGTCGCGGGTTCGTAGCCCTAAATATATCGTGTTTATATGTTTGATCTAATTGTCTGAGAAAAATAAAGGACGAAACATTGAAAGAAAATCATACGTGTAAAATGCATGCAGATATAATAAAATAGTTAACATTTAAAAAAAATCATTTGTAGGTATCACAAAGCATGAGGAGTGCATATGATGTGGCAGGAGCATTTTTCCATCATGTTTTTTTACATAGTACTCTGCCTAGAGAATTAAATATGGAAAAAATCCTAAATATAAGTTTTCATATTAACATGCTTTTAATTTTAGGTATGAAACGCATATAAAGCGTTACTTTATCATATAACAAACTTAACAAAAATAACAAATAAAACGCACCTTAACAGCACGGTTGAGAAGGATCCTAGAGTACACGGGATCCCGTGACCGAAAAACAATCGATGCAGCGGCCAATGCAGCAGCGGTCTCCCCTGCTACCTCCGACCCCGGGTGGTTCCGATCAATTTTATACACTGTCCGCAGCGTATCCATGTCCTCTGGCCTCTCCCAGCAGTTATGATCCGATATAGGATCCCCTACTTGAACGTAAACCACGCCGTCTGTTACCGTTGCTTTTAGCAAGTAATTTGTCCCCCATTTTATTGCCTTAATTGCATTTCCTAACTCAGCGCCCATTAACTTCCCAAAATCAATCACGCTCCATGCCAGCATTGTCGTCGTGAACGCCATTGGAAAACCGAACTTAACATTGTCGCCAGCGTCGTAGTATCCTCCTTTCAGATCGACCTGGAAGTTTTCACAATCATAAGCTAGTGGACAGATACATTTTTTTAAAGTGATATTGTTTTTTTGTTCATTAGTTAACTTTAAAAGAGGGAATCATAACAAATTACATGAGAATGACAAATAGACAGGCAATAAGCTGTGCCGGTATCCACTTATGTCATGATTCATGAACTCGCAATTTCGACGTAAACAAAGGGCGTAAGAAGATAAAATAGCTAACAGAAACAGAATGACACATTCAAATCGTGAACTAGCGTTTTTTACATATACGAAACTTATCAAATGATTAAATATTAAACAAAAACAAAATCTAACACACAACTGCACAAAAACTCTAAGAAAAAACGCACATTTAAATCATGACACTCGATTTTAACCTAAACGAAAGCTTATCAGTTGAACAAAAACAGAACGATATGCACAATTGCAACACTATACTACGAAACTTAACCGAAAAAAGCACATTTAGATCATGAACAGAAGATTATTATATGTGTAAATCATATGAAAACTCAAAAGTGATTAACTAAACCTACATTTCGTAAAATACAATAGAAAATGTAATTTTGTTAAACACTAAGGTAGCGTTCGTCATGTGGAATTGGAATTCGCGCGAAAACTGTAATTTGATTTGGAATTTAGGTGTTCGTTGCACAAAATGGAATGGAATCCAGATGGAACTGGAATGTAGATTAGCTTCCGTAAATTGTTGGTCAAAGGAATATGCATTCCATTTCCATCCGGATTCCATTGATAATGTGAAACGAACGTTACTTTAGTTTTTAAAGGCTTAGCTTTGCTATTCAGAAAAGGGCTACCATCTATTTCAATGTAATTTCGTAAGATAAATGAAAAGAAGATGTAAATAAAAATGATAAAGATTGAAAAATAATTAATACAGCTTCTTATGGACTATAAAAAATAGAAGATGAAGACAATTACCCCAGCGGAAGCTCCGTCTTTCAATGCGGAATGACTACGCCACGTTACGCGTTGATCGGGCGGAAGTCTACCCGAACGCTGACCTTCGAAGAACATAATGCATTTGCGGAGAGCGTCCGAGTAATCATGTGCGTCAACGGAGGCAGAAATAAGAAAAAAAAGTGTAACTACCAACAAAACTAAAGGAGAAGTTGTATGTTTTGGCGCCATTTGTAACGGAATAACGGATGAGGGAAAAGTGAAGCGTTGTCGTTTGGTTTTATAGGTAAAAAAAAAGTGAATGCTTGAGTATGGGCCAATAAGAGTGAAACACGTGACAGGGTCTTAAAGGATGGGTGTGGGTTAAGAATTAAGATACAGGGTCTTTAAAGTATAGAGGTTTTGGTTTGAGTGTTTTGACTTGTGCAGTTGCGTGGTGTGTGGATTCACCATTCGGGTTCGGTTACTTTCACATGGTGTTGAGTGCCTAAATTGCTATGACTTTTTTTTTTTAAAGAATAACTAAGCATAATGGCCTGAGTATCTGAAGTAACCCATGGTCAATGGCCGACGATAGTTCCACTAGTCAGGGAAAACCCGACCTCCACCCGTATAAAGGCACGACAATGAAAATCGGTAAAACCTGAGTGAGATCAGATTAGAACCTTAGACCTTTCAGTCCCAAAGCCTTAACCCTCATTTCCAATGTCATTTCACCACAAGTGTGGGGGCACCACTGAATTGTTAAATGAGTTTTTTTTCCCATATTGGTATTGGTGAAAAAAATTGTTTGTCGTTTTAGTGTTCTTTACCAGAGTAGTGGTTTTGATATATTTCATCGTGTATTAACTTTTTTTTAATTACAACTAACGAAGAAGAACGACATTTGGTAGACCAACGTCTCAGTTGTATCGTTGAACCAAATTTGCATTCTCATTGGTAAATTCTCACTATGATAATGTTGATATTTGCCTCTCTCCATTAAACAGAAACATTGAGATCTCTAATTAATTTTAACATATATAACATAAAGACTACATAATTTTAATGTTGACTTCGTAGAGTTTCTTTGTTGATTTCATCATTATTAATGCTGAACAAAAAATAAATAAAAATTTGAATTCATTTGTGAGTTGTGACCGAACACAAGTATTACATCATTTTAATTTTTTACTTTTTGAGAAATCCCTAGTTTTTAGAATAAATTTAGAAAATAAAAATGCTAACACTACAAAACTTAATTTTTTGTTATTTAGAAAAAAAATATATTAAGCATACATATATAAATAGTTAAAACTATCACGTTAGACACATTGTAGAAAATTAGTAAATTTAAACTATAAAACTTAAATAGTTGTTTATTTTATAAAAAAAATACTGAGCTTAAATATATAATTAGTTGAAATTATCATGTTAGACACATTTTATTAGAAAACGAGTATAGGACTAAACGGGTTAGACGCGTTAACTCAAGATTAGAACAGCCAGTTATCCAAATACGATATTAGCTAAAAGCATTTATGGGTTCTACAAGAATTTGATCCGAAGTCGTTCAAAGTAAATTCAGACCTCTAAATTTTGTGTTAGGTTTGTATAGTAGTCGTAAATCCAGACCCATAACTTGGTGAAATAAATTTGTTGATCGTTAAAAAAAAAAAAAAAAAAAAAAAAAAAAAAAAAAAAAAAAAAAACCAGACCCATAACCGTTGCAAATTCACAACCCTTACATTATACAAGTAACCGTTACAATTTTGTTACACTGTCCCCACATAAAATAATGCCATTAACTACCATCTAACGATTTCATCCAATCAAGTTCAAGGTAAATGAGGAGGTGGAGTGGTGAGTGGCGTAAATGAGGGTGGGGGCATTTAAGAAATTTACACCTAATTTGCCTTTTGCTTAGCACCCCTCTACCCTTCACGGTTTCACCGCCTTTTTATTATTTTCACTTGAAACTTTGTACACTTTTATCCTTTTTTTTTTTTTTGGCTTGTCAAAAAAAAAAAAAAAAAAAAAAAAAAACAGAAATAATCAAATGACTCCTGCCCTATCTAGTTTTTTTTAACGGCAAATTTCTACTCCTTGTGAGACTTGAACCCATGACCTCCCCCTTAGGTGTTCCTAGAAGTTTTGCTTCTACCATTGGGTCACCAACCCCAATGGCTCCTGCTATATCTAGTTATATAAAATTTTGAAAATAGTCATTTTAAGAAATTACATTGATAGTTCAAAACTTTTACAATTTATAATACATTTAATTTAAACTTTTATAATTTATAACACGTTAGCAAATCGTGGATTGACACATCAGCATGCCACGTCAGCAAATCGTGTCACGTCAGCAACTCCACTAACGCCGTCAGTCAATTGGGTGCTAAATTCCAATATATCAATAGTTCAGATTATATATGGCAAATTTTTTAGTTTGGGGTGTCAGTGACCAATTTCAAATAGTTCAGGTTATTAAAATCTAATTCTCCTTATTAAAATATGTTTTTTTTATTAAAGGAGCACTTCATTAAACACAAATGCGGCAAATATCTCCAAGATAGAGATACACCGCCAAAACACAAGGATTACATCACATCAAAAGAAAAGTTACACAACCCTTCCAATCTTAATTACATTTGACTCAAATTTTGAAAAAATCTTCTCATTTCCCATTTTTCATATACGCCAACACGCGATTATGATAACTCCATAAACAAGCTCCTTTCTTTCATTCGAAGCTCCCATCTGTTGAACAATTTGCGTAAGATCTCTTGTGGAAAAAGCAAACAATGGGGCAACTTACACCATGAGCCGATTGCACTCCATTCGCCAAGCGACAAGCCGTGAAAACATGATCCGTACTCTCTTCATCTTCACCACAAAACGCACACATACACTCCCCATTCAAGATGTTCCTTCTTCTAAGCGCACATTTTGTCGGGATCCGATCCATTATAGCCCTCCACATGAAAAATGTTGCATTTACTTGGAACCCATTTACACCACCTAAACTCGTTATTACCGTCGCCCAATTCATTACTACAAATCCCCTTCCGAATCTCTTTAACCGAATACTCCGCATTCAGCCCATTTCTCCACACCCATCCATCCACCTTGTCGTCTAATCGCACATCCGAAATCAATCTATAACACTATATAAGTTACTGCACCTCAACAGTCGATTCTGGGTACCTTCTCCAATCCCAACAAATCGGCCAACCCCATTTGAGTTAATAATTCTGTCAGCGACTAAGCACCCTTTATTTTTTTTTAAATTCTAAACAAATCCGGGTACAAGTTCTTTAAATAATCACTCGTTTACCAAGGATCGATCCAAAATCTAATTTTTGTTCCTTTACCCACCACTCCTCGAATCATATTCACAAAAAAAACATATCATTAATTTTCAACTGAATTCCAAAACTTACCACTTTACTCCAAGTCCCTGTGATACGTTTATTGCAAGGAAAGATCTCCCATCTTTTAACCGAACCGTGCACAACATCAATTATCCTTCTCCATATAGCCTCCTCTTCCACACGATATTGCCACAACCATTTTAACAATAATGCATTATTAGAGTCCTCTATTTTATTAAGACCCAACCTTCCTTCATTCTTCGGCTTCGTGACTTGCTCCCACGCCACCCAATGTACTTTATGAACCTCATCAGTACCACCCCAAAGAAAATGTCTAGTAATAGCTTCAAGCTTATTTATCACCGCCTTAGGAGCCTTATACAACGAAAAATAATATGTAGGGAGGCTTTCTAAAACTGATTTAATAAGGACAACTCTACCACCAATAGATAATACCTTAGCCTTCCATGCCGATAATCGATTCTTGAACACCTCAATCATCGGTTCCCAATTAATAATGCGATTCATATTGGCTCCTACTTGGATACCCAAGTATTTGAATGGAGTAACCCCCGACCTACACCCTAACCCATTCGCCATAAGAGTTACCTCTTCGATCATCTTTCCCACGCCAAAAAGAGTAGATTTTTGAATATTAATTTGGAGCCCCGAGCACAAATGGAAAACTCTCAACAATATCCTCAAAGCATTGATATTAAAAAGAGACCATTCTCTCATAACCATCGCATCGTCCGCGTAAAGGAGGTGATATAAAGTTGGACCACCATTAAGAAATCTCACACCTTCAAACGAACCACTATCACAAGCCTTACGAACCATTCCCGAAAACGCCTCCATCACAATTATAAACAGAAAAGGAGATACCGGGTTCCTTGTTGAATACCTTTCTCACAAGAAAATTCGAACGTCGGGGAACCATTTACCAAAACAGACGACCGGGCAGAAGACAAATTTCCACCAATCTTACACCAAATTTCAGGAATATTCATTTGTCGTAAAACCGACAATAAAAATTCCCAATGGACGTTATCATATGCTTTCTCAAAGTCAATCTTGAATAGAAATAATTCTTTACCTATCCTTCTAGCCTAAGATAAAACTTCACTAATAATTAAAGGCCCGTTCAATATATGCCTCCCCGTTAAAAAAACATACTGAGTTTCATGCGCGATATAACCCATAACACCCCTCAATCTATTAGCTAACACCTTAGATATAACCTTACTCACCACCCCAATAAGATTAATCGGCCTATATTCACCAAGCTCGACCGGGTCTTTAACTTTTGGCACCAAGGTAATAAATGACGAACCGACCCCCCCGACTAATAACCTCATTCACGAAAAATTCCTGGAAATCCACATAAAATCAGCCGAAAATAGAGGCCAAAACTTCTTCAAAAATCTAAAATTAAAACCATCCGGTCCCGGGGCTTTATCACCACCACAATCGAACACCGCCTCTTTGATTTCATTCTCCGAAAACGGACTACTGAGCATAACCGATTGTTCCTCATTAATTTTCTTCAATCCATAACACTCCAAAAATGGGCGGCTCTTAACCTCTTGGACAAATTTCTTCCTAAAGAATCGAAGTACTTCCTTTTTAACCTCTTGCGGCTTACACGTCCAAACACCATTCACCATCAAACCGAAAATACTATTTGCCACCCTCCGTTTATTAACCACTCCATGGAAAAAACGAGAATTCTCATTCCCATCTTTAGCCCAACGCACTCTCGCTTTTTGACGAAGATCTCTACGTCTAAAATCTTCCAACTCTTTTATTTTTTTCTTTGCTTACTCATATACCCAAACCTCGGCTTCCGTAAGTCAATAACGAATGGTGTGTTAACACTAAGAATTACGAACACCACTCGAAGAGGCTTGCATTGTCACCCAAATAAACTATAATATTGTTATCTTCTTTAAGATCGTCATAAATGATTGTCATATGGGATCCTAAAGCATATAATCACTTATGATTTGGCCTCAATATTTATAGTTACACA
Organism: Ambrosia trifida; assembly: GCA_028751855.1. Classification (NCBI taxonomy): domain Eukaryota; kingdom Viridiplantae; phylum Streptophyta; class Magnoliopsida; order Asterales; family Asteraceae; genus Ambrosia; species Ambrosia trifida. Next base: position 99,871,956 of record CM054131.1, read on the forward strand.
TGGTATGATATCTACGTGTTTTTAACTCGGCAAGTAAATGTCTTTACAAACATCTATGAATATGTGGTATGTAGGCTTTTAACCTTTTGATACAAATTTATGAATTTTTTTTAGAAACTATTGTTTTGAGTTCATTTGATTCGGTGATACATATAATGGGGTTATATTGTAACGACCCTGCCTGACGTGGCCGAGTCGTCGGGTCGGGTGATCGGAGCTACGCAGCGGAATTCGGATAATAACAGTCTTTAGTCTTTTTAGGATCCACGTCATCATATCTGTTGGGTTACCTGAACACATGTCAAAAATAGTTTCTGTCAACATAAAGTTGGTGAGGTCGTGTATTTTATAAAGTGAATGGCCAGTTCGTTTATTGATAATTCTTTTATAAACATTCTTTTATAAACATTCTTTTATAAACTCTTTTATAAACATTCTTTCATAAACATGCTTTACATTTATAATTCTGAAGGGGAAGTTATATTCTATATAGCCAACTCTATTATACATCCATTCAATCATATCCCAATTGTATCATGTGCCATTCCTATTGGTACCACTCTGTTTGTGATAAATACTTGTATCGACTGGTTCCTGCCCTCTAGTTGGTGCAAGAAAGGAAATGGCGGATACCGTCCAGTACTGTCCTCGTTGTTTCTATGTCCCCATCATACTTCTTTTAATAATCGTTTTATGTAAAGCAATTCTGGTTTTAACAAATGACATGTATTCCCCCAAAAACACTTAATAAAACAGTAAAAGTGGGGAGTTCACGATACTCACCGATTTGCATTATTTCTTCAGCAAATCTTCATATTACAATTATATGTTCTATATATATGGATACGTTTTACGCGTAAGACTTGTTAGATTGTAATACTTAGGATATATATCATATATACAATTTATATATATAAAATCTGATATATATATTAGATAGTTCTAAACTCGGGGTTTGGTCTTCCTAGGCAAAAAGAAATAAAGCTGGCCATTACAGCTTGGCACGCGAACCTAAAAGAACTCTAGACACTTCTAAACCCGAGTTTATTATATCGTTTTATATATCGAATCTTGTATATATAAACATATATATTTTATATATGTTTATTATTCTCTTATTATTATTATCAAGTCCGTACGTTATTCGTATTATATATATAATTCTTATAATTATAATAATCCTCGTCTAGTCCTTGGAATGAATTCTATTCTGGGTGTTGACCGAGTCACTGAGTCGACTTGGTAACGACTCTAATTCCTTGATACGGTTAACGGTACCTCGCAATCACGCAAAATCCTTATATTAGTCAATAGATTATTAGATTATAACCAATCAACCATTCGGATATAATAGTAACCGAACCTTACCGTTTTTATTACGGGAGATGACCGGAATTTATATAGCACCGGGTAACGAACCCGTTCCATATTGGATACCTAATCGCCAAACATAACATAAGATGTGTTAATAATCAATCGACTATATAATTCAATAATCAAATGATACTAAACACTTTATACCCAAAACATACGCCTATGCATATGATTCGGACATAACCCGAATCCTAACCGGAAACTAACCGGAGTTCGAACAGAAACACGAACACGGAATCAGTGGGTTTATAATCGGAACAGGGCTCGGGTTCTCAACAATAGCAAACACAGCCTTGGTTTGTTAATAAGAAGAGCTGATTGACAGTCACCATAGCTTGGTGACTGTCCGGGTAAGAGAACGAACAAACACTACGCAAAGGTGGGTTCCGGGTTAGTTTCAGATCTGTGGTTAGAAGGGTATAAGGTTTCGAGGTTATGATTACCGCTGGCTCAATTGATAGATTATAAGAACTTACGACAGTCACCATAGTCCGGTGACTGTCCGGTTAAGGTAACAGAGGCACGACACAAAGATAATACTTACCGGAGAAAGAAGCTCGCTGGAGCAGGTGACCGGAGATGGAGCAGTAACAGGGTGACCGGAAGCACGGAGCAGCAACAGAGGCGGCAACAGCCGCCATGGCTGTCCGGCAGTGGTGGTTCCGGCGGTGGCTCAGGCGGCGGCCGGAGGAGTGGTTCTTGCAGAGAGTTTTAGTCAAACATACTTATGTGTGTGTATATATGTACGCAGAGAGGGAGAGATACGAGAGATGAGGGAAGGGGTGGTTTATAAAGGGGTAAAATTAGAGGGGTGTTTGGCCACGGAGATAATGACTGGTACTCGGGGTGTTTGACAATGAGTATAAAAACGTCTGACGGCGTTTTAATTATCAGGAAAAGAGCGTTTAACCGAGACAATAATAATCCAATAATTATTATTTCTATATTTGGTTGAACCGGTTAGCCGCGAGATTCGAACTGGAATATTTTATTCCTTAATCGGGTGGTTGGGTCCGACCCGACCCGTTTAGGAGATCCGTAACACATCGGGGTGTTACAATTCTCCCCCCCTTAGGAAATTTCGTCCCCGAAATTTGAGTGATCTTGTCCTTTACACCCTTACTCTATAAGGATGTTATAATTAGAACCAAGATACTTATCCATGGGACATGATCAGTTAGCGTGGGTCGTGGTTAACTTGATTTTATATCAATCCAAAACTATAACTTATTAGAAACGTCAATCCGTAAGACTACATCTTGATCATGCTTCTAATTTCGTTTTAACCTTTCTTGCTATAGTCATATTAATACAGATATATGGATTATCTGTATTTCCCTGGTATGACTATTAAAGGTTCTAGATATAGATTGATATTTTCTATAATATTCTTTTTATCTTTTTCTTATCAGAATAAGAAGTAGACTGAATATTATTATTTTTTTTTATAAAGATTTTGAGATTCTAATCGTTTTTCTCCTGAAAGATTTATAATCCTTCAGTAAACATTTCTAGAGTCTCAAATTGCTACGATATTCCCCTCGTTTAATATTCGGTTTCAATTACAATGATGGATTCTATTTAGTTCTCAGGAGATAGATACGGAAGTCCCATCATTATAGTGACTTGAATGGGATCCGAGCTACTATTTCCCTTATTCGAACGTTAGAATTTATTATCATTGTAATTCCGATTTTTAAAGAGTAGGAATATTTTCTGATAATTCTCGGATTATTAAACGTATCTTATCCGGATTTTAAAGGTACCGGAAAAGACTAATTCATTGATGATTGAGATTTCTCTCAAATCATCTATAATAGTCTTACTGACTATTTCATTGATGATTGACTGCATTGTGTTTAATACATATTATTTGACTTTTCTCATTGTATTATCGTGAAAGAGGTCTTTCACAATTCTACAGTCAATATATGTAACTTTATCTTTATAATCTCGGAATCTACTGGTAACAGTCGTTGTTACGATTCTTTGATTTAAGATTCTTATAGCAATGCATCAATTGTTCTTTCTCAAAAACATGATTATCATTCGGAATTTCTATACTTATTGCATTAATTATTTCTATAAAATTCTTTCTTAAGTTTATTTCGGAATTCGTTGACACTCTCGATAAAAATATTCTATAATTTCTTTTTATATAAAAATATTCTTTTATAAATTCTAGTCGTTCTTCTTACGACTTATATACTTTTCTATTAATTTCTTTATTAATTTCTGCTGGCATATCGGATGCCTTCTGATAATAATTGGCATTTCGCTTGCCTTCTCGTGTTATCTGGCATTTCCAATGCCTTATCTATTATTATCCAGACATATCGGATGTCTGTTCATATTATAATTCTTTTCATTTCTTGATTTATATTCTTTTATTTCCAAGCGAATACTGATAATCATTTATAGTAGACACTATAAATATATCATTTCTATAATATACATTTGCTTGGAATAATTCTTTCTTATGTATAAATTCGATTAAAGTCTATATTATTGGTGTCTGGAAACATGTTCCGATAGACTTATATATAGGCAATATATCACATCTTCTTAATCCAACCTGTTATAAGCAAGGCTTATTTCGTCAAGATATTCATATAGATAATTATTGCCAAAACAGTGATATCTTGAATTATCTCTCACGATCTTTAATTCGGGACAGGAAATTCGTCATTCCTTGGTCGGAGAGTTTCACTGGAAAAATGAGCATAATTCTATTCATTTTTCGTTTTCATTTCGATTATACCTTGCGAATCTCTACGCGATTCCAATTGGTATTTAATCATTTCTTGATATATTTTATAAATAATTCGTTGGATTCTACCGTTCCGGTTTCTGAATCCATATAAATTTTATATCCATTATATTTTAAAGATTTAACACTTCTTTCGTCACTTCTTATTTATGAATTTCAACTTGGTAAAACTTAACCATTTTACAAATTTGATCGTACAATAACTCTCGCGAGTTTTTATACAGAAGTGACTGAGAAGATTCTTTCATAGTGTCAAATATTCTTACAGAGAATTCCTGTGACTTGGCGGCAAATGTCCGGATATACCTTTTGTAAGGGTCCAGATATCATTTGCCCCGGGAATTGCACAGGGAACATGCACTATCTTTGGTTGGCAATCAAAGTCAGTAAACTGATTCATAGAATTTAACCAATCGATGGTTTATATTCTGCAAATACTTTCTTAGTTGTATTCACGGAGGAAATTTCAACTGTATTGCCAATGATATGGTCGTATTCTTCACATACGATACGCTGATAGTTCGGATCATATTTCTTATCTTTATTATTTCTTTTAATATGTTCGTTACACAGACAAACCGTGATCTTGATAAATTCCTACTCGAATGTTCATGTGCCTGTGGCATTCATAATTATGTCGCGATCATAATTACTATCCCACCTCACCTAACATTCCAGTATTCGTCTATTTTAATCACAATAGGTATGTGTCCCTTACATATTATTTCGATATTCTGTTCTTTATTTTCTCTTAGATTATATATTCTGGAAAGAAACATATTGATATAAGTCTAACGAAGTAGACCGTCAATCGTTCAAGAACTTGGTCGTGGCATAAACAATCCAATCTTGCTTAATATCCTTGACTTATTCGAGTCGTAGAATCAAGATGATAGTTATATTTCCGTATAGTCAAGCGAATAGGAATTCGAGTTCAAGTAATTTCGTCGCATGAATTCGGGATAATGATATTTCCGTTCGAAATATTATTTAATTCTGAAAGGAATCGATGATAATACTTATCGGAAATTTTTATCTATACACGAAGATAGATTTATATTATTAATCGTAATATATAATAATCGTGGTTATATCGAGATAAAATATCAAAGAAATTATATAATCAAATATAATTACAAAATCGTGTCGAAAATACTTTTAACTTATATACGGATATAAACTCGATTAAAGATTTTCACAAAAAGGACACCAAAGGTGGAGTTTAATACGTTTTGGTAAAATAATACGGTCGTGGTTCTTTTGTATAAAAACTTTTAGAAATAACGTATAATAATAATACCGATTCGCGTTTCGTAATAATACTTATTTTCAAAAATGATACGAACTACCAAGTAAAATGGGTTTGGGCAAAATAATACAGCCGTGGGTTTTCAAATAAAATCCTTAGGAAAAATTTATAATAATAATACTGGTTCGGGTTTCGTAATGATATTTCTTTTCTTGAAAATAATAACTATTTAGAAAAAGTCACGGTAGAAATTTTTCATAGTGTCGGAATTCTTTAAAATTTTAATAAACAAATTCCTTATTTTAGATTGATAAAATAAATAGATTTCTCAAAATATTGAGGTCAAAATTTTAAGGTTAAACTAATAAATTTGGATAAACCTGAGATAGATTCTGGGGTTTTTCAAAAATTATTAATACTTAAATAAAAATAAGTTATGATATTAACAGATTTTTCTAAATTTTATAAATTAACTAAAGCGTTTGTTTAAAATTTTGAACGGAAGGGTGTTTATATATATTTTTACTCAAAACTTAAAATACTCGATTCTATACACAATATAAATGATTAAGTATAAAATTAATAAATTTCATAATTATACCAAAAAGATTTAAAACGCTTTAAATAATCGCGGAATATATTTGATCCTTGATTAAATAATCGAGAGAAAATTCTTTAGAAACACGATATTTATATGTTTCTAATATATTAGATTTTATAAAAATTTCGGAAGTTACGGGGTAAAAATAATATTTCTGGAAACTCGAGCATAGGAATGTTCAAGTTGACGCGTATATTCGTATCCTGTTTATAATTATTGGAATAACCGTGAGGTTAACTTTCTGAATGATTACTGAGACTGGAATAATTCAATAAACTTATGTGAAGTTTCTTGAATCAAGACGGATGATTTATGTTTAATGATTTATATATTTTTCTATATACACATATATATACTTTTTATAACTTCATCATTTTATATCGAGATTCATTTTCTGATTTCTATTAATTTATCTGGTTTCTGTTCTGTATATATTCTCATTTCTTATAGCCTTAATATCCTGTAAGATTTCCCAGAAATTAAATGTGCATATAAATTCACAACTGTGTACAGAAAGTCAATTTATCTCACATAATCATTCTAGTAATATCCTGTAGTGGATTCGTTCTGATTTCTAATATACTGTTATGGTTCTCACCAACTTTATAATAGTTTGACATTTTAGGTACCCAAAAATTTAATAACCTGATATTTTCTTTACTAATCCTGACGTTCTAAATATTTCTCTAAGCGACATTTCTTTTTAGAAAATATTCTGGTAGATCCCGAATGACTAAAGACTTCAAAACTGTTATTAGCGCGGCTCTGATACCACCTGTAACGACCCTGCCTGACGTGGCCGGGTCGTCGGGTCGGGTGATCGGAGCTACGCAGCGGAATTCGGATAATAACAGTCTTTAGTCTTTTTAGGATCCACGTCATCATATCTGTTGGGTTACCTGAACACATGTCAAAAATAGTTTCTGTCAACATAAAGTTGGTGAGGTCGTGTATTTTATAAAGTGAATGGCCAGTTCGTTTATTGATAATTCTTTTATAAACATTCTTTTATAAACATTCTTTTATAAACTCTTTTATAAACATTCTTTCATAAACATGCTTTACATTTATAATTCTGAAGGGGAAGTTATATTCTATATAGCCAACTCTATTATACATCCATTCAATCATATCCCAATTCTATCATGTGCCATTCCTATTGGTACCACTCTGTTTGTGATAAATACTTGTATCGACTGGTTCCTGCCCTCTAGTTGGTGCAAGAAAGGAAATGGCGGATACCGTCCAGTACTGTCCTCGTTGTTTCTATGTCCCCATCATACTTCTTTTAATAATCGTTTTATGTAAAGCAATTCTGGTTTTAACAAATGACATGTATTCCCCCAAAAACACTTAATAAAACAGTAAAAGTGGGGAGTTCACGATACTCACCGATTTGCATTATTTCTTCAGCAAATCTTCATATTACAATTATATGTTCTATATATATGGATACGTTTTACGCGTAAGACTTGTTAGATTGTAATACTTAGGATATATATCATATATACAATTTATATATATAAAATCTGATATATATATTAGATAGTTCTAAACTCGGGGTTTGGTCTTCCTAGGCAAAAAGAAATAAAGCTGGCCATTACAGCTTGGCACGCGAATCTAAAAGAACTCTAGACACTTCTAAACCCGAGTTTATTATATCGTTTTATATATCGAATCTTGTATATATAAACATATATATTTTATATATGTTTATTATTCTCTTATTATTATTATCAAGTCCGTACGTTATTCGTATTATATATATAATTCTTATAATTATAATAATCCTCGTCTAGTCCTTGGAATGAATTCTATTCTGGGTGTTGACCGAGTCACTGAGTCGACTTGGTAACGACTCTAATTCCTTGATACGGTTAACGGTACCTCGCAATCACGCAAAATCCTTATATTAGTCAATAGATTATTAGATTATAACCAATCAACCATTCGGATATAATAGTAACCGAACCTTACCGTTTTTATTACGGGAGATGACCGGAATTTATATAGCACCGGGTAACGAACCCGTTCCATATTGGATACCTAATCGCCAAACATAACATAAGATGTGTTAATAATCAATCGACTATATAATTCAATAATCAAATGATACTAAACACTTTATACCCAAAACATACGCCTATGCATATGATTCGGACATAACCCGAATCCTAACCGGAAACTAACCGGAGTTCGAACAGAAACACGAACACGGAATCAGTGGGTTTATAATCGGAACAGGGCTCGGGTTCTCAACAATAGCAAACACAGCCTTGGTTTGTTAATAAGAAGAGCCGATTGACAGTCACCATAGCTTGGTGACTGTCCGGGTAAGAGAACGAACAAACACTACGCAAAGGTGGGTTCCGGGTTAGTTTCAGATCTGTGGTTAGAAGGGTATAAGGTTTCGAGGTTATGATTACCGCTGGCTCAATTGATAGATTATAAGAACTTACGACAGTCACCATAGTCCGGTGACTGTCCGGTTAAGGTAACAGAGGCACGACACAAAGATAATACTTACCGGAGAAAGAAGCTCGCTGGAGCAGGTGACCGGAGATGGAGCAGTAACAGGGTGACCGGAAGCACGGAGCAGCAACAGAGGCGGCAACAGCCGCCATGGCTGTCCGGCAGTGGTGGTTCCGGCGGTGGCTCAGGCGGCGGCCGGAGGAGTGGTTCTTGCAGAGAGTTTTAGTCAAACATACTTATGTGTGTGTATATATGTACGCAGAGAGGGAGAGATACGAGAGATGAGGGAAGGGGTGGTTTATAAAGGGGTAAAATTAGAGGGGTGTTTGGCCACGGAGATAATTACTTGTACTCGGGGTGTTTGACAATGAGTATAAAAACGTCTGACGGCGTTTTAATTATCAGGAAAAGAGCGTTTAACCGAGACAATAATAATCCAATAATTATTATTTCTATATTTGGTTGAACCGGTTAGCCGCGAGATTCGAACTGGAATATTTTATTCCCTAATCGGGTGGTTGGGTCCGACCCGACCCGTTTAGGAGATCCGTAACACATCGGGGTGTTACATATATGTATGCATATATTTATATATTGTACACATATGTGTGCACACGCAATATTTAATGAGTTTCCCAAGAGATTCTAAAATAACTATAATATTTTTTTCTGGCCAAATCTAGTTCAACATCACTTGTTCGACCTTAGATGGTTAATAATATTATATTATTGTCTTTGATGTTCCGAGAATGGCGGGCAGGGATCGCTACAGAATCAATCAATGGTATGATGTTCCGATGAAGAAGGGAAGGAAAAAGAACTACGGGTATCAAGAAGATCGGAGGAAGACTATTTTCACGAAGGTTTTTGTTTCCATCCTCCCGGAATGATGCTCGTCGGCTGATTTAAGGGAGACCTTGAAGGGTTTTGGAGAAATTTCGGCAACGTACATAGCAAGAAAATATGATAAGCTTGGTAAAAGGTTTGGTTTTTTTACGTTCATGAATGTGCAGGATCCGGTTCGTTTAGAGGAAATTCTAAGAGACGTGTGGATTGGAAGTTATAAACTTTTCATTGTTCTCGCTCGGTTTGTTGATGGTGAGAAGGTGACTAGAAAGGAAGATAAACAATGGCAACCGGTAAAGGGTAAAGAGGTTCAACAGGAGGCTACGGAGATTCCGATTGTTAGTGATAAGGTGGTGAATCAAGCTGGTCCTAGTGGGGTGAAGAATAGATCATTTAAAGACACGCTTATTAACAAAGAGGAAGAGAAAGTCTTGTTGAAGATTTCTGTTGAAGATAAGGTACAAGCTTTTACGGATTGGTTGGATTACAATTGTAACATTTCACATTAAATTTCTTGTACGTTACGATTATTATTAATAAAACGTCAAGTTTCATCATTTATCGTCCTTTTAAAAATATTTCGTGACGCATTTGGACCCCTTTATACTATACTATAAACTTATAACATCTAAATATTGTGGAGATAATTATCAAAAATAAGGGGCATGGGCCGGGATTCGAACCCGAGCCCATGGCCGGTTCAACTAACACCAAGCAACAAACCAGCTGGTCTACACCACATACTTGAATAGATTTCAACACATTTTAATTATATATCGTATTTGGAATCTTAACAGTTGACTTGGAAAGTCAACTGTGAAGACGAGTTACCATAATCAGTCCATCTTAATCACGATTGATCCTTGATATGGAATGATTGGTGATTTGTTTGACTGGTACGCGTCCAATACACGACCAATCATCATCAAAACCTTCCAATTATTGCCACTCATCGTGTCATCATACTTATTACGGTCAAACATTCCAATTCGTTCACCCGAGCCCTCACACTATAAATTGAACACTTCACAGCAAGCTTTACTCGCCGATTACTCTCTCTTCACCTCCAATTTCTGATTTAAATCATCTTTCAAGGCTTCTTGATCGTGTGTTGACTTTTCTGTTGACCATTCCATAAGCACGAATTAAGCTTTGTAAGTTCTTTTTTTTTGATGGGTTATGTTCATCGGCCACTACACAACAATAACCCTATGATCAATTGGGTTATTGTTGTGTAAATCAGATTATTGCATAAGTTAGGGCTCGATGGTTTTGAATTGGGGAAGAACACCTCTGCAGACTTGTATATTTATTTAAAACAAAAACAAACCAAACACAACCACTGATCTAGATCAAGTGGTTGTGTCTGTCTGTTTGTTAACCAGGGCACATGGGTTCGAGTCCCACCTTTCACGGTTTCTATTCTTTTCTTTTATAAGGTTTACAAATCAGTTTCAACATGACTATATAATTATTTTAAACTAAGATTAATCATTCTCAGAGTCTAGCCCAGTTGGTGGCTAGGCTTGTGATTAGGCTCGAACCGGTCCCAGACCCGGGTTCGATTCCCAGCATCAACAAAACATTTTTTTTTTTTACCATTTAAGCTTTATATATATTCACCTATATTTTTAAAATTGGTTTTAAAATACTAAAACTCTTTTATAAATTCTACAAAAATTATTTTTTGTTATTCTAATAGAAAAGTTTAACATACAATTTTTAGTTTTTCAAAAATTATTTATTTAATATATATAATAAATATTTCAAATTTATTCTATTTTATTTATAAAATTCTATAAAAATATCAAAACGATTATATAAATTTCCATAAAAATTATTCTGAGTTTATATAACATTAAACATTTCTGAAATGATTTTTATTTCTGAAAAATCATTTATTTAATATTTTTAATCAATTTTTTTTTAGTTTTAATCATAAATAAATCATAATAAATTCAATTTTCAATATTTTTGCACCAAAAATTTTATATAAATTATTTCTATCCATTTAGAACAGAGATACAATTTTTACTATAAAAATTCTTTAATTTTAATATTTTTAGATATTAAAGTTATATTTTGACAATTTGAAATAAATAGATTAATTATTCTATTTTTTTAAGAAAATAATTTTATAAAAATTATTTTCATACTTAAAACTTTATAATGTGACCATCTTTAATCTAAAATTTACAAAAAGACTTTTGTTTATTTGATTATCAAATTTCTCTTATTTATTAAACGTTTTATATATTAATCAAACGAATACTTATCCCCAATTCGAAACCCTAGAAAACACTTGTAGACTAGAAAGACTTAGACTTATTTGTTACCTTATACATAGGGTAATACTTGGCAACTTTGGGGCTACACTTATACTTTTCTCGAGACTTAATACATTGCTAAGGTGAGTTTACGTAACCATGTTTATGCAATTCTTTATACTTGCAACATTATACTTAAGCAATTCTACATACATGTCTAGTTGTAAACTTTAATGCCTCGTGATTTAAACAACAACAACAGTTAGACTTACGCTTCAACATGCATAATCATTAGCTATGGCCAAGCTGGCGATACTCAATAATAGATCTATTGGATTGACAATCCCACCTAGATTCGTTGACCATCTTTTATGGGGAGCGCGGGTGATTGTTATCGTTCCAACATAATATTAAGGTGAATTGTGGATGACGGGATGGACCTAAACTAGTCGGAGGTTTGATTATGTGCATACAACACTTCATGTTTATTCATGTAGACTTAAACTTACGATAGACATATGAATTGCTAAACTTTTATTCTTAAACTTAATTGCTTGACATGGCTTATGTATTCCCACCAACTTCTAGTTGACCCCCCCCCCCCATTTTTACAACTCAACAGGAAATAATGATGCGTGAAGACTAGAGTGTTAGCATGAGAAGACAATTGAAGTTTATGCTTTATTTGGTTATTTGATGTATTAGAATTCCATTCAAGACTTATTATGTATTTTCAATTTTGGATATTTTTACTCTAAATAAATTTCAAATTAAAACTTGAATACCATGTGCTACTGTATACTCATTCTTACGGGACACCTCGATGTTTCCGCCATCGGTTGGGGTGTTACAGATTGGTATCAGAGCCTTGGTTATAGGGAATTAGGTTATTAGAAAATAATCTAGACTATAACCTTAGGGATTTAAACAGTACTTGCTTCTCTTACTTGTAACCCTAATTGCTTCCTTAATCTTATCCCTATCCTATACCTTATACAACCCTAAGCCTTACAAGTGACTACTCTTATTCGTCTGCTGCAATCCTGATCCACCATTAGATTAATAGGACAAAATCCTCAGGTTTATCCTGAACCACCTTGAGATCTCGTCGAAGTTCTAGATTTTAATAACGAACACGTGCAATCTGGAAAAGTGAACGCCTGTATTCTGAGTCTTCTGTCTAGGCTGGCATTGCGCATATATCCCAATCAGACGAGGGACCCGGATGCCTACCTAGGAATTCTCGGGATGAGTGTTCACTTATAGGCTAAAGCATGTCTTCACTATGTTATTAGAATCTAGAATCTTTGATAAGTCAACGTTTTCGTTTATTCGTTTTAATTAATGAATAAATGATTACATTCCTTATATTACCTCATTCATTTCATTGTGTCTCTTATAGATCATGCCTCCACGTCGCAGCACTCGCAATAACAGTGGTGAGAACCAAGAGGAAAGTAGCAACAACCACGACACTAACCACAACAACAACAATAACAACAACAACAATGGTGTTGATGCCCAACTGGCTGCGATCATTTCTCAACAAATGGTGCAACAGATCGCGACTCTGGTTCCTAACTTACTGGCTCAAGTCATCCAGATGAACGGAAACGGTAATGGAAACGGAAACGGCAACGGAAACGGAAATGGTAATGGAAACCACAATGGAAACGGGAATGGTCTCCTAGCTTGCATTCTTAAGCACTTTAATTCCTGTAATCCCCCTAAGTTCAGTGGAGAAGAAGGAGCTACGGGACTTCTACAATGGTTCGAGGGTATTGAGAATACCTTCATTAACAGTGAGTGTCCCGATAACTTTAAGGTCCGTTATGCCATGAGTGTTCTTCACAAACGAGCACTCACTTGGTGGAATGAGGAAAAGTGCACCCGCGGAGCTAAAGTTGCACTTGCTATGACCTGGGATCAAGTCAAGGAGGTTATGAAAGATGAGTTCTGTCCCCGCAACGAGATTAAGAAACTGGAAGACGAGTTCCACACCCTTGCTCAAGATAGTGGGGAAAACCTTGCTTACAATACCCGCTTTCACGAGCTCAGTTTGTTGTTGCCCCATAAAGTTACTCCCCTACCTATAGCCATCGAGAAGTATATCGGTGGTCTGCCTATGCAAATCCAGGACACGGTATGGGGAAGGAATCCCGCCACCTTGGAGGAAGCCAAACGCCTGGCGGCTACTCTCACCAATAATCATGTGAAGAACGGTACTCTCTTTCGCAAGAACACCAAGAAGACTGCTGCAAAAGACACTCCTCAGCCCGCTATTGAAGTTAAGCTTGAGACCTCAAGCAACAGGAAGCGCAAGGCTAGGAACTACATGGTTGCTACCACCCCACCTGCAGCACAAAACCCAGCCAAGAAACCGTATGTCGGGAACCACCCTCTTTGCAACACTTGTCAATACCACCATCTTGCTGACAGACCATGCCGCCAATGTAATAACTGCAAGCGGTATGGACACTACACCAATGCTTGCCAAACCCCTGCCACCCAAAACAACCCTGCCAGAAATAATCCAGCTCCTAATGCTCAAAATGGTAGGCCTGTTCGTGGCCAGTGCTATGAATGTGGAAGCACGGAACATTTTAGGGATGCTTGCCCTAGACTTGGGAACCAAAACCAAAACCGCAACCAAAACCAGAACCGCAACCAGAACCAAGGTGCTCAAGGTCGCGCCTACAACCTCAATGCTAACCAGGCCCGCGACAACAACGAGGTGGTTAATGGTACGTTTCTCGTTAATAACCACTATGCATCCATATTATTTGATTCGGGTGCTGATAAGTCATTTGTATCACTAAAGTTTGAACCCTTACTTAACTTACCCCAAACTAACCTAGAGGAACCTTTAGTGGTAGAGGTAGCTAATGGGAAGTCTATCTCGATCGATTCTATTATTCGTAACTGTGTGTTGAACCTCGACGAACATACTTTCTCTATCGATCTCATTCCTATGCATCTTGGAAGCTTTGATGTCATAGTAGGCATGGATTGGTTGTCAACCCATCGTGCTGAAATTCTATGCTTTGGGAAAGTCATTCGCATTCCTCTCGAATCTGGTGATATTTTGAAGATCTATGGTGAAAAGCCTTGTGGCGAGCTTAAGCTCATGTCTTGTACTACTGCCCAAAAATACTTACGAAAGGGGTATACGACTTTCTTAGCTAACGTGATAGAAAAGAAAGACAAGGGCAAAAATATCCAAGACATCCCAATCATTCGAGACTATCCTGAAGTCTTTCCAGAGGATTTACCTGGTCTGCCTCCTGCTCGACAAGTGGAATTTAGGATCGATCTTGTTCCTGGTGCAAATCCTGTCGCCAAAGCTCTTTATCGTCTTGCACCCTCTAAGATGCAAGAACTTGCCAGTCAACTACAGGAACTTTCTGATAAAGGTTTCATCCGCCCCAGTTCTTCTCCATGGGGAGCCCCTGTCTTGTTCGTTAAGAAGAAAGATTCTCAGGATGTGTATCGACTATCGCGAACTCAACAAACTCACCATCAAGAATCGTTATCTCTTGCCTAGGATTGACGATCTTTTCGATCAACTTCAAGGAGCAACCCACTTCTCGAAGATTGATCTTCGTTCTGGTTATCATCAGCTTAGAGTCCACGATGAAGATATTCCCAAGACAGCCTTTCGTACACGTTACGGTCATTATGAATTCATGGTCATGCCATTTGGATTAACCAACGCTCCCGCAGTGTTTATGGATCTAATGAATCGGGTTTGTAGACCCTACCTCGACAAATTCGTGATCGTCTTCATCAATGACATTTTGATTTACTCAAAATCAAAATCCGATCACGAACAACATCTTCACTCAATTTTGGGTCTCCTAAAGAAAGAACAACTGTATGCCAAGTTCTCGAAATGTGAATTTTGGCTTAAGGAAGTTCAATTTTTGGGACATGTCATTGATATGAACGGAATTCATGTTGATCCCGCAAAGATCGAAGCTATTAAAGATTGGAGTGTTCCTAAAACACCAACAGAAGTTCGTTCCTTCCTTGGTTTGGCTGGTTATTATCGTCGATTCATTGCCAACTTCTCTAAGATCTCTGTTCCTCTCACTGCCTTAACTCACAAGGGTAAACCTTATGAGTGGGGACCAAAGCAAGAGGAAGCATTTGAAACTCTTAAGCTGAAACTCTGTGAAGCTCCTATCCTGTCTCTACCTGATGGTAATGATGACTTCGTGGTCTATTGTGATGCATCAAACCAAGGTCTTGGTTGTGTTCTCATGCAATGAGGCAAGGTTATTGCTTATGCGTCTAGGCAACTCAAGATCCACGAAAAGAATTATACCACCCATGATCTTGAATTGGGCGCTGTCGTCTTTGCTCTTAAAATTTGGAGACACTATCTTTATGGAACCAAATATGTGGTTTTCACGGACCACAAAAGTCTCCAACATGTCTTCGACCAGAAAAATCTTAACATGAGGCAACGGCGTTGGGTTGAGTTACTTAACGACTATAATTGCGAAATTCGCTACCATCCTGGCAAAGCGAATGTTGTGGCTGATGCACTCAGTCGTAAAGAGCGTATCAAACTTCATTGTGCAAGAGTTCGTACTGATCTTCAGAATCGTATCCTCCAGGCTCAACATACTTCAGTCACCTAAGGTAACATGTACGACGAAATGTCTTGTGGTGCTGAGACTCAACTTGAAACCAAACCTGATGGTTTACTCTATTTTCTCAATCGACTTTGGATTCCTGACCGTGATGATCTTCGTACCTTTCTTATGAACGAGGCTCATAAGTCTCGTTATTCTATTCATCCTGGAGCTGACAAGATGTACCAAGATCTTCGTTGTTCGTATTGGTGGTGTAACACCCCAACCGATGGCGGAAACATCGGGATGTCACGTATTGATGATTGTTCAGTAGCTCATGGTGAATAATAAATTTCATTAAATGATTTAAAAAAATTACATACAATTGTTCTACAAGAATTTGTACATCAAATTGAATAAAACTATGCACACATCTTCAAGCATTAATTCAAATCCTCAAGCAAGTAGAACCTGAAACATGTTAAGTTGAAAATATTTTGGGTCAACAAAAGTTGGTGAGAATTACATAGGTTTTGATAATCAAATAAAATTGTTGTGCAATTCATGTGTCATGGCAATCTAGTCCATATGTGAAAACATACTAGAAGTAAATCGAGTGCATAATCAACCATTGTGACTGTTGTATTGTGGTACATCCCATACGCTCATGGTTCACTCGTTTATATTGCAGTAACAAACACCCACGCAACCTTTGTAGGAGGCACGTATCCGGGTGGGATTGTCAGTCCAATAGATCTATCAATGTATACCGTTTGGCTGATGAATGTTTATGCTAGAATTGTGCTTACCCTAGTCATGTTCAAGACATAATGCAACATAGAAAAACACATAGACACATTGATGATTGAATTGCATAAATGATTTTGTAACATGTTTCACCCCAAAAATGGTGATAAATAGAAAAGGGGCTATGTAAAACTCACCTTAGCAAAATGTTATGTCTCGTAAAAAAAATAGAATAATGTGTTGTGAATGTATGCGAGGCGAATCCCAAAGACTCAACAACGTAGCTAGTCCAAATTGAAGAAAACGAAAAAGAAAGAATATCAAGCTTCCAATTCGCCAATTACAAGAGCTTATAATCAAAGCTTCAATTGTAGAAGTAATAGACTATAGAAGAAAGGTATGAAGGAAAGTTTAATCGGATTGAAACAATCGATTTAGAGGTGCAAAGTATAATGGGTCATAGGTGGGTTTTTATACTAGTTTTGGAGTCAATTAGCCATTAAAATTGGTCAACACCATAAAGTAAGGTTTTATGATGAATTAACTATTTGACTAAGACTTTGACTGTTTGACTAAGACTTTGACTAGGACTTTGACTATTGACTCAAGGCTTTATTTAAAAAAAAATCTTGTATGTGAAAAAAAAAAATTTAGAATCATATTATTATTATTATTATTATTTATATACATTTATGTATGTATATAAGTTGTGAGTTAGGATAAATAAAGACTTAGGCACATTTGTATAATATTAATGATAAATGTGTAATAAAATATATATATATATATATATATATATATATATATATATATATATATAAGGGCTTTTTATGTATTAAAATTTTGGGGAAAATTTTGCGATGTTACAGGTGGCCTGGTATGAAGAAAGATATCACTCTTTTCGTTGCAAAATGCCTTACTTGTTCAAAGGTCAAGGCTGAACATCAACGACCATCTGGTATGCTTGAACAACCAGAAATTCCTGTATGGAAATGGGAGAGCATAGCAATGGACTTCATCACTAAACTCCCTCGTACACCCAAAGGTTTTGACAGCATTTGGGTAATCGTCGACCGTTTGACCAAGTCAGCCCATTTCTTACCTATTCGTGAGAAATATTCCGTGGAAAGGTTAGCAAAGATGCACGTAAGTGAAATCGTATCTCGTCATGGTACACCTTTGGACATTATCTCTGATCGTGATGGTCGTTTCACTTCTCACTTTTGGGATTCTCTACAAGACGCTTTGGGTACCAAGTTGAACCTGAGTACTGCTTATCACCCTCAAATAGATGGTCAGACTGAACGGACCATCCAGACACTTGAGGATATGCTCAGGGCATGTGTCATTGATTTTGGTGGCGCATGGGATTCTCATCTTCCTTTGGTCGAGTTTTCATACAACAACAGTTATCATGCCAGCATTAACATGGCTCCTTTCGAGGCACTTTATGGTCGTAAATGTCGTTCACCTGTCTGTTGGACTGAGGTTGGTGAAGCCCAGATCACTGGACCCGAACTGATCCAGGAAACCACAGATAAAATCCAACTCATTCAGGATAATCTTCTCAAGGCTAGAAGTCGTCAGAAGAGTTATGCTGATAAACGTCGTAAGCCCTTGGAATTTCAAGTCGGGGACCTTGTACTTCTTAAGGTATCCCCTTGGAAGGGAGTGATTCGCTTCGGTAGAAAGGGAAAACTAGCTCCTCGATACGTAGGTCCATTCAAAGTTCTTGACAGGATTGGAAAAGTGGCTTACAAACTTGATCTTCCACCTGAGCTAAGCAATATTCACCTAACCTTTCATGTTTCGAATCTCAAGAAATGCTTAGCAGATGAGAACCTCCATGTCCCTCTTGAAGATGTGCAAATCGATGAAACCATGCACATTGTCGAGAAACCCGTCGAGATCATGGATACTGGAGTCAAGAAACTCAAGCGCAGTCGCATTCCGATCGTTAAGGTTCGTTGGGAATCTAAACGAGGTCCAGAGTTCACTTGGGAACGCAAGGACCAGATGAAGTCTAAATACCCACATCTTTTTCCACCAGACTCTCCAACTCCAACTTCGGGACGAAGTTCCTAAAAGTAGGGGAGACTGTAACATTTCACATTAAATTTCTTGTACGTTACGATTATTATTAATAAAACGTCAAGTTTCATCATTTATCGTCCTTCTAAAAATATTTCGTGACGCATTTGGACCCCTTATACTATACTATATACTTATAACATCTAAATATTGTGGGGATAATTATCAACAATAAAGGGCATGGGCCGGGATTCGAACCCGAGCCCATGGCCGGTTCAACTAACACCAAGCAACAAACCAGCTGGTCTACACCACATACTTGAATAGATTTCAACACATTTTAATTATATATCGTATTTGGAATCTTAACAGTTGACTTGGAAAGTCAACTGTGAAGACGAGTTACCATAATCAGTCCATCTTAATCACGATTGATCCTTGATATGGATTGATTGGTGATTTGTTTGACTGGTACGCGTCCAATACACGACCAATCATCATCAAAACCTTCCAATTATTGCCAATCATCACGTCATCATACTTATTACGGTCAAACATTCCAATTCGTTCACCCGAGCCCTCACACTATAAATTGAACACTTCACAGCAACCTTTACTCGCCGATTACTCTCTCTTCACCTCCAATATCTGATTTAAATCATCTTTCAAGGCTTCTTGATCGTGTGTTGACTTTTCTGTTGACCATTCCATAAGCACGAGTTAAGCTTTGTAAGTTTTTTTTTTGATGGGTTATATTTATCGGCCAGTGCACAACAATAACCCTATGATCAATTGGGTTATTGTTGTGTAAATCAGATTATTGCATAAGTTAGGTTTCGATGGTTTTGAATTGGGGAAGAACACCTCTGCAGACTTGTATATTTATTTAAAACAAAAACAAACCAAACACAACAACTGATCTAGATCAAGTGGTTGTGTCTGTCTGTTTGTTAACCAGGGCACACGGGTTCGAGTCCCACCTTTCACGGTTTCTATTCCTTTCTTTTATAAGGTTTACAAATCAGTTTCAACATGACTATATAATTATTTAAAACTAAGATTAATCGTTCTAAGGGTCTAGCCCAGTTGGTGGCTAGGCTTGTGATTAGGCTCGAACCGGTCCCAGACCCGGGTTCGATTCCCAGCATCAACAAAACATTTTTTTTACCATTTAAGCTTTATATATGTTCACCTATATTTTTAAAATTGGTTTTAAAATACTAAAACTCTTTTATAAATTCTACAAAAATTATTTTTTGTTATTCTAATAGAAAAGTTTAACATACAATTTTTAGTTTTCCAAAAATTATTTATTTAATATATATAATAAATATTTCAAGTTTATTCTATTTTATTTATAAAATTCTATAAAAATATCAAAACGATTATATAAATTTCCACAAAAATTATTCTGAGTTTATATAACATTAAACATTTCTGAAAGAATTTTTATTTCTGAAAAATCATTTATTTAATATTTTTAATCAATTTTTGTTAGTTTTAATCATAAATAAATCATAATAAATTCATTTTTCAATATTTTTTTCACCAAAAATTTTATATAAATTATTTCTATCCATTTAGAATAGAAATACAATTTTTACTATAAAAATTATTTAATTTTAATATTTTTAGATATTAAAGTTATATTTTGACAATTTGAAATAAATAGATTAAATATTCTATTTTTTTTAAGAAAATAATTTTATAAAAATTATTTTCATACTTAAAACTTTATAATGTGACCATCTTTAATCTAAAATTTACAAAAAGACTTTTGTTTATTTATTTATCAAATTTCTCTTATTTATTAAACGTTTTATTTATTAATCAAACGAATAGTTACCCCCAATTCGAAACCCTAGAAAACACTTGTAGACTAGAAAGACTTAGACTTATTTGTTATCTTATACATAGGGTAATACTTGGCAACTTTGGGGCTACACTTATACTTTTCTCGAGACTTAATACTTTGCTAAGGTGAGTTTACGTAACCATGTTTATGCAATTCTTTATACTTGCAACATTATACTTAAGCAATTCTACATACATGTCTAGTTGTAAACTTTAATGCCTCATGATTTAGACAACAACAACAGTTAGACTTACGCTTCAACATACATAATCATTAGCTATGGCCAAGCCGGCGATACTCAATAATAGATCTTTTGGATTGACAATCCCACCTAGATTCGTTGACCATCTTTTATGGGGAGCGCGGGTGATTGTTATCATTCCAACATAATATTAAGGTGAACCGTGGATGACGGGATGGACCTAAACTAGTCGGAGGTTTGATTATGTGCATACAACACTTCATGTTTATTCATGTAGACTTAAACTTACGATAGACATATGAATTGCTAAACTTTTATTCTTAAACTTAATTGCTTGACATGGCTTATGTATTCTCACCAACTTCTAGTTGACCCCCCCCCCCATTTTTACAACTCAACAGGAAATAATGATGCGTGAAGACTAGAGTGTTAGCATGAGAAGACAATTGAAGTTTATGCTTTATTTGGTTATTTGATGTATTAGAATTCCATTCAAGACTTATTATGTATTTTCAATTTTGGATATTTTTACTTTAAATAAATTTCAAATTAAAACTTGAATACCATGTGCTACTGTATACTCATTCTTACGTGACACCTCGATGTTTCCGCCATCGGTTGGGGTGTTACAGCAGTTTACTGGGTAGAGTAAAGGATTTTGGGTTGCTTACAAGTCTTAGGGAGAAGGTAGATTCATGGGGAGACTCCGACGTAGTCATAAAGTATGTCGGTGGGTTCAGGGTGTTGTTGGTGTTTCGTCAAAAATCTGAGAAGGAAGTTTTCTTAGCCAACAAAGAAGCTTGGGAGACTTCCTTTGAAATGCTGGAGGAGTGGAATGGTCAACCGTCGGAGTATGAAAGAGTGGTGTGGTTAAAGTTATACGGGATTCCTTTGAGTCTGTCCTGTGATCAGGTGTTCAATGAGATTGGAGCGAAGTTTGGCTTGGTTATCCAGACCGGTTTCCAGCAGAAGACGAATGTGATTTGTCGGTGGCTTGGGTAGGGGTTTTAGTGAAGAATGTGGACAAGATTCATCAGAAAATTCAGATCATTTGGAAATGTGAATCTTTTATGGTGTTGGTCGACGAAGAATTGGATGGGTGGTTTCCGGAATGTTTGTTAGTAGAGGAAGATGCGGCGGAGCTCCATTCTTCGGTGGATGACGTCAACGTTAGCCGGTTAGAGGTACAAGGTGATACAGTTATGAAAAGTGCTAACTTTCAGGAAAATAATAATGAAGTTGACTTGACTGGGGATTTGAACGGAAATCAAGGAGTTATTTTAGGTAACTCCAATCAACTTTTTAATGAAGGTACCAATTGGGTCAGTTCAAAATTTAAACTGGTAAAGAGATCTAGGATAAAAGGTGGGCCAGGTAAGTCCAAGTCGCTTGTGGGCTCTGATAGGCCCAAGAAAAGATTAAGAGAGGGTGGGGATAAGTTTTACCGGGATCGCTTTATTTTTAATCTGAATAGTAGCCCAATTCATAATAATATTCAAGTTGAAAGAGGGACCAGCCCAGTTGAGTTTCTTACTCCTGATCTTAATAGAGACTACATGGTGGATAGGGAGGGGCCGAGAGAGGTTACTGGGGTAGATGTTGCTGTCGAGAAACAAAATCAGGAAGATGTAGTTAACTTGGATGTTAGGGAAGAGCTTCAAAACACCATAGAATTGGCTACTGTTCTCGGGGCCGTCAATATTGAACAATTCGAAGGCAATCTTGAGAAGGCAATCATTAACGAAGGGTTTCAATCGGTTGATAAATGAATTTATTATCTATAAACATTCGAGGGCTGGGTTGTGATGAAAAGAAGGATTGGATTAGGAGTTTGAGGATTACAAACGATATCGGGGTTCTATTGGTTCAAGAAACTCAACTTGCTTCTTTGGAAGGAGTTGACATTCGTAGGCTGTGGGGAAACGGTGATTTTTCATACGACTGGGTTGACGCTACGGGTAGGTCTGGGGGATTGTTAACGGTGTGGGATCCTAAAAGGTTCGTGGTCTTGTCAACAATGAAGAATAGATATTTATTTATTTTATAATTTTAGTATTGTATATATTTTATTACTTTTTAGTTGCTTTTACTATTAATTTATTTATTTTATAATTTTGGTAGGTGCTCGTGTGTACCAGGGCGAAAAAATTAGAAATATATTCGAGACCCGAGCACCAAGGAACATGCATGAAATCTTCTACTATTAATAATAATAATAATAATAATAATAATAATAATATATCATAATATTAATAAATAAAAAATAATAAAACAAAAGACCCGTAACTTATGTCACGGCCCAAAAGTCAAAACCCATAATTAATAGAAAATGGGGGTTTCAAAAGAAGAGTGACTAAATTAAAAAAAAAGCGACACAGTCAAAGGGATGAGGAGAAAATTTAGGAAATAATTATTCAAGTGCTTTGATGTGGACTTGATAAAAACGTGACTGGGAGGAAGACAATATTATTAATCGGAGGGCAGCCTTCTTGGCTGCTGATTAGGTCACGCATACCGAGAGGGAGGATCACACAGAAAAGAAGAAGTCGCGTGAACAAGATGCACAGTTAAATCTTTTGTAGCTTCCCCCGGGTGAATCTTTGTATTGATTTTGTATTCTGAACTCGTTTTGATTATGTATGAACTAGTATTTTTACTACTTGTGTTAATTTGAATAAACCTTGCTTATATTTGAATCAATTTATCTATTAACTGTGATTTCTGGCATCATAGGGAGGTTGGTTGATATTTGTATAGGGATAATTTGGTTGCACGGTTGATGTTAGAAATCGGCTTTAGTTATTGTGACAGGATAACTAGATTGTTCGGTTACTATCAAAGATCATCTTTAGTATTGTGACATGATAACTAAATTGATTACCATTGAGTAAACTGTCCTTAGTTATTATTTCAATCTGAATAGTTATTGTGACAGGATAGCCAAGGCCATGTCTATGTGGTGTTCTTGTAGTTAAGTCAAATAGGTTGCAAGATTATACAAATAGGATCCCGGGTGAAAGCTACATTTATCTTTATTATTTATTATTTATTTTGTTATCGTTTCAACATTTTTATAAAACAAACAAAAAGATAAAACTAGCAAACTTCATAATTATATTTTTATATTTATTTGTAACTAGCTTAGACAAACAAACAACTAGTGTGACGCTAACCACATGCTCCTTGGATTCGATACCCTACTTACCCTAGCTACCTAGGTTATTTAGGTTTTGTATGACCCGTGACGACCGAGGTCATCATGTATATGGTAACAAATGCAGCCGCATTGATCAATTTTTTATCTCTTGGAACTACTTAAATGAGTGGGTGGATGCGGAATATCGGGCACTCCCGAGAGAGAAGTCGGATCATAGTCCGTTGATGTTAAAAGTGGAATAAAGAAATTTTGGCGCTAAGCCGTTTCGGTTCTTTAACTCTTGGCTCCAAAGGAAAGACTTTGAGGAGTTGGTGGTAAAAGGTTTGGAGGGGTTTTCTGGGATGGGTCGTTCGGATATTATTCTTTTACAAAAATTCCGTTTATTGAGGAAATTATTAATACGTGGAAGAAAAAGGTGGATTTTGAAGATATGGAGGATGGGAGCAACTTGAAGCAGGATGTGAATGAGTTAGATGTTATTGTCGAAGACCGAGATCTTACAGAAGCAGAACAATGGGTGTATGTAGAAGCCAAGAAGAGACTGAAAGAGTTGGAAGATTTCCGGGCCAAAGATCTTCGCCAAAAAGCTAGAGTTCGGTGGGCTAAGGAAGGGGATGAAAACTCTCGGTTTTTTCGTGGTATTATTAACATACGTAGAGTGACGAATAATATCCCCGGTTTGATGGTTGATGGTGTTTGGAGATTTAAACCGCAAGAGGTAAATCAGGAAGTGCT
The DNA here is from genome assembly GCA_028751855.1 of Ambrosia trifida. NCBI lineage: Eukaryota > Viridiplantae > Streptophyta > Magnoliopsida > Asterales > Asteraceae > Ambrosia > Ambrosia trifida. The sequence goes on from CM054131.1 coordinate 99,896,842, forward strand.
CCATTTCTTCAAGAACAAGTTCGTTGAAGAAGTTAAAGTTCGGCCGAAATTGGTGTGTTACGAGTTGAAAAAGCTTCACGAGGCCGATTATGTGGAGTTGGTTAGACCTTTCACGGCAAAGGAAATCAAAGAGGCGGTTTTCGATTGTGGGGGGGGGGGGAATAAAGCGCTAAGACCAGACGACTTCAATTTTAGATTTTTAAAGTATTTTTGGTCGGTGTTTGAGGCGGACTTTGTGAGCATTTTCCAGAATTTTTTCGAATATGGGGTTATTAGTAGGGGAGTCGGATCCTCGTTTATTACTTTGATTCCCAAATCTAAAGATCCGGTGACGCTTGGAGATTTACCTATAAACCTCATTGGGTTGGTAAGTAAGGTTATATCAAAGGTATTAGCCAATAGATTGAAGAATGTTATGGGGAAGATTACTCATGAAACTCAATCGGCGTTTCTAACGGGAAGATATATTTTAGACGGGCCTCTCATAATTAGTGAGATGTTGAGTTGGTGTAGGAAATTGGGGAGAGATTTGTTCATGTTTAAAATCGATTTCGAGAAAGCTTATGACAACGTCAACTGGGACTTTTTGATGTCGGTTATGCAACAAATGAACTTCCCGAATGTATGGTGTAAATGGATTCATGGTATCTTGGTTTCGGCCCGTTCCTCTGTTTTGGTGAATGGTTCTCCCACGTACGAGTTCTCTTGTGAAAAAGGTATTAGACAAGGGGATCCGTTATCTCCGTTTTTATTTATCATTGTCATAGAGGCGTTCTCTGGCTTGGTTCATAAAGCGTGTGATAAGGGTTCGTTTAAAGGAGTTAGATTACCTAATGATGGTCCGATGGTGTCTCATCTCCTTTACGCGGATGATGCTATGGTGATAGGGGATTGGTCAAGTTTCAATTTTAATACCTTAAGGAGATTATTTTGGATTTTTCATCTTTGTTTGGGTTTAAAAATTAACATCAACAAATCTCTATTGTATAGAGTAGGTAAGACTTTTGATGAGATTAATGATATGGCTAGAGGTTTGGGTTGTAAAGCAGGGGAAACTCCATTTAAGTACTTGGGCATTCTAGTGGGAGCAAACATGGGTCGGATAAACAAATGGGAGATGGTGGTAGAGGTGTTCAAGAATCGCCTATCGAGTTGGAAGGCAAGGTATTATCTATCGGTGGTAGGGTGGTGCTTATTAAGTCGGTCTTAGAAAATCTTCCAACGTATTATTTTTCGCTCTATAAGGCCCCGGTTGCGATTGTGAATGAGTTAGAGTCTATTATAAAACGGTTTCTTTGGGGTGGAACGGATGAAGTCCATAAGGTCCATTGGGTGGCATGGGTGATTGTTACAAAGCCTATAAAAGAAGGTGGCTTGGGTCTCAACAGATTAGAGGGGTGTAACAATGCGCTTCTTTTGAAGTGGTTGTGGAGATATAGGGTGGAGAAGAATGCTTTGTGGAGAAGAGTCATTAATGCTATCCACGGATCGCCGAGAAGATGGGATGTTTTTCCTTGAAATAAAGCGCTCTCGGGTACGTGGAAAAATCTTGTTTCAGTTGGTTTCCGGTTGAAAGTGCAAGGTTTATTATTCGTGAATATGATCCGTGGGGTGGTGGGTGATGGTAAATCTATAAAATTCTGGACCGACCTGTGGTTATCTTGTGAACCATTAAAGAATATATACCCAACCTTGTTTCGTCTTGAGAAGAATAAACACTGTTACATTTCGGATAGAATTGTTAATGGTGAAGTGGCTGGGCCGATTAGGTGGGAATGGAAGGCTTACCCTCAATCGGTTAATGAAGTCCAAGATGTGGTGGCTTGTCACAGGCTTATTTCGAATGTCAGGTTGTGTGATAATGAGGATGGGTGGCTTTGGGGAGTATGGCAATAATAAAGAGTATACGGTCAAGGCGTCCTGTGGGTGGTTAGCTAGCGGCTCTAGAGGTGATCCAATTGATTATGTTCGGTGGAGTAAATGGCTTCCGAGCAAATGCAATATCTTTTTGTGGAGAGCTAATATGGATAGGATCCCGAATAAATGTGCGCTTCAAAGAAGGAACATTTTTATGGGGATAATGCTTGTGTCTTTTGTGATGAGATGGAAGAGACTACAGATCATGTTTTTAAGGCATGCAGAATGGCGGAGGGGGTATGGAGTGGTATCGCTAATTGGTGTAAATTACCTCCTATATTTGCTTTTTCGTTTAAAGATTTGTTCCAAAGTGTCGAGCAGATGGGGGTTAATAAGCCGACGAGGGAGATTATCCATGGTATTTTCATTCTAGCATGTTGGAGGATATGAAAAGCAAGGAATGATAAGGTGTTTTGGGATACTGACACGGGTATTACAAAGATAATCTCAGAAGTAAAATCCTTGGGTTATCTTTGGCTTAGGAGTAGGTTCAAAAAGGGGGTTCTTGATTGGAAGGGTTGGTGTAGCTTTAATGTTGATATGATGTAATTGTTTGTTTGCGGCTCCTCTCCGTCTTGAAGAGTTGTTTCGCTTTGTTTTAATGAAGTTTGCGTTTCAAAATATATATATATTATATTTACTTATTTTTTTATATATGTAAATCATTTTTGATATCTTAAATAGTTAAATGTCTTGTTTTTTTCATCAAATTGCTCATATAGTCATCTCTTAAATCATTCTAAACATTATAATGTGCTAGCATGATCGTATTTATAATTATAAATTACTAGAATCGGAAATCTTATAAGTTCCAAAAAGAATAATCGAAGCGTCGTAACATGTTTTAGTAAACTCATATCTAGTTCGTTCATCAAATTCTTTATCTTAAAAAAGACATAATATATCGTTTACTCGTAATTTCGCATACCAAACTAGACTCGTAATAGACGTCTCGACATGCGATACCTTAGTTTAAACTGTGCCTCGGTGTATTTTGGTACGGCAAAATAATCATCTATTAGCCGAATATTGCCTCCCTCGCGATCACGTGCCACATATCTTTTTTTAGATGTTGCTGTGTCTTCATCTGCAGCTCGCTTGGCAAGGTCCATGAGAAACTCAACGCTACTATCGGTTGAGTGTAAAATCGGGTGCACTTCGAATGGGAGAATGAAAACTTGATCATCTTCGACGTCAATGTCACTCATTTTTTTTAAAGTATGAAGATAATTTCTATTTTTTATAGTAAACCGTGACATTGTTTTGTGTGTGTATATATATATATATATATATATATATATAATTATATATAGCCATTTGATAAAAATGGTCACAAAATATGACCGTTTGAAAATAATTAAAAATGTCAAATTAATATTAACGATCAAAAATGAAATTAAAAAACATATAAATTCGACCGTTGCATTTACTACACCACTTTACGAGCCCTTTAACTAGAACCAAATTTTGGTTCACGGAATCACTACCATCATGGGTGGCGACAGTGTTATTGTGCTGATAGTGAGGTACCCGAGACCATTTCTTGTTACGCCGCGTCCCCCAGACTACAACAGATAACACTAAAAAAATTTCTTATGTCACCCGGCTTTAGTATCGAACGCTTGGGTCCAAAATAAACCAAATACCCTATAATCTATTTCGATTGGGTCAAATATTCTGATTGACTGAAATTAAGAAGATAAATTAATCTAAAGGTATTTAGGATTCATACACCCTCTATTTAGGATTCATACACCCTGGCCCACATCACATACCTATAAGAGGCTGCCACATACCTCAAAATGTGATGTTACACCCCAGAATGTGACGTCACAGGGTGTATGAATCCTAGAACCCTAATCTAAACTAGCTATCGTACAATGTTCGGTATGCTTTAAGCAACACAAGGTTATTATAGAATAATGTGTGTGGTAGGGGAAGGAGTACAACATGCGATGCGATCTGATTGGTGGCTTGTAGGCTACTCTGTTCGGATACAAAGAATCTAAAGATTTAATCCGAGAAGATAACTTATCATCACCCACCAAGTGGCCATGCTATCAGCTTTTGTTCTATAATAATATTTATTATTATTTTTAAGAGATTAAAATATTAGACATATTAAATATTTTGGGTAGTTGCAAAACATTCTATTCTAACGATATTTATAGATATGGTGCAAAATAATAAAATAATATACATTAAGACCAGAAAGTATGTACGGACTTTTAATAAATACGTAGTAATATATAAGCATAACTTCAAAAATTAAGATAACAAATATACTAGATGACGTCAGTATAACCCTTCTAACATGAAACTATGAAAGTAGTCACGGTAAAAAGTTAAAAAAAAAAAACAAAAAACATGTTGATTAGTTGAATATGCATTATTAGGATTTAAAAGTAACGTGTAGTTTTTAAGCCTATTACTCATTCATTGGGTTACAAAAACAAGTAAAGTAGTACGATGTAAATTTGCATAGAAGTAAGTTTATCCTCAAGCAAAGCATATCATGTTTGAAGTTTGTATGAAGCGCGACATGTTATGAAGCAAACATGTAAAGTACGAAGGTTTGCATATTTTCAATAAGTTTTCTAATTCATATGTAATAATAAACAAATAATGAAAGCATGGTACATATGAAGTTTGAAATCATGCGAATTCAAAATACGTTGCACTTGAACGAAAAGCAAGATTAGATTAAAGAAGCTATATTGATTGCGAATAAATCACACATGTATGCTAATGATATGATATATCTTGTTGTATTATAAAGCAAGGTTAATTATATCAAAATATAATGAGTTAAACACCTATTATAACTGTGTGTAACATACTAAGGGGTTGTTTGGTAGCCTCTTAACCATTTAGGTCTGAATCATTCAGCATTCAGACTGTTTGTTTCAGCATTTGAATGGAATGATTAAGTGCTGAACCATTAAGCTAATAAGAGATGCTGAATGATTCAGCTTTTAACCATTCAGAGTCTCTTAACCATTCAGACCATATTAATAATTCAACACTTAATCAACCAAACAGCCCCTAAATTTATCATCATGTATCGAACTCAAATTTGTATAGTTTTATAAATTAACCGACAATTTACTTACGTGTCACAAGTACTTGTGATTATGTGTATCCATATATTATTAATTTACATGCATACGGTTATAAAATATACTACTAATAATAAAAATAATAGGCCTATAACCCTTATAGGTATGATTAGTAAAGTTATTTCTAAAATACTAACTAATCGTATCAAAAAGGTAATGGTAATGGGCCACATCATCTCGGAAACGCAATCGGCTTTTTTATCGGATCGTTTAATTCTTGATGGTCCTCTTATGGTTAATGAAGTTATAGCATGTTTGAAAAAGAGACATAAGAAAGCTTTTTTATTAAAAATTGATTTTGAAAAGGCCTACGACAATGTTAATTGGAATTTCTTGATTTCCATTATGTCTCAAATGGGATTTCCTACGAAGTGGTGTGAATGGATCAAGTGTATTTGTTCTTCTTCAAGAGCTACGGTCCTTGTCAATGGGTCTCCTACGTTTGAATTTCAATGTCAAAAGGGCTTGCGGCAAGGTGATCCGCTTTTGTGACACCCCAGGAACACACCTCATCAGGGACGATGAGACTCTAACAGGGGGTGAATGTGACACCCCAGGAAAATCTCACATCGGCTGTGGCCAGGAGAGATCCTTGGTTCATAAGTAATGTCTTGCCTCTTAAATCACCAACACGTTTTGGGGCTTAATGTTAGTGGATGAGAGGAGAACTCCACAGTTAAGCGTGCTCAGGTGGGAGAAATTTTAGGATGGGTGACCTCCTGGGAAGTCTCCACTTGGGCAACCAAAAACAAATCCGTGAGCTCTGGATGGGCAAAGCGGACAATATTGGTGATGAGAGGGGCGGGGTGTTACAGATGGTATCAGAGCCACTCCTGTGCCGTTCGGGATGGTGGGTGCACACCTCATCAGGGACGATGAGACTCTAACAGGGGGTGAATGTGACACCCCAGGAAAATCTCACATCGGCTGTGGCCAGGAGAGATCCTTGGTTCATAAGTAATGTCTTGCCTCTTAAATCACCAACACGTTTTGGGGCTTAATGTTAGTGGATGAGAGGAGAACTCCACAGTTAAGCGTGCTCAGGTGGGAGAAATTTTAGGATGGGTGACCTCCTGGGAAGTCTCCACTTGGGCAACCAAAAACAAATCCGTGAGCTCTGGATGGGCAAAGCGGACAATATTGGTGATGAGAGGGGCGGGGTGTTACAGATGGTATCAGAGCCACTCCTGTGCCGTTCGGGATGGTGGGTGCACACCTCATCAGGGACGATGAGACTCTAACAGGGGGTGAATGTGACACCCCAGGAAAATCTCACATCGGCTGTGGCCAGGAGAGATCCTTGGTTCATAAGTAATGTCTTGCCTCTTAAATCACCAACGCGTTTTGGGGCTTAATGTTAGTGGATGAGAGGAACTCCACAGTTTAGCGTGCTCAGGTGGGAGAAATTTTAGGATGGGTGACCTCCAGGGAAGTCTCCACTTGGGAAACCAAAAACAAATCCGTGAGCTCTGGATGGGCAAAGCGGACAATATTGGTGATGAGAGGGGCGGGGTGTTACAGCTTTCGCCTTTTCTCTTTTTGATTGTGATGGAAGCTTTATCATGGATGCTTGACAAAGCTAAGGACCTTGAAGTTTTTAAAGGTATTACTTTTTCTAGTAAGGAGGTCGCTTTAAATCATCTTTTTTATGCGGATGATGCTTTAATAATGGGAGAGTGGTCATATGATAATATCAAGAGTATTGCTAGAATTCTGCGCGTCTTCTATTTGTGTTCGGGTCTTCGGATTAATCTTCATAAATCTAATATCTATGGTATTTGTACTGAGGATGACGAGTTGGATAATATGTTGGAGTACCTAGGGTGTAAGAGAGGATATCTCCCTTTTACTTACCTTGGTATCCAAGTGGGGGCAAAAATGACACGTATCAAGAGTTGGGAGCCGGTCGTTGACACTATCCGGAATCGTTTGGCATCGTGGAAAGTAAGGCATTTGTCTATAGGCGGGCGATTAATTTTGATAAAATCGGTTCTTTAAAGTCTTCCGGTTTATTATCTTTCTTTATATAAAGCCCCTAAAGCCGTGTTGGATTCTATTGAGGCGATTATGAGACGGTTTCTTTGGGCTGGTCCTAACATTGAGAATAAAATTTCATGGGTCGCATGGGATGTTATAACGACACCAAAGACCAAAGGTGGTTTGGGCATATCCAAGATTCAAGATGTCAATAACGCTTTATTGTTAAAATGGACTTGGAGGTTCAAAAACGAAGGTTGTAAACTTTGGAAAAAGATCATTATGGGGTTTCATGGTTCGAGTAGACCTTGGTCTTTTTTGCCTTGTAGTGCCTCGTCTAGCGGGTGTTGGAAATATATTGTTAAAGTCGGTGATTATAAGCTCTTCAATGGTAGATCGCTTAATTCGTATTTCAGCGGGAATCTTGGTGATGGAAGGTTTATTAATTTCTGGGGCGATCATTGGTTATTAGATGCGCTACTTCGTATTTGATATTCTAATCTTTTCCAGCTCGAGAAGAACAAGTGGGTTAAGGTTTGTGATAGGCTGTAGTGCGTGAATAATGTTAAACAATTGACGTGGGACTGGAAGTCCAATCCAGCCACGTACGATCAGGTAGGGGAGTTGTTTGATCTACTCAACCATATTCATAACTATGAGTGGCGTGGTGGAGTAGATTGTTGGAAATGGACCGAGGAAAAAGACGAGCGATTAACAGTTGCGTCGGCCAAAAAACTAATGTCAAGCAATGACTCGGCTGATGGTAGCCTTACGATTTGGTGGAAAGGTTGGGTGCCGCTGAAGTGTAGTATTTTGGTTTGGAGGATACTTAGGAACCGGATTCCTACCGTTGATGAATTAATGAAGCGAGGAGTTAATATTCACAACACCAATTGCAGCCTTTGTCGATTAGATACCGAGACAACGTTACATCTTTTTACCGGATGTAACTATTCGAATGAAGTTTGGTATCGTATAGAAAAATGGTGTAAGCTTCCTCACAATTTTTTGTTTGATATCCCGAATATCCTTCAAATGTCGGAGTCGCAATCTCTTTCTAAGAAGTCGAAATACATTTTAAGAGGTATTGTTTACACTTCTATGTGGATGATTTGGAACGAAAGAAATGAACGGGTTTTCAACAATAAGATGCGGCAGCCGATTCAAATTGTGGAGAACATCAAAGCGACGGCCTATTTTTGGATTCGTAATAGGTCTAGGTGGAAATATATTGAATGGAAAACTTGGTGTATTTTCCCTTTGGATTGATGTAATTTTGGCGTGTTTTCTCGCTAAGTCCTTACTTTGAGGTCCTGCGAGTTTATGTTTAATGAAGTTTTCTTTTAAAAAAAATAATAAAAATAATATTGTTAATAGTTTTATTTTCTTAAATAACTAAAACGCAAAAACAAAAAATAATAATAAGTGCAAAGATAAATTAAACAAATATCAAATTATAAAATTATAAAATTTATGGATTTCATAAATTAAAGAATGATTTTCAACTTTTACACACAATGACAATATGTTGTATGTGGATGATACATTATGTTTCTTCGAAGTTATATGAAATATGTTCATTTTCATTTGTTACACGCAATAACAATACGTGTGTGTGGATGATACATTATGTTGTTTCTAAGTTATATGAAATATAACCACCTCTACATTTTTATTTGCGAATGTAAGTGACTTCTAATGTCAGATACATCTTGTAAACCGCAAAACATAATATTTTTAATATAACCACCTCTACATTTTTATTTGGGTCATTTTAGAAACCCTAAATTTAAACGGATGTACATGTTAATAAGGGTCACGTTATCTTACACAGTGTAATAAAAATGAGAACGGTAAGAAGAATACAAAAAATACAATAGATCATTAAATATGACACAATAAACCACACAATATAACACAATGCATTGTAAAAATGATATAATGATAAAAATAAGAAAAATACACATTGCTATATAAAAGACACAATGATATATCGTAATAAAAACTACAAGTTAAAAATCCAAAAAAGCAAAAATCTAAAAACCAAAATCGTAGGGTTGGATGAGACGGTTCCAACACCGCTTAAATGAGTTCAATCAGAGTCCGCTTGATACCTGATCGCGTGTCGAGTGCTAATAAAAAAATATTTTAAAAACAACTCCTTAGCTACAAGCACTGCAGTATAGGGAGTAGGGTTGTCGAACCACTAGGAGTCTGTGGTTAGTGTTAATAGCAATTTTTAATTATAATAATAGAAAAACTAATAGAATTATGAAGATTAAACTAAGGTGCTGCTTTGCTTGCAAGAAAAGATTGTTGAAAGTTTGACTAAAAACAATAATATAAAGAAAACGGTCACTCCGGGTTTCTGATTCGGTAATTATCAAATGAATTTTGTTAATACCCTATCTAGGAAATCACATAGATATGACTTTGTTTAAGTTGTTCGACCCAATTCAGCTATCATAACATTAATTGCAATGTTAAATTAATCCTAGTGCAAGAAAACCAAGATACGATAACAAAATGCAATAATATTAATTAACCAAACTGTCTAGATCAGTCAAACATACAATCAGACGCAAAGAACTTTAAGGTGTTCACAAAATCTGATCCAAATAATGAGTATCAAACAAAAAAACAATTGATAAAATACCCAAATCGTTCACTCGGAGAGAACCGCGAAAGGATTAGCCGCACATATTCATAATTTCAGCTTTAAAACTTGTTCTGGATTGATCTGGGATCAACTGGAATGAAAGGATCTGTCAAAGGTGCTCCAAATCGTCACTTTTCAGCTCTGGAAGTCGACCTCCTTTTGTTTATGCAGTTGATTGGGTTTTTACCAAGAAAATGGGCTTTTTGTGGGTCTGGAAAGTATTAGAGACCCATGAATAAGTATCTCTGAAATTAGAGGGTCTCTAACAACTCAAAATGTCGCGAGGGTATCAACAGTAATTACCACAATTCATTAAGGGTAAAATCGTCATTTTTTTCTATTTTATTTCATAGAGACCCGCGAATAACCTAATACGAAATTAGAGGGTCTCTAATTTAAGTTCTTCTAGAATTGTTTCTTTTTCAATTTCCAATTTCATCGAGTGCTCGTCTCCTCTCCAACCAAGCTCCTTTTTATTCATTTTAGCCCCCAAACACCTGTTGAACACCAACACATAAATACATATCTAAGACTCACTATAAACGAATGATAAACGATTAAAAACGATACAAAACTAATATATAAATGTGATGCATTTGGCAACACATCAATACCCTTCCTACGACTTCCTATTTTTCTTTAACTGTATATTTGATTCTAACCCTACATGTTAAACCATATATTAAATGAGTTGCATTCGAGTTAATACATATACTAAACAAGACATATTTGGGTTGACGAGTTTAATGAACGAGCTACATTAACCAACCAAAATCAAATTATCATAGGTTGGTTGGTGTAGTTTAAAGCCCTCATGCTAGTCATTACGGAACATAAGCGGGGAGCTTTAACATTAACTAGCATGGTGTAGGTTAGCTAATCATTAAAAAGAAAAAAAAATGTGATTGTTGCTTTGCATATGGCCCACTACTTTCTCCCTCACACCCTTTAAATTTCTCCCTCTCGGAGCATTCAGCATTTGCAGCAGCTCCCCCATTTTTCTGAGAGTGTGTCCCTCAAATTATATGGGGTGGGTGTAAGTGGTTTTAGTGAAGAAAATGGGGAATCTACTGTTTATCGGTATGTTTGGTGTAATTTGGGAATCTTTTGGGGAAAACCAGAAATTGTATTTATTGTTTAATATTTGTTGCAAGTGGTTGTGAGTGAAGGAGAGAGAAAATGTAATGATTCTTAATGTAATATGTGGTTATGAGTAAATGGGGATGAGGAAGCTGATGTGAATGCTCTCACACCCCTAAAAGGGGTCGAAACCAATCGTAGCGCCCATGAGGTGGTGCTACGGGTGTTAAAGGCTTTAAGTGACTGACATGGAAGAGTGTGTCAATCTGTAACATCGCAAAATTTTCCCCCAAATTTTTATACGTAAAAGCCTTGTTTTATACACCTTTATCATCCCTAACACACACACACTTATATATATATATATATATGTATATATATGTAATGATAATAATAATAATAATAATAATAATAATAATAATAATAATAATAACTATAATGATAATAATACTAACTTTTGCAAAGTTAAACCCACCCCTATTATTATTAAACCTTAAGCCCACCTATCCTTTATAAAAAAAAAAAAAAAAAAAAATCGAAGCCCAAACAAAACAATCCAAGCCCAAAGAGCCGGCCCAAATCCAACTTGTTTACCTTCTTCTCCACTGCTGTTTTTCATTTACGCAGATCTGAGTTGTTGACTCGGTCAAACCTCTTTGACCACAATAATTAAATGGAGAATGGAAACTAATCAAGACAATAACGTGATTGAAGCTTAATGGATCCCTAATACGCGTAATGACTCAGTCAAATGACGTGTTTGACCGTATTTTGGTCAAGAATTAAAAACTTTCCTCTAAATGATTTCTGTATAAATAAATCCTTTCTAGACAATGTAACCACGCCGAGAAACACACACATACACTCAATTTTTCTTTTCTTTCGTTGTTGTTCGTGGATTTGGACGATTTTGACGAATTGTTTGACTTGCGAATTGGAAAGCAAATCGTTAGGTATGATGCTAATTCTTGTTGTCTATAGTTTATTCGGCATCTATAAACCATTAACGCCATGGTTAATTGTGGTTTATTGCGTTTTGTTATTGATTAGTAATCTAGGGTTCATACATTCATATTTGGGGAAGATGACTTGCTAAGGCCCTGCTTAAAAATATTTTGAAAACAAATATTAACACAAACCTGATACAAATCAGTTGGTAATGCTCAGTAACTTTAAAACATGAACCGGCCAGACGGCACGGGTTCGAGTCCCCTCACAACCATTTTATTTTTCCTTCTTTTAAATTGAATATAAATTAGATTTCTATTATTGTATATAATTATAATAATCAGGAAACTAATCGTTCTCAGGGTCCAGACCAGTTGGTCTGGGCTTGTGATTTAAAACACACAAACCGGCCAAGGGCCCGGGTTCGAATCTCGGCACCAACAAACATTCTATTTAATTAAACATATATATATATATATATATATTCCTTTATTTTTTTTTAAATTTCATTTTAAATACTATAACTCTTTTATAAATTATACAAAAATTATATTATGTTAATCTAGTGAAAAAGTTTAACATACAATTTTTAGTTTTCAAAAATTTATTTATTTAGTATATATAATAAATAAATCAATTTTATTCTATTTTATTTATAAAATTCTATAAAAATATCAAAACAATTTTATAAATTTCCACAAAAATTATTCTGAGTTTTTATAACAATAAACTTTTCTGAAATGATTTTTTATTTCTGAAAAATCATTTAATTACTATTTTTAATCAATTTTTGTTAGTTTTAATCATAATTAAATCATAATAAATCCAATTTTTAATATTTTTGCATCAAAATTTTATACAAATTATTTCTGATTATTTGGAACAGAAATATAATTTTTAAACTAATAATTCTTTAATTTTAGTATTTTTAAATATTAAAGTTAAATTCTGACAATTTGTAATAAATAGATTTAATATTCTATTTTAAAGAAAATAATTTTATAAAAATTATTTTTATACTTTAAACTTATTATTGTGACCATCTTAAATTCAAATTTTGTAAAAAGATTTTTGTCTATTTATTTACTAAATTCTCTCAATTATCAAACATTTTTATTATTATTAATCAAACGAGCATTTATCCCCAATTTGAGGCCCTAGAACATATACATTTGTGGATAGACTTAGACATATTTATTACCTTATTATAGGGTGATATTTGGCATTGTTGGGCAACACATATTCTATACCATGAGACTTAACATTTTAAGGTGAGTTTACATAGCCCATTTTTCTGTTTACATTTTTGGGGTGAAACATGTTTAAACATTTTATACACTATCATTTACTCATTCTTACATTGTTGAAACTTATGATTCAATTATAAACATTTTATACACTATCATTTACTCATTCTATCATTTGACTGTAACAAAAAGACACAGTACAATCATTAACATTGATCAAGCCGTCTGTTTAGATTATAGCGCTATAGGTCTGACAAACCCATCCCCCCGCATAAATTCAGGGATGATCGATAACAGTAACAACATTTAACTAACTTTCGAGTTAGTCATCAGTCGACACAAGGTTTGGTTGTACAAAGACGCATTGTTACATGTCGGTATCATACTCTATCATCATACAACTGTGAATGTTGTACAAACTATTGTTATCAAGTATTTACAAAAACCTATGTATTCTCACCAACTTTTGTTGACCCAAAATATCTTCAAACTTAACATGTTTCAGGTTCTACTTGCTTGAAGATTTGAATTAATGCTTGAAGACGTGTGCATAGTTTTATTCAATTTGATGTACGAATTCTTGTAGAACAATTGTATGTAATTTATTTAAATCATATAATGAAATTTGTTATTTACCATGAGCTACTGAACAATCATCAATACGTGACATCTCGATGTTTCCGCCATCGGTTGGGGTGTTACAGATTGGTATCAGAGCCATGGTTATAGGGAATTAGGTTATTAGAAAAATAATCTAGTCTATAACCATAGGATTTAACCAGTACTTGCTTCTTTTTACTTGCTATTCTCTATCTCCCTCCTACTTCTTATCCTTACTTTCATCCTTACAAGAAGGTTGCTCTCCATCACTGGATCTACTCTTAGACTAATAAGACAAAATCCTCAGGTTTAACCTGAACCACCTTGAGATCTCGTCGAAGTTCTAGATTTTAATAACGAACACGTGCAATCTGGAAGGGTGAACGCCTGTATTCTGAGTCTTCTGTCTAGGCTGGCATTGCACATATATCCCAATCAGACGAGGGACCCGGATGCCTACCTGGGAATTCTCGGGATGAGTGTTCACTTATAGGCTAAAGCATGTCTTCATATGTTATTAGAATTTAGAATCTTTGATAAGTCAACGTTTTCGTTTATTCGTTTTAATGAATAAATGATTACATTCCTTATATAAACTCATTCATTTCATTGTGTCTCTCACAGATCATGCCTCCACGTCGCAGTACTCGCAATAACAATGGTGGTAATCATGAGGAAGGAAATAGCAACACCCACGACAACCATAACAACAACAACAACAACAACAACAACAATGGCATTGATGCCCAACTGGCTGCGATCATTTCCCAACAAATGGCACAGCAGATCGCGACTCTGGTTCCTAACTTATTGGCTCAAGTCATACAGATGAACGGTAATGGAAACGGCAACGGCAACGGAAACGGTAATGGAAACCACCATGGAAACGGGAATGGTCTCCCAGCTTGCACTCTTAAGCACTTTAATTCCTGTAATCCCCCTAAGTTTAGTGGTGAAGAAGGAGCTACAGGACTCCTACAATGGTTTGAGGGTATTGAGAATACCTTCATCAACAGTGAATGCCCCGACAACTTCAAGGTTCGTTACGCCATGAGTGTTCTCCACCAACGAGCACTCACTTGGTGGAATGAAGAAAAGCGCACCCGTGGGGCTGAAGTTGCTCTTGCTATGACCTGGGATCAAGTCAAGGAGATAATGAAAGATGAATTTTGCCCACGTAACGAGGTCAAGAAATTAGAAGACGAGTTCCACACACTTGCTCAGGATAGTGGGGAAAACCTTGCTTATAATACCCGCTTCCATGAGCTCAGTCTGTTATTACCCCATAAGGTCACTCCGCTACCTGTAGCCATCGAAAAGTATATCGGTGGTTTGCCCATGCAAATACAAGACACGGTATAGGGAAGGAACCCTGCTACCCTTGAAGAGGCCAAGCGTTTAGCAACTACCTTAACTGACAATCACGTAAAGAACGGGACCTTAGTTCGGAAAGGCAATAAAGCAAATATTGTAGCCGCGGTAACTACTGAAAACCAGAAGCGTAAGGCCAGGGATCCTGATGTCAACCTCACTACACAAGCTTCTAATAAGAAACCCTATATAGGAAACTATCCATTGTGTAACACATGCAGCCGACATCATCCCACTGCTTCAGCGTGTCGCTTGTGCACCAATTGTGGAAAGTATGGCCACCTGGTCAACACGTGTCGTGAGACCCCAAATCCTTATGCCAACCAACCCACCAACCCTGCTCTGGCTGCTAATCCTAATCGATACAACTATGGTCAATGCTATGAATGTGGAGACCCAAATCACTTCCGTAACCGATGCCCTAAACTAAACAGGGATCAAGACCCTCCAGCTACCTAACAGCAAGTCTCACCATTTGACTATTGGTTGCTTTTATTCTATGTATTGACTCTATTTGAGTAATAAATTCTAGTATTGAAATTTGTCTACATGGTATAATCACAATGCATGTTTGTTTGAATATGAACCAATTATCTAAACTCATACTGTGCTTGTTATACTTATAAACTTCCTTGCATAAACATGTTATCAATTTGCAATCTATGTGTATAATAAATGTCATTATGCCTTTTCAACAGTCGGGAGAGGCCCTACAACCTGCTCCACGACTGGTGGAGGCTATCAAACCTACTCAACGATTGGTAGAGGTCATTATGCCTTTTCAACAGTCGGGAGAGGCCCTACAACCTACTCCACGACTGGTGGAGGCTATCGGACCTGCTCAACAATCGGTGTAGTCATAGAAGGACGCAAAATTTTAATGTAAGGTAAATTGGTGATTGCGGTCCGGAACGTAATCATGAATTTACAGGCACATTAAGGTAGTGTGAAATTCTATCAAGGTTATACACTCTAGATATCTAATAGTTCATTTAGTCAATCAACTCACACATAACACGCCTCTTATCAATACTATTCGAGACAGATTATTCTATTCATGTCATGCCTTAACATAAAATTTTCCAGGTCACACTTGTCCTAATTTCTACCCAACCTCCTTCAACCCTGCGTTTTCAATAAACTTCGGGACGAAGTTTCCAAAAGTAGGGGAGACTGTAACATCGCAAAATTTTCCCCCAAATTTTTATACGTAAAAGCCTTGTTTTATACACCTTTATCATCCCTAACACACACACTTATATATATATATATGTATATATATGTAATGATAATAATAATAATAATAATAATAATAATAATAATAATAATAACTATAATGATAATAATACTAACTTTTGCAAAGTTAAACCCACCCCTATTATTATTAAACCTTAAGCCCACCTATCCTTTATAAAAAAAAAAAAAAAAAAAGTCGGAGCCCAAACAAAACAAAACAATCCAAGCCCAAAGAGCCGGCCCAAATCCAACTTGTTTACCTTCTTCTCCACTGCTGTTTTTCATTTACGCTGATCTGAGTTGTTGACTCGGTCAAACCTCTTTGACCACAATAATTAAATGGAGAATGGAAACTAATCAAGACAATAACGTGATTGAAGCTTAATGGATCCCTAATACGCGTAATGACTCAGTCAAATGACGTGTTTGACCGTATTTTGGTCAAGAATTAAAAACTTTCCTCTAAATGATTTCTGTATAAATAAATCCTTTCTAGACAATGTAACCACGCCGAGAAACACACACATACACTCAATTTTTCTTTTCTTTCGTTGTTGTTCGTGGATTTGGACGATTTTGACGAATTGTTTGACTTGCGAATTGGAAAGCAAATCGTTAGGTATGATGCTAATTCTTGTTGTCTATAGTTTATTCGACATCTATAAACCATTAACCCCATGGTTAATTGTGGTTTATTGCGTTTTGTTATTGATTAGTAATCTAGGGTTCATACATTCATATTTGGGGAAGATGACTTGCTAAGGCCCTGCTTAAAAATATTTTGAAAACAAATATTAACACAAACCTGATACAGATCAGTTGGTAATGCTCAGTAACTTTAAAACATGAACCGGCCAGACGGCATGGGTTCGAGTCCCCTCACAACCATTTTATTTTTCCTTCTTTTAAATTGAATATAAATTAGTTTTCTATTATTGTATATAATTATAATAATCAGGAAACTAATTGTTCTCAGGGTCCAGACCAGTTGGTCTGGGCTTGTGATTTAAAACACACGAACCGGCCAAGGGTCCGGGTTCGAATCTCGGCACCAACAAACATTCTTTTTAATTAAACATATATATATATATATATATATTCCTTTATTTTTTTTTTAAATTTCATTTTAAATACTAAAACTCTTTTATAAATTATACAAAAATTATATTATGTTAATCTAGTGAAAAAGTTTAACATACAATTTTTAGTTTTCAAAAATTTATTTATTTAGTATATATAATAAATAAATCAATTTTATTCTATTTTATTTATAAAATTCTATAAAAATATCAAAACAATTTTATAAATTTCCACAAAAATTATTCTTAGTTTTTATAACAATAAAATTTTCTGAAATGATTTTTTATTTCTGAAAAATCATTTAATTACTATTTTTAATCAATTTTTGTTAGTTTTAATCATAATTAAATCATAATAAATCCAATTTTTAATATTTTTGCATCAAAATTTTATACAAATTATTTCTGATTATTTGGAACAGAAATATAATTTTTAAACTAATAATTCTTTAATTTTAGTATTTTTAAATATTAAAGTTAAATTCTGACAATTTGTAATAAATAGATTTAATATTCTATTTTAAAGAAAATAATTTTATAAAAATTATTTTTATACTTTAAACTTATTATTGTGACCATCTTAAATTCAAATTTTGTAAAAAGATTTTTGTCTATTTATTTACTAAATTCTCTCAATTATCAAACATTTTTATTATTATTAATCAAACGAGCATTTATCCCCAATTTGAGGCCCTAGAACATATACATTTGTGGATAGACTTAGACATATTTATTACCTTATTATAGGGTGATATTTGGCATTGTTGGGCAACACATATTCTATACCACGAGACTTAACATTTTAAGGTGAGTTTACATAGCCCCTTTTTCTGTTTACATTTTTGGGGTGAAACATGTTTAAACATTTTATACACTATCATTTACTCATTCTATCATTTGACTGTAACAAAAAGACACAGTACAATCATTAACATTGATCAAGCCGTCTGTTTAGATTATAGCGCTATAGGTCTGACAAACCCATCCCCCCGCATAAATTCAGGGATGACCGATAACAGAAACAACATTTAACTAACTTTCGAGTTAGTCATCAGTCGACACAAGGTTTGGTTGTATAAAGACGCATTGTTACATGTCGGTATCATACTCTATCATCATACAACTGTGAATGTTGTACAAACTATTGTTATCAAGTATTTACAAAAACCTATGTATTCTCACCAACTTTTGTTGACCCAAAATATCTTCAAACTTAACATGTTTCAGGTTCTACTTGCTTGAAGATTTGAATTAATGCTTGAAGACGTGTGCATAGTTTTATTCAATTTGATGTACGAATTCTTGTAGAACAATTGTATGTAATTTATTTAAATCATATACGAATTCTCGATGTTTCCGCCATCGGTTGGGGTGTTACACAATCCACACCCCCCAACCTTTGTCTTGTTTTGAGGACATATAAGAACTTATCATCTTATAGAATTACAAGAATATAATAAAGAGGTATTGGATTTTAATAATCTAAATTTTAAATTTTGCCTCGTTAGTCGGAAATAATTTGTATTTAAGAGATTCCCTACAAAAGTCTCAACTTTTAGACAAATTTTCTATAGGAAACTTTTTTTAACTGATGACTAACCCAGTTAATAAGTGATGACATGGATTATAACTTGACATGCTGACGTGCTAAAATTTGAACTATTAAAATCCAATACCCCTATAATAATAAATGTAATATTTCAAGATTCCAGATGCTAAACAAGATACTCATTGAGAAAACAAGACGATATCCATATCCTTTCTTTACACTTTTGTTATTTCACTTCAGTTTAATACAAGTTGGTAAAGATGATGCATCGTTTCTTTATATATAGATTATCTCCCTAGAGGTTCTGAGGATACACAAATTTAATATGAAGAGACAAAATATCATCATCATCATACTTAGTTAATCCCATCTATAGCAAAACTAAGGTAAGGTCTGAGAAGGGTAAGATGTAGACAGCTTTACCTCTACCCCTAAGAATAGGGAGGTTGCTTCCAGTGAGACCCCCGGCTCGATGTGGTTTGGTATCAAGCCTTGGACATAAGGGACAAAACACTTAGCAATCGGAACAAACCCGATTGGTGCATGTATCCCTTTGTCTTTTGGCTATCAACGCCACCACATGATGCATGATTAACTGTCCATCGTTTTTAACGTTATTTTCACGAAATTAGTAAAATAACGTTAAAACTCGTGCAACTTTACCCCCCTGATTATATTTGCACACCATGAATGGGGCGATATGAAGAGACAAAATATGTATACCGTAAAATGAATGTCATTTTTTCAAAAATAAAAATTGTATAGGATCAATACTCGATAACTCATAAAACTTACTTATAATTATACGGGTGCACTTTTTTATTTTTATAGTTAAGATTGTATATGAAAGGTATATATTAGATGTGTGTATATATAATTATATACACATGTTGATGATGAAACTTGTATGTGTAACAATATTTACATGCTTCAAAGGCTTCTTTTCTTAATATCACACAATCCAATAACCATGCACATTACGTACTTAATTAGCAATGATATGTCATCAACTTTGTTGTTGTAAAATAAAATACCTTGAATTAGCGGTAAGTATTACATAGTTTTAAAAGTTTGAACAACCCAATTCATGATGAGAGCTGTATGTTGTGAAAGCTCATTAAACTCATTAACCATGTTGCAATGCACTGGGTACATCCAAACCATTGACTTTAAATCTCCTCGTATATTATTTTGTTCTTTATACAGCGAAGTTATCTATGGTCAAAAGATCTTTGAACATATCGGTGTAATAACTAACAAAGCACACATTCATTTCTGCTTATAAAAAAAATAAAACAAAAGCATTATAAGCAAGTGAAATTAACATAAACATATATGTTTGTTCTTTTGTTGTAGGTATCATCATCATATGTATCAGCCTTCGATTCCATAATGTTATAAAACATGGATCAAGCATATATCAAAAGATTAAGACCTTTTATTACTGAAAGAAAGAAATACTGAAAACCCTAAAACAAGACCTTTTAACCTATTACAAAACAACCTCTCTACAAATGACGCTCACACTCAAGATCATAACCAAACACTAAGGAACGAAAGAGATTCAAGACGAATCAATAACCAGAAACCCTAGGAGATGATCTACAGAGAAGAAAAAGTACAGAGATCAAAAAGTGATCTCGAGACACAATGTGAAGCTATTTATAGCTGAACAACTTGTGCTTCTTTCAACAATCCAATGGATGAGATTGTTTTAATCAGACGGCCAGAAATCATTTGTGTTTCTTCCACGGATCGCCAAATCAGCAACAGATGGGCTGAGTTATGAATGGGCTGAATATGGGCCTTATATATTGAGCCTTATATATTCAGCAAACCTGGGCCTGGACTCCTGGACTTCTACATTCACGTCTTAACTGCTGGGCCTTTTAACAAATGATCATCAATCAGCTTACATGCTCGGCAACTCTAGATCAATCAATTCAATCAATGCTCGGCAACACTCGATCAACACTCGAACAACCTTGATAGATCAACCTACAAAAAAACACTTATGCAACATATAAAAACAAACTGAATTTACCAAAGATATAAGATAAATGACCCTGACCCATACAATATACAAGTTGACCAACTTACACCACCTCTTTTAACACATAACAAATAAGAAATAAAAAGATAACTAAATATGATGAGATCGATGTACAGGCTCAGATATGCAAGGATGGAGACAAAGAAGATGCAAGTTATGCCATCGTTAGCTGGAAATACACGGTTGCATAGTCACAAAATATCGACTTTACCATCCGGATCTAGCCCCGCCAAGACACAGGTCGAATCTTCGATGTCCCCCCATTTTTCTAATCATCGCAGCCTTAAACAACTTTACAAAAGAAGACAACGACAACCACCACCATCAATGATATCGACGCCAGGGTAGCGACGCAAGCACAGAAACCAAAGACACTCAGCTTGTACGTCATCATCAGCAAAGTTGACCTTCACCGCCATAGATGGCCCAGAAAGCAGCCGGCAAAGGCTACACAAATGCACCTCTCAATCGATGCAATTAACAGCAAAAATCAATTCGATTGACCGGAGTTGGAGTTGAAAGATGTTTACCTTCAAAAGTGT
The DNA here is from genome assembly GCA_028751855.1 of Ambrosia trifida. NCBI lineage: Eukaryota > Viridiplantae > Streptophyta > Magnoliopsida > Asterales > Asteraceae > Ambrosia > Ambrosia trifida. The sequence goes on from CM054131.1 coordinate 99,918,219, forward strand.
AACTCAATTTCAATTGACCCGTAGTTGCAGCAAAGATGTTGAAAAAGGATCAACGGTAAAAGTCAGAAGCTTTGTGAACACCCCAATAAGCATAAAACAATTATAATGCATAAATTGCAATACCACAATGCATAAACCACTTAGACCATGTGTAATGGTAGGTTAAATTGGTGTGTTAAAGGGGCGGGCATTCTATGACATGTGGCATGTGGGGCCAATTTGATGGTTGAAAGGGGCATTAAAGAGGCAAGGGGTGTAATGGTGGGTGAAATTTGGTGTGAGGCATTTTTTGACATGTGACATGTGGGTCACATGCCATTTTATATTATTTTTTTAATTTTTAAATAAACAAACTATTATTTAACTTAAATAATTAACTAGATAAACATAAAAAATTACAATAATTCACTAAATTACCTAAAAAATTAAAAAAATTACGAAAAAACATTAATCCTAAAATAAAAAAATACGTAAAATGATAAAGATACAATTCATCTTCCTCGTCAAATTCGTCTTCGTCGTCATTCTCGCCTTCCTCTTCCTCTTCCTCTTCTTCGTCATCCCCGTGCGGAATATATCGAACCGACCATGCATGTTGTATCAAATCCAAGCTAAAGCATTATATGTATCCTCGTTACACACCTCTGGCTAGTTGAGGATTCTCTCCGCCGGTGTCGCTTGTGGCAATTCCGTTGGTGCGTCTGCTACATAATTTTGACACGTTGTCTTTCCTTCGTCTTCTAGAATCATGTTATGCATGATTATACATGCATACATAGCATCTCTCATTTTTTCTTTGGTCCACGCACGAGCCGAATTTCTAATATAATGCCAACGTTGTTGAAGCACCCCAAAGCATCTCTCAATGTCTTTTCGCGAAGACTCTTGCACTTTCTTAAAATATGCTCTTTTTCATCGTACGGATTAGTGAACGTCTTCACGATAATCGAATACTTAGGATATATTCCATCAGCCAAAAAATATCCGTGTGGGTAGTATGTTCCATTAGCATAAAAAGATGTCGTTGGTGCTCTAGCAGAAATGAAATCTTCGAAAAGTGGCGACTGGTGAAAAACGTTTACGTCATTGCATGACCCCGTGACACCAAAGTAAGCCGACCAAACCCAAAGGTAATGTGAAGCCATCGCCTGAAGAATTACCGTTAGCTCTCCCTGGTCACCTCATGTGTGTTGACCTCTCCATGCCGTTGGACAATTATACCACGACCAATGACGACAATCAATGCTCCCAATCATTCCTGGTAAACCATGTTCATTTGAGTGAACCTCATATATCTTTTGTAGATCGTACCAGCTTGGTCGTCTTAGGTAACGCGCCCCGTACAAATGTATTATTCCTTTACAAAATATAACTTTTATAAGAATAAATAAATAAATTTTAAATAACACAAATTAATAAACAAATTATATAAGAAATTGTAGTGTACCTTGACAAAAATGCTCTAAGGTGTCGCGTGTCTTTTCTCGGCCAACTTTAAGTATTCGTCGTTTATGTCGGTCGTGTTACCCGTATCGCCTAAAAACTCTTTGTAATAATAATCCCGTATGGCAGATAAGGAGGTTGGGGAACTCATATTTTTAAAAAATAATTTGGTAAACTTTATAAAATAGTTGGGAAGATGTGTGTGTGTGTTTTTTTTGTTGATATGTGTTTGTTTTAAAAAATGGGATGGATTTATATAAATAATTAATTTTTTTTTACCGCTGCATAAGCCAAACGGCTAGTTTTTTTTTCTGAACCTTTGCCACGTGGCACGTTTTAATTGGGCAAGGGATTTTTTGGCGTACGTGAAATTATTCACGCAGAGGCCTTTAGCGCCCGTTTGGCTAATAAGGGGGCAGTGTTCCGGTGTGAAAGGGGCGCGAAAAGCCCCCTTTAACGCCCATTTGGCTAGCCATTACGGGTGGTCTTACAAATTAATACTATATAAATTAGATTCTTACCAAGTTGACTACATCTGTAAATATACATGTAGTTAGCGGCTTCTTTTATGTAATAGTAGGTTAAAATACATATATACCACGTCATCAGGGTCCGGCTCATCACCCAAGTGATGTGCCTAGGATATTGGTGATGGACCTCCAAGAGGGAAGAAGAAGGGAGAGGGCGTGGAAGAAAAGGGAAGAGGTGGCCCGTCCCTTTCGTCCATGGACTGACATTCTGACACGCCAACCCTCAAGGGGGCGGTGTTGCCGGGCCTTGCTGGCCCTCGACGTCTCCAGGACGTTACCCCACACCAAGCAGCCTTAGGATTTCCATATACTTTCTTGTTATTCTAGTTTTTACATATATTATTACGCTGAACGAAACTAAAAATATAAAAACTAGAAAGTCTAGGATTATTAGATTTTTGTATTTTTATAAGGACAAAGAAAATTAATATTAAAAAAATGTTTACGGATAGGACCCGGGTAGACGAGTATGTATGTTTCAGAGAATCGAGTAATGCATCATCATGTACTCGATCAAGATAACTTTTTAAAAACTAAACTTATACCGGATACATTACCAGATGTTTTAGATTTCATATTTACTTGTCAAAGTTAAGTTCATTTGCCATCTTAGTATGAGAAGGATTAAAAATTGATATGTAGGCATCATTTTTTGGACTTATTCATAATGTTTAAGATTATTTAAGCTAAAATAACACTAAACATAACAATTAAAAACACAAAACAATGTATTTCAGGCTTAAAAACTTAAAACACCTTGCTAAGAACATGTGTTCTAAATTGATGTGTTTTTGCTGTGTGTTTTAGCTATGTTTTAAATTCCATAACTATAATAAATTTCATTGTGTTTTAAATTATTGTGTTCGGTGTTCTTATAGCAAAAAACAACTAAAACATGATACTTACATGTCAATTCTTGATCCTTCTTACACTTCTCACAAAATACCTTTAACTATATATATATATATATATATATATATATATATATATATATATATATTGGATAGTTCAAATGAGAAGAAAAATATCTTGTAAGAAGAAAAGAAACAAATTTTAACCTATAGAAATCTCCTATTTAATAATTGTATTTTATGTTAAATACATTATTAATTTTTGTAACCCCCTAACCTAGTTAAATAAATGAAACTCATAATTGATTTTTAAAATATAATTTATCAAAGCAAAACCAATTTAGAGTAAGGGATAATTTTGATATGTGTAGAATATAATCTCGATATGTGTAGGATAAACATATAATAATCTCGATATATGTAGGACAAATTTTAATATGTGTAGGACAAATGTTTATAGTGTGTAGGATAAAATGTTTTTAATTTCATTATGTCATTTCTTCTTTTTGTTCCCAAATAAAGTTTCTTCTCATTTGATTCTCCCACATAGGGATGACAAAAAAAACCCGAGCCCAACGGGTATACCCGAAACCCGGAGCATTCGGGACGAGTATACCTGATACCCGACGGGTATGGGACGGGCTTGGTATTGGAAAAAAAATATTTCACGGGTATGGTATTAGGTGATACCCGGTCCGATTACCCAAAACTAAATACCCGTCTACCCGAAATATATACCCGAAAACTTTTAAGTTTTATATATGAGTAAACTGCCATTTTCGTCCTTGAGGTTTGGCACTTTTTGCCAGTTTCGTCCAAAAGTTTTTTTTTCTCAACTGGATCCACTAGTTTTCAAATTTTTGCTCATTTCATCCAACTTGTAAACGACGTTAGTTGAACTCAGTTAAATAAGGGGCAATTTTGTCATTTTTATCTTTTAACTTAAGGGCATTTATGTCAATTCATTAGTTTTATCAACTCCATCTATATAAAACCTAAATCAGATCAAAAACCCCAAATCACCATCTTCTTCAAAATCTTCTTCCAAAAACCCTAATAAATCAAAACCCAAAATTGAACCCATCAATGGCATGGACTTATGATCTGAGCAATCATTTCTGCTAATTCCTTCTCATGATCAGACTTTATCTTCAGCTTCTGCAGAAAGACACCCACAAGTATATGATAAAAGGCAAAGATGGAGAAACTTCTAGAAGCAGTTTATGGTAAATCAAACAAGAGACTCACGATGGCGTCATGGATTTTGACATAAGTGTTCTTCAAGTCACACAGTCTTTCCAGTTCAGCTTGAAGTGGATCATAAGGCTTCTTCTGTGGGGCACCTTGGTTATGATTGCCAGCTTGATTACCATTCAAAAGGTTTGAGACATGCGGTGTAACATCTCCATATGGAGCTTGTGCGCTAGACTCAGTAAGTAGAGGATTTTGTGTATCAGGCTGGTGTTCGCTGAGATGTATGCTAGATTGATTCTCGGATGGTAAACATGGTTCTTCATCACGCTGAAGTGATGTAGCTTCTTCCAATCTGACTGTGGCCATAAGTCCATGCCATTGAAGGGTTCAATTTTGGGTTTTGATTTATTAGGGTTTTTGGAAGAAGATTTTGAAGAAGATGATGATTTGGGGTTTTTGATCTGATTTAGGTTTTATATAGAGGAGTTGATAAAACTAATGAATTGACATAAATGCCCTTAAGTTAAAAGATAAAAATGACAAAACTGCCCCTTATTTAACTGAGTTCAACTAACGTCGTTTACGAGTTGGATGAAACGAGCAAAAATTTGAAAACTAGTGGATCCAGTTGAGAAAAAAAAAACTTTTGGATAAAACTGGCAAAAAGTGTCAAACCTCAAGGACGAAAATGACAGTTTACTCTTTATATATATATATATATATATATATATATATATATATATATATATATATATATATATAGGGTTGGGTTAAAATGAGAACTGTACCGAGTTGTGAGAACTAGAGAACTCTTATGGACCATTGATTTTGATCATCCCATGGTTGAGATTAAATCTTGATATTTTTGTCTTTACATGCTAATTAAATATGTATTAGTATATTTTAATGCAATAAAAGTACATTAAGGGGTATTTAGGTAAAACCACCATGAAAGATAAATAATTAATATAATACTATTTTAACTTTTTATTCAATTATTCAAAAAAAATCATTTTTAAATAAAATCCTGATGAGGATGATCTACCATGATTTACACTGGTGTAATTATTTACACTAGTGTAAACTGGCATACACAAAACTTTTACAAAAATTACGCTGGTATAAAAACCGAAACAAACATATGATGAGGATGATTTAACACTGGTGTAATTATTTACACCAGTGTAAACTGGCATACACAAACTTTTACAAAAATTATGCTGGTGTAAAATACCAAACAAACATATGATGAGGATGATTTACACTGATGTAATTGATGTGCTAAATGTAGTTTAATAAAAATAACTAAATTAAACCTAAAACTAGACACCTAGTAATACTCTAGACTCTCTAAAACTAAACTACTGACAGGCAAGTGAACCTATCGACTCTAGTATAGCTAAAGTAAGTCCGGATATCGAACCCACGAGACTCTAATGGAAAACGAAAACTAGACTCGATTACTTATCCTAAATATCTATTAAAGTAATTTATTATTTTAAAGGGGGGATTTTACTGAAAAATAAATTGCAATAAAATAAAGGTTAACTAAAATTTACTGAACTGAACTAGAGACACGAACTTAGCTAAGCTGAATTCAGATGATGACAAGACACTACCTAGACCAGACTCCTAACTATGCCTGATAAGCTTCTATGGTTATGGAACTGATTTGGAACCGGGATCTTAAAATACTAAACATCAAGAATAAACTAGACACCCTCGGCCCTTCTCAAGGGGAAACCCTAGAATATTTTTGTGTTGTTAAACTACCGGTTGGAGTACAAACCCTCACAGGTTATCTAACTCTTATGATCGAGTACCCGTTAGACAATCTACCTCACAGCGCGAAAGCCTCACTACACTAGGTGCAAGGGGTAATTATTGAAGCCTAGATCTAACTTGATACGCAAGAGTTGAAAGGGAAACTAGGCAGATCTTCTCACAAAGCCTCTAACCTAGCAATCTAACAACCTAGACATACCAACAAGCCCTCACCTCACAGCTATTGAACTTGGAAGAATACCTAAAATCTTCTAACCACCAAATACCACTCCTATGGTAAACTTGCGACTATTAACCATAAACTAGTTGCTACACAAAGTCTGCAACCTAACTAGCACTCATACATGAAAGACATTCACAAAAGTGCAAGTGGAGTGAATAAGTGACAATTAAAAAATAATAGATACGTACATACACCAGATCTAGAGAAATCAAAATCTTTACTGAATCATAAATCCAAAACAAATTCCAAAAACCATAGAAAACGTAAATCAAAACATAGTTATTTGTCTTAGTCTAGGTAGCTATAAAAAGTTTTAGCCACAAATCATCTTGAAAAGAAAAACAAAGCCAAATAAAATTTCAACAATCATTATATAGAACAAAGATGATAAAGGAACGAAAACACCGAATGATTGACACCCGAATAATCGCTGGCTTAAAACCTTTGATCCCTGGCCTGCCCCTATAATAATATTTTTGCTCCTGCTGTCCTCCGTGCGATGTCCTGTTCCCCAAAAAATAATATCTGCGCCGCTTCAAGTTATCTCCAATCAATCTATATTTTTTTTCGATGTGGCCCCTCTTCGAATTAATGTGTTGTGCCTTCTATACCTCCCTTTGAAAATATAATATAATAGTAGGGTTAATTCTTTTTTCTTGGGCTTGCCTGTACACGTGACCAAAGTCACACTTTAGTTTTCTTTTCTTTTTTTATTATTATTATTATTATTATTATTATTATTATTATTATTATTATTATTACTATTATATATATAGCATTCTAGGTCCGCTCTTTTGACTCGGGTGTTCTTGACTTGACCAAAGTTGCTCGTTTACGCTCCAACGCCCATGAACACCTACCAAAATATAAGATAAATAAATAAATACTAAGAATGACCCAAAACTAATAAAAATCTATAAAAACCTATACTAAATAAAATAGACCGGTACAAGCTTAAAACTAATAAAAACACTACCTAAACGACTCAAAAACTGTACAAACTTTACACTGGAAATAGATGTATTTTACAATACATCAAATATCCCCACACTTATCTCTTTTTCGTCCCTGAAAAAGAATTATGCTATGGAATCACAGTTAGGTTTACATCCAGTTTCAAAACATAGGTTACTTAATTAATAATCTACTAGCATGTTGATTGCGATTGTAGGTATACTGATCCTCTTAAACCCAAACCGGTTTCCAAGCCCCTTTTTTTATGTTAAGTTCATGTTGATTAGTCTATCTAGGGTCTCACTCGAAGGAAGCCACAGTTCCTCCTAATCCCACCTCAAGCTTATGAAGCTAAAGGAACGACCAATTTACCATTTCCCAACCGTCTTATATAGAAAACCAAGAGAATTTAAAATCACTATTTTTTTTGGCATACTTAACTCAGAGGGTGTGACCAATCCAAGTCGCTATCCCAGTGGCCAGGCACCTTAAGCTTCAGCATTTTTTTTTTATTTTTTTTCCATCTCAGCATACTTAACTCAGAGGGTGTGACCAATCCAAGTCGCTATCCCAGTGGCCAGGCACCTTAAGCTTCAGCATTTTTGCTTTGATTTCTATTTTTTTTAAGTGATTAGAAATTCTAACGGTTTTCTACTTATAACGGTGCTTCTTATACTATTTTTGGCGGTTTCGGTCTCCCCGTTTCTCCTAGATGAGAGCCCACAAAATAGCCTAACATAATTAATTTATTACTTTTCAAAGGAAACCTTTCTACCGGCCGAGCCTACCCACATATCCCAAATCAGACACGTTTTCAATCAATTTTAATCTCTTATTATACATACTATTTGAAAACCGGACACCTAACTTTGCCTATCATTTTCCATATTTTATATAATGTAAACTTCAAAATCAGGGACATTTTTTTTTCTCTTTTTTTTTTTTTTGGACTCAAAACGACCCTATATACAGACTAGACGACAGTTTCCCATCCCCACACTTAAACTCTACATTGCCCTCAATGTAGGAATTGAAAACGACTCAGAACAAAAAATAAATTCCGAATACAAAAATAAAATACAAAAATAAAAAGACAAGGGCATTTTGGAAAGGACTTAGCTGGTTTATTAACGCGTAAGCTCCAAAAACTCTAGTCCAATCCAGCTCGATCGTATAGCATTTTGGTCGCGATCGGCTCTGACACAATGATAAACTCTGGGTTTGCCTTGACAAATGATAAACAACTTTGGAATCACCCGAATGGAGATTGAGTACGGGCGGTGCAATCCAAACCTGCGCAAAACGAAACAAACAAAAACCCGAGCATAATACCGAACTAAATAAAAATAAAAAGACTAAAACTACTAACTTCGACTCATAATATAACAACAAACAAGAAGACGTACCTGCTTGCAAAATAGCGGTGAATGGTGGTAGAACCAAATGGGTAGAAAAAAAAAATCTTGTTCTCGCTCAACGTGAAGGACACTGGTGATCACAACACGCGTTGCAGACGAAAAAAAATATAACGTTCCGGGGTAATAGCTGGTCGCATAAGGCGAACAGGTCAGCCCAGACTCCTCACATTACGTGAAAAGTCTTTTTTCACAGAAAGTTAATTAATTTTTTTTTTTTTTTTAGAAAAGTTCTCTTATTACCCAAACCTCCACCAAAACTCCCACTCATAAAATATATATATAAAGATAAATACATGGGATCCGCTCATGTGAAATTTCCTCTACCTAAGCAAACACGCAAACCTATAAACAGACTCAAAGACACAAAAACAAAGATAAAATAGAAAGATAAAAACCTATGAACAACTACTGAAAGACGGACCACAAATAAAAAAATGAACAGCTAAAATAAATAAATAAATAAATAAGTATAAATAAAAATTTACAAACTCTACAGAGCATCCCCACACTTAAACATAATCAGGGGGCTTCTCTTTTATCTGGACCCGATCTAACCCGTTTAATTCCACCCGGCTCTCGTTAACAATTAAATATTTATTTGTGGAATTGAAAAATAATTTAACAGTTCTTAACGGGTTAAACCACCAAAATTTAAACTTACCTGGAATTAACCGGATGCGTGGCATGTAGCACGAAGACTGGTCGTGCTTGACTTTCACTGGCTTCTTCTTCTCCAAGTCATACCGGTCTTTGATCCTCTTCTGGTGTCTATCCTTTCTCTTTCTCTTCCTTGCCCTCTCCTGTGGTACTGTTGATTTTGAAATTCCATTTATCACTAATACCACGGGCCAGCTATGGTGTGCTTCTTCTACCACCGTTTCCATGGGATGATCCCCACACTTAGTTCTTTCTTCTGGTGCAGGTTTAGTCATGTCTGTCGGTTCACTTTCGAGTAGGGCGTCTAGGTATGCCATATCTCCATCAGGATCAGACTCCCCTAAATCTCCATAAACAGGCAAACCCTCTAACTCCAGCTCTAAAAACTCATCCTCTTCAGACAATGACTTCTCACCCATCTCGTTGTCTTCCTCTGCACCAAACATTATACCAATGGAATCTCCCAATTCCACATCTTCTTCAATCACTTCTCTCTTCACTAACGACCTCTGATACGCCGCCCATTCTTCTTCGTCGTCCTCTTCATCAGAGTCACTCCCAAAATCATATATACTAACCTGTGGCACCAGAGGTGGGACTTCAACGTCCATTTTCGTCTCCGTGATTGGGATGATCTCTTCATCTGACTCATCTGCGTATTCCATGATCGGCTCTTTCCCTTCTTCTGGAAACGTTGGGAACAACTCCCCTCGAGCGTTCATGTACCCGAGGTAGTTGCCCTCCTCATCATATGTATAACCGACTTTCGGCAGCTGCTCTTGCTGAACCTTTTCTTTTTCTTCTTCTTCCTTTAACCTTCTAGAAATGTCTTCTACTGTTCGTTGAAGATCTAAAAGAGCAGCATGTCGGTCTTTTATGAGGATGTCATGGTTTTTTAGGAGGGTGTCCTGCTCTGCTAACATGTTCTGGGTATTGGCATCCTTAGCAACTAATAATGTCAACAGACTCTCTATTTTACTCCAATCATTACCACTATTCTCACAAGAATTGCTTCCAGAAAATTCATCAGGATACTGATTGAAATGTGGCTGCTGATACGAGTCATCATAATAATTTGTAGGACAACCCTGTGAATAATATGGTTGCGGCTGCACAAAGGAATTAGCACAATAATGTGCAGAGGACCCCACATTTTGTGGAAATCTAACGGTAAAATAGGGTCCTCCACAAATTTCAAACATATTTACAGACTCGACAGAAATTAAAATACACAAACAATTAGACTCCTATGACTCACTATACAAAAAGACAGACTCAACACAAAACACAAGTAGCACAGATATAGCAGATAAGTGTAATCAAAGCTAGTGAACGCAATCGCCAAGAGTCCCCGGCAACGGCGCCAAAAACTTGATGTGCTAAATGTAGTTTAATAAAAATAACTAAATTAAACCTAAAACTAGACACCTAGTAATACTCTAGACTCTCTAAAACTAAACTACTGACAGGCAAATGCAAACCAAAACATTTATAAAAAATGTACATTACATCAATGTAATAACCAAACATTTATAAAAAAAAATACTACACATTATTTAAAAAAAAAAAACCTGCTGCATCTTCAAATAAGCATCATCATCCATCAAACATCATCATCTTCGAATAAGCATCATCATCCATCAAACATCATCTTCTTCGTTAGATCTGTTTCTGAAACCCCCCGTCATCGAACCATATCAGATTCAAAAAACACCCCTCGAACCACCCTTACCTCTGTTCACCTCCGACCACCGCCCAATAACCATGATCGGACCCCTATCATCTCCTTCACATCAACTCCCTGCCAAAACCCCTGCTACACAAAAACCCTGGTGTAAACCCCAAAAAACAACACCTATAATCTATACATTCGATATTACACCAGGGGTAATTATTTACATTAGTGTAAAAAACCCCCAAAACAACATATATACCACAAACTTCTAAAGAAAATACACTAGTGTAAAAACCAAAACTACAAACAGATCTACACATCAAAACCTCTACAAATTTCATATTTTACACCGGTGTTTTTACATAATAATAATAATAATAATAATAATAATAATAATAATAACAATAACAGAAATAATAATAATAATAATAATAATAACAGAAAAATAATAATAATAATAATAATAACAGAAAATAATATTAATAAATAATAACATAAATAATAATAATAAAAATAATAACAAAAATAATAATACTAATAATAATAATAACAGAGGGTTAATAACAGAAAAATAATAATAATAATAATAATAATAATAATAATAATAATAATAATAATAATAATAAATGGGATACCGATCGGAAAACACCACCGGAAAACCCTCACCACCGTCCTGCGCCTCCCCTCCGCCATCTCCTCCACCCCCCTCCACCCCCTCCGCCATCTCCTCCACCCCCCTCCACCCCCTCCGCCCCCTAACCAACCAAGAACCACCCCTTCTCGCTTCCAGATCTGTTCAGATCCAAAACCCACCACAAAAAAAAAAAAAAACCCGACGCAGACCCCCCTCCGGTTCAGATCCAAAAACCCAACACCCGTCTTCTGTTCGCACCCCCACCACGAAGCACCACCGTCTTCTGTTCGGACCCCCTACAACTAGTCACCATCGATGAAAGAGAGGGAGGAGTGTGTGTGTGTGTGTGAGAGAGAGAAAGAGGAGAGAGAGAGAGGAGTGTGTGAGAGAGAGAGAGTAGAGAGAGAGAGAGGAGAGTCTCAGAGGAGAAATTATTTAAAAAAAAAAGAGTTGTATAAAAAGGGTGCAATGGGGGTGGGGTGGGGTTGGGGTGGGGATCAATTACTTTTTTACCCCTTAATATTATACTCATAGGTTGTATATGTGTCATCATGTTATTGGTCTAGGGAGGTTCTTAAGTTCTCACAACTCAAGGTGGTTCTCATATGAACCCATTCCTATATATATATATATATATATATATATATATATATATATAGGGTGTGGATAATGTGGAAACCCATTGTTAGATGGTAAACCTTGGAAACCCTATCCTAGCCATCCATTAGATTTGATCAAGGGCTATGATTAAATGTGGAAACTTTTTGTTTAAGAAAATATTATTATAATGGGGCAAGTACAAATAAGGGTAGTTTAGTAAAGTTGCTTTAGGGTCATGTCACCATCTATCCTACTTTTTCAAAGTCAACATCACCATCTCTCTCCTCTCTCCTACTTTTTGTTTAAGAAAATATTATTATAATGGGTCATGTCACACCCTCTTTCCTACTTTTTATTTAAAAAAATATTATTATAATGGGACAAGTACAAATAATGTGTTAATGTTGCATACGAGGGTAACATGTGTTAGTTGGTCATAAAGGTCTAACATGTAACACCCTGCCACTCTCACCACCAATATTGTCCGCTTTGCCCACCCAAAGCTCACGGATTTGTTTTTGGGTGCCCCGGTGGAAACTTCCCAGGAGGTCACCCATCCTGAAACTGCTCCCACCTGAGCACGCTTAACTATGGAGTTCTCCTCCGATATGGGATTTTCCTGGGGTGTCACATAACATGTGTTATCTAATCTGATAAAGTTAAACCTGTTACCCCGATATACCCATGAGAAGATCTAACATTTGTTAGTATGTGTGGTGTGGTAACATATGTTAAACCTGTATCATTTGTCAACCTTTTTGTCTTTCTTACTAATCATGTTTTCACTTCGTAAGTTTACAAAAGAAATAAGTAAACATAGCATACAAACTATTAACACACATTATTAAGACGTGTCATAAGAGATTAACATATGTTATTTGGTAACACGTGTTATTACAAAGTATCATTACAAACTATTGAACAAAGAGATAAACCTACCCAAGACATTCATATGAACTGCATGTAAGGGGTAACATGTGTTAATGTTTCATGAGAGGTTAACATGTGTTATTTGGTAACATTTATTAAGCTTGTATTTTATGTCAGCCCCTTTTTTTTTGTCTTGCTTACCACTATAGTTTTTACTTCATAAGTTTACTAAGAAGAAAATATAGAAACTATTAAAACACGTTATTACAAAGTATCATTACAAATTATTGAACCACACAAAAACCTACCCATGACATTCAAATGAACTGCATGGAAGGTTAACATGTGTTAATGTTGCATAAGAGGTTAACATGTGTTGTTTGGTAACATATGTTAAACTTGTGTTTATTTTGTCAGCTTTTTTTTTTTTTTTGTCTTGCTTACCCCTATAGTTTTCACTTCATAAGTTTACTAAGAAATAAAGCACACAAACTATTAACACACGTTATTACAAAGTATCATTACAAACTATTGACCACTTTAACAAAATGAATCTAGTAACTCTATACATTAAGTACAAAAAAGAAAACCTTATTAAAAAAAATTTCTACATATTTTCTCGACTTCCTTCGACTTCGTATTTTAACATATGTTAACCAGTGGGGGGTCTTCATTATCAACTGCAAAACAATAGATGATATATTAACCGGTGTGACCAACTCATCATCTAACATACTAAACAGGAGCAACACATGTTAGTCAGGGCCCAAATGTGAACATGTGTTAATTGGGGATAAAATGTGTAACACTTGTTACCCTTTGTATAAGAGGGTAACATGTGTTGCTGCCTAAGTCAAAATGCCTAGAAGCAAAGTCAAGATGAAAAAGGGATAAACCTTTACAAATGTAAGTCCCAAAAACAAAAAGATCACCACAAATAATGATTAATGTATTATACAACTATTTAGTGCTTAAATCTACAATTTTCAAGGCTATGTACTAGTTAGATCTCACTTTACTAGTTAGATCTCACTTTAAATCTAAAAAACTCCATTAAAAAAATCTAAAAAACTAAATAAACAAATTAACTTTTTGGAGTCATAAACAAACAAACGAATAATAGAAGAATCAAGTGTAAGATTTTTTTTTTGAATCATGGATCAACTTTCAATATTCATAAATCAAAACTTATATGGTAGAACATTCTATATTATTTCTATATCTAAAAACACATAAACAAAAAAAAATTAAAAGGGGAAAAAGTAAACAAGAAGAATAGATATAAAACTCATGGAAATTAAGAACTCATTAACTCGGTTTCAAGAAGTCATAGCAACGGGATGCTCCAGTCATCTTCTCCGACAAGTTCCAGCACCGACGACCATTAACACCTACAACCCTTTCTCTTACAACACTCTAGTAGCAACGGGATGCTTCGTCAAGAAGATGTTCGAAAAAACAACGTCCGGAGTTGCAGCGGAGAAAAAGATCTATTAAAATCCATGGAATGAACCTTCAAATTAACCTTCAAATGTCTTTAATGGTGAAATTTAAAGAAAGATGATGATGTTTGATGAGTTTCTTTAATAATGGTGAAGTTGGTGAGAGAAAGTACAAAAAAGAAAAAAGGAAATAGGGAAATGATGGGATACGTGAGGAGATTTCCTAGGGTTGTAAAAAGATGCTCAAAGTAAAATTACCTAACTACCCTTATGAGATTATTAAATTGGGTTTTGATTGTGATAATGTGGCTTGATTGTAGCCACATGTTAGGTTTCTAGAGTTTACCCTCTAACAAGGGTTTCTTGTAGATACTCATACTATATATATATATATATATATATATATATATATATATATATATATATATATATAGGATTAAGCTCATTTGAGAACTCATCCGAGTTGCGAGAACTTGAGAACTCCAATAGACCAATCACCAAGTGCCACATCATCAGTTTTGTATTTCTTTGCATTTGCTTAATCAGGGGCAAGATAGTCTTTATACACAAGTACTTATGGACATTTTAGTAATAATAACACCCCACCCCACACCTACCCACCCACCTACCCTTTTAAATAACAACAACAACAACAACAACAACAACAACAATAATAATAATAATAATAATAATAATAATAATAATAATAATAATAATAATAATAATACAAAAATCTATTCTCTCTCTCTTATTTGAAACCTTCTGCTCTCTCTCTCTTCTTCTCTCTTCTTCTCTCTCGTTCTCCCTCTCTCTAATAATAATAATAATAATAATAATAATAATAATAATAATAATAATAATAATAATAATAATAATAATTAGGATATAGGGGGGTGCAGGTGGATCTGGGGGTTGCAGGGGTGGTGGTGCGGTGATGGGG
Organism: Ambrosia trifida; assembly: GCA_028751855.1. Classification (NCBI taxonomy): domain Eukaryota; kingdom Viridiplantae; phylum Streptophyta; class Magnoliopsida; order Asterales; family Asteraceae; genus Ambrosia; species Ambrosia trifida. The sequence goes on from CM054131.1 coordinate 99,933,435, forward strand.
TTTTTTGCAGGGTGGTGGCGACGTGGTGGTTTTAGACCCGGAAACGGGCATAATCAGCAAAATAAATGAGGTGTCGGGTCGGATATGGAAATGGTGATGGCTTCGATGGTTTTGGACCAGGTTTTGCTTTGGATCTTGGTTGGTAGTGGTGTTGGAGCTCCAGATCCAGCAGATTCCGAAGCTTAGGTCATGGGGGTTCGGTGGAAGGTGGTTGAAGGTGTCGGGTTGAGGTGGTGGCAGCAGAGGAAGTTGGGTTGTTGTTAGTGGTGGTTGTTTCTTCGTCTGGTTGAGGGTACAGCGGAACGATGGAGGCGGTGTGGATGAAGGGGGTGGTGGTGACGGTGGCGAAGGAGGCGGTGGCTATGACAGTGAGTTTTTTTTTTTTTTTTTTTTTTAACTTTTTTCAACATTTTGATGGGTTTTTGTTTATTAATTTTTTAAAGATTTTTATGGGTCCTATTAGTTTTAGTTTTAAGGTTTTTGAAAAAAAAATTGTTGTTATTATTGTTTTGGAGATGATATTTGGTGTACAATTTACATTGATGTAATATACAAAATTTGTTGATGTTGTGGGCGTTTACAGCGGTGTAAATACGAATGTATAGATGGTTGTTTTGGTTTTTTACACTAGTGTTTTTTTGTAGAAGTTTTGTGTATGGCAGATTTACACTGGTGTAAATAATTACACCAGTGTAAATCATTCTCATCATATGTTTGTTTGGTTTTTTACACCAGCGTAATTTTTCTAAAAGTTTGTATATGCCAGTTTACACTGGTGTAATTATTTACACCAACGTAATTTTTATAGAAGTTTGTGTATGCGAGTTTTACACTGTGTAAACCAGTGTAAATCATACCAAAATTATGAAAATTAAAAAAAAACTAAATTAATTAAAAAAATAAAATAAAGTAAAAAAATGAATTTTTTAATAACGAAATAAAAATTAAGTGAAATAAAGTTAAAAAAATGAATATTTTAAAAAGTGTTATATATTACAGAATCTACAATTTGTTTTTTTAAAAGTAATTTACTTAAAAAATAAAATGAACTTTTAAAAATGAATATTTTAATAATAGAATAAAATATTAAATGATATTTATATTAATTATTTCTCACATGGTGTTTTTACCTTAATACCCCTTAATGTGCTTTATTAGATTAAAAAAAATACTAATTAACCAAGTCAAGACAAAAAGTCCTAACTTTTGATCTCAACCATTAGATTATCATGATCAATGGTCCAGATGAGTTCCTATGGTTCTCAAAACTCAAGTGAGTTCTCAAAATAACCCAACCCTATATATATATATATATATATATATATATATATATATATGTTTTCATAACTATTTTTTAGTAATGTTTCATTCTAATAGATTCATTATTTGAAAAATAAACTTTTCTTCTAAAATATATATTCTAATAACATTATGATTTTTATACTATGAAATACTAGTGGGTTTACCCGCGCGTTGCAGCGAGATCCACAAATGGGTTGCAATACAAAATTATGATACTTAGGTTTTTTTGCCGCAAGTTACGCAAAAAGAATATAAATGTGCACACTATGTTTTAACAAGTATTCGTAGAAAGAAAAAGAAAAGAAATGTTCACCGCCACTTACAACTGATTGCAGTTCACCACAAAAACTATGTACTCATTATTGAACAAATCTTAATAAACCAAAGGTATGTTACTGTAACAGACCAATATGAACTTAAACATCACTCTTGTGTAAGTTGTCCGGTCATTGTATATCTACATAACCGTGCCATTGAAGACACATTGCTAAATGATAAAGTTCATTTAAATGACAAAAGCATGTAGTAATAATATGATATTGTATACACTATCATATGAAGGTCACTGCCCATTTAGAAATTAAAAGTTGTGATTTGTAAGTTTGTAATATACTTGCCCAACCTGAGCTAACAGCTAAAAAATTGCCCAATGTAGCCAGTGAGCCGAACCATCCCGTCCACTTTGCCGCTGGGAAGACGCATATATACAAGGCCGGCCCTAAGGGGGTGCGGGGAGGACTCCCGGACCGGGCCCAATTTCTAAAGGGGCACTTTGAGCGGCGACGGGTGTTTTCTTTCTACAAGTATTTTCTTTCTGTTTTTGACCCAAAAAAAGATCTCATCTTAAACATCACTGGTTATAAACGCAAGAAGATGAAGAGTAGATAAGAAAGAAGATGAGTCGTACATGATAAACTATATTGGAAGGATACGACAGAATTTAAAAAAAAAAAAGTTGAAGTGTGTTACTTGAGATTTGTGCTGTGGTACAGTAATTGTGCAGTCTTTGCAGTAAATTTTAATATATAGAACTACTACAAAACAGTAATTGTCTCACGCTTTTACACATGATGCAAGTCAAATTCATTTTATTAAAAAACTTTTGAAGTTTAGACATAAAATAATGGCCCTTCAAATTATTATGGAATTTTAAGAAATGGTGGTTTTTTTTATGAGCCAATTAGCCAAACATATTAATTTTTATAATTATTACGACACTTTCATTTCTATATCCGGTTCGACCGGTCCGACTAAGGAACCGGTAAGGACACCGGTTCAACGTTCGCTTCAGTTATAAAAACATTGTTTAAAAGACCTAAGACTAAGGGGCACATATTTTACAGCTCGACCCAGGCACCTGAATTTTCAGGGCCGGCCCTGCATATATATGGATAGGGTTTATAATATAAGTATTATTATAGTAAAGTTTTAAAACTCATACAAATTTAGCTGAGATAAGATTATTCATTGTGGTAACATAAATTATTATCTTTTATCGTCATTATATGAAATTTGTTCAAAAATATTGTTATCCCGTGTGTTTATTTAGTTTTGGTGAGTTTTATTTTATATAAAAGTTGATTATCTTCTAGGAGCATTTAGGGAAGAAATGTAGTAAAATTTAGAAAATTGTAAAGAAACCCTTGGTATGTCATTTTAACTTTGAACAATTTGAACATATTTGTCCATGTCTCCTCCTTTATAATTTAGTAAGCTAAAAATAGTTTTCAAAATTCAAACTCTAATATATATTTACATTTTAAATGTTTTAAAGATTATTATGGTGATGATCATATATATATATATATATATATATATATATATATATATATATATTATTTATTACAATTTCACATATTGTAGATTTTTAAAACATAAAACTATAAAAGAAAATAATATATATATATATATATATATATACACACACATGCAAATACCAACGGGTATACCCGACACCCGCGGGTATACTCTATGCCCGATGGATAATATGGGACGGGTATGGTATGAGATTTTATAACCGGGTATGGGTATGGTATTAGCTATACCCGACTCGTTGTCATCCCTACTCCCATACACACACACACATATATAGGTCAAGTATAAAATGAAAACCCGCTTGAGTTGAGAAAAACCTTTGGAAACCCATGTAAAAAACATTAATTTTTTTTTTGGAAAAAATAACCAATGTAAAATACATGTTTTAAGCGTTTTGGGCCAAAAAATAAAAAATAAAAAGCGTCGACGTGATTTTTTTTTTATTAAAAATAAACAAATTGCTGAAAGCATATGTTTTCAACGCAACTTTGTTTATTTATTTTTTTGCCCAAAATGCTTGAAAATATGTATTTATTTTTTGTCCGGGAGAGCGGGTTTTTTTTCACTAGCTAGAATCAATTTATATTTTTTTACAATGGGCCTCGGGAAACCATTGTGTATCGGCTTTTGGGATCCAACTTTCAACTCAGTGCTAGTGTACAAGTCTTTTAACATGTCTGTTTAATTGGGTTGGGCTTTCATTTTTTTTTTTCAAGGAGTTAAGGACCATAAATAGTAGGACTATTAAGTTTGAAATCATTGTACTACGTTTATTTCTTATGGTAAATTTGTGTGCATTTAACTATAAACCATAGCAATTCATAAAATAAAATTTTACATAAAAAAATCTTATATTTTGTAGCAAGTTAATTTCCATATTTAGGTCTTAAGATACCAAATCCTTTGGGTCGGCCTTTATATGTTGATCGGTTCAGTAAGATATTTATTTATCATGACCCTTGTAAAATTGGTCATCACCATGGTTACGTTTCAATCAAGATGATATGACAAACTAGATTTTGGTTGTCCTATATCATTTATATTTCTTACAGAACCGCGAGACGGACGGTCCACCTTACAGCCAGCGGATGTCCTTGTGTTCAGGTAGGCGCAAGGTAAGCATGCGTGTGTTGACCTCACTGGGGTGTCCCTCTGGTGGGGCTTCGGGATTCGGGGTTTGTAGTAGGGTAAGTAGTCAGTGGCGGATTCAGAAATTTTTTCCAATGATGTCACTATTTTAGACATTCTAATTTTGTAGAACCGGACGTTAATATTTTCGGGTGGATCGGTTTGATGGTTCGGGTCGAGTAAGGTTGATCGCATAATAAAAATATTATACAATAAAAAAAATCGTCATTAAAAATTAAAAAAAAAACATAATATAAATTCGATGGTCTTATGAGTCCCCTGAACCCCTATGGGGTTGGTGTTGCAAGGATTGGTCGTTTTGTGCGTCTTTAACGCACACGACCAGAGCCATTTCTTCAATTTCGGTCCAGCAAGTCATTTTGAGGGTGTGGGTTTTGTTGATGTTGAACTGTGTTTTCACCACCGTGGTATAATGGTTTATATACAAAAAAATCTCAACCGTATTGCATGTGAAATTCAATATTTCTGACGGTTAGATGAAACCGATTTTAATGCACATAACTATTTTTGACCGTGTTGGTAGGACAGTGTATGAGAAATCTGACCGTTTGGTGGTAAAACCGTGTGAATTAAAAAAAAACAAAGATTAAGATTTGAATTTAAATAAAAATAAATAAAAGAATCAGTGGAGTGCCGCCTCCAAAAAAGTGTATCAGTGAAGTGATGTGACAGTGTATGATTGGTTGAAATCAGTTAAGTGAAAAGTGAATCCTATAAGTGCTCCTTCCCCCTAATGGGCTAAATAGTGGAATGGGCTTGTAAAAGGTTATATTTTTATCTATTTAAAAATTAGAGTTGAGCTCATTTAACTGGAATTGGGTTGGGTCTAATGTAGTCACCATAAAAAACCATTGATGTCACTCGAAAAACTATGTATACATATATATATATACAACTGAAAAAAGACTGTTGTCCCGGGACTACGTCCCAAAATACATACCTCCGCCACTGTAAGTAGTCTTGAAGGCTGAATCTAAGAAAGTCGCTAAACATGAAAATGTCTGCATGGAAAATCAGCATGTCTTCGTATCCTTTCCTTTTGATACCTTTGGGGGCCTTGCCCTCAAAGTCATCTGGTTTCTGGATAGGGTGCAAAAAGTGATGCATAGTAATCGACAGCCAGAGACCAAAGTTTCATTTTTAATAGAGTAGGTTTTGCTATCCAAAAGGGGGTGGCGGCACAACTTGTTGCCTGCTTACCAGTCGTCCACTTGTAATGTGTTTTTTTTTTTTTTGAATAGTGAACTTCATTAAAAAAAAAAACAGACAAACCTTCAAAGCGAAGACCGCCGGCCAACAATTACAACATATACAACGGGTTCTTAACCCAACAATTCCAAACTATATCATTAAAACGAGTTCTATTCTTCAACCATAAAAACGAACAAGCCTTGACTTTCGCCACCACTTCGGCTACCTTCGGATTGACTCCATTAAACACCTTGTCGTTCCTAGCCTTCCAAATCTTTCAACAAGTTATCATTACAATACCTTTAATGATCCTTTTACTCCATTTGGGACCACTACCAGCAAGATGAAGTTTCAATATATCCTCGAAATCAAACAACCAAATAGGAGCTAGATTGCACCATTTCCCTATGGACATCCAAACCCCACAAGAAAAGACGCAACCCGTAAATAAATGTAACGAACTCTCTTGACCCGTATCACAAATTGGATACGAGGGATCTTCAATATTTATACGTCTACTAATAAGCGCCAACCTTGTTGGAATACGATCTTTTTCCGCCCTCCATACGAATAGATTAATTTTAGTAGGAACCCAAGACTCCTAAGTCATCTTTTGATCAGATCGGTCTTCTACTGCTGTTCGTATTCGATCTTTAACATCCGCAACAGAAAACTCTTTCCTATCAACCGTATCACCCCAAGCCCACTTATCTTGTGCCCCTGTAAACAGCACCGAAGAAAAAAGAAACTCCATATCCTGTTGTTCGGAAATAACTTCCACAGAAGGGACATGATTACACCAATTAGGAAACAGCCGAGTATGCCCATACGACCTGAATACGATCAGCTACGAAGCAATTTTTTGTACGTTCTAGCTCAAAAAGATTCGGCCACCTATGCTTAAGAATCGTTTTACCAAGCCAAAGATCGGACCAAAAACGTAATGTGTTGATATTAATTTAATGAAAAGATCCAAACTTTATCATAAAAAAAATGATTTAAACTAAAACAATATAAACTCGAACCAACTGGATCTAAAACCGGTTTTCACCACCGAGTATGATTAGTGACAATTAGATAATGTATGTTAGGGTTGATTAGTGAAAGTGATGAAACCCTTGACTTGTTTCATTGTTTGCAAATATTTATAATACAAAAGTATATCTCCTAATATGGTGGAGATTTGGTTACAATCAATACAATATCTATACTAAATATATAAACATATATTATTACACCCCCGCAGTCGAAACGTCAGGTGAACCGATGCGAAGACTGGAACGAAAATCTTCAAATAGCACGCGAGGGAGTCCTTTAGTAAAAATATATGCAATCTGGTGTCGTGAGGGAACGTGAAGAACCCGAACGTCTCCCCGTTGAACCTGTTCTCGGACAAAGTGGATGTCAAGCACAATATGTTTGGTGCACTGGTGTTGCACCGGGTTGCCCGAGAGATAGACAGCACTAACATTATCACAATATACCAGTGTAGCACGAGTTAGGGGAAGGTGCAGCTCAAGTAATAGTTTACGAATCCAGCAGATATCCGCAACTACATTAGCGACGCCTCGATATTCAGCTTTAGCACTGGATCTGGATATAGTGGATTGACGTTTAGAGGACCAGGAGATGAGGTTATCACCGAAGTATACACAGTAACCAGACGTGGAGCGACGTGTGTCAGGACAACCTGCCCAATCGGTGTTCGTATACGCAACTAATGATGTCTGAGTAGCAGGACTGAGATGAAGGCCATAATCAGAGGTACCTTGTAAATACCGGATAATCTGCTTCAGGGCATTCCAATGTGCCTCCCGAGGGTCATGCATGTGCATACAGATCTGTTGCACATCATAAGAAATGTCAGGTCGAGTAAACGTGAGGTATTGTAATGCAACTGCTAAGCTGCGATAAGTCGATGGATCATCATGAGGAGGGCCGGATGTAGCAGAAAGTTTGGACTGAGTGTCGACCGGAGTAGAAACCGGTTTGAAGGAGTCCATGGCAGCTCGATGAATAATATCATTAACATAAGCCCGTTGAGACAGAAACATGTGATCACCGTCCTGAGTGACCTGAATACCCAAGAAATAAGATAGAGGGCCCAAATCCTTCATTGCAAATTCACCGGATAAGATGGCCAATAAGCGAGTGCGAAGGGCCTCAGTGGATGTAGTAAGAATAATGTCATCCACATAAATAAGTAAATAAGCAATGTCAGAGCCATTAGCATAAATAAACAGAGACTTGTCTGACTTGCTCTGCCGAAACCCATGCAGAAGAACAAAATCTGTGAAGCGCTGGTACCAGGCCCTTGGTGCCTGCTTAAGACCATATAGAGACTTTCGGAGACGGCAGACATGGTTAGGAAAGTCTTTGTGGCGAAAACCCATGGGTTGGTGCATGTAAACAGTCTCTTCCAAGTTGCCATGAAGGAATGCGTTTGTAACGTCCAACTGATGAATAGGCCAAGACTTGGAGAGAGCCAGAGTGAGAACTAGCCGAATGGTAGAGGGCTTAATTACCGGGCTGAATGTTTCGCCACAGTCAATACCTGTTTGCTGCTTCCGCCCATCACACCCTAAACGAGCTTTGTAACGCTCTAAGCTGCCATCCGACCTGAATTTATGCTTAAATAACCACAAACATCGTATAACATTCATATCAGGGGTCCGAGGTACAAGTTCCCAGGTCTTATTTTTAATTAGTGCACTAAATTCGCTGGCCATGGCATTGTACCATTCTGGAGAGGACAAGGCAACCTGAGGGTTTTTGGGAAGTGGGACAGTGGTGGTGGTATGGAGGTTAAAATGATGTTTAGGTTTGTGGATGCCGCTCATAGAGCGTGTGTGGATGGTGCGTGATTGGGGAGGAGGTGGTGGAATGGGCTCGTTTGGGATATGGATGGCCGGTGTGGGTCCAGGTATTGGGCTGGGTGAGGGTGCAGGAGAGTCCACGTTAGTATCGGGGACTTGAGAGTGGGCCAGGTTGACGGGAATGCTGTGGGGTGCGGAAGTGGTAGATGGGCCAGGGTCAGTTGGGCCGTGAGGGACAAAAGTGGTGGGTGGGTGAGTGTTTGTTGGGCTTGAGGTAGAGGGGCTGGAAGCGGATGGAGTATGCGCTGGAATGGGCTCGAAGTCAGGTTGAGGTGGGTGGGCAGTATGCGAAGAGTTGGATGTAGAGGGAGGATGTTTTTGGAGGTAATCCCAAACTAAGGGATTGATGGTGGGATTTAGGAAGGTGTATGAGGGAGTGGTGGTGGGAGATTGAATGGTATAAGGGAAGATTGATTCTTCAAAGTAGTTGGGTCTGCTGACCTGGAGAAGAACAGATGATTGAAAAGCCAAAACATGCTAACAGTTGATCCACACAATAAAAAGTCCTTACAACATACTTCTCCCAAAAGACTGCTGACACTAACAACTGTTCCATCCAAACAACTGCTATGACAACTGCTGATACAAAGGACTGCTGAATAAACACTGATGAAGAACAACTGCTGACCAAAGGTCTAATGAAGAACAACTGCTGATCCAAGTACTGAAGACTAAAGCACTGCTGGAGCCAACAGCACTTAGGCTCCAGCAGAGGATACAAGACCATCAGAGTTTTCCTACAACAGTAGTTTACCTTCAGTGTTTTCAATGTAACAGTAGTTTGTAATAGGCAGATGTTTTATGTTTGTTATTCTGTTAGAGGTCACTATCTTAGGTGACGTCAGCCTAGGTCATCAGTGGTTTAGGTTTGTCTATAAATAGAACAGTGCTTGTACTGTTCTATTGCATCACACACACAAACATTCTCTCAGACAAACAATCACTGTGTGATCAGGCTGAGGGGGAGTACTTGTATGATTGTAATCTTTTAGATAAATGAAAGCATTCGATCAGAAAACAATTACTCTCATGTTTTGATTAATAGTTTATCATTCCGCTGCACCTTCCATCTATATTCATATCACTCTTATCATTCTTAGTTAAATATAATCAAAAAAATCAAACTCAGATCCTAGCAGTTGGTATCAGAGCTTGGTCAATTAAATTCGATCTAACAAATCAATTTAATATAAACAGATCAGCTCACAATTATTGATATCGTTTGTCTGTTGGATTGAAAACAGAGTAATAGTTTAATTTCGTTTCAACCGTTTTTAAACAGACTTTGTTTTTTGAAAAATCAGATAATGGCTTCAATCAATCACGATCCACATAACACTGGCACGAACAACAAGCCACCGATGCTTGTCAGATCTGAATACTATATCTGGCAACGTCGGATGAGCCATGTTCTAGCTCAACAGAACACTGGGTGTTGGAAGTCGGTTATCTTCGGACCACATGTTCCGATGGTGCCGAGTACTGAAGATCCCAAGGTTCAGGAGCCAAAGAAACTTGAAAACTACTCCGACCAGGATTTTCAGAAAATTGAGTTAGATGCTAAGGCCTTCAGTATTGTGGCTATGGCTCTACCCAATGATATATATATGCTGGGCTGTTACACTGTAACAGTGCAAAGGAGTTGTGGGATGCACTGAAAGAACAATTTGGTGGGACTGAGGAGGTTATTGAAAACAATTGTGAAATACTTAACCAACAATATGAAACATTCAGTCATGTCAAAGGAGAGTCATTAACTCAACAATTTGAGAGGTTTAATTGTTTAATTTGTGAACTAAAACTGGTTGGTCTTACTTACCCTCATTCAACCCTGAACCATAGGTTTTTAAGATCATTACCAGACAAATGGGACACTATTGCTATTATGATGAGAAACTCGATTGGATTTAAGGACCTATCACTGACCCAGCTTCATGGTAAGCTCTTGACCTATGAGAGAGAGCTTAACCAGAAAAAGAAGCTCCAGGACTCTGGAAAAGTGTCTGATGATTATGTATTTGGGAATACAGCACTTTTGGGTCATGATGAGGTGCCTGGAAATACTAAGGATCAGAGTTATGATCATTTCATTGACATAACTTCAGGTTTTAACTCTGATTTTTATTCACCAAACTATGCTTTCACAGCAAGTGGTGGTGATATCCAGGCATCTGATAACATATCCTTTGAGTATGATGACCTGAAATACTTTGACTCTGATGATTTGGAAGAAATGGACATTATGCACCAATTGGCCCTTCTCAGTGTAAGAACTAACAATTTTTACAAGAAAACTGGGAGAAGGTTTCCAGGGTTAACTGGCAAATCAAAGGTTGGGTTGGATAAATCAAAGATAAAGTGTTACAAATGTCATAGACTTGGTCATTTTGCTAGGGAATGTAGGAGTCAACATGGTACACCTATAATCACCTATCCAAATCAAAGACCTCAGACCAACACTTATCAAAATTCCTATAATACCCCTGGACCAAATGTGCAAAACACTGCTCATTTTGCACAGTCCTCAAACACTGTTCCTGTCCAGTATGTCCAAACCACTGTTCCTCAGATCCACTATGTGCAAACACCTGTTGCTCAAGCACCTGTGCAAACGACTGTTGCTTCATCCTCTGCTCCTGCAGAGACCAGTCAACAGAGCTTCTTTACACAAGGCTTTGTTGATTGGAGCAGTCTACCAGATGAGTTAACAGATGAAAATTTTGCATTAGTTGCCAAAGCTGAAAATGAACCAGAAAACTTTTGTTTCATGGCTATGGTTGATGAGGTTGAATCTGAGGAGGTGGTGACTGAATCTGATGTTGTGACTAATGATGTTGTTGATGAAGTTGTTACAGGTGAAAAACCTGAAGAAGAGGTTGTGAATCTCTCAGATCCCTGGGGTGCATCTGATGATTGTGAGTGCAAGTGTGATTGTGCATTGATGGCTGCTGCTAAGGTATCTCCTCAAATTCTTAAGGATTTGTGTTCTGACAGATGTGTAATAGCATTTGCTAACATCAAAGAGGTGAATGAAAACCTTAGAAAGAAAATTTTAGATGATGAAGTTAAATTTGAGAAACTTTCAAAAGATTTAAAAACAAGTTTAACTGAAAAGGAATCTGAAATAAGTAGCTTAAAACATGAAGCAACCATAACCAAAGACCAGCTCCAAACTATGATAGCAAAATATCAGAGTTGTAAAAGTGAGCTTGAGTCCACCCAAGTTGAATGTGAGAAATGGGTGGAGTCATGTAGAGGATTTGAGATGCTACTCAACAAACAAACCAAAAGTCATGTGAAGTTTGGTTTTGGTTTTGAAACCACTGCTCAAGCTTTTGAAAACACTGACAAAAGGGGTCAAAAGTCTGTTGAGATAGTTCCAAAAAACCTGCAGGGTCAAGAGATTAAAATCACTGAACCAAATGGTAAGAAAATTGTTCTTGAAAAACCAGAAGGTTCCTCATCATTCACTGAACTTGAAAAGTATGAATTTAAACCTACCTGGTCTGATGAGTGTGATACTCTTAAGAATTTTAAACCTGATGATTTTAAAACACCTGAAGGAAAGACAGCTCCTCAGGCAAAAGTCATTCCCTTGAAAAACCTTCCAGCAGATGCTCAAACATCTGCTGAAAAGAAGGCTGAAAAAGGGAAGAAGAAAGAAAAGACTGTCCACTTGTTCTGTGATTTCTGTGAAAAGAAGAATCATGTCACTAAAAACTGTTTTCTTCTAAAAGCATATGACATTAACAAAGGAACAAGTGTATGTGATTCCAAAGCCACATGTTCAATATGTGGGAAAAAGAATCACAAGACCAAAGAGTGCTTGTATCTCAAAAATTTTGATGTAAAAATACAATAATACAAAGCTAAAACTCTTGCAAATCCTGTGGTTAGTACTTCAAAAGGAAAGCCCAAACAGACTTTCACCCCTGTCCAAACATCTGTTACTAAAAGTCTTAAAACATCTGCTTCTAGGGATGTCCAAGTAACAGATGCTCCACCCACAAGCAAATACCCAAGAGGATATGGACAACCGCCATGTCATAGTCTGCCACATGTTTATGAGGAACCGAAAAGACCCTCTAAACCAAGAGTGAACAGAAATCCATATGGGTATTATCATTTGTCTGGAAATGATCAAACAACTGTTGCCCCAAGTGTTGACATTCAAGCACTGGCAAATGGTCAGCAGCAGTTGTTGAACTTAATTCAAAAATTAGTTCAAACCACTGATCATCTTCCAAAGCTTGAGTCTGAAAAGTCTGAGGACCCATCCAAAGCCAACTTGACTTTGGACACTCACCAAAACTAATCCATTACTGATGTGCAGGGAGCTTCTGCTTGTTTAGATAGTCTTTGGTATGTAGATAGTGGAGGCTCCAGGCACATGACAGGATGTAGAGCCCTTCTTCTGGACTTCTTGGCTCATGGAGGGGGTGATATATCCTTTGGTAATGATTCAAAAGGTAAGGTGTTGGGGTCAGGGACTGTACAAGCTGGGAAACTCAAGTTTGAAAATGTCAATCTTATTGATAATCTCAAGTTTAATCTTCTGAGTGTTTCACAAATGAGTGACAAAGGTTATGGCTCATTCTTCACAAAGAAAACTTGCAAGATTATTGGGTCAGAAGTGGTGAAAAAGATTGATACCATCATTGCTGAGAGCAAAGCACAACTTGTTGCTCATAGAAGTGGCAATGTGTATGTTGTTGATATGTTAAAGGACAATCCTATGGCAAATGTCTGTTTGTTTTCTGTTGCCTCCACAAAGGAGACAGAATTGTGGCATAGGAGATTGGGTCACACCAACCTTAACACTATCAACACACTCTCCAAACAAAGCCTTGTCAGAGGTTTACCATCAAAAGAATTCAAATGTGATGAGCATTGTGTTTCTTGTTTAAAAGGGAAACAACATAAAAGCTCTTACAAATCCATTGATGAGTCCAAAACCAGTCAATGTCTACAATTGTTGCACATGGACTTGTTTGGCCCTGTTAAAATCATGAGTCTAAGAAGAAAAAGATTTTGTCTTGTCATAGTTGATGATTTTTCTAGGTTTACATGGACTTACTTTTTACATTCTAAGGATGAGACTGCAGGTATATTGAAGGACTTTGTGTCACACCCTCAAAATCCACTTGCGGAGTTTTACCGCGAGGCGCATGACAAACCAGGATCCAAACCAACGATCACAATAAACAAGTCTAAATGAATTAAAATGTAATTTCAAAACACAGTTTAGTATTCCCGTTTACAGCGGAAGCTTATTCAAATAAAATCCAACATAAATAAATCAAGTTCAATGTTTGTGAAATCATGCAACTCTATCTAGACGCCGTGCAGACGCGTGCGCCCTAGTTCCGTTGTGCTACCTTAGCGACCTGAGAAAACATGTAAAAGTTTACGTCAGCACAAAAATGCTGGTGAGTTTACAGGTTTTGTATCCAAGTACCAAGTCCACCTGTCCATACTATAACAAATAGAAAACCAGTATACGCTAGCTAGGCGTACGTTTTGTTACTACCACGATTGGAAAACCATTACTAACTCGAATACCAAAAGTATGCCCGATGTAAGTTCCTGTTGTTCCTGTTGTTCCTGTTTGAGACAATATGCACCCGCCGACCCTCCAAGTCGACGAGCGGGGTTGGTCACTCCCAATAGCGCTATTCACATTTCCCCGTTGTGCAAACCCGCACATTCATGGTTCCCCCCGGGACTTCCAAAGATCGTGTAGTACACAAGAGAAACCCATAGTATGACAGTAGTTACCAAATAATCGTTTAACACATGTTTTCTCCCCCGAAAGTATAAAACCAGTTTAAAAGAGGGGCCGTAAACTCACCTTAAGTTCCGTTACTCCTTAACCCGAGTAAACTCAGCTGCTATGCTAGTCCCGTAAGCGGCGACCTAACATACGACAGTTACAAGTACTTAGACTAATAACCCGCAGGTTAATTAGTCCCTAGATGTCCAGACCATAACCAAATTCGTTTGAAAACACCGTGACTGTTTAACCGACCCAAAGTACAAGACTCGACATCCCATTGGTGACCCGAGACTCCCCGTGTTATGTTTACGCTCCAAAACGTACAATAATGCAATTACACTTAACACACGTTAACGTACAACAAGTTATAGCACATAGTTCACGTATCACCGAAATACATCCAAATATATGTTACCAAGTTATTAGACATGTTACGGGGTTCCTAGCATGTTACTACATGTCAAATCAGGTCTCGGTATGCTAATATGCACTTACAGCAGCAGTACACGCGATTAGGGAGGCTAATCGCATGAGATGTCACACGATTTGGGCTAATCGCCCTTAATGTCATGCGATCAGGGCTACTCGCCCCTGATGGCATGCGAGTGGGCTACTCGCCCCTGATGGCATGCGAGTGGGGCTACTCGCCCCTAATTTCATGCGAGTGGGGGCTACTCGCCCCTAATACAGGCGATTAGCAAGGCTACTCGCCTGTAACCTTGCTGTTCCGGTTTTTCGCGCGTTTAACGCTCCAAATCAGATCCAGAACGTGTGTAACTACCCAATATCATCCCAAACACTATCCTAAACATGTTTCAACCAAAATCCCTCGTTTAACCTCGTATAATCAGTCCTGCATGAAATCAAGTAATCCAAACATATACACATGGCATGCAATCATCTTACTAACATGCATAATAATAACCCTAATAATCAATTACTGAGATTCCTATTATCATAATATCAATATCAATACTGATCTATCATAATAACATATCAAATCATCATCATGGATCATAAAAACCCTAGCTTTCTAATCATACACACTCATAATGCATGCATATTAGTTATAATCCGATTAACAACCCTTATTGACGATTTTCAGAAAGCTTTTTCATTTAACAACAGGTCTGGACCATTAGGGATTGATTAAAAACGTTTACAAAGTGTTATGGATGAGAATCAAACCTTAGGATTATGAAAGAATGATGGTTAGACCTTGAAACCTTGTGTTTTTGATCAAAATCGCCTTCCAGAGGTTGTTTATGTGTTTGAGGCGGTTATGGGACGACTAGGGTTGATATTAGGGAGTTTAGGAGGTTAAGTATTGTATTTATAGGCGTTTCTAGTCGTTCCAGCACGTTACATGCGATTGTGCAGCAGTTCATGCGATTAGGGCTGCTAATCGCATGAATGAGCATGCGATTGGGCCTACTCGCCCCTAACTTCACACGAGTAGGGGCCTAATCGCCCCTATGTCCCTCTACTCGCCTCCCCTACAGGTGATTAGGCTTCCTAATCGCCTGTAGGGGTTGGTTTGGTGCGTTTTGCGCGTTAAACCCCGTTTTAACATATGTTAACGCATATTAATGTACCGACAAGTCACATAATGATTGTAAACACATAACACAAGTAAATACACATATTTACACTCGTTCACCAATTCCCGGGACTCGAGACTCGTACGTTCCGTATGCCCTGACGATCCTACAAATCGTCACCGTTTGTACACTTGGTTAAGGACTGACATCTAACGAACCTCTAGACCAACATCCAATGATCTTCTAGACTAACCAATAGTTCCCGAACCATAACCCGACTTAACTAACCCAGTTAAGTACAATATACGCGTGACTCGCTAAGGTAGACTTTCATCTAGACAACGTTGTTAACCAGAATTTGCCAGGTGTCACATCATCCCCACGTTAAAAGAATTTTCGTCCCGAAAATTTGTACAAGTACAGAAAGAACAAAAGGAATAACGAAGGAAACAAGCAAAAGGTAGAAACCAAAAGAGAGAGATTTACCCGAGTTGTCACATCATCCCCACGTTAAAAGGAATCTCGACCCGAGATTCATTCAGCTGCCGAAGAGACATGTCTCGACTCGAACGCTTCCTTAGGAAAGAGATGAGGATACTTAGACTTCATCTGATCCTCCCGTTCCCACGTATATTCCGGTCCCCGGTTCGAGTTCCACCGAACCTTAACGATACGAATCTTGCTGTGACGTAGGCTACGAATCTTGTAATCAAGGATCTCCACAGGTTCTTCCACAATCCGAAGACGATCATCAACCTTGATCTCTTCTAGTGGAACGATGAGAGACTCGTCAGCCAGACACTTCTTCAAGTTTGACACGTGAAAGACGTTATGTACGTTACCGAGCTCCGTCGGTAGATCAAGTCGATATGCCACCGGCCCAATCCGTTCCAGGATCGTAAATGGGCCGACATATCGTGGATTGAGTTTGCCACGCTTCCCAAAGCGTATGACGCCCTTCCACGGTGAGACTTTTAGAAGTACCTTGTCATTGACTTGGAATTCCAGTGGTTTGCGACGCTGATCAGCATAACTCTTTTGCCGGTCCCGTGCCGCCGCCAACCGATTACGAATCTGTACGATCTTTTCCGAAGTTTCGTACACTAGTTCAGGCCCAGTGAGTTGACTCTCACCCACTTCAGCCCAACAAAGAGGAGAACGGCATTTCCGTCCGTACAGTGCTTCGAACGGAGCAGCCTTGATGCTCGTGTGATAACTGTTATTGTACGAGAATTCTACTAACGGTAGATGAGCTTCCCAACCCTTGCCAAAATCGATCACACATGCCCGCAGCATGTCTTCTAAAGTTTGAATCGTACGCTCACTCTGACCGTCAGTCTGTGGATGGTAAGCCGTACTCATGTCTAGTTGGGTACCCAAAGCCTTGTGCAAAGACTTCCAGAAGTGAGAAGTAAAATGGGAGTCACGATCCGAGATAATAGAAACTGGTACCCCGTGCTTAGAAACAACTTCTTTCAAGTAAAGACGAGCCAAACGATCCATGGTGTCGGTCTCCTTAATAGCAAGAAAATGAGCTGATTTCGTCAACCGATCGACAATCACCCATATCTTGTCGTTCCCGCTTGGTGATTTAGGAAGTTGTGTGACAAAATCCATAGTAATCCGTTCCCATTTCCATTCCGGAATTTCAGGTTGTTGCAGGAGACCCGACGGTTTCTGGTATTCCACCTTGACCTTAGCACAGGTCAAGCATTTGCTCACGTATGAGGCTATGTCCGACCTCATGTTTGGCCACCAGTAAAGCACCTTCAGATCTTGGTACATCTTATCCGAACCAGGATGAATAGAATACCGGGACTTATGAGCCTCATCAAGGACAAGCTCCCGTAGTCCCCCGAACAAAGGAACCCATATACGTTCTGCGAAATAGTGCAGGCCATCAGGCCTTCGCTCTAGGTGCTTGTCGGCACCGTGCATAGTTTCAGCTTTAAGGTTTTCCTCCTTCAAAGCTTCTAACTGGGCAGAACGGAGTTGATCAGGTAACGATGAATGAATAGTGAGCTGCAACGCCCGAACGCGACGAGGTTTAGTAGATTCCTTCCTGCTCAAGGCGTCTGCTACAACATTCGCCTTGCCAGGATGGTACTTAATAGCACAATCATAGTCGTTCAAAAGTTCAATCCAGCGACGCTGCCGTATGTTCAAGTGTTGTTGGTCGAAAATGTGTTGGAGACTCTTGTGATCGGTGTAGATGGTGCATTTGGTACCGTACAAGTAATGTCTCCAAATTTTCAACGCGAATACCACGGCACCCAACTCCAAGTCATGGGTTGTGTAGTTCTTCTCGTGCACCTTAAGTTGACGAGAAGCATACGCAATCACTTTCTCGCGTTGCATCAACACGCAACCGAGTCCATGAATGGAAGCATCACAGTAAACAACAAAATCATCAGGACCCTCAGGTAAAGACAAAATAGGAGCAGAACACAGTTTAGACTTTAGTTCCTCAAACGCGGACTCTTGTGATTCACCCCAGTCGAACTTCCTATCCTTCTGAGTGAGAGCGGTGAGGGGTTGAGCAATCTTCGAGAACCCCTGGATGAAACGACGATAGTAGCCCGCAAGGCCTAGGAATTGCCGCACCTCAGTTGGCGTCTTTGGTGCTCCCCAGTCCTTGATCGCTTCGATTTTAGCAGGATCGACATGAATCCCTAGTTCATTAACCACATGTCCTAGGAATTGGACTTCGCGTAACCAAAAGTCACACTTTGAGAACTTGGCGTAAAGTTGTTCCCGTCGCAAGAGTTCCAAAACTAACCGCAGATGTTCCCCGTGTTCGGTCTCGTTCTTGGAGTAGATCAGAATGTCATCAATAAATACAATGACGAACTTATCCAGATATGGTTTACAGACGCGGTTCATCAAGTCCATGAAAACCGCTGGTGCGTTCGTGAGACCGAAGGGCATGACCAAGAATTCGAAATGGCCATAACGTGTTCGAAAAGCAGTCTTTGCAACGTCAGCCTCCCTGACGCGCAGCTGGTGATAACCGGACCTCAAGTCGATCTTGGAATAATAACTAGAACCCTGGAGCTGGTCGAACAGATCATCAATACGTGGAAGAGGATAACGGTTCTTGACGGTCAATTTGTTCAGTTCTCTGTAGTCCACACACAATCGGAAACTCCCATCCTTCTTCTTAACAAATAAAATCGGGGCTCCCCAAGGGGAAGAACTTGGCCGGATGAAACCCTTGTCCAAGAGTTCCTGCAACTGACTGGACAATTCCTGCATCTCGGGGGGTGCAAGACGATAGGGGGCCCGAGCAATAGGAGCAGCCCCTGGTACAAGATCAATACCGAACTCGACTTGACGATGAGGAGGAAGACCAGATAAATCATCGGGAAAAACATCAAGAAACTCGCGTACCACCGGAATGTCGTCGATCTTCTTCTCATCACTAGTGGAAACAGATAAAAGCGCCAAAACGGCTGGATAACCCTTTCGAAGACACTTAAGGGCTTTCATGCTAGAGATGATGTTTAGCGGAACACCACCCTTGATACCGTACACAGAAAGGAATTCTCCATCAGGGAGAGGAATCCGAATAACCTTATCGTAACAGACAATCTCCGCGCGATACAAAGATAACCAATCCATTCCTACCACAACGTCAAAACTACCCAAAGGTACCGGCATAAGGTCGATGGGGAACGATAAACCCGACAACTCTAACTGACACTCCCGAAGAACACTAGTAGCTTCAATCGTTTTACCGTCAGCCAACTCAATAATATACTTGGTCTCTAATGGTACAGGTACTACATCTAGCAGTCGACTAACATCCATGGATACAAAACTCTTGTCGGCACCAGAATCAAATAACACGCTAACAGAACGATTATTGAGAAGAAACGTACCGGTGACTGTGTCAGGGTCCTGCCTAGCCTCAGCAGCTCCAATGACGAAGGCACGTGCATTTCTGCCGCCGCCCCCGTTGTTACCATTCCCGTTGTTTCCACCCTGCTTCAGTTTTGGGCAATCCTTCTTGTAATGCCCAGTGTCACCACAGTTGTAGCATCCTTGTTTCCCTGTAGTCCCCTGAGTAGTCGGAGCTGAGCTGTTAGTCGGAGCCTGAGTCGATGGAAGTGTAGCCCGACAATCCTTAGCATAGTGCCCAGTTCGCTGGCAGCGGTGACAACGGTTACTGTCGCAGTTCCCTTGGTGATGGCGTCCACACTTGTTGCATTTGGGCAGTTTTCCCGCATAACCACCCTGCTTGTTACCCGAAGACGATGAACCCCCATTATCAAACCTTTTACCCTGCTGTGTAGACCCAGATCCTTTCCCGTCGTTCTCCCACTTGCGCTTATTGTTCTCTGGAGCCTTAGCAGTTGAACCTTTCGCAGGCAAAATCCCCTCATTCACCTTTAAATTGGTCATCCTATGGGCCGATCGAACTACCTCCGCATAAGTAGGATGATTTCCAGCAGCCACTAACCCTGCAATTTCCGGCACTAACCCTGAGACATAATGTTCAATCTTACGATACTCTGGCACGTGCAGATCGGGACACAGCACTGCCAACTCATTCCTCCTCACAGTATACTTCTCGATTTCCGACCCAGTCATCTTGAGGTTCCACACCTCATGCTCCAGCTTCTGTACCTCTTCCCTCGGGCAATACTCCCGCTTCAGCAACTGCACAAAGTTCTCCCATGGCATAGCATATGCCTCCCCAATACCCATGTTCTGGGTGATACCATTCCACCAAGTCAATGCCACGTCCTGAAATAACGCAGCAGAATACTTCACCCGATCTTCTGGGAGACAGTTACACATCAGAAATACCGACTCCACTTTCTCCAACCACCTAAGCAAACTGACCGCACCCTCAGTGCCAGAGAATTCCTGGGGCTTACAGTCCCGGAACATCTTGTAGGTGCACATGGGTGGGGTGGGTCAACAGGACCACCTGAAATGAAACGTATGAGAAACCACGAATAACGTAAACAAGGCTCACCAATGAGGCAAAGAAAATGGATAAAACAACTTACCACCACCGTTGTGCCCTAACTGGAAGGCAGCTTGGAGCAAGTTGTTCAGATCAGCCTGTGATAAGTTAATACCTCCACCACGACCACCAGCACCACCGCGACCACCACCACGTCCACCATTGCGACCACCTCCACGTCCTCCACGCACTCCAGACATGATTCTGGCAGAAGGAACGAGAAAATTTAGTTTCGCAGTTAAAGATAACCACTAATGTTCACAAGATCAAAGCCAGATCCAATCCAGGACTATCCCCTCAAACCCAGAGCTCACTAGGGCTTCCATGCATTTCGTTTTATGATTTTGTGTGCACCCAAAATGATGAAACGCTCTACATGGTCCTCCAAGTGTTCTCCTAGTTCAAAGTTCAAATCACCGAACATAGACTCTTAGCTATACACCGTAATACTACGGTAGTTCATGACAAGAGTTTCTATTGGAGTGCGAAAGGGAGATGTCCGAGCCTTGGACAAATCTCAAGAGCACACGAGTTACTCCAATAGACCACACTGCCTAGAAAACAAGTAACCCAACCTAAGATACAACGGATGATGTAACGTAGAAATACCAACGATTTAGAGACACCCCGACAAGACCTTACGTAAACCACTATAACGTTTAGTACCATGTGATCGTCTAGTGTGTGCGACTCGGCTATAGACTAGACTCTACATGCAGTCCTAGTTCACTATAACCATTGGCTCTGATACCAATCTGTCACACCCTCAAAATCCACTTGCGGAGTTTTACCGCGAGGCGCATGACAAACCAGGATCCAAACCAACGATCACAATAAACAAGTCTAAATGAATTAAAATGTAATTTCAAAACACAGTTTAGTATTCCCGTTTACAGCGGAAGCTTATTCAAATAAAATCCAACATAAATAAATCAAGTTCAATGTTTGTGAAATCATGCAACTCTATCTAGACGCCGTGCAGACGCGTGCGCCCTAGTTCCGTTGTGCTACCTTAGCGACCTGAGAAAACATGTAAAAGTTTACGTCAGCACAAAAATGCTGGTGAGTTTACAGGTTTTGTATCCAAGTACCAAGTCCACCTGTCCATACTATAACAAATAGAAAACCAGTATACGCTAGCTAGGCGTACGTTTTGTTACTACCACGATTGGAAAACCATTACTAACTCGAATACCAAAAGTATGCCCGATGTAAGTTCCTGTTGTTCCTGTTGTTCCTGTTTGAGACAATATGCACCCGCCGACCCTCCAAGTCGACGAGCGGGGTTGGTCACTCCCAATAGCGCTATTCACATTTCCCCGTTGTGCAAACCCGCACATTCATGGTTCCCCCCGGGACTTCCAAAGATCGTGTAGTACACAAGAGAAACCCATAGTATGACAGTAGTTACCAAATAATCGTTTAACACATGTTTTCTCCCCCGAAAGTATAAAACCAGTTTAAAAGAGGGGCCGTAAACTCACCTTAAGTTCCGTTACTCCTTAACCCGAGTAAACTCAGCTGCTATGCTAGTCCCGTAAGCGGCGACCTAACATACGACAGTTACAAGTACTTAGACTAATAACCCGCAGGTTAATTAGTCCCTAGATGTCCAGACCATAACCAAATTCGTTTGAAAACACCGTGACTGTTTAACCGACCCAAAGTACAAGACTCGACATCCCATTGGTGACCCGAGACTCCCCGTGTTATGTTTACGCTCCAAAACGTACAATAATGCAATTACACTTAACACACGTTAACGTACAACAAGTTATAGCACATAGTTCACGTATCACCGAAATACATCCAAATATATGTTACCAAGTTATTAGACATGTTACGGGGTTCCTAGCATGTTACTACATGTCAAATCAGGTCTCGGTATGCTAATATGCACTTACAGCAGCAGTACACGCGATTAGGGAGGCTAATCGCATGAGATGTCACACGATTTGGGCTAATCGCCCTTAATGTCATGCGATCAGGGCTACTCGCCCCTGATGGCATGCGAGTGGGCTACTCGCCCCTGATGGCATGCGAGTGGGGCTACTCGCCCCTAATTTCATGCGAGTGGGGGCTACTCGCCCCTAATACAGGCGATTAGCAAGGCTACTCGCCTGTAACCTTGCTGTTCCGGTTTTTCGCGCGTTTAACGCTCCAAATCAGATCCAGAACGTGTGTAACTACCCAATATCATCCCAAACACTATCCTAAACATGTTTCAACCAAAATCCCTCGTTTAACCTCGTATAATCAGTCCTGCATGAAATCAAGTAATCCAAACATATACACATGGCATGCAATCATCTTACTAACATGCATAATAATAACCCTAATAATCAATTACTGAGATTCCTATTATCATAATATCAATATCAATACTGATCTATCATAATAACATATCAAATCATCATCATGGATCATAAAAACCCTAGCTTTCTAATCATACACACTCATAATGCATGCATATTAGTTATAATCCGATTAACAACCCTTATTGACGATTTTCAGAAAGCTTTTTCATTTAACAACAGGTCTGGACCATTAGGGATTGATTAAAAACGTTTACAAAGTGTTATGGATGAGAATCAAACCTTAGGATTATGAAAGAATGATGGTTAGACCTTGAAACCTTGTGTTTTTGATCAAAATCGCCTTCCAGAGGTTGTTTATGTGTTTGAGGCGGTTATGGGACGACTAGGGTTGATATTAGGGAGTTTAGGAGGTTAAGTATTGTATTTATAGGCGTTTCTAGTCGTTCCAGCACGTTACATGCGATTGTGCAGCAGTTCATGCGATTAGGGCTGCTAATCGCATGAATGAGCATGCGATTGGGCCTACTCGCCCCTAACTTCACACGAGTAGGGGCCTAATCGCCCCTATGTCCCTCTACTCGCCTCCCCTACAGGTGATTAGGCTTCCTAATCGCCTGTAGGGGTTGGTTTGGTGCGTTTTGCGCGTTAAACCCCGTTTTAACATATGTTAACGCATATTAATGTACCGACAAGTCACATAATGATTGTAAACACATAACACAAGTAAATACACATATTTACACTCGTTCACCAATTCCCGGGACTCGAGACTCGTACGTTCCGTATGCCCTGACGATCCTACAAATCGTCACCGTTTGTACACTTGGTTAAGGACTGACATCTAACGAACCTCTAGACCAACATCCAATGATCTTCTAGACTAACCAATAGTTCCCGAACCATAACCCGACTTAACTAACCCAGTTAAGTACAATATACGCGTGACTCGCTAAGGTAGACTTTCATCTAGACAACGTTGTTAACCAGAATTTGCCAGGTGTCACACTTTGTCACCAAAGTTGAAAAACAATATGACTTGCCAGTAAAAGTCTTCAGGAGTGACAATGGAACAGAGTTTAAAAATAAGGAGTTGGATGATTTCTGTATGTCAAAAGGGATTGTTAGGCGGTACAGCATCCCAAGAACACCAGAACAAAATGGGGTGGTTGAAAGGAAAAATAGAACTCTTATAGAAGCTGCAAGAACCATGCTAGCAGATTCTGGTTTGCCATTGTCCTTCTGGGCAGAAGCTGTAAACACTGCTTGCTATGTTCAAAACAGAGTTTTGATCAACCCCAGACATCAAAAAACTGCTTATGAAATTTTGTTCAAAATCAAACCATTAATTTCATTTTTCAAAATCTTTGGCTGCCCATGTTTCATCTTAAATCTCAAAGATTCATTTCAAAATTTGCAGCCAAAGTAGATTGTGGTTATTTTCTGGGATATTCTTCTACTGCCAAGGCTTATAAAGTGTTTAACACAAAGACCAAAACAATAGAAGAAACTCTGAATGTAACGTTCAATGAACTTTCATCTCTAAAAATCCCAGCAAATCCTGCTGAACTATTTGATTTAGATAAATTCAAATTTGAAGATATCACTGTTAAAACTAACAATGCAGGTATTCCACAGTCTCCACAACAAGATTACAGAACAGATGTTGTGATCCCCAGTCACTACAAAATCTATTTTGCTTCAGAGGAAGCAGCTATTCAAAACAATTGTCAAAACTCTGCCACAGCTGAGTCAACCACTGTTGGCCAGTCTTATCCTCAAACCACTGTTTCACCTCTCACAACCACTGAACAATCATCTGTTGACAAAAGTCAGTCCAGTTTTACACCACTTGGACCCAATCCTCCATTTCCATTCCAAACATCTGATGGCACTACAGAAGTGCAAACAGATGTTACACCAACAGAGTCACCAAACCTCTGTCCTTCACCTCAAAATGCCATCATGCCATATCAGGGAGTTCTTATTTACTTAAGAGCTCATCCACCAGACCAGATCATTGGCAACATCAGAGAGGGTGTGCTCACAAGAAGCCAATCCTCCAATATCTGTCTTTTTGCAGGTTTCCTATCTCTCACACAACCTGTCAAGTACCAAGAGGCACTGAAAGACAACAGTTGGGTAGAAGCAATGCAAGAAGAACTCCTTCAGTTTAAAAGACAACAAGTATGGGAGCTTGTACCATTACCTAAGGATGTTTGTCCTATAGGAACAAAGTGGGTCTTCAAAAACAAAACTGATGAAAGGGGTATTGTTGTCAAGAATAAAGCCAGGCTTGTGGTTCAAGGCTTCAGACAAGAAGAAGGAATAGATTATGATGAAACTTTTGCTCCTGTAGCAAGACTAGAAGCCATCAGACTATTTTTAGCCTTTGCTGTCAACCACAACATAAAGGTGTATCAGATGGACATCAAATGTGCTTTCCTTTATGGCAAAATTCAGGAGGAAGTCTATGTATGTCAACCACCTGGTTTTGAAGACACATTCCATCCTGACTATGTCTACAAGCTCAACAAAGCTCTGTATGGACTCAAACAAGCACCAAGGGCCTGGTATGAAACTCTTTCCACATTTCTCTTATCCATTGGCTTCACAAGAGGTAAAATTGACAAAACTTTATTTCTAAAATGGAAAGGGAAAAACTTAATGATTGTTCAAATATATGTGGATGACATCATTTTTGGATCCACATGTAACCAAATGTGTGAAGAGTTCAGAAAACTCATGACAGCAGAGTTTGAGATGAGTGCCATGGGTGAACTTCAGTGTTTCCTTGGTCTTCAAGTGAAACAACTGCAAAATGGCACATTCATTCACCAAAACAAATATGTAAAAAATTTATTAACCAGATTTGAGATGAATGATTGTAAGCCATGTAGTACACCCATGAGTACAGTCAAGCTGCTCACTATTGATGACAAGGATGAACTGGTTGATCAAACACATTATAGATGCATGATTGGGTCTTTACTGTACTTAACTGCATCTAGGCCAGACATTATGTTTGCTACCTGTGTCTGTGCAAGATCCTAGGCTTCACCCAGAAAGTCAAACCTTATTGCTGTGAAAAGGATATTCAGATACCTCAAAGGTGCTCCCACACTTGGTATTTGGTATCCTGCTAATGGAAACATTGAGCTTTCAGGTTATTCAGATAGTGATTTTGCTGGCTATCACACCACAAGAAAGTCCACATCAGGAGGGTGCCAATTTCTAGAGAATGCCTTAGTCTCCTGGCAAAGCAAAAAGCAGGCAGCTGTTTCAACCTCAACAGCTGAAGCTGAATACATTGCTGCTGCAAGCTGTACAGCCCAACTCATGTCGCTTCAAAATCAATTACTGGATTTTGGGATAACTGCACTACAGACTCCACTTATGTTGGATAGTCAAGCTGCTGAAAATATCATCAAGAATCCAGTCTCTCATTCCACTACCAAACACATTGACATCAGACATCATTTTGTCAGAGATAGCTATGAAAAAGGTTTGATTTCTCTGCACCATGTTCCAACAGAGGATCAGTTGGCAGATGTGTTGACAAAAGCTTTAGACACATCTACCTTTACAAATCTGATTTCTAGAATTGGTATGTTAAACATGGATTAAACAAATAATTTTTTTTTAAGCAATAAAATGTTTCAGAAAATCAAAATTTCTTAAAAAATAGCTGTTTGGTTGAAAAATCTGTTTCAAACATCTGATCAGATAAAACAACCACTGTTTCATTCCTAAATAGCTGTTTGGTTGAAAAATCTGTTTCAAAACATCTGATCAGATAAAACAACTGTTTCGCTATATATCTATACTATATATATATATACAAAAAAAATCAGCTGTTTGTATCAGCTGTTTGCCAAAACAGCTGTTCTCCACCAGATGTTCATCCATCAGATGATTGCCACGTCTGCTCATACAAGCAGAGGTTTGGCCACATCAGCGGTTTCTTTTGAGCCTATAAAAACCCTGTTTTACCACAACAGATGTTACACTGTCTCATTGTATTCAAAATACTGAAACCGCCTTCTCCATTCTCAAACCCTCAATCAGCTTTCATTCATCTTCACCTTCGAAATCCATTAAAATGGATCTTCAAGCCAAAGCCACCCACAATTGTCTCCCATATCTGGTTAAAACAGATGATAACATATCATTCCATTCCACCATCGACATTCTTCTAAATTCCAAATACCTACCCATCTTAACCGCTGATGCCCCCATCTACATTGATACTCTCCAAGAGTTCTGGTTGAATGTTGAGTTTCTATTGCAAGACAAAAAGCCTACTTCCATTATTTCCAAAATTGGAGAAACAAGTATCGTCATTACCCCTGAAATCATATCCACAACCTTCTCACTAAATGACCTGGCAGGTAAGGACTCCTTCACAAAAACAGAGCTTCACACTGAGTTTCAAGAACGAGGGTATGATGGTCAGATGACTGGGTCAACTCTTTTCAAAAAGTTTTTCCCACCAGTCATGAAATTTTTCTTCCATGCCCTTCTTCTGTGTGTCTCCGCTAGGTCCACATCCTTCAATGAAATCCCCTTAAGGATGCAATATCTGGGTTATGCCATGTTGTCAAACTCTGACTTCAATCTTTCCCAGGGATTGTTCATGGACTTAGTGTCAAATGTGAAAGCAATTAAGTCTGGGTCAAACAATGCTTTTCTAATTTACCCAAGAATTCTTAGTGTAATCCTACAAAAGGTCTTACCAGAAAAAGTTTTCAAAAAGGGTGAGGCAATGCAAATGAAAAGCTTAACTGATGAAACTTTCACTAGAATGCTGGGTGGAAGCACCCAAGAAAAAGTGTCAAAAGTGTCCAAAGTTTCAAAAACACAAACAAAGAGGACAAAGACAACAACTGTTGTCAAAACCTCTGTTGTTGAGCCCACTGCTCCTGGTGATCATGGCACTACATCCAGTGCTGTGAAACCCACACCAGCCACTTCCAAAAGAAAACATCCATCCACAAAAACCACCACTCAACCACAAATGAGACTTCTGGATGATGAGGTACCAGAAGATAACTCTGTTGCACCACCAAAGCAACCTGAAACCACTGTTGTTACTTCCTCACAACAGTTGGACATACCTCAACCTGACCAAACTCCTCATGAATCCTCCCAAAAGGATCATGTTGTAAGCCAAAGGGAAACACATCATGACACATTTGAGTCACTTGGCCAAATGTTCACAAGCCCCTCTCCCAGGGCTAATTCTCTTGTTACTCCTCCACCCTCACCATCACATCATGTTCCACAAACCATGCAACCTCTGTTTGAGGCAATTGAGAAATCTCAGGAAAATCCCAGTTCCTCTCTTCCACCTATCACTGAGAGCATACCCCCACAAGTGACTGGTCCTGAGAACATTCAATCTGCCATCCCACAAACAGTAGAGGAGGTTACACCACCTGAGTTCAATGCAACTCTAGGTGAGTTTTCAAGTGAAGCAGCCACTACTGATGTAGAGACCATTGTCTCACACCAGGATAGTGGTTACATTGCTAAGACTCCCTTGAAGGCAACAACTGATGAGGCCACTATAGTGTCCCCAAAATCAGTTGGAAGTCCCCAGTACCAAGAAAAAGGGGCATCTGATTCACCTATTAGGACTGAATCAGGTAGAACTACCACTGGTAGGGACTCAGGTGATCCTATTAACTTAGGAGATGGGTCAAAATACCAAGAATTGACGGACAGAGTTCAAGCAATTGAAACCTCTGTAGCAGACATCAAATCTGATGTCAAGCTTATACTGGGTTCCATAGCAGACCTTTCCAAAAGTCAACCATCAACAGCTGATATAGCTAGTGAGCTATGGAAATCCGTTTCCCCCATCATCATAGCTCACAGAAAACTAGCTGATCAGACCCATGAAACATATATGGCTGAAATCAGAAACATGGTGGATGCAAGGTACAAAGATACACATGCAGACATTAAAGCCATCAAAGATCACCTGCTGAAGACCACTGGCTCTGCCCCTACCACCATTCTCAGGGATGAAGATGATGATGTCTTCACGGCTGATGATGCCAAAAAGGGGGAGAGTGGCAGAGATAGGCTACCAAAGCTAGATCCCTTTGGTTGTCCACCTTCTAAAAAGGGCAAAGCCAAGTCTGCCAACAAACCAGAGGCTAGTCAAACAGCACCACAACAACAACAACAAGCAACACCAACAGCACCACAACAAACCACTGATAGAAGCAAAGCAGTAGACAACTCTGCAAACATAGAAGCTGAAAAGGCTGCTCAGGCCAAACAAAAAAGGGCTGACACCTTGGAAGCTAAAGCTGAGTTGCTGGTGAACCTCAAGAAGGAACAACAGCAGGAGGTTGAAGATGTGGGATCCTCAAAAAGGATGAAAATGCCTGCTAGACATGTTAGAAAACCACCATCTAAGCTAAAAACCTCTGTTGACAAAACCACTGCTGCTGAAACCACTGCCACCCAAAACACTGAAACCACCCAAAACACTGCTTCCCAAACCACTGCACCTAAACCTACAAGCACATCTGAACATACAACCACCAAACCTACACCCAAACCTACATCACCAACCAAATCCCAAACATCTGCTGGTCCTACTAAAAGGTCAACAGATGTTAATCCAACCATTGCTTCCAAATCACCATCCCCTAAAATCTTGTACACAAGGAAGAGAAAATCAACCTTTGTTGTACATGATGAAAACATACACACATCACCAAACACCACCTCAACTGCACAATCCACTCCTATTACAGCTATTCCAATTTCATCATTCTCACCACACACATCCAAATTCAGTTCCCATAGACCACCACCAACCATTATACCATTGGTTGTTCAGTATCCCCTTGAACTTGATCTACTCAAGGGGGAATTACAATCCTTCTACAATACTGAACAACCATCTGACAGATCTTTCCCTTCTCTCCTAAATTTTCCTGTTCCCCTAAACATTGATACATATCTCAAATACAAGGGTGAACAGGTAGATGCCATCATTAAGGAGAGATGCAAAGGGAAGGATGATAGGACTGCTCAGGGCATCCATTCAGCAGAGCTTAGCAAACTCAGAAGGATTGAGGACTTTGCTAAGACCCTGAGCAACTCCATGTCCTCCATGCCTCTCAGTGTTGACTTGGAAAAGGAAGTTAGGGATTCTCTTCTGGAACAGATCTTGGCAACCAAGCCATATAAAGCAACCAAAAAGCAGTTTAATGGTTGGACCACTCATGCACTAAGAGAAGAACTTCTCAGAATAGAAGAGTTGGCCAAAGACCCCAAAGCTAAAGTCTCTACTCCTAATTTTGGCAAAGACAGAGACCCAGTCAGAGCCTTAAAGTTTAAAAGAATGAGACAAGAGATAGTAGCTGCTAACTACGGGGAAATGAGGTCTGTCTGTAGATGGTCTGAGCTGAGGCTGGTTGAGACATACAAGAGTCTTGAAGAAAACAGAAAGAAGGATCCCAGCCTGCCTAGAAAACCTGTCTATCCTGATGAGCCACTGATGAAGAGACCCCAGCAGACTTTTGCCTTAGACAGCTTACTTGAAACTTCTGATCTATCAGCTGCTGCAAGAAGACAATTCAAGAAAAAGAAGGAAATGTCAGAAGAAGATCAGAAGAAATTTGCTGATACATTTATCAAAGAAGGGCTCTTCAATCAGATACATTTCTTCTCTGATCCCACAACAGAGAAACTCAGGGAACTCATTGGAAGACCTCCATCACCTAACTCATCCCAAATAAAAGTTCATCTCAGCAAATCCACTGACTCAAAAATTCTAAAATGGAAAGTCAACAAAGACAACCATGAATTGACTCTGCTCAGGTCAGATGGAAGAGTTCAGAAGATTAGCATGGATGATGCATACAGCCTATGTGCAAATGATCTTCAAACATTGCTAAATCTAGAACTTGAAAGAGATGAAGAAGACTTATTTGCTCTGAACTTTGAACTACAATTCAAAGGTCAAATCAGAGAAAGTCTGATGAGGAATAAAGATCAGTAAATAAAGCTGAGTTTTGGCATCATCTGTTCTAGGGGGAGATTGTTGGGTCTGCTGACCTGGAGAAGAACAGATGATTGAAAAGCCAAAACATGCTAACAGTTGATCCACACAATAAACAGTCCTTACAACATACTTCTCCCAAAAGACTGCTGACTCTAACAACTGTTCCATCCAAACAACTGCTATGACAACTGCTGATACAAAGGACTGCTGAATAAACACTGATGAAGAACAACTGCTGAACAAAGGTCTGATGAAGAACAACTGCTGATCCAAGTACTGAAGACTAAAGCACTGCTGGAGCCAACAGCACTTAGGCTCCAGCAGAGGATACAAGACCATTAGAGTTTTCCTACAACAGTAATTTCCCTTCAGTGTTTTCAATGTAACAGTAGTTTGTAATAGGCAGATGTTTTATGTTTGTTATTCTGTTAGAGGTTACTATCTTAGGTGACGTCAGCCTAGGTCATCAGTGGTTTAGGTTTGTCTATAAATAGAACAGTGCCTGTACTGTTCTATTGCATCACACACACAAACATTCTCTCAGAGTCAGACAAACAATCACTGTGTGATCAGGCTGAGGGGGAGTACTTGTATGATTGTAATCTTTTAGATAAATGAAAGCATTCGATCAGAAAACAATTACTCTCATGTTTTGATTAATAGTTTATCATTCCGCTGTATCTTCCATCTATATTCATATCACTCTTATCATTCTTAGTTAAATATAATCAAAACAATCAAACTCAGATCCTAACAAAAGTGAACATGCCGGGAGATTATGAGTTGGTGAGAGGTGAGGTCAAGACATTTGTAACCCCGATGGTTGTTGGGGTAGCCAAGGAGACACATGGGTGGGACCGAAAATCAAGTTTATGAATTTTGGTGGAGGGGGTGAGGGGATAACAAAGGCACCCAAAAGTACGTAGATGATCGTATTCAGGGATGCAGTTGTATAGGAGAGTGGTTGGTGATTTGAAGTTGTGGGTTTTGTTGGGTAAAATATTGAGAAGGTAAGTGGCGGTTTCAAGGGCATGGTGCCACATGTTGGGAGGTAAAGAGGCTTGGGCAAGAAGGGTGCGGATCATATTGTTGATTGTGCGGATTTTGCGTTCTGCTTTACCATTCTAAGATGAGGTGTAAGGACAGGAAAACCGAAATTGCATGCCATTATGATTACAAAAATTATAAAAGTTGTTGTTTGCATATTCTTTACCATTGTCACATTGAAATTGTTTGATTTTACGTTCAAATTGGGTATGGATTAAGTTGTGGAGAGTGGCGAAGGTTTCAAACACTTGTGATTTATTGGTGAGTGGGAATGTCCATAAAAAGTTAGTAAAATCATCCAAAAACAAGATATAATATTTGTGACCCCCCGTACTAAGTATGGGAGAGGTCCATAAATCGTTGTGAACAATGTCAAATGCAAAACGAGTAGAGTTTATTGAATCATAAAAAGGCAATCTAACACTTTTGCCAAATACACAAGATTGGCAAAGAGTTTTATTATGTTTTCCATAATCAACAAAAGATGGTAATTTTAAAGACTGTAGTAAGTTGTACCGTGGATGACCCAAATGTTGATGCCAGCGATCTTGGGAAACTGCAACAAAAGAGGAGGGTTGAGTAGTCTTGAGAGGGAGTGGTGCAGTCAGGGGGTAAAGATCGGCAATGCTATTGCATCGAAGGATAGGAACCCGAGTTTTGAGATCCTTCACAAGAAAGCCAAATGGGTCAAATTCAATGGAAACTAAATTATCCATGGTAAGGCGACGGACAGAGATTAGGTTTTTAATAATATTGGGGGCATAAAGGACATTGTTAAATTTAAGGGGAGGGTATAGTGGGAGGAGGACTTGGTTGCCTTAGGCCACTACATGTCCATCATGCCATTACCAACAATAATAAATTTATTAGTGCTAGAATTAAAAGTAGACGGGGAGTATATACCTTGGGCATTAGCCGAATGGGAGGAGGCACCAGTGTCCATCATGCCATGATTCGGTGGATTGAGGGCCAGAGAATAGAGAGCTTGTTCAATATCAGTGGGAGAGTATTCGGTGTGATGTGCCTGATCCGGCTGAGGTCTGAGAATTCCCTGAGAGTTTTTAGTAACAGGCCGAGAGGGGTAGGGACAGGGGGTTGGGCAGCAGCGGAGTTTTTCAGCACCGAAGCCCATTGGGCCGCAGTCCATTTTTGGGGGAAAATGATATAGGGGTGGTTTGGGCTTGCAGAGGTGTGGTTAGAGGATCTGGGCTGGTTGTTTGTGGACCTGCCGCGTCCGCGTCCGCGGGAGTTCCTGGGCCGAGAAGTGGTGGTGTTGGGCTGGTTAGTGGGGTTGGTGTTATTGGACTGAGGAGTTTGTCTTGTGTGGGTGTAGGATATGGCTGCAAGGGCGGTTGATGCGGACTGAGAGGCACGAGTTAGTTGGCGTTTCTTTTTACTCTCTTCCATAGTAAGGCGGGAACGTACCTCACTAAAAGGTGGAAGTGGGTCACGATTCTGGAGCACCGTCGAGATGCTATCGTATTGCTCCGTGAGACCAGTTAGCACCTTAAGAACAAGCAACCGGTTGTCAACCGGTGAACCGACGCTGGCTAATTGCTCGGCCAGAATTTTAGCATGGTCACAATAATCAGACATGGAGGAAAAGTTGTCAAGGCAAAGGTTTGCAAACTCTTGACCGAGAAAGATGGCGCGGGTATTTTGGTTGTCATTAAATTCACTCTCCACAACGGTCCAGGCATCATAAGCAGTCTGCCCGGGCTGTATGATGATGCGGAGCAGCGGTTGGGACAAGGTAGCATAGATCCACTGTTTGACCAAAGCATCGAGACGAGACCAGAGTTGGTTAGCAGCGAGTGCTGCCGCCTCTGCCTTGGCCACGATAGTGGGATTAGAAGACGAGGGAGGGATGGGGATAGGGGCAGGTTTCGGAAACAAATGAGTAGAGACCTCATAAGCTTCGCAATGCACTTGGAAGAGTGTCTTCCACGTGGGGTAGGAGGGAGAGTCTTTTTCAAGAACAATGGGGATGTGGGATTTTATGTTGGTGACTGTTAGGGCAGGGTGTAGGGGGGAAGAAGCCATAGATGCAGAAAGAAGATGCCGGCGGCAGAGATCAGAAAGGCGGCGACGTAGGGTTTTGGATCGGTGGACTTGATACCATGAAAGTGATGAAACCCTTGACTTGTTTCATTGATTTGCAAATATTTATAATGCAAAAGTATATCTCCTAATATGGTGGAGATTTGGTTACAATCAATACAATATCTATACTAAATATATAAACATATATTATTAATTAGGGTTAAGCCATCATGGTGTTGTATCAATCTTTCGTTCATGTATCTATTTACTAGTTTATACCCTGGGAGCGTCCCGGGTTGAAAAATCTAAGTAAAGTGAATAAAATTAGAAGTATCTAAACTATAAAAATGACATCTGCCAATATATGATTAATGAATATTATTATTATTTTTATTATTATTTTAAACAAATATCTGCCATAAGTTATCATATTCTAATATAAAAAAGGGTAATTGGGCCGGGTATCACCTAATCCCAGGCCCGACCCAAACCCACAATTTTTTTAAAACTAATTCCAAACCTATAGTCGTTTTTTTTCTCCGTTTTTTATATGGCACTATGGTACTCGTTGGAAAGATAATAAAACGCTTGTTAATTTGGTGTAATTTTTTTTTAAAAAAATCTCGTATATAAAAGATATTAACATTTAAAAGTTATGAGAGGAAATATGAGAGAGAAAATAATAAAGTTTTAATATTTACATTTAGTAGATTATGTATTTAATAGATTATGTTAAATCATATTTAAACCATATTTATTCATTTTTTTAATTGGTCTAGAGTTGTCACATCACATCCTATGTGGCATCTCTCAAAAGAGAGATTGCATAATATTATGACACTAGCTGATTACCCCGGGAGGGTCCCGGGGTTGAAAAATCTAATTTTACGTGATAACCTATTGCAAATGACTTAAGTTAACTAACCACAAAATCTCTCAATCGTTGCATTTTCATAGTATTCTAATAAGTAATAACTCATATTCTCTAATCTAAAACCTAATCAGTAATCATCTAAATAATCACTTATGCAAGCTACAACTATTCAAAAACTCATTACATCTCTCTAATTTCTCACATTCTAATGGCTCTTATAATTCCTAACCTAATCAACTAAACAAACACTTAAGTTTGAAGTTGTAACCATTGCATCTCATTATGCTACGTGGCATAATCAAGAGATGGTTGATGTCACCATTGAACGCCACGTCAGCAACTATCAATTCTTCCCGAGAGCGTCCCGGGGTTGAAAAATATAACCATTCTAATAATACTAATACTAATAGTAATAATTATTACTCTTGTAATTAAATAAATAAAAAAATAACCTTGCTATAAGGTGACACCATGTGTTGCAGTGTTGCAGTGTTGCACGATTCTTTTTCTTAACTTCTCTTGATGAAGTATACCTAGTAAAATTCCAATGATAGCATGGCGATTGGGCTGATTTTCAACATTGTAGATAAGAGACTGGTTTAAAAGAAAAAACATGATTAATGAATAACATGAACACTTTGTGTGTTTTTTTTCCTGTATGAACGAAACCCCACAAAAAATAGTCGTTTTTTCCTCCGTTTTTTATATAGCACTATGGTACTCGTTGGAAAGATAATAAAACGTTCGTTAATTTGGTGTAATTTTTTTTTTTAAATCCTGTATATAAAAGATACTAGATTATACCCCGGGAGCGTCCCGGGTTGAGAAATTTAATATGATACATCAATTTTTTACATATGAAATAGACTGATGTATAACTCTAATATTAATATCTAACCTAAACCAAATTAATAATGTACAACTCCAATGCTAACACCTAACCTAAATGATTGTAGAACTTTAATGTAACTCTAATATTAACACCTATCCTAAAGACTAAACAAATGTACAACTCTAACATACTAATATTGATACCTAACTTAAAACAACGTATAACTCTATTAACCTATTCGGCTCTGGTTGAAAAAAAAAATTCATATTTACTGATTTGAACATAATTAGTGACTTGCCTATACATGATTAATGATTTACCTGAACACTTTGTGTTTTTTTTCCTGTATGAACAAAACCCCACAAAAAAATTTCTCCGTTTTTTATATAGCACTATGATACTCGTTGGAAAGATAATAAAACGCTCGTTAATTTGATATAATTTTTTTCTTTAAAAATCTCGTATATTAAAGATATTAACGTTTAAAAATTATGGGAGGAAACATGAGGGTAAAAAATCCAATTTTGTTTTTAAATTATTTTTTCCTAAAATATCTCAATGCCACATGGGATGACACATGGCACACTCAAGGAAGAGAATGCATCTTTGAATGAGATGTCATTAAAATAACTTTAGTTTATTATATGTAGGGTAGGGTTCAATTCAGAACCAACCCTTAGTTAGGAACTTTAGGAACCAATCTCATCCATCCATCTTCAATGGCATGATGGTAAATATGTTAAACATTAATTAACTTTTTAATTAAATCAAGGGGTAATATTGTCTTTTGGTATGTGAGTATTAATAGGTTATTTAGTATACATTGTAACTGACAAAAATCACAACTAATATCATTTGTGCGTACAAAAAAATTATACTGTACGATAAACACTAAACAATTATACGTTAGTGTATATTCATATTCCAACAATTATACATCAGTGTATATTCCAATCATTGCTACAAAAACATTATACTGTACGATAACATTAAAACAACTATACGTCAGTGTATATTCATATTCCAACAATTATACATCAGTGTATATTCCAATCATTGCTACAAAAAACATTATACTGTACAATAAACATTAAACAACTATACGTCAGTGTATATTCATATTCCAACAATTATACATCAGTGTATATTCCAATCATTGCTACAAAAACATTATACTGTACGATAACATTAAAACAACTATACGTCAGCGTATATTCATATTCCATGCACTCACACGAACTGATAGGTTGGTCTTATCAAGAGTAACCTGAAACAAAGAAAAAGGTTGTTTAGCATATACATCAGTGTATACATACAATATACATCAGACCCCAATAAAATTGATGCTATAGAACAGTGTTTAGTATCGTCATATTCAAACAATTATACATCGGTGTATAGTCCAATCATTGCTACAAAAAACATTTTACTGTACGATAACATTAAACAACTATACGTCAGTGTATATTCATATTCCAACAATTATACATCAGTGTATAGTCCAATTAGTACTACAAAAACATTGTACTGTACCATAATATTCAACAAATATACGTCAGTGTATATTCATATTCCAACAATTATACATCAGTGTATAGATGAATGTTAGTGTATCTGTACGCTTCAACATGATCTGAATTATACATCGGTGTATACTTCCAAAAACTAAACTAATATACGACAGTGAATAATTGTATAACTCTTTGTACGTATGAAAACTGCTATAACGCAACATGATCTGAATTATACATCGGTGTATAATTCCAAAACTTTGTACGTACGAAAAATTTTTGCACGTAAAAAAAAACTGCTCTGCAAAGTGAAACCCTAATTGCGAACAA
This sequence comes from Ambrosia trifida, assembly GCA_028751855.1. Taxonomy (NCBI): domain Eukaryota; kingdom Viridiplantae; phylum Streptophyta; class Magnoliopsida; order Asterales; family Asteraceae; genus Ambrosia; species Ambrosia trifida. The sequence continues at coordinate 99,971,041 of CM054131.1, forward strand.
AAAAAAATTAACAAATAATATTTTGTGTATTTATTTATTTAACAAATAATTGAAGCTTAGAATTGAAATTACCTTGATTGAGACACGTCAAAGCGGCACACTAATGTCATATTTTGTGTATAGGAGAGATAACAACGAACAAGCTAGATCGTAGCATGTATATTAATCTTTCATATGAGTATTTAACTATTTATTCTATACAGATTGAATTAAACTTTTTTTGGTTAGGATCGTGTTCGATTATTATTCAAAGAGGACATCAACAACAGGGAAGGAGGATTTGAAGGAAGGAGACGGTGGTTAGGGTTTGGAATTGGGGTTTTTTTTAGAGAGAGAAAGTAGTTGAGAATCAAGAGTGGTGTGAGAATGGCTGAGAGAAAGAGATGGGGGATTTTATACCTTTTTTTTAAATTAAAATATAAAACATAATTGTTCAATTACCATCCTACCCTTAGATCAAGATTAAAAGATGAATGGCTCAAATTGGTTCCTAAGTTCCTAACTAGTACCTTGGTTCCTAAATGATCTTTTTCCATTATATGTATAGATATATATAGATACTTATCTACATTGTCCTTTTGAGAACCCACAAAGATATACAAATGAGAGATATAACACCAAACCAACTATGTGTCTCTTCTCATAAAACAATTCCAACCCATCTGATAAAAAAAAAAAAGGGGGGAAATGGAATCTAATAATCCCAACTTTGGGGGGTTGGAAGGCAGCAGTTCCAACTTGCAACTTGTACCACAACAGTCCAAACTTGTCAACTATTTAATTTGGTTGGTCCCGGACTAACTGGGGTTAACTTTTTCTGTTAAATGCCACGTGGGCATCCCACGTGGCAGTCCTACGTGGCAAAATCTGTCTAGTTGGCAAAAAAACGTGGGTCCCACTTGTTTTTAATTAAAAAAAATCTATTAATTATTTAAAAAAATATTTAAATAATAATAAAAAAGAATTATATATATATATATATATACCCCTACATTTCATCATCTTCACCACAACAACCACCTGCCACCACCTGCCACCACTGTCCACCACCACCATCTCCGACGACACCCACCACCACCATCTCCGACGACACCCACCAACACCACCACAAACACCACCACCACCCTCCCTCCTCCTCCTCCTCTGTTCACCACCACAAACACCACCACCACCCTCCCTCCTCCTCCTCTGTTGACCCGACCTCATGACCCACGTCTCCTTGACCCGACTGAACCACAACCACCACCACAAACCACAAACACCACCACCACCCTCCCTCCTCTGTTTAACCTACTTCCCCCGTCACAATGCTGTTACTAGACCAAAAAGACGACTGAAAAACAGAGACTTGAGACGATAAAATCGGAGTAGTGGCGAAAAAGATAAAAGCTTAGATTTAAATCAATACCTTTAGGAACAGGGAGGGGCGCAAAGGATGGAGAGTCTTATGGTTAAAGTATAAGAGATTTGTATGTGGAAATGAAGAGATTGAAGGTTTTATTATCGGGTAAGTTGGTTTCAGATTAGGGTTTCAGGTGGTTGATGGCGGCGGTGGTTTCAGATTAGGGTTTCAGGTGGTTGATGGCGGCGGTGGTTTCAGATTAGGGTTCAGGTGGTGACGATTGATGGGGTTTTAAGAAGAATGGTGGGTTCAGGCGGTGGAGGTGGTTGCAGATGGCGGCGGTGGCGGTGGTTGATGGTGGTGGGGTGAAGATGATGATGATGAAGAGATGATGATGAAGAAGATGTAGGGGTGAAGATGTATATATATTATATATATAATTCTTTATTATTATTATTATTATTATTATTATTATTATTAAATTTGTGGGCCCCTCTTTTTTTTGAAAAACATTAAAACATTATAAATATATGACATGGACATGGCCCCACCCTTTTTTTTTGACAGACCAACATTTTTTGACACGTAGGACTGCCACGTGGGATGCCCACGTGGCATTTAACAGAAAAAGTTAACCCCAGTTAGTCTGGGACCAACCAAATTAAATAGTTGACAAGTTGGGACTGCTGTGGTACAAGTTGCAAGTTGGGACTGCTGCCTTCCAACCCCCTAAAGTTGGGATTATTAGATTCCATTTCCCAAAAAAAAAAAAAACCATACTTGTCAAAGACCTTACGTGGCTCCACTGCCCACACATAATTCCCCGAGGCCCCTCGCTATCGATTCAGATTAACCATAATTCAAACCAAGATGAACTTACAATGGATAAGTGGTTAACTAAATTGATTATTGTACTTGCAGGGAGAATGACAATAGTTAAAATTAGTGATAAAGTTAGAGGGTGTTCGGGATTGAGTTTCAAAACAACTTATTTATTTATTGGCTTTTCTAAGAAGCCAATAAGTCAATAAGCTGTTTGTGTAATCCAAAAGTACTTTATGTTTTGACTTTTCGCTTTTAAAGGTGGAAAAACTGTTTTTGAGAAGTTAGAAATCCCGGCTTTTGAGTTTTGGCTTTTGGAAAAAAAAAAAAAAATCTACCACCCATACAACCAATACTCACAATAAGTTAAGCGAAACACTTAATAAAACAATCTATTGACTTTTTGACGTTTCTCATCCCAAAAGCTAATCCAAACACTTTTTTTTTAAAACTTCTTTTCAAAAAGTCATAAGCTAATAAGCACTTCTGACCAAGCATTTTTGCATTTTCAAACTCAATCTTAAAATTAGTTACATGTTTATTAAAAAAGGTTGGTTACAATTTTTTTTTTGAACAGCAAATTTTTACACCAATCCGTCTATGACGGGGCTCGAACCCTTGACCTCAAGGAGAGCAACACCTTAACTCCAATGACTTTGCCAATTAAACCCAACCCCCCACCCAGATTGGTTACAAAATTAACCATGTATCCCGGCAAGAAGGCAGATAGGCCACAGAATCCGGTCCAGAGTTGACATGTTAGATAGAGCCAATCACGGCCTATCCCACAGACCCACACCATAACTATTTTGCTCTCTTTTTTTACCCTTAAAAGGAAATACTTTTGCTCTTTTCCTTAATAAAAAGTAATATGATCACAGGTCGTTTCGGTTCGGTTCAACCGAAGGCTATAATCAATGTTTCAGTTTTTCGATTTTTATAACAAGGCGATTTTAGTTATAAACGGTTTGGCAATCAGTTACTAGAAAAACAAGTAACAACTAATATGTTAAATTAATTTAACAAAACCACCCACGCTGATAACTAAAACAAGCGACGACTAATATGTTGCTTATAAAATTATTTTAACAAAACCACCCACCCTGATAACTAAAACAAGCGACGACTAATATGTTACTTACAAAATTATTTAACAAAACCACCCACCCTGGTAACTAAAATCGTCACTGAACTTTGGTTTTGGTTTTGGTTTTGGTTTATGCTCATTTAGATTGAGGCTAAGTGCCTGTTTAGATTTAGCCCAAGTCCCTTGGTCTCAAAGACTCCAGCCTAATTTGATCCATCGGTCATTCGAACTCCCATTCTTTTTTCTCGATCATTCCCTGTTTCCCTGTGGCTCTCCGAATTCCGATCAAAGTCCACCGGCTTTTGGCGGCCTTCCCATTTCTGATTTTGAACAACTTGTCATTATGCAGTGTTACCTTTTTGTTCTTTTTTAATTTTCTCAATATGGTTGTTTTGCCACAACACCTAAACACAATATTTTTTAAAGAGTTGTCACTGTTTTAGTTGTATTATTTGTTGGAAATATGGTGAATGGATGATATTGAAATTATAATTTAATAAATTATAATTATTAATAAGACTTTAATATGGTGAATTAAAGACTAAAATTCTTGAGTAGAATTTTATGCCTTTGATTAAGAAGACTTCTCATACATCCATGTTCTTATATAATGAAAGGCTTTATGCCTCATTTGGATATGTATAAAAGAGATACTCACACACACATATATGTAGAGAACAAACTCAATCGAAGTCCCGTTATCTTTCAGGCAAGTGGGATAGTCCGGCAGTGCACCACCACTGTTAAAGAACTGGTGTGCCCTGGGAACAGACCGCGAATCTGTTTAACGGAATTGTGTCAAACACAAGCCCGGTTCACTTCTATGATTTCATTTTCTGTTACAAATTGCTACAGCAAGTACAGAGACTATGATATATGCGATCTTCATGTACGAAAGGCGTGCGACGATTACAATGTAAGTTTTCTAACATTATTCATCTTTTTATGGATATGATAATTGTTATTGTGTGCTTATGTAGTTATGTTTTAAGTCTTTATCCTATTTGTTCAGTTGTTTATTACATGACTAATACAAATTATAGGCTAAGCGTCAAGTTATCCTACACAGAGTGACACAATGAAAAGAGAGAGAAGGATACCAAAAACACAATGGATTACGAAATATAACATGATGAGTCACAAAATATGACACAATCTCAATAAATATAACACAATGTCGAGGAAAAAAGATACAATCAATCGCAAAAATGACACAATGACAAAAATAAAGAAATGACACAATGTAACATAAAAGACACAATGATATAACATAAATTCTAAAAACTACAAGATAAATTCAAAAAATTGAAAACCTAAAAACTACGATTGTATGGATCGATGAGACGGTTCCAATGCCGCTTGAATGAGTTCAATCGGACTCCGTTTGATGCCCTTCCTGCGACTTCCTTTGTTTTTCATTGTGTATTTGATCCTAGGCCTTTAGATATATACAAGTTATAAATTGATTCGAAGTATGTCGTTATTATATTTAATAAACTATGTTATTTTATCATCGTTTTTAATCATTTTTAACCGTCCTTTATTGTACCCCGTACAAAAAAAATATATGTATCTGTCACTGTCAAAATATTCAAGTCTCATTAAATAAATAGTAGACAAAATTACAGAAATCAACTTTTATGTTTCATCAAAATTGCATGTTCCAACCTTTAACACTAACCCAGTTAATTTTTCTGGTTAAGTCCCCTCACATGCAAGTCATGTGATGACAGTTTAGTGTTTTCACCTTATATCCCTGTGTTAATGACAAAAATTAAAAAATAAATATAATAAAAAATCAAACGATTCATATTATTCTCTCTACTTCCGGTTCGTTATAATAACCATGATTCAAATCAAATTCATTTCAAAACCTTATCCATTTTCTGTAATGATCATCACTCTCCAAAACTATCAGCTACTAAACTGATTAATAATATTAAATAACTAATTACTAATATTTGATTAACTACTAGCTGCAAAAAAAAAATTTTAAAAAACTATCAGCCTATTAACGGTTCATCAATTCTCAATGTGTTGATCCACGCAAGCTCTTCATTGTTTAAGTCCCCAAAATCCCGATCAGGCAAATCACTAGATTTTTTATCGAACCCATACAATTTCAAATCATCAATATCATCGAATCCGCCTTGTAACGGCACCAATGCACCTAGTTCCAACCCGAAGTCCAAATCGTTCACGATTTCCGCCAATGTCAATGCTTCGTCAACCGGTTCACCAAAGCCCATATTAGGCAACACATCTAAAGCCAACTCTTCACCAAAGCCCAATGTTAATGCCTCGTCAACCGTGCCCGAACCAGATGACGATTCAAGCTCAAAGTGCAATGAAAAAAAAAACACAGTGGCTCAAAGTGCGATAGGTTTCAAATATGGGTGTAAAGTGCCCCCACCTCTAAACCACAATGTCTTAAATTGCAATGAAATAAAAAAGCACAATGGCTCAAAGTGCGCCAGGTTTCTAATATGGGTGCAGAGTGCTTCCCCATCTAAATCATAGGGACACAATTTACAGTTAACTATAAATGTTTTTTAAACTTTGATTATTTTTTAAGATTCTTTTTATTTCATAATAATTAGTGTTCAAAGTTTGTTTGTTTTTGTTGAATGTTTGGAACTTCATATTATTTATGACATTATCAACCTAGTCAATGATTGTTTAGATCTGCAAAATGAACCAAAATCTTAAAATCAAACATCATTAACGGTGGGGGACGATAGTTGTGGTATAGTGGAGGTGGGGTGATGCGGTGGTTTGGAGCTGCGGTGGCGTGGAAGTGGTTGTGGTGTGGTTGGGGTGATGCAGTGGGGGTGGGGGTGCGTGTGGATATGTGGTGGTTGTGGTAGGAGGTGCGATGGCGGTGGTGGGAGGTGCGGTGGTGGTGGTGGTCTGATGAAGAAGGAGGGAATACCTGGTTCTTTTGTTTCTATTCTGTGTATAGCTTAATAATAATAATAATAATAATAATAATAATAATAATAATAATAATAATAATAATACTAATAATAATAATAATAATAATAATAATAATAATAACAACAATGGAGGTGAAAAGACCAAACTGCCCTCACATAACATGCATGTGAGGGGACTTAACCAAGAAAACTAACTAAGTTAGTCACAAAGGTTGGAACCTATAGCAAAATTAATCGGTAAAGGGTGTTTTCTGTGTAAATAGAACATAAAGGTTTGAACCTACAATTTTGACCAAACATAATTACATAAGGGTGATTTCTATAATTTTTTCGTGGAATTACGAGTGGATTTTACGTGCTATGTGTTCGTTGATAAAAAAAAAAAAAAAGTTTAATACCAAAGTATCAATTAACCAAATTCTGTAACTTTTTGTTTCCAATTGTATTTGGTTGCGTAAATTTTGCACTATTCTAATTTTGGCCACACATTATATTGGCGGGAACTAAAACACCAAAAAATATATTGTAAAGCATTTATTTTGACTTTTTTTTTTCTAGATTAAGATACAGAATGAAACAAATCAGACCACAGTATTTTTCAAACTTTTTTTTTTTGAATTATACATTTTTATAGTATTTAATAATTAATACACTTTAAATCATCAAAAGAGTTATTTTTTTTAACGACCAACAAAATATATTTATTCACCAAACGGCTAGCGGGGCGCTAGCCAACGCCAAGTTTACATATACACCAAAAAGATAACACAACAAAAACAGAAAACTACCAATACCAAAACAGAACTACAAACTACCAGCCAAGTTTATGCAGTTGAAATCCTCTCCACACCTCTCAATCCAGATCTGGACAATTAGAACGAGCCTTGACCAATAAAAACTGCAGGATTTTATCTCCCCAAGCGTAGCAACTACCGATATTTGTTTCTAATTGAAAACGACATTGTTCCGAGCCCTCCAAATATACCAAACCACTGAGAGGCAGACGACATGAATTACTTTCTTTCTTTTTGACGACCCACGAACGAACCTTTCAATATCCAGCAGATCCTTTAGGCTGAATGCGTTCACCGGATCCAATCTGCACCATTGAGCTACTAACTGCCAAATCGTATATGCAAACCCACAAGTCACAAACAGATGTTCTGAATCTTCGTCGATTTCCCCGCATAAATGACACAGAACAGAAGGTACGCAGATAATTCTACAAACTAAAGCAGCACGAGTTGGTAACCTGTCAAGGAAAGCCCTCCACGCCAAGATCCAAACCATCTTCGAGACCCACGAGTTGTTCTTACAAACGTAAGCATGCCTAGAATTCTGCAGCAGTTTCATGCGTTCTTTTAGGCTTCTTACCGAGTAGGAACCCAACCCAACCCATCCAAAACCCAACCCCATTTATCCCTTGTATAAGACAAAGCGATCGATCCAATCAAATTCGTTAGTTGAATCAGCTCCCCATATTCAATCCCACTAGACAAGTTCCGTTTCCATTCCCAATTCCACACCCCAACCCCCTCCCACCCTATCAGCGATCGAACACATGTTATGTTTTTCCAAGTCGAACAAATTCGGAAGCAATACCCGTAAAGGTGCATTCCCAACCCAAGTGTCAACCCAAAACCCAAAACCCAATTTCCACCCCCGACCCACATACCCTTTAATGACCCCCTCAATATCAACACCCATCTGCTTTACTTCGGAAACAGCTTTCCCAAGATTCGGCAGCTACTGCGGCCCCTGCTTCTTGTCGAAATGGAATGGCCTTTTATTCTGCCATGGACCCGACTATGAAAACTTTACCGGAATAAAACTCCATCCTCTAGAACTCTTGTGGATAGACCAAATAACCTTCCACCATAGCTATTCTTTTTCCGTCTTAAATCTCCACCACCACTTTGCCAACATCGCCAAATTCGCCTCTTGCAACGAACCCAAACCCAGCCCACCATATTCTATTGGAACGATTACCTTATCCCAAGCAACCCAGTTCGTTTTTGCCTTTTCGTCCGAGCCTCTCCAGAAAAACACCCTCCTCAATCTATCTAGAGAATCAATAACTTTTCCAGGGACCTTATATAGCGAAAAGTAACATGTCGGCAATAAATTCAATACCGACTTAATTAATGTCACTCTACCACCAAAGGAGAGATGCTTCGCTTTCCAAATAGACAAGTGGCTACGAAAAGATTCCAGCACCGACTCCCAGTTTTTACATAAGTTAATATTCGTCCCGACCTGTAGCCCAAGGTATTTAAAAAGAAAGGACCCAACCTTGCATCGAAGTGTTCCAGCTAATCCAGCTACTTCAGCCGACTCCACCCCTACGCCGAACAAATAGCACTTTTCCATATTCATTTTCGGCCCCGACACCAGGAAGAAACACCTCAGCAGTTTTCTTAAGTTCTTGGCATTATTTAACGACCAATTGCCTAGGAAGACCACATCATCAGCATACATAAGATGCGTTAGCAGCAGCCCCGAAGACCCACAATATATGCCATGAAACAAGTCGACCTGTGCAGCCTTCTTCATGAATCCGGAGAGAGCTTCCATAACCAACACAAATAGAAAGGGCGACAACACGTCTCCTTGTCTGAGGCCGCGACCACACTTAAACTCAATAAAAGGAGAACCGTTAATCAAAACCGAAGCTCTAGAAGACGAAACTATACCCGAGACCCATGACCTCCACTGATTCGGGAACCCCATCTGAGCCAAAATCTTATCTAGAAAAGACTAATAAACAGAATCATAAGCCTTATCAATATCGACTTTAAACATGAACCCATTCCTCTTGAGCCTCTTCATCCAATTCACCACTTCATTAAGCATCAAAGGGCCGTCATTTATACTCCTACCCGTCAAGAAGGCCGATTGCCCGGGCCCAACCAACTTCCCGATCACTTTCTTCAATCTTTCGACCAACACTTTGGATACCACTTTATTTATACACCCCACAAGACTAATCGGCCTATAGCTAGAAAATCCCAACGGGTCCTTTACTTTTGGAACTAAAGCTATGAAGGACGGAGAGCATGCTGGGTTGATAGCGCCAAATTGATACAACGCATCAAATAATGCCACAAAGTCAGCTTCAAAACAACCCTAAAACCTCTTGATAAACCTAAAATTAAACCCGTCCGGGCCCGACGCCTTGTCTCCATCACACGACCACACCGCCTCTTTAATCTCAAACACAGAAAACGACTGAATTAGGAGGTCGGCTTCCAGAACAAAGATGCTAGAAAGGTTCGGACAAGAGAAAGGAGGCCTCAACGGCATTGGTTCGTTAAATTATCCGAGAAGAACTGGAACGCCTGATCCTTAATAACTACCGGGCTATCAACCCAATCCCCATTCAACCGAATCCTATTAATCCTGCAATTGTTAGTATTGGAGTTGATTATACCATGAAAATAACTAGAGTTTTCGTCACCATCCAGAGCCCATTTTACACGGGGCTTTTGTCTAAGATCAGCGTGTTTCTATCTCTCGGCTTCCTGCAAGAATATCCTGAACTCTTCCCGCGTTTGTTTCTCAATCAGTGACAAATCCCTCTCCTCAGCCAGCTTCTCAAGACGCACCACCTCATTACTTTTAGCTCGATACTCCTCCTCCAAAACTCTTTTTTTTTTCTCAGCCACCCAAGACCTAATCTTATTCTTGAGACATTTCAACTTCATAGCAAGACCCAAACTAGCCGAGCCAGAAAAGATAAACGAAGAGCAGAGGACCTGAAAAAATCCTGAAAACCCAGAATATCCAGCCACGAGTTGAAAATTTTGAACGGGATATGATCAAAATCTGCCGGGGACACTGAAAGCACAATTGGACAATGATCGGATGTACCCCTTGACAGGGCCGTGATTCCCGCGCCAGGCCATCTATCCCAAAATTCTCTACACACCAAGAACCTATCCAATTTACTCAGCTTTTCCCCATTATCCGACATATAAGTGAACTTATAACCCCCCATGTTGTACTCATACAATTCAGCACGCCGAATGAAATCATTGAAACGATCAGCATAATACACAACAAACTCATAATTCAACCTTTCTTATGCGGACCTTACCTCATTAAAGTCTCCTAAAAATACCCACATGCCTTGACAACCCCTTTTCACCTGTTCCAATTCCAGCCAGATATCCCTCCGCCTAGACACATCATTTGATGCATAAACATTTACTACATTTAACCTTAACCCCAAAGACACCAAGATGCCAGAGACGACCAGAAACTGTCTATTTTTTATCACACCAGTCTGTTGAAAAATAACTAGATTCCACAGACACAGTAAACCACCAGTCCACCCCTCGGCCCAAACTTGCTCAGATTGGAACACCGAATTACCCCAAAGGACATTATAATTAAAAAGAGACGTACCATCTTTGTTTCTTGTACTGCTAAAAAGTGAATCCCATAGCAAGACTTCAAGCCTTTTACCCAGGATGTTTTCCCTGAGTCCCTAACACCACGTAAATTGATTGAGAGAAAATTCATTGCAAACCCATTTATACACCATCACCATCAACTAGCTCCTGAACCCGTTCTTCAAACCCAGCTAAATTAATACCTAGTACCGAACCTACTCAGATAGTCAAACCGACCTCCTCTGCTTGTAACTCTGGATTAACCGAATCCTGAACTCCATCGGGCCTTTGGACATCACCCGAATTCACCACACCAGTACCATCCATTTCCTCATTGACCTCCACATCACCATCTAAATCCCCCTCCCTCATATCTTTGACCCCTTCCCCACCAAGTATGATAGTATCATTGACCAGAACAGACCCCAAAGGTGCAGCTGATTTACTTAGGTCAGGAAAAGAAACAGAGGATGAGTTCCTATCCCTTCCCAAATTATCAACATTCTCAACGGGAGGGCTTCTCATAGCTCTAGTCCTCTTTTTGGGCCTGTCAGTTGGAGTTGGCCCATCGTTATATTGACCCACGGGTACATTGTTTGTATTATCCATTGGCCCACAATTTAAAAATGACCCAGCCGCCACAAAATAATTTGTGGGACCTGGTTATTTAACTCCAAACTCGCATTCCAGGCGCGTGGACCTCAACCCCATGCATGCATGATTCATCATTCCCAAACCTCGAGTCCCCCATGAACCCTTCACCTTCCCCCTGTGACTGTTCGATACCATCTGCATCAACCACCGGAGTTTGTTTCGGATCGATTTCCCCCTCCTCCAAATCATCTTCTCCGACCACCGAGTCTTGTGAGCTTGTGAAAGAGGCGGCAAGGTCCTCCCTAATACTTTAAATCACCAAATCAATCTTCCTTGAGGCCTCTTCCGACACCCAAACCGGAAACTCCCCACCCTCCCAAACCATATCCACTTATTCATCAATTCTCCCTATCCCGGGTACCACCACATAACAATCCCCAAAGGAGTTGTCAACTGATTCCCATGAAAAGGACGATTTCTTTGCAATTTTTCCGAACAGCTCCCCGACTCTATTGAACACCATATCATCTCTCAGCTGTAAGGGCACCCCAGAAATCTTGATCCATGCTAATCTTTCAAATTCCATGAACTAACCTTCCCATAACGCAGCCGAGACCGATCTTTTGTCCCTAAATACGATCAACACCTTCAGTCCTCCGATATAACTAATCGGACTCTCCTTCCACCCCCTGCCACCAACATTGATCTCAACTTGCTGAACTCCGACAGACTCTTCACCTCCCCAATGACTGATCTCATCATACAATGATCGGGATACATAGCAGCTCGGCCATTAATGATTCAATTCTAATCACCTTCTTGGAACTGGACGACTGATCTGTGACATCCGTCACTTTTCCTTTATTTTATTTTGTATACTAATAATAATAATAATAAATAAATAATAATAATAAATATTAATAATAATAATGATAATAATAATAATATTAAAGTTGGACAACCATTCCCTTCATCTTTCGTAAGCCCAGCAACCAGAGCCCAAGAAGCCGGCCCAAGATCAAGCCCAAGCCCCCCTTCAGTTTACAAAAAAAAAAAAAAAAATGTTGCATCCCACCAGATTCGAACCCAGACCCGGAGCCGGGTCACAACACACGCAGCACACCACCACTAGGCCACGAATGGATTATTGATTCTATCCGGACTTTTAAAGTTTTATACACAAACAGCGACTCCTTGTTTCCCTCCCCTTGCAGCTGTTACGCGACCAGCAGACCCAAAAGGGTAGACCAAAAATTTTCTTCAATATTGATCTTGCAAATCAAGCTAATTACTAGGACCCATTTAGTATTTTGACTAATATAAACTTCCTGATTATAACCAATCAATTATCACGAATTATCAGCTCATCCGAGCATGATTCATGCGGCTTTGACCGAGCTTTAATCAGGAGTCAAGACTTTCCATTTACGCGTATGTAGTATAAATAGAGACGTCCCGAAGCATCTCCTTGTGCCGAAAACAAAACCCCTATTCTCAATTATCTCTAAATCTCTGTATAATATTCAAATCGTTCGCTCATTGTCTTTTTGGTTTGACTCGTGTTCTTGCTTCAAATTTGCTTGGTATGAATCAATTCGTTTTGTGTTTTTAATCATTGATACATTCCGACCAATAACCCTTTGAATCCAAGGGTTATTGGTTGATGAATTAGTGTATTAGAAAAACTAGGGTTTTTATGTTTTTAATTGGGGAAGATGACCAAACCACGTATCTAATAAATATTTTCAAAACTGAAACATTTACAAATCTGAGGTACAGACCAGTTGGTTGGGGTGTTTGGCTAAAAACATTGAACCGGCCATGAGGCCAGGTTCGAATCCCACAAGTGTCAAAACAATTTTTTTTTGTCTCTTTTCATTTATATATTTAACCCTTAATCTTTTAAAATCGTTTTAAAATACTAAAACTATTTTATAAATTCTACAAAATTTATTTTATGTTATTCCAATGATAAACTTTGCTGTCCCATTTTTAGTTTTTCAAAAATCATTTATTTAATATATAATAAATATTACAAGTTTATTCATTTATAATTGTAAAATTCAATAAAAATATCTAAACGATATTATAAAATTCCACAAAAGTTATCCTAAACTTGTACAACAATAAACATTTCAGAAATAATTTTTATTTCTGAAAAACCGTCCGTTTTATATTTTTAATTAATTTTTATTAGTTTTAATCATAAATAAATCATAATAAATTCATTTTTCAATAATTTTGCACCAAAATTTTATATAAATTATTTCTAGTTATTTAGAACTGAAACACAATTTTTAATTCAAAAATTCTTTAATTTTAATATTTTTAAATATTAAAGTTATATTTTGACAAATTAATATAAATATATTAAATATTCTATTTTCAAGAAAATAATTTTACAAAAATTATTTTCACACTTAAAACTTTATATTGTGACCATCCTTGATTTAAAATATACAAAAAATACTTTTGTTTAATTATTTATCAAATTTCTCTTATTTATTAAACGTTTAATTTATTAATCAAATGAATACTTATCCCCAATTCGAAGCCCTAAAAAATACTTATAGACTAGATAGACTTAGACTTATTTGTTACCTTATACATAGGGTGATACTTGACAACGTTGGATTACATTTATTCGATTACACAAGACTTAACACCTTTGCTAAGGTGAGTATTACTTATCCCTTTTTTTCGCTTTTACAACTTTTGGGGTGATTCATGCACAAGTATACAAAACTTTCATATTCATTTACACATACATTTTTATTCATTTACAATTCATATACGTGTCTTGTTTATCTTTGTGCTTATGTTTGAACATGAACGTAGCTTACATACAAAATCATACATCTAGACATAACTTATGTTATGGTGCTCTTTACATATAGACGTAACTTATGTTACGGTGCTCATTTAGACATAACTTGTGTTATGGTGCTCTTTTAGACTTGACACGTGTTAGGGTGCTCATTATCAATTTCATTTTACAAACTTTACATTTGATCTTTGTCTTGTTTGGTTACTTGCGTGTTTACATAATGCCTTGGTGATGCTAGACACATGAATTGTACTACTTTTCAAACTTATACTATATGTACAAAGCTAAGTAGTACTCACCAACATCATATGTTGACAAAAATTATTTTCGTGCATGTTTCAGGATAAGCTGCTTGACGCTTCACATAGGACTTTGGACTTAGATTAAATCAATCAATTATCTTTATTTTTTGTTGTCTTGTATTTAAATTTCACATGTTGTAAAACAATAATCAATAATCAAGTATTTACATTTTAGTACCATGAGCTTTTGAACAATCGTCACTACGTGACACCTCGATGATTCCGCCATCGGTTGGGGTGTTACAGATTGATATCAGAGCCATGGTTATTGGGAACTAGGTTATTAGATAAGATGGCCTAGACTATAACCGAACTTCAACTTTTATGCATAATATTTCCTAAATTGCCTTACCCCTCATTTCCCTCTACTTTCCTTCCTCTATCTTTCCCTCCTTCTCTATTTCTCCTCATCTTTCATCATGGTGCATAGAGATGGTGTCCTACAAGGAGTGGAAAGTTTACATCATCATGGAACGGGAGCAGTACCTTTCATGAAGACACTCTTAGGCATAATGCCTACTCTTATTTTGCTCCTTCAAAGTTGTTGAGCTTTAATGAGTGTGATGGAACACGTGCAATCTGGAAGGGTGGATGCTTGTACACTGGGTTTTCTAGCATAGGCAAGCATAGCGCATAAATCCAATAACGGACATGTTATGCTTACCTGGGGATTCCTGGAGTGAGTGTCCACTTATAGGCTAAAGCATGTCTTCTTTGATCGCCATTGGGTTCAATTCCTTTGAAAAGTCAACGTTCTTGTTGGGCTTTACAGCTAGACAAGGGCACTCCAAGCATCTTATGCAAGTTTTTCAATAATACTCTCTCGTTTCATACACAATGTTTTGTATATCATGATTTTCATATATTGCTTACAAACTCATACTTTCATAATCACCTGTACGGTTATACACTTACATTTTCTAATCCCATGATTATTCATTGACTACCTCATAGATGTCTGCTCGCCGCATGCTCCGTGATGCCAGCCCACGTCCTGTTCGTGCTTCTGGACAATGTTCTGACCGTCGCCTCGCATCTTTAGTCACCGAGCAAATTGCTGTAGTGATCCCAAACCTTGTCAGTGAGATAACCCAGAATAGTAACAGTGCCAACACGGGGAGTACGAATCAATTTCGGTGCACTTTCAAACACTTTATCTCCTGCAACCCCACAAAATTCACTGGTGAGGAGGGTGCTACTGGTCTCCTCCAATGGTTTGAAAGCATGGAGAGCACTTTTGTGAACAGCGAGTGTCCTGATGAACTACGCGTTCGCTATGCCACCAGTGTCTTTCAAAAGGGGGCATTAACTTGGTGGAACGGCGAAAAGCGCAATCGGGGCGCTGATGTTGCTTTATATTTATCTTGGGCTGAAGTTAAGGAACTCATGATCGCCAAATTCTGCCCTAGGAACGAAATCAGGAAACTGGAGGATGAGTTTCGTGAGCTCAAACAAGACAGTGGTGAGAATCTTGCGTATAATACTCGATATCATGAACTCAGCATATTGGTTCCACACATGGTCACCCCGGTCTCTCGAGCAATCGAGAAATATATCGAGGGATTACCTGACCTGATTCAAGACGTTGTCACTGGAGGCAAATCCACTACGGTGGAAGAAGCCATCCAGCTTGCAGCCACTTTGACAGACAAACACGTAAGGAAAGGAAACTTGGTTAGGAAGGGCACCAAGACGACTACTGAGAAAACCACCAATGCTGTTGAACGATCTAAGACTGCTTTAGCAAAGGCCGCCACTACTGCTTCGAACTCTAAGAAACGAATGGGCGATAATCAGAACCAGGCTGTTGTGGATCCTGTGACTCAACCTCCTATTAAGAAAGCCTACACGGGAATCCATCCTCAATGCAACACTTGCAAGTATCATCACCCTGCAAATCTTCCATGTCGACAATGCACTAGATGTGGAAGGCTTGGACACTTTGTCACCACTTGTCGTGTAATGGATAGGGCACAGGATAATCATCAAACAGCTGCCCAGGAACCACTACCGATTACTTACGGTAGGGCATGTTATCATTGTGGAGACCCTAACCACATGCGACCTCGATGCCCTAAATTGAATAATGTAAACCTGGTGGCACATGGACGAGCTTTCAATATCAATATCAACGAAGCAAACGGTCAAGATGACGTTAATCCCACTGGTTAAGCCATGGATGGAATCTTCCTAAGACTCGAGAATCCAATACTTGTGTTTTCATTTTCTTGATACTATTATCATTTTGTACCCAATTATGTCGCACTCAGTAGCATATAACATCTGGAAATTTCCTTGCAAACTATTGTGTACGAACACAGATTGGAAATTTATCATATTTGGTTATGTTTATTTTAATCATAGAAGTTCAAGACTCTACCTTACATTTATTTGAAACATTTGGACTTGATTTCCATGAAATCAAACTACTAAAAAACTTGATACTTGATCCTAAAGAGCTTTCTAAAAACATCAATACTTGTTATATGAAACTTGATTTTCCCTTAATTTGACTATTCATTGAACATTTAATTATTCATGATACTCGTAAACCTGGCTGGTCAAATATGAGCTATTTCTATAGGCCACCAAAATAACACTTATACTTGATGGTTGTCATACATATGAACTTGCTGCATGTGTGTATTATCAATTTGCATGTTGATCTATGAAAGACAACTACTACATTTATCCACTCAACTAAAACAAACATATCACTTAAAAGGCTCCCCGGATGGGTGGTAGCCCATACTCAAATTTTGTTATGCTTGCAAGTAGTTGCAAACCAATGTAATTGAACTCAATATTACATAGCCTCATTTCATTGATAACGACTCATTATAACCCAACGTGTTTGTTGTGTCATCTTCTTGTGAAACTTATTTGCTTTAATGTGTTGTTAGTTTAGGATCATAGAAGGACATAAAACCCTAATGTAAGGTAAATTGATGATTCTGGTCCGGAACGTAATCATGAATTTACAGGTACGTTAGGGTAGTGTGAAATTCTATTAGAGTTTTTGGTAGGCGTCCAGTACGTTTTCAAGGTATCAAAGGTGTGGTGGGTTAGCTGCGGTACACCCTATATATAAACACTAATGATGCATTGAAGGTGAGACTGGAAGTCGGACCAGGAACAAACTCTAGTTACTTGGTAGTTTATTTGGTCTTTCTATAGTCAATCAACTCGTACGCTTATTTTAGGATTCCTAAAACTTGAAGTTTAGTGTTTTACTAGATTCTTATTCTCCTTATTTGAGACAAACCTAATCCAATCCTTAACCCACACCTATCAAACCTCTTAGTTTACTCTGTTACCATAAATTCACGACGTGCCTTAACTCAAATTTTCCAAACCACTGCTACCTTAATTTCTACCCAAACATCCATAACCCCATGTTTCTAATAACTTCGGGACGAAGTTTCTAAAAGTAGGGGATGCTGTGACATCCGTCACTATTCCTTTATTTTATTTTGTATATTAATAATAATAATAATAAATAATAATAATAATAAATATTAATAATAATAATGATAATAATAATAATAAAGTTGGACAACCATTCCTTTCATCTTTCGTAAGCCCAGCAACCAGAGCCCAAGAAGCCGGCCCAAGATCAGGCCCAAGCCCCCCTTCAGTTTACAAAAAAAAAAAAAAAAAAAAATGTTGCATCCCACCAGATTCGAACCCAGACCCGGAGCCGGGTCACAACACACGCAGCACACCACCACTAGGCCACGAATGGATTATTGATTCTATCCGGACTTTTAAAGTTTTATACACAAACAACGACTCCTTGTTTCCCTCCCCTTGCAGCTGTTACGCGACCAGCAGACCCAAAAGGGTTGACCAAAAATTTTCTTCAATATTGATCTTGCAAATCAAGCTAATTACTAGGACCCATTTAGTATTTTGACTAATATAAACTTCCTAATTATAACCAATCAATTATCACAAATTATCAATTCATCCGAGCATGATTCATGCGGCTTTGACCGATCTTTAATCAGGAGTCAAGACTTTCCATTTACGCGTATGTAGTATAAATAGAGACGTCCCGAAGCATCTCCTTGTGCCGAAAACAAAACCCCTATTCTCAATTATCTCTAAATCTCTGTATAATATTCAAATCGTTCGCTCGTTGACTTTTTGGTTTGACTCGTGTTCTTGCTTCAAATCTGCTTGGTATGAATCAATTCGTTTTGTGTTTTTAATCATTGATTCATTCCGACCAATAACCCTTTGAATTCAAGGGTTATTGGTTGATGAATTAGTGCATTAGAAAAACTAGGGTTTTTATGTTTTTAATTGGGGAAGATGACCAAACCACGTATCTAATAAATATTTTCAAAACTGAAACATTTACAAATATGAGGTACAGACCAGTTCGTTGGGGTGTTTGGCTAAAAACATTGAACCGGCCATGAGGCCAGGTTCGAATCCCACAGGCCACAAGTGTCAAAACAATTTTTTTTTCTCTTTTCATTTATATATTTAACCCTTAATCTTTTAAAATCGTTTTAAAATACTAAAACTATTTTATAAATTCTACAAAATTTATCTTATGTTATTCCAATGATAAACTTTGCTGTCTCATTTTTAGTTTTTCAAAAATCATTTATTTAATATATAATAAATATTACAAGTTTATTCATTTATAATTGTAAAATTCAATAAAAATATCTAAACGATATTATAAAATTCCACAAAAATTATCCGAAACTTGTACAACAATAAACATTTCAGAAATAATTTCTATTTCTGAAAAACCTTCCGTTTTATATTTTTAATTAATTTTTATTAGTTTTAATCATAAATAAATCATAATAAATTCATTTTTCAATATTTTTGCACCAATATTTTATATAAATTATTTCTAGTTATTTAGAACTGAAACACAATTTTTAATTCAAAAATTCTTTAATTTTAATATTTTTAAATATTAAAGTTATATTTTGACAAATTAATATAAATAGATTAAATATTCTATTTTCAAGAAAATAATTTTACAAAAATTATTTTCACACTTAAAACTTTATATTGTGACCATCCTTGATTTAAAATATACAAAAAATACTTTTGTTTAATTATTTTTCAAATTTCTCTTATTTAATAAACGTTTAATTTATTAATCAAACGAATACTTATCCCCAATTGGAAGCCCTAGAAAATACTTATAGACTAGATAGACTTAGACTTATTTGTTACCTTATACATAGGGTGATACTTGACAACGTTGGATTACATTTATTCAATTACACAAGACTTACCACCTTGCTAAGGTGAGTATTACTTATCCCCTTTTTCGCTTTTACAACTTTTGGGGTGATTCATGCACAAGTATACAAAACTTTCATATTCATTTACACATACATTTTTATTCATTTACAATTCATATACGTGTCTTGTTTATCTTTGTGCTTATGTTTGAACATGAACGTAGCTTACATACAAAATCATACATCTAGACATAACTTATGTTATGGTGCTCTTTACATATAGACGTAACTTATGTTACGGTGCTCATTTAGACATAACTTATGTTATGGTGCTCTTTTAGACTTGACACGTGTTAGGGTGCTCATTATCAATTTCATTTTACAAACTTTACATTTGATCTTTGTCTTGTTTGGTTACTTGCGTGTTTACATAATGCCTTGGTGATGCTAGACACATGAATTGTACTACTTTTCAAACTTATACTATATGTACAAAGCTAAGTAGTACTCACCAACATCATATGTTGACAAAAATTATTTTCGTGCATGTTTCAGGATAAGCTGCTTGACGCTTCACATAGGACTTTGGACTTAGATTAAATCAATCAATTATCTTTATTTTTTGTTGTCTTGTATTTAAATTTCACATGTTGTAAAACAATAATCAATAATCAAGTATTTACATTTTAGTACCATGAGCTTTTGAACAATCGTCACTACGTGACACCTCGATGATTCCGCCATCGGTTGGGGTGTTACATGATCACCAGCCACCGCATTCTTAAAAGAATATCCATTCATGACCGTAACCGGAGGAATCCAACCAGAATTTTGCCCCTGTTGCCTTACTTCCTGCTCATGAGATCCCATCTTTTCAGGCCCCTATTGCGGCGCATACCCTTGATTTTGCTGGTCCTCAAATCTCTGATGATTCCTATCATATCTAGCAACTGAAACCACCACCTTCGCCTGGTATATATTTATCATATTCAACCTTTGCATCAGCTCTGGTACATCTTAAACTCTCTCGTACCTAACGAAACCAAAAAAGTTCCCCCTTTTATCAAGTTTCTTTGCCACGTAAGCGTCCTTGATGTAGACGTATGTTTCAAAAATCTTCCAGAGTAAGGTACTAGAGACCCCACTAGGTAGATTGGCCACAAAAAAGTGGTTACCATTTACCGGCACCAGATTACCTCTCCCATGGTTGCCCGTGTCTCTTCGGCTCCCCCTCTCTCTCTCTCTCTCTCTCTCTCTCTCACACACACACACACACAATGTTGTGTCTTTTCTTCTAGAAAACTATCCTCTATTAATCAAGTAACTTTTCCTTTTTCAGTTGATGCCTAAACTTAGAAGTTTTTACTTACGGTACCTACACCAATGATGGAGGTGCCATCTACACAACTTAATTGAAAGGAAGTAAAAAAATGTATTTGTTGACCAAAAGAGTTATTTTGGATGGTACACTTACACACTTATATGTAAGCTTGTCAAATCAGAGTATACTCACAAATATATAGAAGACACAAAAAGTGTACCAAAACTTATAAATCTACCCCTCACTTTTTTATAAAGAAAATAAAAAAAGATAATTGAAAATTTGATACTCAAAAGGCAGATATTGAACAAAATTTCATTTGTAAATAAAAAAATAGGAAAGATGACACCTTTTGTACTTTCCAGGTTATTTTAACATACACATACAGTGGGATGTGAAATAATTTTACGAAGGCTCGACTGCAAACAAATTAAACTTTCAGCGAACAGCTCATGAACTGTTTGGCGAGAAGTTTGTTTGTGTTTGTTCGTTTATGTTCGTGAACGTTCGGTAAGGTGTTTGTTTATGTTCGTTTGTGTTCGATAGTTTTATAGGGTTCATAATTTTTATAATCTTTTTATATTCTTTACCTTTTTTATTTTACCCAAATAAATAAATAATTTATGTGAGGTAAGTATATGGCTATACAAGATCAATAAACCGTACTTTTAGTATAATCATTAAATAAATAGTAATTAATGAAGAGTTCGCGTTTAAATAAATAATTAATGAAGACTTCAAGTTTAAGATACGAACTTAGTTTTTTGAGACACTACTTTATTTTGTTTACCAATATTATGTTAAGTACTAAATATGTTTGTATAATTAAGTTATATTTTGATGGAACTAGTTAATTTCTTAATATATGTGGATTCGATCTTATTCGAAAGTTAATGTATGCCCCTTTGTTTTGGTTTCCGTTCATGAACACTTCTTTGTGTTCATTAACGAGTTTACGTCACCCCGCGCGTTGCAGTGGGTCGTTGATTATGAATGTGTTTAGTATTGTTATATGATATGCGAAGATTTCTAAAATCTATCTGGTTGTTTTTCAAATTGTGAATTAATTGGTATTCGCGATTTGAGCAAGAATGGTAGGGGTTCGCATGGGGCTAGACAATTGGCGAAGTTTGTTAATGGTTATCATATATGTAAATTAGGTGGTTTTGGGTAAGTTAAAAATGTTAAAATGGTCGGACTATTCAACTTTTTTAAGATAGGAAATAAATAGACGGGTAAATTGCGTGGAGAAGAAGGAGCGGGTGAGATTGGAGAAAAAAAATGATACCGACTCATGACTACATCATCGACTATGGCGTTTCAGTGTTATGTGAGAGGTCGTATTGGCTACTAAGAAGGCGGCGATTGACGTAACAAAACGATTACCTCGCTTGATTACTTAAAAGTATATAGATTCTTGCCTGATGGATAAATAGAGGTGGTTGTCGGTGATGTATAGTAATGGGCGACTACGGCCAAAGTCGGTGTACAATTGCAACAACGAAACAAAGAGCAAGGTAGATCGAATGACGTAACCGGTCAGCGTGTAATTGATATTTAGATGACCGACGATTAGAAAGTGGTCCTAAATGGATGGCGGTTACCAATCGTCCGAGTTTTCATACCGATTCAAATTCCTTGAAAAATAAAATTAATATATTTTGTTATTATTTAAAAATTTTAAATTCCGTTTTTTCCTTACAAAAATTGTCAAAAATAATCTAAAAAACGGTTTATTGGACCTGTTTATGGATGTTGATTTTGGATTTAATATGCTTCAGAATTTTGATGAGCAAAATAGGGGGAAATTTTAATTGACGCGTTCTTCATTTTTAAATTTTAAATAAATGGGTTAAAAGTAATTAAACGTAATAAATCGTAAGTAAATTTGTTTTTTTTATGGATAGATAATATATAGTTTGTGAAACGGTGCCAATGGATGGGTAAATGGTCGTCACTATTGAAGGAGATTCATGTTAAATTGTGAAAATGTGGGTATTGGACAATAGAAAGGTGGTGATGATTAGAGGTAACCCAAGTTGCAAATTGTATAGTTTGTGAAACGGTGCCAATGGATGGGTAAATGGTCGTGACTATTGAAGGAGATTCATGTTAAATTGTGAAAAGGTGGGTATTGGACAACAGAAAGGTAGTGATGATTAGAGGTAACCCAAGTTGCAAATTGTATAGTTTGTGAAACGGTGCCAATGGATAGGTAAAAGGTCGTGACTATTGAAGGAGATTCATGTTAAATTGTGAAAAGGTGGGTATTGGACACCAGAGAAGTGGTGATGATTATTGGTAACCCAAGTTGCTAGTTGTATATATGCATATATATCTAATGTTCGTTTGTGTTCGTGTGCGTTCATGAACAAAATTAACAAACGAACATAAACACGGGTGTTTTCTAAACAAACAAACACGGACAGAAAATCTCGTTCGGTCAGTGTTCATGAACTGTTCGTGAACATATTCCTTAACAAACGGACACGAACAAGGGTCTTGTTCGTGTTCGTTCGGTTCGTTTGCAGCCCTAGTTTCACATATTAATTGTTATATAGGTAAAAAGATTTATGACAATGACGCATACACATAGACGTATTAAAAAATGATTACTTTGCTAATTTTACATACACCAAACGGGCTTGTCCTAATTGCTAACTTTTATGTGTCTTATATCTAAAACTTGATGCAAAACCACTATCGAGTCAGTGGCCTCACTGAAATCAACCTTCTATTCCTACGAGGTAGATGTAAGGTTGTCTATCTTAGACCTTACCTTAGCTTTGCTATTAATGAGATTAATTGAGCATGATGATGATTATATATTTTTAGACAAACAATAAATACATCAAATGTTTGGTTGTTAATCTTTTTTACCATATATAAGAGGATAGGACACTACATTGGTACTGTGCGTTTGCACGAGAAGAAGCACTTGATAATGAGACATGATGATGTGGGCCCATTCATATGGGCCGTAGATTAATGAGGGTGTACAAACATTATCATGGGAATGGGTCATATATGCAATTGGGTAAGGTTGTTACAAGAATCCGTTAAACTTGCATGCCTTAAAGACAACAAATTATTTGATAAAAAGTACTTTTTAATTATCCCGTTTAGAATACGACGCTCACTAGTCACTACAGATTATTAGACTGAGGGGTATGGTTCGGTGAATGGCATCGGGGAGATGAGGTGGACACCCTCCCCCTCGGGAAACACCGCCCCCCCTTCCTCCTTCGGTGCAAAAGGTGAATTCTCCCCGTTCTTCCCGATCTATATAATATTATTATTTTTTTTTGTCTTTTCTTCTAGTAATATTATATATATATATATACATATATATAGTCTTTTTCCCCTTTAAAAAATATTAAAATAAAGGAAAGGGGAAGGGGAAAGGAGGGGGAACCATTTCCCCTAGAAGGAGGAGGAGAAGAGGGAAGATGATGTGGCGCTGATGTGGACAAGGGGGAAGGAAGGGGGAAGGGTGACCACACCCCATAGCCTTAGAGGGTGTTTGGGATTGAGTTTCAAAACAACTTATTGACTTTTTGGAAAAGCCAATAAGTCAATAAGCTGTTTGTGTAACCCAAAAACACTTTCTGTTTTAACTTTTGGTTTTTAGCTTTTAAGGGTGAAAAAGTTGCTTTTGAGAAGTTAGAAATCCGGGCTTTTGGCTTTTGTTTTTGACTTTTAGAAAAAAATTACAAATTTATCACCCATACAACCAATATTCACAATAAGTTAAGTGAAACACTTAAAAAAGACAATATATTGAGTTTTTGACGTTTCTCATCCCAAAAGTTAATCCAAACATTTTTTTTAAAACTCATTTTTAAAAAGTCATAAGCCAATAAGCACTTCTGACCAAAAACACTTTTACATTTCCAAACTCAATCCCAAACACCCTTAGTATACTCGAATGACTTTTATGACCCAAAAAGATGTCACTGTTCAAAGAATTTTGTACAAGTAAACACATGTATCACATGAATACACACAAACATATGGTGATATGCTATAAAAGATGAAGTTTTTGAAAATCCATACTTAAGTTATAGTGTGATGAACGTTTTGTATCATACAATAATACATTAACCTCTTACAAATAAATACAAATTATCATTCGTATCTCTATTCTTTAACTTTAGTTGCTACACAGATTGCAGATTTGCAGTGATGAGGTGGTTCAGAAGGGCCGCCGGAGGTGGCATTAGTGGTGTCAGCTTCCAACAACATATTCTAGGGTTGAATACAGAGCATTTCTTAAATATCGTTTGGTGATCCCCATGTACCATAAAGATGAGGTCTGTCCGATTTGCCGTAAGGCATGCTTGGACAAATATGGGGAACATGCGGTTCACTGTAAGGAGTTGCCCGGCTTCAAATATAGGCATGACTGGGCCCGGGACGTTCTTTGGGACATTTTAAGAAGGGTTGGGATCTCAGCCAAGAAATAGGCTCCTATGAATTTCCTCTCGAACCCCACAGAAGGGAGATCCACCCTACGTCCAGCAGACCTGCTTGTCTTTGGGTGGGCCGGGGGGAAACACGCTTGTGTCGACCTAACAGGCGTATCTCCCCTGGTTGGTTTGAGGGATACTGGTTTTGTAGCAGGGCAAGCGGTGCGGAAAGCGGAGGCGAAGAAAGTTGAGAAGCATGCTAAAGCTTGTGAGGAGAACCAACACGTTTTCGTACCCCTGGCATTTGATACCTTTGGCGCCTTGGCACCGGAAGCCATTCGTATCCTGACCAGAGTCCAACGGGTTATTAATAGCAGTGTCTCGACTCCGGGGGGCAGGGGTTCGTTTTTAGTAGGCTAGGGTTTGCCGTCCAAAAAGGGGTGGTGGCGCGGCTTGTTGCTCGCATGCCCGCTATCTTGATGTAATTTTTCGCAAAATTTTCTTTATCAAATAAAATCTGTATTGAAATAAATAAGTAAAGCATTTATTTAAATACCCAAAATTAATTTTAAAGGCTTAAATTAAAATTATAACTTATGTATACTAAAATGATTGGCTACATGGCTTTGTATCAAATTCCAACTTTAAGACAACAATAATGCTGACTTGGAACACAACAATTTTGATTTTGAGACATCGGACCAAAAATTATTTGAAGTTTCTATCCTTCTTCGTTATATTCCAATTTTCAAGAACAATAAACGCGAGGACAACAAAGTGTCTTTAGATTCAAACACTCAAAACAGTAGAGCTATGGATAAGTTGAGGATAATTGGTTTACTTTATTTTAGAATGACCCCAATCTTAATCCACTCATAATAACCACATATACATTACCTTACATTATTCAAACTTTCACCTCTACAACAGAGGAAAGGCTTGTTTCAACCAATATCTATCCCTTGGGCAATCATCGATTTAGGGCAAAGTTAATACAAAGTTTGTACTGGTGATTAGGTTTTATTCAGGCTTCTTAACTGGATGTTACATAGACTAACTATATTCTAGTTACTTTATATGGTTTTCGTCAACGAGTAAGCTCATAACAAATCGAAAATTATCCGAATCAACTAACTCGACCCTAATCCAATCCAATTAGGTCATACAACAACTGATTTCATATATTTTGTTTTTGTTTTTTTAACTTTTATATCAAACCTTTTCTTTTAGAGCATTCACATCAGGTTCTCCGTCCCCATCCACTCAAAATCACTTCATTTCTCTCTTATTTTCAATCAAATAATATATTTTTTACTTTTATCATTACTTTTTATCTTACATTCACTCACAACCACTTTAAAAAAATATTAAAAAATTATAAAGGGTGATCATTTTCGTATTCAGAGATAAAATATGAAAATATGAAGATTTCAGTACTTCTAAAAAAACACAGCCTACTGTGAATTGAATGTGAATGCTTTTACACCTTCATATTATGATATGAAAAAAGTCAAAAACAACTTTACCTTGATTTTGGACCAACCACTTTTACGACAAAATAATAGAACACACGATGATACCACCAAAAGGACATTTATGTAATTTCACACCAACCCAAAACACTACTTAAACCCACACTCCATCAACCATCCTAAACTCATTATCAAACTCTTAACCAAAAAAAAAAAAAAGAATGCAACTCCAAATCCATATTCCCTCCACATTATTCATAATATTCCTTCTATCAACCACCTTAACAACCATAACCACCACTAGCAATCCCTTACCACCACCACCACTATCCAATGACAAAGATTTCATCCGTACAAGTTGCAAAACAACCTTGTACCCACAAACATGTTTCACCTCTTTATCCGGCTTCTCCGTGCAACAAGACCCCGGTCGGCTCGCACGAGCCGCAATCGGGGTCACGCTATCAAAAGCTAGCCACATGGCTAAGTATGTAGCCAACATTTCGCGCCAAGCGGACTACGGCTGCAGCCCAAGGGCCGCAGCCGCATTACATGATTGCTACTCGGTGTTCCGTGACGCAGTGGATGAAATTCGAGGGTCGTTGAGGCAAATGAGGCGGCTGGGTGGGTCCCAGGACGGAGTGAGGTTCCAGCTCAGCAACGTGCAGACGTGGATGAGTGCGGCGTTGACAAATGTGGAGACTTGTACTGACGGGTTTGATGATGTGGCAGATGACGGGGTGAAAAATGATGTTTGTGAACGGGCGGGGATTGTTAAAGAGGTGAATAGTAACGCGTTGGCGTTAATTAATAGTTTTGCGAGTACGATTCAAACACCGTGAGTGTTGATTACTAACGGGGATTTAACGGTTTTACCGTTGATTTGAAGTGAGTGAAAAAGTGTTGGTGTTAAAAATTGTAAATTAAATTAAGCATTAGAGATTTAGAGAGGATGGTTTAAACACTTTACCCTTTTTCAAAAAAAAAAAAAAAAAAAAAATTGTGTTGTATTTTATGCTTTTATGGTGTAAATTTAATTTTGTGATGTTTAAAATTATCTCTTACATTTTTGCAATAGTTTTGTGTTACATAAAAACATTCTTTATACGGAGTAAAAGCACAAGCCATGTCATCGTATGTCTAGGGTGTCTCTTTTACGGTCATAAAAGATAACTTAAACGCGTAAGGCGGATTCAGAAATTTTGACGAGGGGTGCAAAAATGTACTCAACCAATAATCTATATAGATTTAGCTATGCTTGGCGAAACAGTCGGGTCACGGGTCAAAACGGGTTAAGGTCACAACGTGCCAATTTATAGCCAGTCTAATTTGTGTTGATTAGTTTAATCCTAGGTTTGGGTAAAAAGTAAAAAGAGTCAAAAGTTAAAGGGTCATTATGATAATTCTTAGTGAATTAAATTAGAGATAAATGTTAGTTTAATTAAATCTATGTTACCTTATTAAGGAGGAGACATGTTTAGAAAAGTAATTTTACATCCATTTTAAGATAGGATATCAAGAGACTCATGTTTTAACATAGATATGTCATGTAAAAGTTCATCATAGTACCTCTTATTGCATTATGCACTTGTACTATAACTATATAATCAATTTAGAGACTTATTAATGTATTTGAATTATCACATGCGAATTAATATGCCTATACACTGATTATCATGTACTTATGTATAAATAAAATTTGAAGTATTCTATGAAAATTCTACTTTTAAAAAAATGTTCATTACTATCATGTGAGTTGTTTTAAAGCTCCTCACCCTTATATGATTTCAATTAAAAAGACAAAGTGACTGTCTATATCAATTGCAAAATGACTATAATATAAATATAAATTCTAAAATCATTATATTATACTAAGAAAGTTAAGCTTGAATGATTGTATGAACAAAATAAACATAAAAACATATGTGGGTTGTAAAAAAAACAAGAATTGTAATTTTGATTGTTAAATCTTAAATTTACTTTCAAAAGCCGTCTCTTATGAGAATGAGAGCGAGAAAGAGACATGCTTTACGAAATTAAGCCAAATTAGAATGCAATACGCTGCCATGTTTTTTTAGAATTGTATTTGCGCAGCGAAGCGCGCGGGCATAATACTAGTAGTTTTAATGTATTAGATAATTAAGTATTTTAGTTTTAGTATTGGTTTAGGAAAGCTTGTTTAGGTTTAGTATAAATAGATTGGTAGGGTTAATGTTTTATGTGTGGTTTTGATTATTTTAATAAACGTGACTCAGTGTCCAAGGTTAACTCTTGTTCTTTTCTTGTATACAAGTTATTTGTGAACGTGATCGATCCAGTTAGGTCCAACAATTTGGTTGGGACTCAATGACAGAACTAGAATACTTTTAAGTGGGTCTTAATATACTATATTTCTTAGTGTCGATCAATAATTTTGATCTATTTTATTATTAGTTTTATTGGTATTTAGCATATTTGTTTTTTTTTTTTCATGGTCAACTCACACATTTATCTAAAATGTAATTTACTCGTAATGATTATAGTTTATTTAATACTCATTTTGTGGGATTTGAACCATGACCACTTTGATAAACCTCATTCTTGATTAAACATGCTATATAATCATTTCACTTTAAGAAAACAACGAAAAAATTTACTTATGATAAAAGGGTATATAAATTTATAAACCTCAAGTAAAAAACGAACATAATTAATAAATTACTTTTTTTTTTCAAACAAACAAACAATAATACTAGAGAAAGTATAGGATACAAAGTATCCTTAACCTATAAAGTGTAAGAAGCCACCACAGCCTGACACGTGTAAACCCTAGTTAATTCTAACTAACCCAATCCTAACCCAATCCAGTTTGATTTAAAAGGGGAAAAAGGTAATGATCCTTCATATCATTTTTTTAATCGTTCATTAACCACCACCACCACCACCTGACCCAACCGCCGGACCAAAGCCTCACCGATCCCTCTCTCCTCTAACCTCTGACGCCTTCAAAACCCTTCACGTTGTTTGCCTTCAAAACCCTTCACGTTGTTCGCCTTCAACCCGACCTCAATCGTGGCTCAGATCTAGTCACTTCCTCTATCAAGACAACCAATAAGCCAATATCTCTGTGTCTCTGGCTAATCACAAAACAAAGGAAAAAGAAGAAAAAAAGAAAAAAAAGAAAAAGAAACAACCAATCCATAAAAACATTACCTCAAGTGTGTGTGAATATAGTTGTTTTGTTTGTTTGAGGAAAACAGAGTAAAATAGGGGGAAAAGTGAGGAAAAGGTGAGTTTTTATTTATACTAAATGTTTTTTACAAAACCAAATGCGTTTTACAAAATACAAGTGCGTTTTACAAAAAAACAAATGCGTTTTACAAAACCAACTGCGTTTTACAAAAACCAAGTGCGTTTTACAAAAACCAAGTGCGTTTTACAAAAACCAAGTGCGTTTTACAAAAACCAAGTGCGTTTTATAAAAAAAACCAAGTGCGTTTTTGTAAAAACCAGTTTAAATAGTGTTTAAAAACCAAATGCGTTTTATAAAAAAATCAAATGCGTTTTATAAAAAACCAAATGCGTTTTATAAAAAACCAAATGCGTTTTATGATTTTCTGTTTAACAGTTTCTGATCTTCGCGTCTGAAACTTTTTTGAAAGCCATTTTTTTCTTTAATTCTTCTTTTATTATCAACATCGTTCGTTTTCTATGAATAATACATGCATTGATGGTGATTTTTGAATATGATTCTACTAATTTTATCAATTGAATTTTCATACTCTGTTTTTTTCTTTTTCTGCAAATACATTTTGATTTTGTTTGTAATCGAATGTTTTTGGTTGTTTAATCATTCTGAACGTTTAATCGAGTTGAAAACAATGAAAAATCAGGTTCAATCGTTGAAAATTTTTGCATCGATTATGTCTGTTGTTATGATTTCACAGAAATTTAAACGTGTTTTTTCCTAATTTACCCTTGGTTAGATTAACCCAAATATGATTAGGATTGTTAATTACCATCTTGCCACCGCCTAAATCTAATGGCTGAGAATGCTTCTTATACTTTGTACGTTAAGGAACTTTGTACGTTAGCCTCTCTCATAATACTAAACATGCCAAAAAAAAAATAGAAAGTAAATCGCTAAATAATATAAAAATAACGTTGCAACCAGTGGTCAGGAGTGTATCTGAATTCCGAGAAAGAAAAATATATGTATTAAATAATAGGGTTGGGTTATTCTACAAAGGCTACAAAAAATGAGAAGGGTGAAAAACCACTAGAAAATGACATGTGTCCAAAGGATTAACAAGTGGGAGGGGTAATTTTGTCAAAAACATATGCACATGCAAGTCACATGCCATTTCCACCTTCATTTTTAAATGCCTGTAACTTTTTTATACGTCATCCGTTTTTAAAAAAAATTATACCATAAAATTGAGCGTCGTTTTATCTTTAATATGAGTACCATATTGCTATACTTTTGAAAAAAATTCAAAACCCACTTGCATAAGACACAATGGAATGTAAAACACAATGAACACCAATTAAATATAGGGTATAAAACATAATCAAGAGTCTAGTAAAACACAATGGACAACATACTAAAGACACAATGAATAGAAGACTAAAACACAATGAATACTAGTGAAAAAAAAGTTGAAAACCCAGTTACGTAAGACACAATGGATGACATACGAAAGACACAATGAACAAAAGACTAAAATACAATGAATACTTTTGAAAAAAAAAGTTAAAAACCCAATTGTGTAAAACACAATGGACGACATAATAAAGACACAATGAACAGAAGATTAAAACACAATGAATACTTTTGGAAAAAAAGTTGAAAACCCAGTTGCGTAAGACACAATGGAGACAATGTAAAACACAATGAGTACCAATTAAATATGCAATGAACAATATGGTATAAAACACAATGAACAGTCTAATAAAACACAATTGACGACATATAAAAGACACAATGAACAGAATACTAAAACACAATGAATAATAGACTTAAACACAATGAACAACATAATAAACACAATGTACGCCTAAATACAAAACTCATTTGCGTAAAACACAATTAAAAAGATACTAAAAACACAATGGACAAAGTTAAATCATGTGTAGACTAAAAAAACACAAATAACATATTTATAAAGCACACATGCATACTATAACACAATGAACGTGCAGAAGACACAACGGAGAAAAAAAAAACCCATTTAGCACGAATTTTTTTTTTTCAAGTTTAATGTAGCAATGTGGTACTCGTATTAAAGATAAAAAAACGCTCGTTAATATGGTAAAATTTTTTTGAAAAAAAAAATGTCGTATGAAAAAGTTATAGACGTTTTAAAATGATGGGGGAATTGACATGTGCATTGCATGTGGAGAGAAAAAGTCAACAAATGTGGTTTTCCTTTTATGCCCCTTCTCTAATTTATTATTTATTTTTTTCAAACAAACTAATCTCAACCCTTCAAATATATGATCAATGGATCACAATCCTTCTCACCCTTCCTAGAAAAAGTGTTTTGTGTATTTGATCCTAACCCTAAATAATATAGTATTATGGGGGCGGTTATTCTACAAAAATAAAGAAACGTGCGAAGGATGCGAAGGATATTTATACATGATAATTACGTAATGATAATTACGTAATGTTTTTTATGTTCATGAAAGCATTACGTAATTATCATTACGTAATTATCATTACGTAATTATCATGCATTTGTACATGATAATTACGTAATGATAATTACGTAATGTTTTTTATGTTCATGAAGGCATTACGTAATTATCATTACGTAATTATCATTACGTAATTATCATGCATTTGTGCATTACGTAATTATCATTACGTAATTATCATGTACAAAGTGATCCTTCGCACGCTTCGCACGATTTTATATTTTTGTATTTGATCCTGCCCCTTATGTTTTAAATTTTAATTAAAAAAACATCAACATTCTTCTTCATCTATAAGTTGCAGAGCCTTTAGTCAGATCACCTACCGGAAAAAAAAACATTTTGACCACATAGTATTAAACATTTTGTGTAGGTAACTTAATTAATGATTCAACAAACAAAATAGGAAAGCAAATTTGGAGGATTGTTGAGTATGTGGTCCTAAAGCATATTTTATCATATCGTTGTTTTATGTTGTCTCCAGGAAAAAAAATCGAACATGATTAAAGTTATCTCTAACTTGGAGATAATGCCACTTCGTTGGTTTTGAATAAAAATTGCCTTTCAAAAAAAAAAAAAAAAACAAAAAGATTAAAAGGAACTTTAGGTGTAGAATTGTATGACATAAATGTTGTTTAATCATATAATGCTATGTGTTAGACTTTATTTGCGGCGTAATATAAGATGTTTGCCACTTGAAGTGTGCCTCAAACTAATTAAACACTTGTGTTGATGACATGGACTGACTTTAAGTCTTTAACTATAAATAATATTTATATTATATTATATTTTGTTATTTTTATATAGCTCAATCATTTTGGTAATCTTTTATAATGATTTACGAACCTTGTGGGACAACTATAGTCTCTCTCTATATGTGTATCTTTCGATTTGTTAAGCTTTTTTTAAAAGTTTTTACTTTAATCTTTTGCTTTTGTGGGGACATTTGTGTTACCAACTTATGATGCGGCAATTCATGAAAAATGGTCACACTTGATTATTTTTACTTTTCAAACTAACAAAAGCTAAAATAACACCAATATATTAAAATATAGTAAACCCTCTCATTGATTATACAAAAAAATAATTTGATTCGTGTATATAAAAGATGATACATCAACAACACTTTATTAGTGAAACAAATAAAGAAACTAAAGACAAACATGAAACCAAATGAAACTATTGAGGAAGGGTGTAAAGGATGCGTTACGCGGGATCGGATCGGTAAAAAGCTTGAACAAGTCGAGCTTTAACGAGCCCAAATTTGAAAAATGATTCGTTTAGTTATCGAGCCCGAGCTCGAGCTTTTCATTCAAATACCGTTTAGGCTCGAGCCCAAACAAATTTTATATTATTATTATTTTATTTATAGTATACCTACTATTTAACATTGGCGAATCGAGCTCTAACCAAGCTTTGGCTCATTTAAGCTATCGAAGCGAGCTCGGGCTAAGCTTTTAGCTCCTTTAAAATTGTTCTAATTATT
The DNA here is from genome assembly GCA_028751855.1 of Ambrosia trifida. NCBI lineage: Eukaryota > Viridiplantae > Streptophyta > Magnoliopsida > Asterales > Asteraceae > Ambrosia > Ambrosia trifida. The sequence continues at coordinate 100,004,928 of CM054131.1, forward strand.
TCGAGTCGAGCTCGAGCTTTTGGGTTTTACTTTCGAGCCTAGCTTGAGTTCAAAGTATTAGGCTCGAGCTTCATAAAAGCATGACGAGCCGAGCTCGAGCCCAGTCAGGATGCACATAATTACAACGTGTGTAAAGTTTTAACACATTTCGGTTTAAGTTATCGACTGTCGCGTAGATAGTTTCTTGGTTTCAGGCATACCATTACATTTTTTTTTAACATTCAAATGAAGCCTTTTATTCACATCACCAAAATGTACAAGATTACACCCCAAGACTTATTAACCCAGCGGCTACCTGGGCGCAACAACCAAAAACAGTAACATACATCCTTACTAAGACAACCTGTCCCCGACAATGACCGAAATCTAATTAACCGTTGTCGAAAACTGAAAACTTGTGCCACCTGGCCATATCAAGCTCTGGACTGTTTGCTCTCTTAATCATCCACCAATATGATTCCGCATTTATTTCCTCAACCAGTTTCGTCGTAGCTATGTTCACATCTTTAAATACCTTCTGGTTTGGTTTTGACTAATTCAAAGTTTCCAAACTATCAACAATACAATAGCATATATCACGCTTTTCTTCTTACGGTCCATTGCAAGATCCCGACTGAACCCGATCACTTGAGCAAAAGAAACCGATGATTCTGGAAGCTTTATTATAAGTCACTCACCAATATTCCACCATATCGCCCTTGCCCATACACATCCGACAAAGATGTGGTCCACGGTTTCAGGATGCAACCCCCACCTTTTGCACATCCCGTTTCTGACCTCTACACCCCTCATAGCAAGCGCTTCAACCGGCAGAACTTTATTATCCAGCGCCCTCCATACGAAGCAGTTAATCTTCGGCGTTGCAATTCTGCACCAGGAAAACATATCGGTCCGATTACCACCCGTAGGACCTGAGCCTGTTACTTCTTTGACCACTTTGACCGAAAACTCGTTTACCAAATCAGCCACTGACCACTTCCAGGTATCTGCTGCGTTACTAACTTTCACCGCGTTTAGCCTTCCCTTCAAATCTTACTATACCATTACATGATATAGTAAGATTGTAAAATTCAGTAAACTTAATTATATACTATTAATAGACAACTTGATTTGAATAGTGTTTTTATTATTATTTTATTTTTTTTATTATATTAAATACTTATAATTTTAAATACTTTCAACATCTTTATTAGTGGTGTGGTGGTTGTGTTTGTTGGTTTACATGGTGATTACATGGGTTCAACCATCCCTCTTTTTGCCTTTTTTTTGCTTGATATTTTTTTTTATCTTTTTATGGATTTTTTTATTTATACAACACTTATTTATATATAAATACATATGGTTCAATAAGAAATAACAAAATGGGGTACTGGTGGAGTTGTTTGTGGTACACATGTGTTATTTGAGGTCTTGGGTTCGAAACCCTTTTGAGTCTTTTTTTTTTATTGTTGTTAGTTTATGTTAACACTTCAAACTATAGATTGTACTAAAACCCTGTTATTTGTGATTCTTTATTTGTGGGATTAAATTTTGAAGTGGTTTTAAACCTCTTAGCGTAATTCCTAACTAGATTTGTTGGTGACTTTGGTAGAAAAAACTTATGGATACCGAGTTTAGCGGAACTGATGATGGATTTTGATGGTTGTAAATTGCAATGTTGTTAGATAATATATGAATACGGTCTTTTAAAACACAATACGAAAAACGCGCAACACGCGTGTATAATACACCTAGTTAACTTAATTAAAGTATATTTAAAGATAACAATTATAATGTGCAAAACACACTTATAATATGTGTCTAATATAATATATTTTAATACCATTAATCATATTTAATATGTATGATTGGTGTATAACAATAAAATATTGTTGATGATTGTTTTGTTGATGAAAAAAAAATGATAGGGAGAAAAAAAAACAAAGCACAAAAGAGAGTATTTTGGAGAAGGTTTTTGGGATTGAGACACGGATGAGTGAAGATTTGGAGGGTAGTGTGCAAGTGTGTTCATGTGATCAATTTGTTGGAGGGTTGAAATGGACAATTTGTCTTTTTATGAGGGGTCGGTACTCCTCACGGGTTTCCATCTATTTTTTATCAAAGAATTTTTTTAATGGCAGGTGGTGCAATCAGTAGAGCTCTGACTAAAACTATGGGCCAACCTGTACTAATTACCTATTCCATTTAGGTTGGGGATCTTCCCAGGTGAAATTCTCACATGTGGTAAATATGACTTCGATCGGAATCGAACCCTCAATCTCCACATGACCCCTATTTCACCAACTGAGCTAGGCTTCGTCAGAATTTCTTCTTCTAAAAAATAAGGAATATCCATTATTAATGCATATTCCTTTTTACCCACTTATTTTTATTTCACAAGTTTTTTAGACAGGGGACCCCCACGTTGCATGCGGATTGCAGGGCATGAAGCCTTAAAAAGTGTACCAAAAGAAACTCACACTATGGATCAAATTTTATTTGGGCTCAAATGTCTACGATGGTTGCAACAAAATTGCCACTCTAATTAGAGGAGTGCCATCACAACCTGAAGTACATATCTAACCGAGAAACCGATAACAACGGAAGGCAACAGACAATGTATCTCTGTCAACGGCTTCGCCACTATAGACGGCCGAAAATGGCGTCATCATCCCTTGTCTCTAGAATCCCCATTTTATATATCATTCTCCATTTCTCTCTCTAGGAAAAGAGATTGTCATAGGTCATCATCCGTTGCCATAGACAACTAGAGCTGATGAAATCACATAGTTGTCGAAAAAAGTGTGTAGAGAACTTATGATGTTTTAGGGAGAAAGAAGAAAGTGCTACCGGAAAAGATGAGGAGAGGATACATAAATGACTAGAAGGCCGTTTGCAATAGCAGACTAATTGTCACACCCTCAAATTCCACTTGCGGGGTTTTACCGCAAGGCGCGTGACACACCAGGATGCAAGTCAACGGCCACAATAAACAAACACTAAATGTAATATATGAAAACCAAAACATTAAGTTTTGAACCATAAACCAACAGCGGAAGCATATCTTGTTTACAAGAAAAAGACATAACGTAGTCTGAAAACATTATTTAACATGCACTAGAACCCCTAGGCGCGGTGCAAGACCCCGTGCGCCTAATCCATTGACTGCTACCTTAGCTGTAACATCGCGAAAATTTTTCCCCAAATTTTAATATTAACGCCCTTATTTTCATTACAAACGTGCCTAAGTCTCCATTACCCTAACTCATAATTTATATATATATATATATATAAATGCTTATAATAATAATAATAATAATAATAATAATAATAATAATAATAATAATAATAATAATAAAATGTTTAGTGGGCTTGTGAATTTGTCCAACTCAAACCAAAACCCCTTTACTTCCTTTTAAAAACCTTAACCCAACCCAACACCCCTTATCCTTTTATATCTTCTGAAGCCCATTAATCCAGCCCAATGACCAGGCCCAGCATCCGGCCCACCAAGAGCCCAGCCCAAACCCCCTCCTTCTCCTCTAACCTGTTAAACAAAAAAAAAAAATTAAAACTGCTCCGCCCGAGAATCGAACCCGGGCCGAACCAAAGGCAACAAACAACTCTACCATTACGCCACACAGATTATCAGTGATAAAGCATGACCTTTATAGAATTTAAACGAATTTCAGCTTACTATTTTGCTCCTTCTTTGGCTGTTCGAACGAGCAGCGGCTCAAAGAACATTTGACCGCAGAAACTTCCACCTTTGACCAATCAATTAGCCAGATTAACGCGTAATTAACCATGGTTTGACTTGGAATCGTGATTATCGGCCATCATCAAGTCAACACACGAACAATCATAATCAATTGTTTCCATTTTTATGAAGAACGCGTCAAACATTAAAGAACCCGGTCAAATCTTGCCAAATCGTATACCGAAGCATAACACTATAAATTGAACATCCCCAAACATGCTACACTCGCCGATAACTCTTTCCCAACCCTCAATTTCTTGTGTAAATCAGTTGTTCATGTGTTTTTAGCACGAAGTTGACTTTCCTGTTTGACCATTCGTTAGCCTTCGATTAAGTCTTGTAAGTGTGATTTCTTTTGTGGGAATTCTTAATCGGCATCTACACATTGTTTACCCTAAGAATAATCGGGTTAACATTGTGTGGATTGTGCGATTGGAAAAGCTAGGGCTTGTAAGCTTAAATTGGGGATAATCATGATTTCTGCATTATTATTTATTTTAAATAAAACAAGAATCAACACAACCACTGGTCTAGACCAAGTGGTTGTGTCTGGTGCCCACAAGCAAGACCACGCGGGTTCGATACCCAGCTGTGGCGTTTTATTTTCCTTTTTTGTTGATTTTATTATAAACAAACAAATATATATATATATTACATTTAAACTTATAAATTCATTTTTAAATATCAAAACCCTTTTATAAATTCTAAAAAAAATTATTTTTAACAAATCTGATGTCAAAGCTTTATCTACAATTTTTATTTTTCTGAAATTCATTTATTTAATATTTATAATAATTAAATCAATTTTACACTATTATATTTATAAAAATCCATTAAAATATCAAAACGATCTTATAAATTTTCACAAAAATTATCCTAAGTTTTTATAACATTAAACTTATCAGAAATGATTTTTATTTCTGAAAAAATCATTTATTTAGTATTTTTAATCAATTTTTGTTAGTTTTAAACATAATTAAATCATAATAAATCCAATTTTTAATATTTTGCACCAAAATTTTATACAAATTATTTCTAATCATTTAGAACAGAAATATAATTTTTAAACTGATAATTCTTTAATTTCAGTAATTTTTAATTATTAAAGTTAAAGTTTGACAATTTGTAATAAATAGATTTAATAATCTATTTTAAAGAAAATAATTTTATAAAAATTATTTTTATACTTTAAATACATTATTGTAACCATCCTAAATTTAAATTTCATAAAAAGATTTTTGGTTACCTATTTACTAAATTTCTCTCAATTGGCGAACATTTTTAATATTAATCAAACGAGCAATTATCCCCAATACGAAGCCCTAGAACATATACATTTGTAGACTAGATAGACTTAGACATATTTATTACCTTATTATAGGGTGATACTTGACATACTTGGGCAACACACTATTTTTCAAGAGATAACTTTTGCTAAGGTGAGTTTTACATAGCCCCTTTTCTATTTATCACCATTTTTGGGGTGAAACATGTTACAACATCATTTATGCAATTCAATCATCAATATGTCTATGTGTTTTCTATGTTGCATTATGTCTTGAGCATGATTAGAGTAAGCACCATTCTAGCATAATCATTAACTCCGTACAAGCCGACAGTATACATTGATAGATCTATTGGACTGACAATCCCACCCGGATACGTGCCTCCTACAAAGGTAGCGTGGGTGTTTGTTATCGTATAACATATTCAAGTGAACCATGAGCGTATGGGATGTATCATATTATAACAGTCACCAGGGTTGGTTATGCACTCGATTTATTTCTAGTATGTTCTCACATATGGACTATATTGACATGACACATGAATTGCACAACATTTTTATTCAATTATCAAAAACCTATGTAATTCTCACCAACTTTTGTTGACCCAAAACATTTTTAACTTAACATGTTTCAGGTTCTATTTGCTTGAAGATTTGAATTGATGCTTGAAGATATGTGTATAGTTTTATTCAATTTGATGTACAAATTCTAGAACAATTGTATGTAATTCATTTAAATCATTTAATGGAATTTATTATTCACCATGAGCTACTGAACAATCATCAATACGTGACATCCCGATGTTTCCGCCATCGGTTGGGGTGTTACATTAGCGACCTGAGAAAACATGCCAAAAATGTCAACATATAATGCTGGTGAGTTCACAGGTTTTACAAAAGAGTTTTCATAAGCTTAAAAAGATCATTTCCGTTAATACTATGTTATAAGAACGTTAGCTAGACGTTAAGTATCTTTACTACTACGAGTTGGAAACCATTACTAACATGTAACCCTAGTGTATGCCCAGAATGTATGAATCACCGTCATCATCGGTGATCCCGAAAGTTAGAGACAATATGCACCCGCCCGGCTCCAAGCCGTCGAGTGGGATTAGTCAAGCCCAATAGATCTATCCACATTTCCCCGTTATGTATACCAACATACTCATGGTTTCCCCTAGGACTTCCTGATGAAACGCCCGTATAGTAAACAACAATAACCATAGTATAACATGACCTTTAAGAAATGTAAGTATGTAGCATGTTTCTCCCCCGAAAGCAAAACAGTAAAAGCGGGGTTGTGACACTCACCTTAGGTTGCGTTACTGGAAAAACAGTTAAATCAACAAGCTATTATAGCCCCAATAGCGGCGACCTATTATGAGACGTATATAAGTACCCAGACTAATAACCCGTAGGTTAACTAGTCCCCGAATGTCCAGACCATAACCATGTACGCTTGAAAACACCTTTGACCGTTAAACCGATCGCACAAGACAAGACCCAACATCCCATTGGTGACCCGACATCCCACGTGTTAACCAAGAACGAGAAATTAAGCAATCACATGCAACTATGCACTTAACACACATCCATGTTCACTACATTTATCATACGAGTCATATATAGCATAAACGAGTCCGAACATGTGTTACCAGGTTATTAGACATGCCACGGGGTTCCTAACATGTTCCTAGGTGTCAAACCATGTTTCGGGATGTCAAAATACACTTACAAAAGCAAAACACACGATTAGGAATCAAACAGGCAATTAGGAAAGTCAACAGGCAATTAGGATTTGTAATCACCTGTTCTGCATGTGAATAGGGGCCTAATTTCCTATAAAGGCATGTGATTAGGGGGCTAATCGCCCAAACACCAGGCGATTAGAACTCCTAATCGCCCCCTGCAGTTCCAATGCCCCTTTTTGTGCGTTTGACCCTCCAAATCAGATCCGAAACATGTAAAAACACCCAACATCAAACCCAGATCATTAAACAACCCATCCAAACAAAAACCCCCCCAATTTATCACTGGTCTAACACCCTATTTGCAATTATTTCCAAAAATGGCAAAGTACTAGGTAACATTGAATATGCATATTTTTTCCTAAATGGTAAATAACCAGATCTCATCACCTACAACCTTGCAAATCATCATTCATCTACTATTATACCATTCTAGTGTAAACCATAACATCAAACAATCATCAAATCATATCATACCACCCTAAATATTCAAGAATCACTCAAACGGGTCAAAATGCATATTATCATCAAAACACCATAACAATTGCTCAAAACCTTAGGAAACCATTTTAACAACTCATACACATCAGTAAAACATCAAATACATGGAAACATTCACGTTTTAACCATTAAAAACCGTTTCTTGCATGAATACTCCACATAGAGCAAGTATAAAGGCTTAGACTTGTTTTAGAAACTCATTTCAAAGGTTTTCAAAGACACAAACTTGATAAAACTAGGCCTGGACCTTTGGGAACCAAGATATCAACATTACAAAGGCTTAGGGTAGATAACACACCTTGGATCTTGCTAAAGAGGAAGTGTAAGCTTAGGAATGATGGGTTTTAGAGCAAAAATGAGTTCCAGGGGTGTATTATGGTGTGAGGGAGGCTTAGGACGAGTTAGGGTTGCACAAATGGTGTTTTACAAGTCAAGGGTTGTATTTATAGGTGTTTCTACTCGTCCAAGCTGCAACATGCGGTTAGGAGCAGTTACAGGCGATTAGAACACGTGATTACACGTAATCTCCTATAAGAACAGACGGTTAGGGCTACTCGCCCCCTTGTAATCGCCTATAAGCCTTCTAATCGCCTATAAGCTCCCCTACTCGCCCTCATCATCATTTTTTGGGTTTTTGGCGCGTTAAACATTATTTTAACACATATAAGCATGTATTCACATACCGACAAGTCATATAATGATTATAAACATATAATGCACGATAACTAACACGTTTACATTCGTTCACCAATTCTCGGGACTTGAGACTTGCGTGTGTGCGTTAAACCCGGCGATTCTACAAATCGCCAATCCTTGTACACATGGTTATGGACCGACTCCCAATGATTCCCCGAACCATCATAATGACTCAACTGACCCAGTTAAGTATGTAATATGCATGACTCTCTAAGGTAGACCTACTAGTTTGACCAATGTTACTAACCTGAGTTTGCCAGGTGTCACACTAACACCCTCTCTTTTTGTTTCTCTCTATAGAATCCCATCTCTCTGGAGAGAGAGAAATACAATAATGCACAATTAAGGTTTTGTAGTAAATGCATAAGGTAAATCATTGAAAACACTACCAAATTGCATAATTGAATTGTGAAGGAAACATTAAATATGAAAACAAAAACACATACGATTTTTTTCATATCTACATATGTTATAACCTAATAAGACCATCACCACAACGGACAAACATGACACCCGCGGTGAACTGGCAACATTAGAACAGAGAATGTCACAAGAACATTTGTGACTGTGACATCCATCATCCTCATCTTTAGCCAGTTGTCATTTGTAGTATTTCATGTATTCAAATGTTCTATTTTAGTCTTTGTAAGTTTCGTCGTTTTCAAATTTAAGATCAAACTCAATGTTTATCATTTGCATTTATTATGGATCGTATCTACGTTTTAATCAAATACGTATATTGAAATGTTATTCGATATGGATTTTATAAAAGTTTCAATTTTAAAGTTTGTTAGATTCTTGGTAAAAGTTAAACGTTTAAAGTTTATCAAAAAGTTTTGGGAAATATCAAAATTATAAGTTAAAAGTTTATAAACACGTAAACTTATTTTGTTATTAAATAATAAAAATGTAAAAAAATGATTTATAAAAGTTTCAAAACATTTAAGTTAACTTAGGTTAACTTGGTTAGTTGGTATAAAGGAAAAACTTAACAAAAACATATAAAATCTAACAAGGTTAGCAAGGAGGACTATTTCTGCCAATAATGAAAACCTGCAAATTTGAAAACAAAAAAAAGGCTCCAAGGTTGTTGTTCTCCGATCGGCTCTTGTCGGTTCCGGAGATTAGCTCCGGCGAGGAGTAAATAACCGTTTTAAATGCGTATTAGCAGTGTAAATGATTCCCGAACGTTTTTTTCATCAAATGTTAACCAATTTCAATGTACATAATCGAGAATTTAGCGTATTAAATTGGACTTTAATCGAGTTTAAGTGTGTAACCTTCGAAATTCTTAAACGAATTCAACGGTCATCTTAAGCGACTAACACTATAAATTGACGACTGCAAACCATTAACCGACTTTTACACTTTTCAAACCCTTGTAAAAATCAATAATTTCGTGTCCTGAAGACCTCCAAATCGGAGCTTTATTGGGTTCGGCCCACCATTTCCGAAGGAACCAGAGTTCCATCTCTTTTTCATTTCCATTCATGTAACACCCCAACCGATGGCGGAATCATCGAGGTATCACGTAGTGACGATTGTTCAAAAGCACATGGTACTAAAATGTAAATATATTATTGAATAATTTAAATTGTCTTACATAGATGAAATGGGAAAAATACAAAAGTCTGAACGAAACATGAAATTTGGAATAACTTATTAAAAGCAAGCACTAAAATCCAATGCTATGGAACTAAGATCAAACTGCACCTGAAACATGTACAAAATAGGTTTTGTCAACATATGATATGTTGGTGAGCATTCCTAGTTTTAATACATATAGTAAGTTGGAAAATGGTATACAATTCAAGTGCAAAGCTACAGTGCAATTATGTAAACTATGTATCATACAAATGAGCGAAATCAATCCTGTGACTGTATAAATGTACTAAATGAACGACGATGTACTTATCCAATGAATGGATAATAACTTAACAATGGCCACGGATTCTCCGATGAAAAAGGGGGAGAATCAACCTAGGCGGGTTGTCAATCCAATAGCGCTATCCAATGTTAAGGTCGGCTTGTAGATGGTTAATGATTTCACTAAGTACAAATGTATTCTACATGTAATGTCTAAGCATAAAGCACGTATGTAAGCAAATGCACAATGTACTAGAATTTTATTGTAAAAATGTGAACTTGTATGTGTATTTTGCATAAGTGTACATGTAACACCCCAAAAGTGAATAAGATAAAAAGGGGATAGGAAATACTCACAGTTCGCGTAATAACTTGAAACTCTACCGAACAACGTGATGTGAATTAGGATTATCCCAAAGGATTAACCTAAAGAAATAGATAATTTGTAAGGGAATGAACTTAGAGTCTAAGTTATCTAGGATACAAGTAGTTCTAGGGTTCCTAATTTGGGGATAAGTAATTGTTTAATTATTAATTAGGTAAATTGTTAATAAAAGAAATTCGGTAAATAATTAAATAAAAGACTATTGTAGGTTTTTGATTAAGGATGGTCATTTTATAAGGTTTTAAGTATGAAAATAATTTTTATAAAATTATTTCCTCAAAAAGTGAATAATTAGTATATTTATTTCTATTTGTCAAAGATATAATTTTAATATCTAAAAATATTAAAATTAAAGAAATTCCAAATTAAAATTTATATTTCTGTTCTAAGTGAACAAAAATAATTTATTTAAAATTTTGGGATAAAAATATTGAAAAATGAATTTATTATGATTTATTTATGATTTAAAATAACAAAAATCAATTAATAATATGAAACAAACGATTTTTCTGGAATAAAATTTATTTCTGAAATGCTTATTGATCTACAAGTTTAGAATAATTTTTGTGAAATTTTATAAAATCATTTAGATATTTTTATAGAATTTTAAAATTATAAATGAATAAACTTGTAATATTTATAATATATATTAAATAAATGATTTTTGGAAATCTAAAAGTTGTATGATAAACTTTGTCATGAGATTAACAAAAAATAATTTTTATAGAATTTTTAAGACACTTTTTGTATTTAAAAAAAACTATTTTTAAAAAATATCTAAAATATAAGTATAAAAGAAGATCTAAAAAAATGTTTGTTTGTGCTGGGACTTGAACCCGAGTCCTTGGCTGATTCAAATGCTTTTAAAATCACAAGCCAGACCAGCTGGTCTGACCCTGAGAACGAGTTAGATACAGATTTAATTAGTTATAAAGGTTTATTAGATTAAAGCTTTATTTTTGTTTAGAAAAATAAAAGGTGAAGTCGTGGCTCGAACCCTGGCCTAAGGCCGGTTCACGTTTTAAAACCATCGTGCACTACGAGCTGATCCACAGATCAGTTTGGTGAATGTTTTTGTTTTGAAAAGAGTTTAAAAGATCATTCCAGCAAGCCTTTCCTCAATTCGAAACATATAAACCCTAGGTTATCTAATCACGTTAATTAGCAAACAATAGCCTTTGTAATGTTAGGGCTATTGTTTGTAGGATCCCGAATAACAAAACCATCAAACAAATTTGGACTTATAGTGCGATATGATGTAAGAACGAACAGGTCAACAGGCGAAGTCAACGAAGCAAAATACGCAGATTTAAGAGAGTTTAAGGGTGAATTGGTTATGTGGGTTTAATTATCGGCGATTAGAGCTTGCAAAGGAGGCCTCAATTTATACTAATCGTTCGTTCTTGTAATTTTTGGAGTTTTGACCCGTCATAACTAGTATACGCGTGATTGGACTTATAATTGGAATGTTTATAATAAGATTAGCGTGGGGAATAAGCAGGGATGAGTCGGTTAAACCTTTCCATAACTGAATTGATAAAATAAACGCGGATTGTGTGATTTGGAAAGAATCAATGGCTCGCAGGTTGACTTTCACGAGTCAACTGTGCGTGAACAAGGAAAGTTTATGTTTGTTTGAGGTTGAATATTATCACCAACACATGATGCAACCCAGTTGGTTAAGGCTTGTTGTTTGATTGAACCGTCCATGGACGCGGGTTCGAGTCCCGGTCCATGCATTTTTTTTTGTGATTAAAACTCTATTATTTTATTATAATAACGAGATATTTTTAAAGTGTACTAGAAGGATAAAATTCGGCGTTTTATTGATTGAATAATAACGTAAAAGATAGGAGATACGAAATGTTTAAAATAAGAAAAATGAAAGGTGACGGATGTCACAATTCAAAAGTCCACCTCTATTCATTGTGATTCGGGTCTTGTAAGTTGACATTTCTGGTGCGATTTTACTTGTCAAATTATTCCGATCATTAGCCCTACGCTTTCAGGTTTTAACCATAATGAATTGTTAGTTTTTTTATCTTGTGTTAGGATTGGGGTTCTTAAGTGAAATTTGGGAAGAAGATGAATATGAAAAGATTGTTAATTACAATTCGTTTTTGATAATCTCAGCAAAAGTAGTTGATGTCTTAGTGGTTTGTGTTGGTTCAATAAGTCTTTGGGGCTGAGAAACCCGTGTTCGATCCAGGCATCCATCCAGTTTTTTTTGGTTTTTTTTTAATTTTGATTTTCTTTTTGTCATGTTACTATATAAACCATATAAAACATAAATAATTCATAATATATTGATTTTTTATTCAAAAATTATAAAAATTTAGGTGTAGAATCTTGGCATCATAAATAATTTATACACTTTTATTTCCTGAAAAATAATTTATTTTCATATTTTATTGATTTAAATTGTTTTATTCCTAACTAATTGATTAAAAATTCATTTTAAATGATTGTAATACCAAAAAAATTTAGTTTTATTATTGTACATCAGAAACTTAATCTTAATTTATTGGACCAAAAATATTTAGATTTTATAGAATTTTTTCTATTTTTTTAATCATTTAAATACATTTTAATTTAATAAATCAGTTTAAATACAAATAAAATAAGAAAAATTTTTAAAACTTTATTTGAACATATTTTATCATAATTTATTTGTTTTTCACAAAATATCATTTTTGAACCATATCTTGTATTTTAATTATATTTATGCTTATTTAAAAACAATAAATTATTTATTAATTCATAATACTTAAAATTTGTTTTATAAATTTAATGTTTTATAAAATAGAAATATTTTTATGTTCTAAAGTCATAATCCTCCTTTATTTGACTGATGTGTTGTGAAACATACCTTGTTAATATGTTAGTTTTGTATATATTTTAGTCTTTTATTGTGTGCTTTTAGTCGGTCTTAGTTATTTATTAGTCTGCATGTGTTTTGTAGGTGTTCGTGGAAAATGAGCTCGAAACAAAAGAATTTTAATCGAGACACAAACACTTGAGAGCAGGTGTTCATGGACGTTAGAGCGTAGACGAAAAATTTTGGTCGAGCGAAGAACACCCGAGTTGAATAATAATAATAATAATAATAACTTCTTGAATAAAAAAAAAAGAAAACAATAACATACGACATAAATGGCCTAAGGCCCAATTGGAGGAAGTCGAAGAAACAGCCTTTGGCTGCCTAGGGTCACGCACAAGAGAGTTTTATATATTTATGATTTTTTTAGGGCTGTGGATGGAATTGGACGAAGGAGGATGCACGACACAACACAAGGAACAAGGGGAGAGGAGATGGTGGCTTCTAGCCTAGCCATGAGCGGTTAAGTCACCTGTGGTTCTATCCGGGTGAATGGTTAGTTATCTTTGCAAGGGTTAGTGTTTGTCAAACATTGGATTGGAATTATGTTTGTTTAAACTTTTGATTTCAAGTGTGGTTTTTATTAATATTGATGTTGAACGTTTATTGAATGGTATGCTTGTTTTGGATTTCATCAACCAACACGGTTTCTTATCGAGGGTCATTGAATACTTGCAAGTCGTGTCTTTTAATATTACGAGTCATTAAGATATTGTTAGGTGGTAATCAACCGAGTCAACAGTCGCGGTCTAGTTATCGGCCGTCAACAAAGTCATTAATCAACCTTTTTTATCAATCATATTAAACCACAAATCATGTCTATGTGATTCCAATTGACTCGTTCGCAAACCCGAATGAATTTGGCTAACCAGAATCCTGGAGAGACCACCATTTTCTCATATTTGTTTCTAAATTAAGTTTCGTTTTCATTAGTCTAGCAACTTAAATAAATCCAAAGTTCAGTTTTAAATTAATTTTAGTTATTTTTAGTTTAAATAATCAAACGAAACGTGTAATATTAACCACATGCTCCTCGTGGATTCGATACCCTACTTACTCTAGCTATCTAGTTTATTTAGGTTTTTGCATGACCCAACAACAGGTCATCATTGACTCATTTGTGAAACTTATAATTATTTGATCAATTAGTTATAATAATTGTAATTATTTACAATTATAGTTTAAAGTAATTAATTACTTCTTTTGTATAAATTATTTTGGAATATTTTTAATTAAATATTCATCGTTGAACATTCAGATTACCTAATCATGCTCATAAACCTTAATCATATTTAATCATATTATTTTGGCTATACAAGCCTAATATTAATACCTTTTATCGTAAAAAACTCTAATTCCCCAAATCGATTTAGCAAATCCTAATGCCTTAGAACCCTAGATACCTTAGACTTGTTAAGACATTTCATTTATTAGTATTCTTATACATTATAAGTAGAATTCTTCGGAATTCCCATTCCTTAGCTCACGACAACCTAAGTTAGATTTTTGATCGCTTTCGCAAACTGTGAGTATACTTATCCCTTTTTCATTTTTACAGTTTTGGGGTTAAACATGTACACATATACAAACTTACACATTCACTTACACATAATCTTTTATACGTTTACAATTCATATATGTGTCTCGTTATCTTTGTGCTTTATGCTAGACTTAAACGTAGTTTACTTACAGTGTTTACTCGAAATCGTTATGCTCGAATGATCGAATGCTCAAATCGATGTAACACATGTTACGGTGCTCAAATCATTTGAAACGTGTTAGGATGCTTTATGTGAATCATATTCGTTTAACTTAATCTTGTTTGTTTATCACGTGTTTACACAATGCCTTAATAGATCTTGACACTTGAGTTGTAAAACATATTCTTTAAACTTATATTATACGTATACAAACCAAGTATGCTCACCAACATTACTTATGTTGACAAAATTATTTCCGTACACGTTTCAGGTTGATTATTGAGATACTTCATGTAGGACACTTGGACTTAGTAAAGGCTTAATCCAGACAACGTGTAGAATCATAATTATATTTGATGAATATCTGTAATTGTAACTTGAAGCATTTGAATACGATATTTACACTTTAGTACAATGAGCTTTTGAACAATTGTCATTACGTGACACCTCGATGATTCCACCATCGGTTGGGGTTTACAAAATTGAAGAGGCGGGGTAGGTGTCAACGATGCCCAAATCGGAGATCTCGTTGCCATCTAACACAACAAAGGAACGGTGGCAGAGGAACGCCTAACCAGTGGGACAACACAATGGAGCAGGGATAGATGAGATGGCAATGTCGATTTGAGTCCACCGAAAGAAAGAGAGAAGAGTGTTAAACAACATGACAAAGCCGAAAGACAAAACTGCCATAAAAAACCACAAATTACAAAATTGCCAAAACACTATTCATAAACATTATCTATTAATATATAGTAAATTAAATTAAATTTCAAATGATCAAAAGTGTATATTATTTATTATATAAGGGGTGGAATTGGAACTTAGAATTAAAAAAGAAACATTGCAAACATATTTTATTGACATATAACTCACAACTTGTAACACACTTTATACTATTAACTGTTAAATTCTCTCGCTATTTTATATCGAAATTTAGACAAACGTAAGCATGTTGAGACAGTATACTAAAAAAATATAAACACTGTATATCAAAAGTTATAAAAACTCAATCAAATTGAACACAAAATAAAAAGGTGAAATATATATTATTTGATCCAACTCGTAAAATATTGTATATCTAAAGTTACAGAAAGATAACCAAACTGAATGTAAAAATAAAATAAAACTAAAAAAATATAGACAAAATTACAAAAATCAACCTTTATGTATTCTTATAATTGCATCTTTCACCTTTATGTTTAGAAAGCTCTTAAATCAAACTTTAGCTCTAATTTTTGTTGTGAAAATCAACCTTTGTAACTAACCAAGTTTGTTTTCTCCATTAACTAACCTCACATGCAACATGCTTTGCATCTGAGGGTATTTTCGTCTTTTTTAATCCTTAATTTGTGACCACATCCACCACCAGTTACCACCAACACCGTCACAAACACCACCATTGTCACAACCACCATCGGTTACTACTGGTGGTCGGCGGCTTGCCACCCCTCCCTGTCACCACCAACATCAAACACCACTCCACAAAACCACCATACCTTCACCTCTGAACCCTACCACCGCCGAGCCCGAAACCACCATCCTACCGCCCTTAACTCAGAGCACTCCATATATTTTCTAGCAAACCGGCACCGAACAAATTTAAGGATATGTTTGAATATTCAAATTTAAATTTCCAAATCCAATTGAAATTGATCCGTTGAGTCCGTTATTTTGCACACGTAATCTCATTAACGACGTGCAGTGGAACTGGATCAGAAAATGAAATTGAAGAGATGTCAAACCTCTGTAATTTTGAATTTAAATGTAATTTTTGTGGAAGAATTTTGGTGAGTGAATTGTTCTGTATGAGAGAAATTCAAGCATATGTAACTCACCGACAATTTTGAATTTTCTGTAATTTCCATTTTAAACGGAAGTCACCAGAGAGATTTGCAGATAATCATCAAGGAAAATCGGATTGAAAAACGTAGCGATATTCGTTGGAATTTGGCCTAGAAAGCATTGCATCTGATTTCTAAATGTTGTAACGTCATTATAAAACCAAAACTCTTTTGGAATTTCACTAGTGAGGCTATTACTGGTGAGATTGATGATGGTGACGGGTTGAACTATGGTTGTACGGTGGGGATAACGACATAGGTTATGGGTTTTATTTAATTTTATAAGAATATAAATAAACATTTAAACATGATGTAAGAAGACAAAAATACCCTCACAAAGCATGTGAGGTGATTTAACAGAGAAAACAAACTGAGTTTGTGACAAAGGTTGATTCTCGCAATAAAAATTAAAGCTAAAGTTTGATTTAAGTGCTTTTTAAACATAAAGGTAAAAGATGCAGTTTTAAGTATACTTAAAGGTTAATTTCTGTAATTTTGTCAAAAATATATTGTACTTGACTCAGCTTAGATTTGAATATAATTTATGTAAAAGTGTATATAAAAATAAGTAGTCGCAACAGTATATTCAAAATATATGAAGTATAAAAGAATTATATGTTACAGATTACAAGAGAAAATATAAAACATATCTAAAATTAATGATAAACATTAAAATCATTAACAAAAATTACCAACCTAAGGGAGAAGGGGGTAGGAGTAAAAAAGAAGTTAACAAAATATAATCTAATTGGGTTGCGTCGTAGCTTGTTGCCCGTTTACCTGCCATTCTATTGTAATTTCTTTGTTTAAATTAGGCTATTGTGTGAATAGTTGATGACTTTAATATACAAAATTTATACCCTATATATTTCCTGCTCCTCAATTTGTAAAATCGCAATCTCATATAGAGGTGAAAAAAACCCAGGTATGAACTTGTGCATGGCAAAAAAAAAAAAAAAAAAAAAAAAAAAATCCAAAACTTGATATATACCATTACATGGGTATAGTGTATCTAGCTACTAACCAGATTATACCCGGAGGGTATGAACAATGTACATATTTTTAGTGTAAATCTCATACCTAAATCCGATCCTTTAATAGCCGGTTCCAATACCCAATCATAGATTTTTTAATTACTTGAACTTGGGTATTGTCAACACTCGATTACCTTTGTAATGTTTCTAGCCGTCTTTTAAGACTACAATGCCCAGACTAACCATTTTTTCTACCATTTGAACTTTTTTTTTTTGTATAAATATGTAATGAATGTTTTGGTTTAATCACAACACTTTAAGCGCTCTTAAATACCTTGAACAAAAAAAACTTTTTTTTTTTTTTTGAAAGGTAACTTTCATTAAAAAAAACAACCGCCCCTAACAATCCTCAAAACGGGGACCATCGGGATAAAACGAAATTACATCGAGTTTATAGGATTATTACACCAAGCATTCCAATCTATACCTTTCAATCTAGATCTATGACGAAACCAAAAAAATGACACGGACTTAATATATTGCATGACTTCAATAGTTCTCCGTAACTTTCCACCAAACACTCTAGCATTCCTTTCGTTCCAAATGGTCCATATAGTAGTGAATATGATGCCTCGCAAAATGTACCTCTTCTATTTCGTCTTCGTTTGAGTCTCCACCAAAGACAAAAGATCTTTCACGTCAAAAACAAACAAAGGAGATAACTTACACCACGATGCGACCCGAGCCCAAATTTCCGAGGAGAAGATGCATCCAGTAAACAAGTGTATAGCCGTCTCTGGAGTCCATCCTTTCCATTTCATGTTTGAGTCGGTTAAGATCGGCACACCAAACAATAATTTTGCATTTCAACGGAGTCCATCCTTTCCATTTCATGTTTGAGTCGGTTGAAGTCATCGGTTTATATGAGATCAATTTTTTCGCATTGTTAACCGAAAAACACCCATTTTTGTCACCCTTCCACTTCCAACGATTTGCACCACTACTCCATTTGTAATCGTGTATGTCCGATAGGATTTGGAATAGCTCAGCCACCTCCTCATACGAAGTAGGAAAGCTTCGCCAATCCCACGTAACAGAAGTAGCAGCGCCGTTCTCGGCAGTCACCCGAGAATTCACATTCACCCATTTGTTCTTTTCGAGGCGAAAAAGATTTGGATAAACATAGCGCAAAGGTTGGTCCCAAAGCCACGTATCAGTCCAAAAATTAACAGCCGAACCTGCTCCGACATCTGCAACAAAATAGCTATTTAGCTCTCTACCATTATCAATCTTTTTAAAACTGGTCTTCACAATCCGTTTCCAACACCTGCTAGCCGATGAACTACACGGAAGCAGAGTCCACGCACGACTCGACCCGTTGCACCCCACTATAACCTTTTTCCACAAGCTATTTCCTTCAAGTTTGAAATGCCAAGTCCATTTAAGAATAAGTGCTTCATTTATATCTTGTAATCGAGTTATACCCAAACCACCGTTATTTTTTTGGTCTTGCGATCACATCCCAAGCTACCCCAGGAATCTTTTTTTCTTCGCTAGAGCCCACCTATAAAAATCGCCTCATAATGGATTCAATGCTATTGATAACCACCATAGGAGCTTGATAGAGAGAAAAATAATAAATCGGAAGATTCTCGAGAACCGATTTAATAAGAATCAAACGTCCTCCTATAGATAATGTCCTAGCCTTCCAAGACTCTAGACGTCTCTTTACCATTTCGATCACCACATTCCAATTGCTAATCCGGGACATATTAGCACAAACTTGGATCCCTAAATAAACAAATGGATAAGCCCCTCGCTTACACTCCAAAACCTCCATCATGTTATCAACTTCATTATCCTCGGTACCAACTCCAAATACGTTTGACTTATGAATATTTATGCGATGACCCGAGCAAATATAGAAAATCCTCAATATCCGAGTTGTGTTCAGGAGGTTCTCGCGAGACCATTCTCCCAAAATGAAAGCATCGTCTGCATAGAATAAATGTGTAATGTCGGCTTCCTGGTCGGTAAAGTTGATACCTTTAAGGATACCAATCTCTTTAGCTTTCTTCAACATACAAGATAAAGCTTCCATCACTATCAAAAATAAAAAAAGGAGAAAGGGGATCGCCTTGACGAAGCCCCTTCTCACAATTAAATTCAAAAGTTAGTGACCCGTTAAAAAGAACCGCAGATCTAGAAGCCGCTAAAGTCCCACTGATCCAACAACACCACCTCGAAGGAAAACCCATTTGATCCATGATAGACATCAAAATAATCCAATTCACATTATCATAAGCTTTCTTAAAATCAATCTTTAAAAGAAAAGCCTTACGATTTCTTTTCTTTTTTTGAACCATTCCATCAGCTCATTTACTACAAGAGGCCCGTCAAGAATAAAACGACCCGATAAAAATCCCGATTGAGATTCGGAAATAACCCTACCTAACACCTTTTTAAGACGATTAGCAAGAATTTTGGACTTGACCTTACTAATCATCCCAATAAGAGTTATCGGTCTATAATCTTTGAGACCTATCGGCGTTTTCACCTTTGGAATCAAAGTAATAAATGATGAACCACAACCGGGACTAATGTTACCTGTCTCGTGAACTCCTCCATGATCCGAACGAAATCTTCTTCGAGGAGGTCCCAATACCGTTTGACAAACCGAAAATTAAAACCGTCTGGTCTCGGGGACTTGTTAGAACCACAATCAAAGGCCGCTTCTTTTATCTCTTTCCTTGTAAACTGTTCAAGTAACATAACTCGGTCTTCTTCGCTTAGACTATTGAGGCCGTAACAATGTAACTGAGGACGAGATATGCAAACTTCTTTAAAGTGATTGCGAAAGAACCACATTGTTTCTTTCTTTACCAGAGTAGGTTTTGAAACCCAAACCCTGTCACACCCTCAAATTTTCACATGCGGGGTTTTACCGCGAGGCGCGTGACACACCAGGATCCAAGTCAACGGTCACAATAAACGACATCTATATGATATGAAAACAACGTATACTGCCATTGAGTTTCAAAACCGTTCTAACACAGCGGAAGCAAAATGTATTATTACAACTCAAAAGTAAAACTCAAAGTCTGAAATGTTTAACAAAACATGCATATGTTCCCTAGACGCCGTGAGACTCTGTGCGCCTAAACTCAATGCTGCTACTTTAGCGACCTGAGAAAACATGCCAAAACGATGTCAACATATAATGCTGGTGAGTTCACAGGTTTTAAGTTCGTAAACATTTTCATGTGTAAAGCGATTCCTCATAAAGTGCCAAGTGTGCAAAAGTTCCAAGTAAATAACAAACGTTCCCTTACTACTACGATTGTGTTGCTAAAACCATTACTGACAAACGTTGCTCGAGTTGCTGCCCATGTGCCAAGTGTCAAGTAGAGACAATATGCACCCGCCCGACTCCCAGCCGTCGGGTGGGGTTCGTCACGCCCGATAGATCTATCCACATTTCCCCCGTTGTGCCCCGCACATTCATGGTTTCAATAGGGACTTAGGTTTCATCGTATAGTAAATAAGTGCCAAGCGCCAAGTGCCAAATGCCAAGTGTCAATGTTTAAAAGTGTCAAGTGCCAATGTTTAAATATGCCAAATGCCAATGTTTAAAAGTGTCAAGTGCCAATGTTAAATATGCCAAGTGCCAAACGTGTCACGTTTCTTAAAAGAGTTACATTCCCAAAAGGTGTCATGTTTCTAAAAGCGTTGCGTTTCATAAGTGTTGTGTTTCAAAAGCGTTGTGTTTCAAAAGCGTTGCGTTTCAAAAGCGTTATGTTTCATAAGCGTTGCGTTTCAAAACATAAACGTTGTATTTGTTAAAACGTGTGGCATGCTTCTCCCCCGAGAGAAAAGTGTATAAAAGAGGGGCCGTGAACTCACCTTAGAGTGCGTCTTCTTGATAACTAGAGATCCAACCCGTGTATGATACTTCCCGACAATTAACAACCTATTAATGAGTTTACATAAGTGTGATGACTACTAACCCGAAGGCTAACTAGTCCCCCGATTGTCCAGATCTTGACTCTATGTGTTTTTAATGTGTGTTTGAACGTTAACCGGACATCCCAGACCGACCCGACACATAAGTTTCAAGCATAAAACACTTAGTTGCATCAAAAATCTCATTCCGGACATCAGATGGTCGAATGTGGTTTTTCCCATTTCCACGTTCGCCCGTTTGAGCCACGTTCGACCATTTGTTCCACGTTCGCCCGTTTGAGCCACGTTCGACCATTTGTTCCACGTTTGCCCGTTTGAGCCACGTTCGCCCGTTTGAGCCACGTTTTATTCCACGTTCGCCCGTTTGAGCCACGTTCGCCCGTTTGAGCCACGTTCGACCACACGAAGGGTCGAATGAGTCCCACGTTCGACCGTTTGCAGCAGAACTTCATAAAACGCACCAAAACGCATCTAAACGGTCCGAAAACATCACGAAACATCACCAATCATAGCAGTCAACTATCATTAACATGTTCCTACAAAACCCTACCAATTTCATCCCGAAATCCGTTCGTTTTACAAGTTACCCGAAATAGCAAATTATGGAGATGTCACATCAAACGCATGCAATCTTTACCCAATTAGGAAACTTTCTGAAATCAATCAATAATCAACTTAATATACTCAGATTATCATGAACAAGAAACCCTCAATCATATCCTTATCACTATCATCATGAACAAGCCCTAGATCTAACCCAAAATCCCCAAAATGAACAAAACATCATCAATAATCAATTGTAACCTATCTCAATCATAAATCATCATCAATAACAGTCCTAGATCATTGTTATAACATCTATACAACAATCAATCATCAAACAATACATAACACTACAGAAAACACCATTAACACATGTTAATTTGTATGAAAACTCATTGTTTATGAATAGGTTTTGTTTAGAAAGATATTAGGAAGGTTTTTATCCATGAAAACATGTTTGAATCAGATCTGGACTCTTAGGTTTTAATGAAAACGAATTGAAATGCTTTAAAAATGATTTAGAATGAAGAACACACCTTAGATCTTTGTGTAGAAGATGTTTGTAGGTTAGATTATAGGAAAACAAGAGCAAAACTCCTTTCCCAATGTTTAAAGTTGCTAGAGAGTGTTTAGAGGCGTTTAGGGTTTGTGAAATGGTGAATAATGACAAAGTGTGGTATTTATACTATGTCCACATTCACCCCTTTTTCCTGGGCGAATGTACCCACATTCGCCCCTTTCACAGGGTCGAATGTGCATGTTCTGGTCGAATGAAACTTTTTCATTTCCACATTCCAGGTTCGCCCCTTTGCTAAGGGTCGAACCAAGATTAATTTCCAGGTTCGCCCACTCGATGTGGTCGAACCACGACTTATGTTTTTCCTAGTTTTCCAGTTTGTCGTGTTTAACGCATTTTAACGCACCTTAACATATGAGCATGCAACCTTAGTCTATGTTTAACATATTTAAGCACGGATGATTATCTACACATTATTTAAACACATCTAAGCATATAATCCACCATACGACAATTAGTCTACACATACACTTAATTAGTTTATGTAATTCACCAACAACGGGACTCGTAACGTGTGTGTAATTAACCCAATGATCCTCCGAATCATTGAACCCTGGACAATACGGACTGTGTTCCGACTCGACTGACCCCGTAAAGTATGTTTAATAAACATTTTTCGCTAAGGTAGACTTATGTGTTTATAAAATGTTGACCTAAACATGCCGGGTGTCACAAACCCCGTTCACTTCGAGCCCAGGAATAGCGTTTCTAGCCTTCCTTTCATTGACCATACTATGAAAAAACGAAGAATTCTCATCCCCTAGAGACGCCCACTTCACCCGAGATTTTTGCTTAATATCCTTCGATCTAAAAAATTCAATTTCATCAAGACTTTTCTTACACTCGGCCCATACCCATAACTCTGATTCTTCTAATTATTTTTGCTCCATCAAAGTTTCAAGCTCATCTTTTTCTGATCTCAGCCTCACCTCGTCTTCAATCTCTATGGACTTCCAACTTTTGTGCCATATTTTCAGTTTATCTCGTAAACATTTGAGTTTCATACTTAAACCTGCGTCTAACGGACCTTGAACAATGTTTTCCCGTAAAACTGAGATAACCAAATCCTCACACCCTTGTCTCTCGAACCAGGAATCGAACCACCTGAAAGGCTTAGATCCAAAATTTGTATCAATCAACGAGAGAAATAAAGGCGAGTGATAAGAAAGCTCTCTCTTCAAATCTCTAACACAAGCGTTCGACCACTTGTTAAATACATTAGAACACACCAAAATCATGTCAATGCGACTCATCTTGCAATCGCCTCCCCTATTTGTCAAATATGTATATTCCATGCCTTTTAAATTATATTCCTGAAGACTCGCCTCATCAATAAAATCATTGAAATCTCTGGCACACACCGGGTCAAAATTAGAATTCTTTCTCTCTGACGAGTCTCGAACTGCATTAAAATCACCAAAAATAATCCACCATCCCTGCCCGGCTTACATAACCCAAAGAATTTTCTCCCAAAGTATACGTTTCTCAACATTTTGTTGAGGTGCGTACACATTAATTATATTAAGACGAACCAACCCATCAACAAGCAAACCAGAGACACGCAATAAATTATTATCTTTCAATACATAGTCTTTCACATAAATCTTCGGGTCCCAACACGAAACTATACCTCCCGAATGACCGTTTGCATCCACGATCTCGCAATCATACCCCATACCACCCCAGAAATTCGACATCAAACCACTATGTAAATTACTAGCCATAGTTTCTTGCATACCGATAAAAGAAATACCAAACTCGTTCTTCAATCTTTTTATCCACCTCGACTTCCCATCAATCCCAATTCCACGAATATTAATAGAAAGGCAATTCATATCTTACCGCATTGTAACCCTTCTTGAACGATAGAATCCCGAATTAGAACGCCACTTAATCCGATATTTGCTCCAAGTTTTTCACCCAAATCTTTCATTGCCACGACCTCTTCATCTAAAATACCATCATCCACAGAATTGCTTTGATCCTGAACAACATTCTGTAACACGACATCTAGCTGCGAATTCAAATCAAAAGGTGCGTTCCCCTCAAGAAGACTAGAATTGTCATGGTTATCAATCGGCTTGTCAAATCCTATGCCCAACAAACTGTTCAGCCCGAAAAGGTCATCCTAAACGGCATGCTTAACTTTCTTACCAGCCTTCAAACTCTCATTACTACTCGTGTACGTATTACTAGGTCGAACCGAACCATCCGCTTTTTTGAACTTTTTCCTTTTAGTTGTCTTTATATCAATCGATTTCGAAGCCTCATTTTCATCCAAGAATTGCTCGAAAGGGAACGTAGCTGCTGGTACAAACCCATCGACATGCTGAAAATCTGACGTATTCTCATTAGCCGCCTAGAGTGGAACGCTTTCAACACTTGTTACACCGTCCACTTCCTCATCCTCCTTCATGGATTCATCCTCCGAAGTATTACCATCCGAATCAGAAGTTTCAGACGTGTTATCTGATTCATTTGCAACATCACTTCCGGGCCTTCTCTGTTCGACAAAGTTCGGAATCCATTCACCTAATTTAGTAATTCCTCCATAACCCACACCTGGAATTTACGATCTTTCCAACTCAACAACACTTCCTCCAAAAACCCTTCTCCCATCTCCTACTAGAACCCCACATACTTGAATGATAAAAGTTACAAAACAAATTTATTCACGTTTGAAAAATGACCGCTCAATTTTTAGCTCGATTGTAAATAAACCCGAATCAAGTTTATTCGGTTTAAATTGTCTCTCAGACCCAGTAGACAAATGAGCGTATGAAGCGCTCTCTCTGCAATGACGTGCGGTTGCTAATAACAGAATAACCCCCGCCACGTGTTTTCCATATATCATCTCACTCTCATCACTCACTCATCTTCCCTAACCTTTGCATTCTCTCTGTAAGCCCCCCCCCCCCCCCCCCCCCCCTCTCTATACACACACACACACACACACATATATTGATCGATCGTGTTTTAATAATTCGTTAATATAACAGGAAAAAAATAAGTTATGGCGAATTTCACCGTTAAACGCGTCGATACCTCGCCGATTGAAGGACAGAAGCCTGGCACATCTGGACTCAGGAAGAAGGTTATTTTCCGCTCATTTGTGTTTTAAATTATTTGATTTTGTTATCCGTAGATCTGTCGTTAAATAATACTCACAGTATTATAAAAAAAAAATTGTGATATTGATTGCGTTAATAGTTTTAGTGTTGGTGATGCGTGTTTAAGCGAGATCGGATTGTGCTTATGTTTATTTTAAATCGTGCATTTAGATTAATAAGATTTGTCGCTTTATTGATTGTGCTTATGTTTGTTTTACTGTTGATGCGTATTTAAAGGGAGATCGGATTGTGTTTATGTTGTTCCAGATTGTGCATACAGATTGTTATGTATATACGGATCGTATCGTATCGTATCGCTTGTTGTTTTTTACGAATCTGTATGTGTGTTGGAGCATTGAATTTGTTGCTTGGATTTGAATAGGGTAAAGTTGGTTAGATTTGAAAATGAAGTGATCTAAGTGGTGTGTTTGGATCTCATTGGTCCAGACCTTACATTACATTGGATGTGGAAGACGGCATTGTATCCGATTATCCGCTATTAAGTTCATTGGTGCGATAAGGTTCATAGTGTTTCCTTCGAATAGAAGAGTCGACTTTGTTTTGTTTATTGTTGTTTGCAGTATAAAGTTCTATGCCAAAATTTAAATTCATAAAATGTTGTGAGTGAATTTCCTAATTCATAAAGCTGACTTTGGGCAAAGGTAGCTTACATAAAGTGTCTTTTTTTGTAGTCCAAAGATAGATATTTATACAATAACTTGGTATTTAGTAATCATTGATGGTTTAGACAATAAGGTGGTGCATGTCACTTTTTTTTATAATTTCCACTCAAGATTTTAAGTGATATCAGGAGGAAAGACCGATATTAAAAAACACAGTTTACTTTACTAAGTTGTTATGCCAACAATGTTAGGCGCAAATGAAAATTTTACCTTAGAAACCTCTTCTATATTTTACCTCAACCCAAATTTAGTCTAGCTAGAAGTGATTTAAGTTTGTAAAAGAAGATCATTAGCTACATCTAGGACTTGAAGTCTCAAATTCATTACCTAAGGTTCGACAGGCAAAGATGGCAGTGGATGCTATAGATGTTTTAAGTCTAGAAAGAACGTGTAAATTACCGCTGGGAAAAGCTTGATTTTGATATGTTTTAGGTTACAACGCTGCATATGGCTATATGTATTTTTATTTTGTCAAGGAATATCTGCATCAACGCACTCATAGTGGTTTGAGAGGATATCAACACTCTCTAGCTAATCATGGCAAATGTTGAACTAAGATATATGAGGTATCTACACCTTTAACATGATCTGCCTCCGGGTTACAAATATAGCAAAGGATCAAAATGCATAAGACTTAAGCTGGAAACCACAGAAATTTTAAAGATTGCGGATTTCTTTCTTTTTCTCCTGAAAATTTCAATGTTTGCTAGCAGTTATGTTACATATGTTCCATTTTGATTACCGTTGTGTCAATTTTCTTTTACATATGCATACTTTTTTTATTCTGAATCAATAGTTCTATAAAAAAAGGTTTGCAGAAAACAAGACTATCATAAGATGGACAAAGTAGCTTTTAAAGTTGCATGCCAAAAAGTGTTTGTTACAACTAGGGATGATTGGAGTTTGTCTGGGTAAACCCTACATAGGTTTTTAGACATTAAGCAATCAAAATTGGAATAACCTTCCCTAAGGTCATGAAAACTGAAAAGGTAAGAAGTTTGGATTAGAGATGTATCCAGATTCCAGTAAAAAATCTGAGTTATGTGTCTTTCATAGGAAAAAAATTCATGTTAAAGGTTTCACGTTGAAGTAGAGCAGATGGTCCGAATTCATAATTAAATCAGACAACAACAAAGGTGTTGAATATTTGAGTGTCAAATATTTTGTTATTCTGAGTCATCCAGATGCCCTTGTTGACGGTGCCCTAGCTTGTACAAGTCATCTTATATCTCTAAACTTCTATCTGAATTGTCTAGTGTAGAGTTCAAAAATAAATGAAAAACTTCACATAAGACTTAACACCAGGTACCCTTTCTGGCTTTTAATGCATGTTAAGATAGACAAATGTCTATATTCCCTTTTGCCTTTATGTTGGGTTCATATTTCCATGGTTTAAAAAAACGGGTGAGGCGTGCCTCAACGCGATTCTGTAAGAAAACGAATCTGAGGCGGCGCCTCAGGGTGTTATTTTGTATGTGCGCCTCATAGGCTGAGGCGACAACGAAAACTGCGCCTCATGGGTTTTTGATGTTTATTTTTGATGTTTTGAACTTTCTGAGTCAATTTCAAGCATTCCATGACTCCATGTTTTTTGTAATGTGTGTTTTTGATGTTTATGATGATGAAATTAGTTAGTATTTCAATTTTTATATGATATATAATTTTTATATTTATTTTTTAATTCCGCATCGGGCTTACGCCTCGGTTCGCCTCAAGGCGTACACCTCGTGAGGCAAAGGTAAAACGCCTCAAGGCACGATTCCTACTTTTAAACCTTCCATATTTCATGATATTTAGACAAATAATACGTTAGTAATAGTTGACTAAAGAATGTGCTATGTAATAAGAAATGAGTATTGGTGTTGTTTATTTACCATATCATAAACACGCCTTGATGTATATTAAATATGCATCCTGCCATCCTCCTTTATTATATATAGTTTTTTGTAGTTACAAACTAAATATATACAAGCAAAAACTCTGGATATCAAATATGTAGGAATGTAGGATACAACCATAGTTATACGATCAACATCTACTTACATAAATAACGGGCTTGGATGTAGATCGCTTAAATTAGTGACAAATTTGAATGGATATATGGTATATTATGTATCCATTTTTTTTTATGTACTTATAAAATAGCTAGAAGGGTCCACTGCCCCATGCCCCATACAGGGTTAGCCTACAGCAGGCATTATAGATGTCATTAGTTGTTTTTGCAGCACAACTATAATAATAAGTTGTATTACTTAAAATTTTCAGGTTAAAGTATTCACCCAACCTCATTACTTGCATAATTTTGTTCAATTGACGTTCAACGCCCTTTCTGCGGAGAAAGTTAAAGGTTCTACACTTGTTGTGTCGGGTGATGGGCGGGGTACTACTCAAAGGATGCAATCCAGGTGATTATGTAAACATCTTGAATTATATTTTTAACATTTAATTGTGGAATTACTTCTGGACTGTAAATATTCAGTACACATGACATTGTTTGTGTTTTCCTTAACTAGTCAGAGCTTTTAAATAGATTCTTGTTAAAAACGAGGAAAGAACGATATTGTTTAACAATGCTGGAACCACATTGTTGTTCTTTTTCTAGTGAACTTATTTAATCTTAAATACTGCAGATTATAATTAAAATGGCAGCTGCAAATGGTGTTAGACGTGTTTGGGTTGGCCAAAATGGACTTTTATCCACACCTGCTGTATCAGCAGTTGTACGGGAACGAGTTGGGGCTGATGTAAGTTTATCCGTTCTAAATTTCTCTCTCCCAAATGTGAGGATTAGCATAACATTTCACACTTTTAATGTTTTAGGGTTCCAAAGCAAATGGGGCATTCATATTGACAGCTAGTCACAACCCTGGCGGGCCCAATGAGGTATGTTGCACATGTTTATCAACAGCAAAACCATATTAACTATGGAATTTGTATTTTCATGCCCATTCTTTCAGGATTTTGGAATTAAATACAATATGGGAAATGGTGGGCCAGCACCCGAAGGAATTACTGATAAAATCTTTGAGAACACAAAAACAATAAAGGAGTATTTTATTGCAGAAGGCCTACCTGATGTAATGCTAAGTCCTCAAGCTGTAGTAAATTGATACAGAAAAGGACATATTGTATGCACCAGATTAATATTATACTTAAAATGCGTATACAGGTGGATATCTCAGCAATTGGGGTTTCAAACTTTTCTGGTCCTGCTGGTCAATTTGATGTTGATGTCTTTGACTCAGCAAGCGACTATGTGAAATTGATGAAGTATGCTATCACTCTTGATAAAAACAAAAAAGAATTGAGTTAAACGTCAATGCTGCATTCCACTGATGGTTTAGTGAATTTTTTTTAGGTCAATCTTTGACTTCCAGTCCATTAAAAAGTTAATTGCATCTCCACAATTTAGTTTCTGGTGCGTATTTACACAATTTTATCTTTCCCTCTTTTGTGTTTATTCAATATTCGGTTAATCTATATATGCTGTAATTTATTAGTTTTGATGCACTTCATGGAGTTGGTGGAGCTTATGCTAAACGTATGTTTGTTGAAGAGCTTGGTGCAAAGGAGAGCTCATTGTTGAACTGTGTTCCCAAGGTTATTTCTGCCTGTCTAGTCCAATCTCATTTGTCAAAGGATTTTAGGTACATGGGTCGATTTGGGTTGTATTTTATCTCTATCAGGTCAAATAAAAAAAAACTTAATTAAGAAAGAGACTGATCAAATAGGTCGAACAAGTCAACTGGGTTGAAGATTGCCCAAAGTCTTTTTTATAATGCACACAGCCTCCTAGATTGTTCTTATTCAAAGACTTAGATAATTGTTGTAAAAAAATATTTTATAGCTTACATTAATTATTTAGTAAATTTTTTTTAATGGACAAAAAAAAGTGTTTGCGGGTCAGCCCAACCTGACCCGCTCCTACCCATACTAATAATCTACTAATTAAATTGTTCTCTTTTTGTCCTTAGATTTTAGCAAAAGTTGAGTCTGGGCCCATTTACATACAGACGGGTTGATTTAAGTTAAATGGGAGACTGGTTAAATGGGTCGAACGAGTCAAACTGGTTTTATTTAAGGATCTGGATGACATTTGTGTATATACTGGAACTGTTAATTATTTATAAAAGATTTTTTAAAAATGGGACAAAATATGTGTGCTGCTAATCTGGACTGACCTTGATTGTTTCATCCGATGCTAAAGGCAACCCATTTCAACCTGACCCATTACCCAACTCACTCGACTTTCCCTGTCTAAATTTGTGTTCTACTTTTGTTTTTCCCACTGAACTTTTGATGCAAGCAGGAAGACTTTGGTGGTGGACATCCTGATCCTAACCTAACCTATGCAAAAGAGTTGGTAGCAAGAATGGGTTTGGGTAGTAACCCTGATAGTAACCCACCAGAGTTTGGTGCTGCTGCTGATGGTGATGCTGATAGAAACATGATCCTTGGTAAAAGGTGAAATCTTACTTGATGCCAATATAAAGTATGAACTACTACGATTACTTATTTACCTCCTGGAAGTCTTAGGTGATAACTTTTTTATGGTTTCAGGTTTTTTGTTACACCTTCGGATTCTGTCGCCATCATTGCTGCCAATGCCGTCCAAGCCATACCCTACTTTTCATCTGGATTGAAGGGAGTTGCCAGGTTACTCTTTATTTGTACATAACTTGCTTAGTTCATCGAATAGTCGTGTGCTTCAATTTTTTTATTTTATTTTTTGAAACTATGGCGACCATTCCAAAAATACCATCCTAGAGGTGGCATTGCTACTCATTTGCTTATAAATGGGTTGATTTGGGCTGTTGTGAGTCGAATAGGCCACACATCCCAAAGTCTTTCTAATGTTGATGACCTTTGAAATCATGTAAAGATTTAGAAGATACAGCAAAAAGAATGTTCTTTGTGATTGTAGGCAAGACACTGAGTTATTTATATAATATAAGAAAATGGACAAAATGGTTTGTGTCAACCCAAACCGGCCCGCCCCTTTTAACACGAACTCATTTAATCCGTCATTTAACCTGTTACGCAACCATGCAACCTACTCATCTTGCCTCCCGATATTAATTTGGAGCCTTTTATGTTGTCATAACATCATGCAAATGGTAAATATTGGTGTATATTGTCTATATCCAAGTCCGATGGAAACAAATTTTTATTTTTATTTGTGAATTGTCTGCTGTAGGAGCATGCCAACATCTGCTGCTCTTGATGTTGTAGCTAAAAGTCTGAACCTTAAGTTTTTTGAGGTATTCATGTACATACAAAATAACTATAATTATGGGTTTAGACTGTTTTCTGCAAATAAACTCTACTCAAATTTAATTTCTTTTAGGTACCAACTGGCTGGAAATTCTTTGGTAACTTGATGGATGCTGGTTTATGTTCAGTTTGTGGTGAAGAAAGTTTTGGAACGGGTAAACTTTTTTCTTTTGCGACTATAGAGAAACTTACAGGTGCATATTGTAGTAATTTGTTTTTGTTTGTATTACACAGGGTCGGATCATATCCGTGAAAAAGACGGAATCTGGGCTGTGTTGGCTTGGCTATCCATTCTGGCCCATAAAAACAGGGACAGACTTGATGGCGGGAAGCTTGTGACTGTTGAAGATCTTGTGAAGCAACATTGGGCTACTTTTGGCCGCCACTATTATACTCGCTATGATTATGAGGTAGTTTATAGTTCCCAAATTATTGTTATAAAACATTAAAATGTAATATAAATTGTAATCTATATTTATGCTGACAAGAATTATTTTGTTCCTTTAAAGAACGTCGATGCGGGTGCTGCAAAGGATGTAATGGCTCACTTAGTCGAGCTTCAATCCTCTATCAGTGGTGTTAACACGTAAATTTCCTGGTTCCTTGATCCATGTTGATCAGTTTTCTTTTTGTTACACTATTATCTTTCATTGTTAGGGTTGTTAAACTAGCTCATGGCTTGAAACTAGCTCGAAATCAGTTCAAGCCAATATGAGCTGTCTCGAGTTATAAACAAGCCGGGTTCGAGCTTTAAATTTTAGCTCGGTAGAGGATTTGGAGCCGATCTGAGCTGGTTCTTATACTTTCCAGCTTGAGGCCTGAGTTGAGTTTGGCCCTGGCTAGCGAACAACCCTATGATAAATGGAAACTGTTTTACCTGTGACCTTGAGCTATTTATCTATGCAGTACCATAAAGGGAATACGATCAGATGTGGCAGATGTCGTCAGTGCCAATGAATTTGAATACAAAGATCCGGTTGACGGTTCAGTCTCTAAAAATCAGGGAATTCGTTATTTATTCGAAGACGGGTCACGTTTGGTTAGTGTTGATTGAGTTGCCTATTTACTTTATTTTCGTAAAATAAAATATAAAAAAGTAGGCAAATCTTTTGAACTTTTCTGAGTATGTGTGAATACGTGTTGTAGGTCTTCCGTTTATCTGGGACCGGGTCAGAAGGTGCCACAATTCGTCTTTACATTGAGCAATATGAAAAAGATTCATCCAAAACCGGAAGGGATTCTCAAGAAGCCCTTGCTCCTTTGGTAGAACATTTTTATTTTTATTTTATTTTCGCTTTTATTTTTGTTTTAGGGAGAATCTCATACGTACCCTTGAAAACGTGCATAATATCATATTTACCCTATCAAAATGTAAAATATCATAGTTACCTATATTATCAAATACAATTTTGTAGTATGACTATTATACGCTTCTTTTTCTTCTTACAATCCAAACTCTCGTATCGTTAGTACTGGTAAGGGAAGGCTATAAATGTCATAAATAGTCTATTATGAGTTTATTGACCGAGGGTTGACCAATACTTTTGTCTACAGGTTGATGTTGCACTAAAGTTGTCAAAGATGCTAGAATATACCGGACGTTCTGCGCCTACTGTGATCACATAAGTATATATACATGCTGGTGCTATGATCGACATCGTATGTATTTTTTGCTTGTTACTTTCACAGGCATCACTTTGTTGAATGCTTGATGATTTACAAAGTTTTGTTGTGCTAATAATTCAGTCTGGACCTTGAGAACCTTTTGCCAACACCAACTTTATTGTTTTTCTCGTTGAATATGATAAAATTGAACAGGAACCGTACTGTATTGAACTGGAACCGGATGCATATACTCGGTGTGGTAACTTGTTTTGGTGGTTCAGGCAAGGAACTGTGGATTATTATTGTTATTGGTACTCTTTAGAGGGTTAAGATGTAAACAGGGACGCAAAATGAACCCGAACCCAGGTCAACTCGAAACCCAGAATTTTTTGGTAGGTTATGGATCAGGATTTGGGTACGGGATAAGTTTTAAATTTTTCACGGTTATCTTATGAGGCAGAAATAGTTAGGGTGATACTCGGCCTGATTACCCAAAAATACATATCTGTTTACGCAAACACCCAAGTATTTTCTCTCTTGTTTTCTTGTCCTTGGATAATGTTTCATTAACCTTTTTAGTTTTTATATTTTTTTAATTTCCTTGGTTAATAAAAGTAGAGTAACGTTTTTGTACAAATGAATTTTATCTTACAAATGGGTTTCAAAGAGGCTACTTCAGAGAGCTTACCTTTGTTACCACTGCTTTTTTTAAATGGCTAAATTTCGTTGAATCAGAAGGCACTAGCAAGCTCCTAGAGTAAAAGCAACAAGAACAAACAACCTATAAAACAAAATTAACCAGTCCTTCCAAAGTAACGACTTATAAGGCAACCTGTTTTTTAGCCATAAGAAGCCTAGCAATTTGATATCCTCTTTAGTCTTTAATCTTATGTATGCCCACCGGTTTATCGGATAAAATCACTTCATTCCTTGCTCTTCAAATGCACCAAGCTGCCGTAAAGATGAGAAGAAAAAAAAACTTTTTTCTTACTAGCATCCAACATTGTGAAGTTCTGAATATTAATTAAGTCTCGCGTTGTCCTCCGCTTTCCATATAAACGCGTATATCATTTTGGGAGCGAATCACTTCCATACAAAGGCATCGCTCCGAGTAGACTTGAATAATAACGCCTTCATCGAAGCAACTGAAAACAAGCGAGACTCGTCATTATTCCACCTCCAACGATAAAGATTATGGTTAAGACACACCAACTGTAGCGGGACTACCAAATCAGTTAATCCGTCTTTCTCTTGTTGGTTAAAATTTATGCGTTTCCACCTCCACTTCCATAAAACAGTTTGATTATTAATGAAAGTGTAATCAAGTTTGCTTAGAATGCTAATATCTGAAGGTTTATACTGTAAAGGAACAAAGAGATGTCATGAAGCCAGGATGAAGGCATAGCCGACCATGAGAGGTCAAAACAAGGAAGACATTTAAGTGTCACCGTCGATACATATTTTAGTAGCGAGGTCTACCATATGACACATGTTGAAATCAAGATCTCAGATCTGACGTTTAACAACATGTGATCGGAAGCTTCTAGTCGTTGCCAACCGTTCTTCCCTAAACATTCTAATATCAACCTTTACAGTAGGCGATTTAACAACTCAATTTGCAGCCCAATTACGTAGTCCTCAAGGACAATACCAGCGCAACTTTTGGCGCATTGCTACCGCAGTATCAAATGTGTCATTAATCTATATATACCACTTACAATCATCTTTTATGATAATATCCATTGTACCATTAAATGATTACATTTATCGTTGGTTAGTTCGTTGCTAGCATTTTATTTCTAGAATTCATCATTTCATATGGCATTATTGCTTAGCTATTGACAAAATTACTCAACAAAGATGGATTCAATTGGTCTCACTATGCTCAAGCATCATTTCAACAATTAAAAATTGCTTTGAGCTTTGCACCAGTACTGGCATTGGCATTGGCATTGGTGTTGTATTAATGCTAGGCAAACATCCATTAGCTTTTATCAACTGAGTTTTGCACCATAAATAACATACTTTGTATGTCTATGAGAAAAAGTTACTAGCTATCATCCTAGTAAGTAACTATGCAATGGCACTGTTACTTGATTCCTGGTCATTGTGTCATCAGAACAGATTAGAAAAGCCTAAAACAATTGATAGACTAGAAGATAACCACACCCCTACAACTAGCTAGGGATGATATCGGTATCGTACCAGTACTGAACCGGTTAGATATGCTGCTAAATTAGATTAAGAAAATGTGAACAATCTTTGAGCCATTCATAATGATCCTCAGAAGTTAATATATAAAGTAATAATACTGCAGAATGATATCATCATGCAAATTTCCTAAAGAAAGTCTTCACATTCTCATTCGTTACCAAATACCGAAAAAACAAGTACTGATACCGCATTTTACCGAATACTGAAATCATGAATAATAATACTGGTACTGGTATTTGGGAGAAAAATTTCATCCCTACCTACAACACTCTTGGTTGGTTAAGCACATGGGTTATCACTTTTTAATTAGCTATAAGACCCAACGTAGTGGGCACTAATTTAGCGCCCTCCCCTTCATTTTATTGGCTGCCACAAAACCCAAGAAAACCATGCCAAAATGTAGCGTTAAAAATTTAATGTCTGAGACTTGTTTTGGGATTTTAAGGCCTGGGGGCGTTGTGTTGGGCCTTAAGGGGCGCTAAAATGCCCCCATACCGCCTCATTTGGCGTCCACTACGTATGGTCTTAAGAAAAGGGGTTGAGTATTATATGTAGTCGTTGATGTTTCTCTAGATTGGAAGGTGCTAATGTTGAGATTTAATAGAGAGAATTTACAGAAACATGCTATATTATAATTGAATCATCCAAATACAAATGAAGGGGTATGGGGCTATTTATATGTGGTGAAGGGGTATGATACCCTTTAGTGAACCGACACAATGGTTCAGTTTAACCACCATAACCGCCACAACTAGGGGTGTCAATCGTGTCGGGTTGATGGGTTGGCGGGTTTATGGGTTGCGGGTTGGCGGGTTGATGGGTTGAAATGTGCAACCCGAACCCGACCCATATTATTATTCGTGTCAAATATTTCAACCCTAACCCAACCCACATAAAATCCGGGTCAACCCGAAGACGACCTATTTAACCCATATTTTTAAATGAGTAATACATATTCATGAGTTATAAGCGAGTTGTTGGGTTGTAAGCGGGTTATCAATAAAATGTTTAATGGTGAGTCTATAAGTGTGACAAATAAATAATATAGTGTGCCAAAAATAACACAATTATAACTAACCATGTACATAGAAATGGAAAAAGAAAAACAAAAATATAATATATTTTTTTCTAAATACTTAAACGGGTTAACGGGTCAACCCATTTTATTTATGTGTCAACCCGAACCCGAACCCGACCCATTTTTTTTAAATGGGTCGTGTTAGTTGACCCGAACCCAACCCGTTTTTTTAAACGGGTCGTGTTAGTTGACCCAAATCTATTTTTTTCGTGTCGGGTTCGGGTCGGTTTTCGGGTCGTGTCAATAATTGCCGCCCCTAGCCACAACTATATATTATACAACAATAATACATTCTAAATAATCTAACTTAGGATAATCAAATATTATGTCCAACAGCTAACCTATTCAATTCTACACTAGTGTCCTTCCTACATATGTTCTTAGACAAAATTAAGGAAAGTGATTCAACAACTGCAAAATAGTGATTCAGCTCCTTGTTACAACTGTCAAGTGGAATCTTAAAACAAAATAGATTGGTACTAGACAAGATATATCAAAGAATGTCATTCTTCTTTTTCTTCTGCTGTGTGTGTGTGGGGGGGGGGGGGGGGGGGGGGGGGGGGGATCTAGTGTTCTTGCTACCTGTCTACATCTAGCATGTACTATAGGATGGGATAGTCAAAAGAGGTTAGCCTGAAACTGTGTGGTGTGGTGTGCTAGCATAACAAGTCAAAACAAGAACAGTAGCTTGTTAGGATTGTTGCAGCCTCTTCCTATTCCAAGTTCTTTTCCTTGATGTTAGAATGCATTTGATTACTCGTTTACCCAAGTATTTATTTAGACTTTGTGTTGTGGTTGAGGTTATCACCCAGGGTTATGTAATAATATTGTGTCACCTGGACGTTGACCGGGCACTGGATAAAGCCTCTACTCGCTCCTTGACACTGTTGTGGATAAAGCCTTGCTCACTCGCGCCAACCCTCAAAATCCAATACAAAATGAGCCATTAGCCCAAGTGAGCAGCCTCACGGCCACTCACTCGTGCCGGCCCTCACGCGACACCGTTATGGTGTTCACGAGCCACGCGTGGCTCTTTTGGTCACTCGCGCTAGATGTTAGCCTGACTACAACGGATAGTCTTAGCGCATCCCTTTACAACAGGTTAAGTAGCTCGAGTTTTTATTGACAATGCCTATAAATTACATGGTACCATATTCCATCGTGTTTTCTGGAAGGAGTTTGCAAGAGTACAACGAATTTAAGTGGCAATGTCAACCATCTATCACCCCTAAACAGATGGCCATACTTGTAGCGCCATGGGCGGATCTTTCTATGAGCCAGACAAGGCCTCGGCCCACCTAGCTTTTTTGCTTAGTAGTGTAAATTTTGCCGAGAATTTACCAAAAATTTTATATGTATTGAGCCCGGCCCTACCAGATTGAGTCCGGCCCTACCATGTTTTTTGTTCAAGATCGGCCATTGTGTAGCCCGATTGCAAGACTTATTTTCTTGTGATAGATCAGATGGTTGTCACTAAGTGAATATTGGTACAATACCAATTATCATACATCCATTGAGACAACACCATACAATGCACTTTATGTTCATAGAGATTCTATTGTAGCAAATGTGGATGTTAGCATGTGTGCAAGGGAAGAAAACATTAAGTTGCTTAAATCTTCCACCTAGGCAAGTTACTACCATAACTACTGCCCCAGTATTTTTCGTTGCGACCACTAAAAACATTAGGCACAAGATCGTAAGACGAAGAAACATGTTTGCAAGAAACATTGAAGGATTTGGCTATTGTTAAGAATAAAACATTTACCTTTTTTTTTTTTTTTTTTTTTTCAAAAAAAAAAAAAAAAAAGATAGTACAGGGGCTCAGTTGTAATAAATAGAACTTAAAGGTGCCAATTTAACTAATCAACTATGTCATAGTTTTTTTTTTTGAACGGCCAACGAATCAATTCCGAGCACTCTCGGCACCATTTTGGCGAATCAAGTACTCGAGAGTACCCGGGCCACCAATTGCCACCAATTCCCGGGAAAACCCGACCACTCACCCGCCCGAAGGCACGACGGTGAAATAGTCGGTAAAACCGGTCGGGATCAGAACTCGAACCCAAGCCAATGGCCGGGTCATCCCTCATTTCCCATCCACCAATGTCCTCCAAATGTAGCTAGTGAGAATTGAACCCAAGCCTCCCATAAAAAACTTTAGGCTCTCAACCAACTGGGCTACAAGTGTTGGACAACTATAGTTAGTTAGCAATTTACTGTACTTAACAAATGGTTAATGTAGAGATTAGACAAAAGTTGAAAATACATGTTAAACTCTTTTCTTCTTTTGCTAAATATAAACATGTTCACTAGCCCACTAGAGGTCTAGAGCCCACCATAATATTAATTTTTTCTTAAATATTTTAAAATAATACTAAATATTAATTATAATTCAAACGAGCCGAATATAGCTCAAATTTTAGCTTGTTAAGAATATACTAACAAAGCCCGGCTAACCCGTTTACATAGGCGGATCTTAGTGTATGAAAACCGGGCCTCGGCCCAGTCTCTTTTTTCATTTCGTAGCGAAAATTTCCGAAAATTTGTATATGTATTGAGTCCGGCCATCCCAGATTGAGCCCGGCCATACCAGATGTTTGGTTCAAGATCCGCCACTGCCCGTTTAACTTGGGAGCCTAAGTGGAAGTTGGCCAAGCTTGCTCGTTAAGCCTCCCTAGTGTTAGTACTTTTTTTTATAGATTAGAATTCTTTTTTTTTTTTTAAATAAATGTTACTCCTCCTCTTTACACAAACAATTTTATATTACAGCTCGTTGGTCATGTTTGAACTTAGAACATCCCTTTTAAGAGACACGTGTTGTTACCAAGCGAGCTAGCTATTTTTAAGAAACTGTTTTTATTATGTGGAGGCTTAGGATTAGAGTTAAAGATTTTTAGGATTTAAGATTTCTTAGGAATTAGGGATGGTCTCTATGCACGTATATATATATATATATATATATATATATACACACACACACATATATATATAAATATATTTGTATGTTATATTATGCTATACATTCACTATACAAAAATATACAGTGTGCTTTTGATCTTTTTGAGCCGGGGGTCTCTCTGGAAACAGCCTCTCTATCTCTAAAGATAGGGGTAAGGTTTGCCTACATCTTACCCTCCCCAGACCCTACTAATAGCGTCGCTATTTTGTGGGATTTCCTGGATACGGTTGTTGTTGTTGTTGTTTTTTATTATGTTTAAATTAATTGAGAATTGAGAAATATAGACAAATTATTTGGTGTTATAGTAATGCAAGGCAAACATCCATTAGCTTTTATCAACTGAGTTTTGCATTCTAAATAACATACTTTGTATGTCTGTGAGAAAAAGTTAGTAGCCATCATCCTAGCAACTTTGTAGTGGCACTATTAAGTTGTGTCATTAGAACAGATTAGAATGTCATTCTTCTGCTGTGTGTGTGTAGGGTGGCTTTCTAGTGTTCATGGTACCAGTCAACATCTTAAGAGCATGTACTATACTACTATTGGAAGGGATAGTCAAAATAGGTTTAAGACAATTAATCAGAAACTATGTGGTGGTATTCCAGCAAGACAAAACAAGAACAGTAGCTTGTATAGGATTGTTGCAGCCTCCTATTCCAAGTTTTTTTTCCTTGATGTTAGAATGGATTTCAATAGGGAGGACAGGACACGGGTAGTGGGGTTCTGATAGGCCCGTGTAGAATTTTCGTGGTCTACCTCACGTGTGCAGACGAGAGAAAGAGATGCAGAGGAGAGAGGTGAACTAGAAAACTCCACGGGTGGTGCCGATGTGGAAGGGGTTCACAGTTGGTGGGCTGCTATTGGTGCGGTGGATATGCTTTACGGACACTCCGTCCTTCCTTAGTGGTTTACCCAAGTAGGAGGTAAAAGAAGTAGTAGATAGGCTAACAAAATATGCCCACTTCTTGTCTTTAGCACATTCCTTTATAGCAGGTCAAGTTTGCACGACTCACGATCAACAATAGGATAGAAACAATATAAGGGTTCAGTTGTAATAAATAGAATTAGAGGTGCCAATTTAACTAACCAACATGTTTCTTGGCATAACTGGTGTAATTCTCTCTTCTTTCCGTAATTTGTAGTTTGTTCGCTAGCTTCTTGCTAGTCATTTTAATGAAAGTAGCCGTTAAAAAAAAACAATTTATTATACTTAACAAACGGCTAATGAACAGATTAGACAAAGTTAAAAATATCCGTCAAACTCTTTTGTGTCTTTTGCTAACATAAACATGTTCACTAGCCTACTAGAGCCCACCATAATATTAAATTTTACTTAAGTATTAGAATAATACTAAATATCAAATTATAATTCAAATGAGCCGACTCAAATTCAAATTTTAGCTTGTAAGAATATACTAGCAAAGCCCGTCTAACCCGTTTAAATTGGGAGCCTGAGTTGAAGTTGACCCAGTTTGCTCCTTAAAGCTTCCCTAGTGTTGGTACTTTATTTTATACTAGACTAGCTTTTATCCCGGGAGCGTCCCGGGGTTGAAAAATATAACAATTCTAATAATACTAATACTAATAGTAATAATTATTACTCTTGTAATTAAATAAATAAAAAAAATAACATTGCTATAAGGTGACACCATATGTTGCAGTGTTGCCCGATTCTTTCTCCTAGCTTCTCTTGATGAAGTATACATATGCATCTTTAAAAGAGTAAAATTCCAATGAAAGCATGGCGATTGGGCTGAATTTCAACATCGTAGATAAGAACCTGGTTTAGAAGAAAAAACATTATTAATGAATAACCTGAACACTTTGTGTTTTTTTTCCTGTATGAACGAAACCCCACAAAAATAGTCGTTTTTTTCTCTGTTTTTTATATAGAACTATGGTACTCGTTGGAAAGATAATAAAACGCTCGTTAATTTGGTGTAATTTTTTTCTTTAAAAAATCTCGTATATAAAAGATATTAACGTTTAAAAATTATGGGAGGAAACATAAGTGAGAAAAATTCAAATTTGTTTTTAAATTCTTTTTTCCTAAAATAACTCAATTTAAATTTAGTAGATTAGGTTTTATATTATTAATTTTTTTTTTTAATTTGCCACATGGCATGACATATGGCACACTCAAGGAGGAAAATGTCTTCTTGAATGCCATGTCATTAAAATGGCTTTCTTTTATAATAGATATAGATTATACCCCGGGAGCGTCCCGGATTGAGAAATTTAATATGATACATCAATTTTACATATGAAATAGACTGATGTATAATTCTAATATTAATATCTAACCTAAAACAAATTAACAATGTACAACTCCAATGATAACACCTAACCTAAAAGAATGTAGAACTTTAATGTAACTCTAATATTAACATATATCCTAAAGACTAAACAAATGTACAACTCTAACATACTAATATTGATACATAACTTAAAACAACGTATAACTCTATTAACCTATTCGGCTCTGGTTGAAAAAAAAAATCATATTTACTGATTTGAACATAATTAGTGACTTGCCTATACATGATTAATGATTTACCTGAACACTTTATGTTTTTTCTGTATGAACAAAACCCCACAAAAAAATTTCTCCGTTTTTTATATAGCACTATGGTACTCGTTGGAAAGATAATAAAACGCTCGTTAATTTGGTGTAATTTTTTTCTTTAAAAAATCTCGTATATTATAGATATTAACCTTTAAAAATTATGGGAGGAAACATGAGGGTGGAAAATCCAATTTTGTTTTTAAATTATTTTTTTC
Source organism: Ambrosia trifida (assembly GCA_028751855.1). Taxonomy (NCBI): domain Eukaryota; kingdom Viridiplantae; phylum Streptophyta; class Magnoliopsida; order Asterales; family Asteraceae; genus Ambrosia; species Ambrosia trifida. The sequence goes on from CM054131.1 coordinate 100,047,334, forward strand.
CTAAAATATCTCAATGCCACATGGGATGACACATGGCACACTCAAAGAAAAGAATGCATATTTGAGTGACATGTCATTAAAATGACTTTGGTTTTTATATGTATAGATAGATAGATAGATTAGGATTTTTTTTATTGGTAAATGTTACTCCTATTTTATACACCAATAATTTTAAATTACTACTCTTTGTTTATATTTGAAGTTAGAACCTCCCTTTTATTGTAAGAAGCAAGTCTTCTTACCAAGTGAGCTAGCTATTTTTAAGAAACTGTTTATATTATGTGTTTAATACAGTTTTTCATTAATATAAAATATGAAAGTTACATTAAGATAGAAGGTAGACGGGCAATAAGTTGCGCCGTCACCCCTTTTTGAATTGTGAACCCTAATCTACCAAATACAAACTCATGCCCTCTGGAGATGAACTATTGTCGTGGACAACCCGTTGGACCCTAGTCAAGAAATGAATAACTTCTGACGCTAGGGAGCCAAAGGTGTTAAAGGCCAAGGGAATAAAGACATGTTGGTTCTCTGCACAAGCTTTAGCATGCTTATCTACTTTCTTCGATTCCGCCTTTCTTGACGCTTGCCCGGCTACAAACCCTATCTCTCTTAACTCAACCAAAGGAGATACCCCGTGAGGTCCACACTGTTGGAAAATCAGGCCCCAAACGAAACACAAAGAACACTTTTAATATTGAGGACACAAATTACAATAACCCTAACCATCTATTTATACTAAACTAAACCCAAACCTAGTACAACTCTAACACCAATTAAATAAATTAATAATACTTATCTAGTCCCAACACTAAATAATAATAGATAAATCAAACTTTATCTTAACCCTTTTGAATTATCTTGAACCAACTTTAACTCCAAATAGGATTAATCCTTCATTCACCCCCTTAATCCTAATTTGGACCCATTTGCTCACATTCGCACCGTTACTCCAAGTTCTTCTTGGATAATCTCGACCTTTCCCGAACCCCTGACCTCTACCTCGGCCACGTCCAAAGTCTTCCCTCAACTCGACTTATCCCGGACATTCTGGGCTCCACCTCGGCCCCATCCAAAGCCATATAACACCACCACTACCGCCTATTGTTTTTCACCACGCGAAACCCGTTTTGCACACAACACTTCCGTGAGAGCCTTCTTCTACTGATCAAGAAAACAAAACCACCCGTCTATCGTTTTCTATCACCCGCTAAACGAACTAAATCACGGCCACCTGCTTGATTTCTTCTGCCCGTTTTCCCCGCAACATGGTTAACCTCTCCTTCTGGTGAAACACACAACTTTCTGTCGGATTTTTTTTACACGAAATAACTTCCCTAATCGATCTGCACCCACTGCTATCGAACCCCAACACGGCGAGCCACCGCTATCCTGTTTTCTTTGGTTGCTAAATGAACCCCCTTCAGCCCCTGCTAATCTCGTTTCTGCTGCATCCAAATACGTTGGTTTGTTACATGCCTGAGAAAAAACACCCGTTGTTTTTTTCTTCATGGCTAAGAAACTTTCAAACCCGACTCGATTAAACCCCGTCTTCACCAATCAAACACTTCGATTGAATATGATATTTTAACGTGATAAAAAAACACGTGACATATACATAGGGCCGCCCCTGAAAATTCAGGTGCCCTAGCCGAGCCGCGAAATATGTGCCCCTTAGTCTTAGGTCTTTTAAGCAATGTTTTCATAACCGAAGCGAACGTTGAACCGGTGCTGGTTCCCTAGTCTGACCGGTCGAACCAAATATAGAACTGAAAGCGTCGTAATAATTATAAAAATTAAGATGTTTGGCTAATTGGCTCATAAAAAACAACCATTTCTTAAAATTCCATAATAATTTGAAGGGTCATTATTTTATGTCTAGATCGACTTTAAAAGTTTTTTTAATAAAATGAATTTGACTTGCATTATGTGTAAAAGTGTGAGACAATTATTGTTTTGTACTACTACTATATATTAAAATTTACTACAAAGGCTGCACAATTACTGTACCATAACACAAACCTCAAGTAACACACTTCAACTTTTTTTTTTTTTTTTTTTAATTCTGTTGTATCCTTCAAATCTAGTTTTTCGTGTATAATCTTCTTCTTTATCTACTATTCACCTTCTTGCGTTTATAACCAGTGATGTTCAAGATGAGATCTTTTTTTGGGTCGAAAACAGAAAGAAATACTTGCAGAAAAAAACACTCGTCGCCGCTCAAAGTGCCCCTTTAGAAACTGGGCCCGGGCCGGGAGTCCTTGTAACATCTGGCCCCTCTCACCACCAATATTGTCCACTTTGCCTCGATGGGTTGCCCATCCAGAGCTCACGGATTTGTTTTTGGTTGTTGCCTAGTGGAGACTTCCCATGAGGTTACCCATCTTAGAAATTTCTCCCACCTGAGCACGCTTAACTGTGGAGTTCTTCTCTCATCCACTAACATTAAGCCCCAAAACGCGTTGGTGATTTAAGAGGCAAGACATTACTTATGAACCAATGATCTCTCCTGGCCACGACCGATGTGGGATTTTCCTAGGGTGTCACAGTCCTCCCCGCACCCCCTCAAAGTCGGCCTTGTATATACACCTGGGTATTTGATCCTTCATTAAACCCATGCACATAAAGACCCACATACATGTATTAATCCTTGAGAAAACACATAAGACCATCATCTGGATATTGCCTTTGTTCCACAAAATCCAAACGTCTTCCTAGAATTTTTATATTGCATCCACCGAAATTCCATCCATACATGAATTTTGGTCACCGCCCTTGCAATCCCATCCACTATCGTTGCCTAATTGCCGACTTTAATTACGTTTTCCGATTGCCTTTTAAGTTGCTCGTACTCCCAAGCAACCATGTTGATGCAATAAGTCGTGCGATTTGCACTGCCCGGTCACCGTTGTTGCAGCCTCGTGAGGGGTGGCTCCCCTTTTTAGTAAACGACTCTCAAAACCGTTTTTTTTTTTTTTTTTTTTTTTTTTTTTTTTTGCCAAGCTCTGATACCAATTGTTGGAAAATCAGGCCCCAAGCGAAACACAAAGAACACTTTTATTATCGAGGACACAAATTACAATAACCCTACCATCTATTTATACTAAATTAAACCCAAACCTAGTACAACTCTAACACCAATTAAATAAATTAATAATACTTATCTAGTCCCAACACTAAATAATAATAGATAAATCAAACTTTATCTTAACCCTTTTGAGTAGACCTGGCAATTTCAACCCATCTAGTTGACTTTGGGTTGTTTTGGGTTTAAAATTTGACCTTGTGGGTTAAAATGGGTTTAGTATAATTTTCAATGAGGTTAGGATGGGTAATTTTAATTGTAGGAAATAAGTAAGTGGGTCAGGATGAGTATGTCAAAAAAAATAAATGGGTCAAGATGGGTATTTTTAGATAATCATATACAAATCTGAATTAAAACTCACCCAACACCAAAAGTGTTGATGCCTCATAGAAATCAATGTCACTAAAAACAAAAAAATATATCTTTTGCATTTGTTGATAACCCAGTCGGTTTGAAACCGTTCGGGTCGTTGACGGACAACCATGTCGAAACAACACGAATCGTTAACGAGACCAACCTCATCGAAACAGTTCGAGTCGTTAGCAGGCTTAATCGAAACAGTACGGGTCAGGTTGAAACGGTCTGAGTCGTTACCGGGCCCGGTCGGGTCAAAACGGTCTGGGTCGCTACCGGGCCCGGCCGGGTCGAAACTGTCCGGGTCGTTACGGGACAGGTCAGGTTGAAACGGTTCGGGCCGCAACCGTGCCCGGCCGGGTCGCTACGGGACGGGTCAGGTTGAAACGGTCTGGGTTGTTACCGGCCCCGGTCGGGTCGAAACGGTCCTGGTCGTTATCGGGCCCGGTCGGATTGAAACGGTCCGGGCTGCTACCGGTCCCGTCGAGTCAAAACGGCCCGGGTCGTTACAGGACCCGGCCAGGTCGAAACGGTCCGAGTCGCTACCGGGCCCGGCCGGGTCGAAAAAATCCGGGTCGCTACGAGACATGTCAGATTGAAACGGTCAGGGTCGTTAACGGGCCCGGTCGGGTCGAAACGGTCCGGGTCGCTACCGGTCCCGTCGGGTCGAAACGGTCCGGGTCGCTACCGGGCCCGGGCGGGTCGAAACGGTCCGGGTCGCTATCGGGCCCGGCCGGGTCGCTACGGGACGGGTCAGGTTGAAACGATCTGGGTTGTTACCGGCCCCGGTCGGGTCGAAACGGTCTGGGTCGTTACCGGGCCCGGTCGGGTTGAAACGGTTCGGGCCGCTACCAGTCCCGTCGGGTCAAAACGGCCCAGGTCGTTACAAGGCCCGGCCAGGTCGAAACGGTCCGGGTCGCTACCGGGCCCGGCCGGGTCGAAACAATCCGGGTCGCTACGGGACGGGTCAGGTGGAAACGGTCAGGGTCGTTACCGGGCCCGATCGGGTGAAACGGTCCGGGTCGTTACCGGGCCCGGTCGGGTTGAAACGGTCCGGGCCGCTACCGGTCCCGTCGGGTCAAAACGGCCCAGGTCGTTACAAGGCCCGGCCAGGTCGAAACGGTCCGGGTCGCTACCGGGCCCGGCCGGGTCGAAACAATCCGGGTCGCTACGGGACGGGTCAGGTTGAAACGGTCAGGGTCGTTACCGGGCCCGATCGGGTGAAACGGTCCGGGTCGCTACCGGTCCCGTCGGGTCGAAACGGTCCGGGTCGCTACCGGGCCCGGCCGGGTCGAAACGGTCCGGGTCGCTACCGGGCCCGGCCGGGTCGAAACGGTCCGGGTCGCTACCGTGCCCGGCCGGGTCGCTACGGGACGGGACGGGTCGGGTTGAAACGGTCTGGGTTGTTACCGACCCCGGTCGGGTCGAAACGGTTTGGGTCGTTACCGGGCCCGATCGGGTTGAAACGGTTCGGGCCGCTACCGGTCCCGTCGGGTCAAAACGGCCCGGGTCGTTACAGGGCTCGGCCAGGTCGAAACGGTCCAGGTCGCTTCCGGGCCCGGCCGGGTCGAAACGGTCCGTGTTGTTACCGGGCCCGGACGGGTCGACACAATCCGGGTCGTTACCGGGCCCGGCCGGGTCGAAACGGGACGGGTCAGGTTGAAACGGTCGGGTCGTAACGGTCCGGGTCGCTACGGGACGGGTCAGGTCGAAACAGTTCTGGTCGCTACCCGGCCTGGCCAGGTCGTAACGGTCCGAGTTGTTATCGAGCCCGATATGGTCGAACCGGTCCGGTTCAAAATGAAATATTTCAGATCTCCTAAAATTTTATAGTTACGTTTTTCTTTTTATTTACTTTTTAAATTTTTTATTGTTATTTTAATTTTTTTTAAATTTTAATCTATTTTAATGTGAACTTATCTTAATCCAAACCATCCATACCTAAACGGCTAAACCCATCCAGACCCAAACCCATCCTGACCCAACCCATCCTAACCCATTTTTTTAATCTACCCATCTTGACCCATACCCATCCTAACCCAAACTCATCCTGACCCAACAACCAAACCCACCCAACCTACCCATTTTGCCACCCATACTTTTGAGTTATCTTAAACCAACTTTAACTCCAAATAGGATTAATCCTTCATACACAAGCATGTTTTCACCCAACCCATCTAAAAGACGAATAGGTTCGCTGATCGTAGGGTGGAATGTGGATGAGTTGAGAATTTATAAATGGGTCATACTATTTGGACACCCAAAAAATTATTTGGACACCCTAGGTATGCCCCGTATAGCTCTATACGAGGCATATACACTTTATTGTCCCCCAATCAGACAACATTCTGACAAAGAAAAAAACCCTATATTCCTCTTATTGACCAATACGATGCATATAGGGTTCACGTGTGTCCTTTTCAGTCAACATGGCAGGCCAATTATTGGCCTCATATCCCTCGTATAGACCAATACGAGTAATATTAGTACGATGTCCGGTACGATGTAACATAAAGTAGCTGCCACTCGTACCCTATATTCCCCATATAGACCAATACGAGTCATATACACCCAAAGTTGATTATTTTCTTTCTTTTCTTCTTCTTCCCTTCCTTTCTTCTTCATTTTTCAAACTTTCATTTCTTCTTCGTTTTTCAAACGACAATTTTTTTGCGAGCTATTTTTTTCTCCAAAATGGCATGGTGGGCTAATATTTTCGATGAATCCGGTATTCCTAATTCTCACGAGACGACAGGTATTCCTAATTCTGAAGCAGTGGGTATTCCTTATTCACAAGAGGTTGTGTCTGGTTACAAAAAACCATTGTTGCCAGACCTGAACGAGCCGTTCTATGAACCCAATGTTGAACATTCATACGTAGGGGAAACCTACCAGCACTACGAGCACGATGGTGAGTATGCGTACGTACCGCAGTACTCTTCGTACGACCCAAGACAAAACCCGCAAGTTCGAGAAGAGCAACCCCACAACTCGCATGTTTCAGACGAGCAACCACGGTGTTCGCAAGTTTCGTATGAAACTGAACAGGATTTCGTTTCCCGAAAAGATTTGGTTACGTGGGTTAAGAAAATGGGAAAAGATAACGGTTACGTCATTGTCACCCGACGATCCAAAAAAGTTGATAATATGGACGTGAAGGTTTGGCTAGTGTGCAACCGTGGTCGCGAGCACAAGAGTATAGCCACCGAGAGGAAAACAGGCAGCCAAAAAATTGGTTGCCCTTTTCTAGTGATCGGGTTATATGACGGGAAACGTGACGCCTGGAGGGTACAGGTGAGGAATGCCGAACATAACCATAATCCTGCTGAATATCTGGAGGGCCACGCGTACGCAAGAAGATTGTCTCCCGAACAATTAAATTTGGTGGAGGAGCTGTGGGCGCAGGAGATGGAGCCGCGTAAAATCTGGAAAACCGTAAAGGGACACTTCCCGGAGAGCATGTGTGTTTTGAAAGATATACACAATGCGTGTCAAAAGATTAGTGCTCTAAAGAAACGAGGTGGATCACCCATGCAGGAACTGGAAAACCTGCTGGTTGAGAAAAAATACACGTATTACACTCGGGAGGATCCTTTAAAAAATACGGTTGAGGACATTTTTTTTTGTTCATCCTGTATCTTTCAAAATGTGGCGGGCGTTCCCGCATGTATTGTTGATCGACGCAACCTACAAGACCAACATGTACCGTTTACCGTTACTGCAAGTTGTCGGTTTGACGTCCACAAACCAGTCATTTTGTGCCGCTAATGCCATTCTTTATAAGGAACGTGAAGAAAACTTCATATGGGTCCTTGAGCATCTAAAGTCTATGTTGGAAGATTGTATGGAGCCGCGTGTTATTATAACTGACAGAGACCGGGCGCTTATGAACGCGGCTGACAAAGTTTTCCCAAACGCAAACAAATTTCTTTGCAGGTATCACATTTATCAGAATATTTCAAAACGCTGCAAGAAATCATTTACACACCCTGATTGGGAGGAATTTGCACGTTCATGGTCTACGTTATGCGAGTCTCCCACAACTCAAATATACGAATATAACATGAACAGCATTTATAAAGCACTTGTTAGACATGGAAGGAAGCGTAAGTTTTTACTATTTTTATGTGTTTTAGGGTGTCTGAATAGATTTAAGGGTGTCCATTCTAATTATTATATATTTTGCAGATGTTTTTGATTATTTGTTTAATGAATGGCTGAACCAATACCATGAGAAATTTGTATCTGCCTGGACCAATAGATCAATAAATTTTCACCAAACTACAACAAATAGAGTAGAGAGCCAACATGCTGATTTAAAGAGATATCTTCCAGGCCCGAACAGTAGCTTGACAAGAATAGTAGGGTATAACGATGATGTTGTAGTAAAGCAGGAATCCCATATAAGGAAATGTTTTGAAGAAAGCAGAAACAAAATAATGAACGACCATAAGCGACTAGCCTTCCTTGATGAACTACGCCTTAATGTTTCCATCCATGCTCTTAACCTCATTGAAAACGAATTTTATCGGTTACAAAACTTGAGGACATTATTATTATTATTATTATCCGAAAATATTATTATTATCCGAAAATATTTTTATTATTATTATTATTATTATTATTATTATCCGAAAATATTATTATTATCCGAAAATATTTTTATTATTATTATTATTATTATTATATATTATTGTTATTATTATTGATTGTTATTATTATTCTTATTATTATTTATTGTTATTATTATTTATTATGTATTTATTATTGTAGCAATGACAATTGAAGTTCGAGATGATGATGATCCCGCGGATCCAACAATCGCAACTTTTGATGACTTTCCATATTTAGTCGAAAACGAAGTGGAGGCAGGTTGTCCTTTTTCGCTTTATGCATCGTGTCGAGATGATGATGATCCATCGGATACCGCAACATTTGATGACTTTCCTACTATAGTCGAAAACGACGTGCAGGCAGGTTGTCCTTTTTCGCTTTATGCAGCGTGTCGCTGCAGATGAACCTCGATGGGGAGGAAATAAAGGTCGAAACGACGCTAATAAGAGCTCCGGATCAGGTTCAAACTGCAGATGAACCTCGATGGGGAGGAAATAAAAGTCAAAACGACCGTGTCGCTGCAGATGAACCTCGATGGGGAGGAAATAAAAGTCAAAACGACCCTAATAAGAGCTCTGGATCAGGTTCAAATTTTGTATGTAGAACCGCCTCCTATGTGTTATAAATAGGAGGTTGGTCTTAGTTATTAAGGTTGACCGCTACGTCGGTAATTTTGTATGTAGAACCGCCTCCTATGTGTTATAAATAGGAGGTTGGTCTTAGTTATTAAGGTTGACCGCTACGTCGGTAATTTTGTATGTAGAACCGCCTCCTATGTGTTATAAAACTCATTTTGGTTTTAGTTTACGTTTTTTATTTGCATTTGTGAATACAACTAATAATAATCAATAATAATATTAATAATATTAATAATATTAATAATAATCAATAATAATATTAATAATATTAATAATAATCAATAATAATAATAATAATATTAAAACTATTTAAAAAATAGAAACAATGTTTAAAAAACAAACCCAACTTCGAAAATTATACGTTAAAAATTAAGACTGTTATTGACGTATTAAGAAGACTCAATTCAACTTCGAAAAATATGCGTAATAAATTCAGACTGATATTGACGTATTAAGAAGAGTCAATTCAACTTCTAAAAATATACATAATAAATTTAGACTGATATTAACGTATTAAGAACAGTCAATTCAAGGGGTGAAGATGATTATCTTTTTACCAGGGAATATAGTGGAGATTGAGATTAGCAACTTCATGACTTTTAATCATGTGGTTGTATCAGACTGATATGTATCAGACTGTTATTGCACGTTCAAAAAAAAAAAAAAAAAAAAAAATCCTCGTATTGCCCTCGTATAGCCCAATATTTGAAATATCAGGCCCACATATTCCAAAAACCCTAAGTATGAAAAAATTAAAAAAGTTAACCCTATATGCCTCGTATAGCTTTATACGAGGCATATAAGTACGAGGTTGCAGATGTACGTGCCTTGGAGTCAGTGTTTCCAGCTTTTTGTACCTTATATTCATCGTATAGCTCTATACGATGTGTGACCAGGGTGTCAAATTAGATTCCTTGGGTGTCCAAATAGCCTAAGCCTTTAGAAATATAGACAAATTAGTTGGGTCTCTCTTGGAGAGCGACTTACCTCTAAAAAGTAGGTCAACAATGACAGACGTTTAATAGTATTGTTTGTATTAATCATAATCAACATATTATGACAACGATAAAAAGGTCCATTATAATTTGTCAGTTCAAAATGCAACCCAGAAGCCTAATAAGTGTTTTTGGTGTGTACCTCAGGGTCATTTTTTGTTGTGGTGGTCTGCATCCAGCTGTTATGGGCCCCATGGGCCGGGTTAGTAGAGTAGGGATAATGGTGTACCTCAAGATTATATCTTTCTTTAAAAGATTCTGCTACCAAATAAATTCTGATTCATCAGTGATACAAAGACTTAACAAAAGTACAATTACCAATTTAATATTATATACATAATGGTTAAAGCTAATTTATTGAATGATTAATATTGTAACATTTAATTACATTAAAACAAAAGGTTAAATTTACACTATGATGGCAAATAGACACGTAACAAGTTACGTCGCCCTCTCTTTCTAGATAACAAAACCTATATTTAGGAAATCTATATATGTATATATGAGTGCGTTCAGTGTTAAACAATTTTTTTTTAAACGGCAAAACACTTTATATATGATGCTTGATAAACATATTGAGTTTAGAAAAAATAAGGAAAGTAACTGATTTTTTATTACATAACCATCTTAATATCTTATAAGTCAGGTTTAAGATAAAAAGTATAAGATTTTTCAATTCAATATAGGGGTTAGGATTAAATACACACCGAAAGAAAAATAGAAAGTCGTAGGAAGAGTATCAAACGGACTCCGATTGAACTCATTCAAGCGGCATTGGAACCGTCTTATCGAACCCTACAATCTTAGTTTTTAGGTTTTCACTTTTTTGGATTTTTAACTTGTAGTTTTTAGAATCTACGTTATATCATTGTGTCTTTTATGTAGCATTGTGTCTTTTCCTTATTTTTCATCATTGTGTTATTTTTGTGATTCATTGTGTCTTTTTTCTTCAGCATTGTGTTATATTTTGTGACTCATTGTGTCATTTTTCGTGATCTATTGTGTTTTTTGTATCATTTTCATTCTTCTATTTTTGTTACATTTTATAAAATAACGTCACGCTTCAATATAGATCCCTTTGTGTGTATATATTGGAATCTATACCAATAGAAATTATTATTCCTTTTTTTTTTTTGAACGATCAACTAAAGTATTGCCGGGTACTCTGTACGCGGCCCCCAATGGCCGAAAGGGGCCCCAGACGGCCTCTAGTCCGTACGGACAGAGCCCTTCGGCCCACCCGTCTCCTGTTCCAGGGAAAACCCGGCCCACAAACCCGCCCGAAGGCACGACGGTAGTGAACCGGTAAAACCTGGAGGGATCAGGAGTCGAACCCATGACCACAAGGGTCAAGGGTCTCTCCATCACTTCCCAACCACCTACCCCACCACAAGGGTGGGGGTATCCATCACATGCCTCCCGTGGGAATCGAACCCGGCTCCCCCAAAGAGAGAACCGGCCCTTTTACCACTAGGCCACATGATGATGGATAAAACGGGAAAACATTATTATTCCTTAGTTAGGGTCTATAATCAACATCAAATTTAAATAATGATAAAAGTCAATGAAAAGATTATAATTTATGAAATTCCTCATGGTGGGTAGATGGATGTGGCGGTGCTTTTAAAGTTTATTTTTGTATTTTTTTATCTGTTCTAATTTTTTATAATATTTTCCAGGTGAAAACACTGAAAAGTTGGGGGCTAACTGTTTGCTGCATTATTCCAATTAGAGGATAGAGAAGCATGAGGGGTTATCTTTAAAGTGCATTGCTCGTTTGGTGTTGTCTAATCAAAATGTACTAGTTTGAGTAATGGTGGAAATTATCATTTCTTGGGTGAACATCAAATAATTGAAGGTAATTTCCTTTTTACCCTGTGCCATGTATTGTTTATCTTCAATAATGTGAGTATTGTATGTACATATATATATCGCGTAATAATTGCAAAAACTATGAGAATCGCATTGTATGTGTGTACGCATCGCTTGGAAAGTATCATGAGAGATAGGAATAAAATGGTGAAAACATTCTAAGTTTTTTTTAATAAAACAACATCTTAACATATCTAGTGTTACAAAGTTTCTTTAATCTAGAAAAAAATATTACATGTTATTATTATGAAATGTTTTAACTCAAAACTGGTGTAAATAAAACAAAATATATATTGTTAATGATAGCATCCCGCCCTATCCACCTGGGTAAAAAAAAATGTTCAATAGCACCTCCCGCCCTCCCATTCCACTAGCGCTATTAGGGGAGTGCCATTGATTCATCGTTAATGGCATAACGAGCTACAACGGCTCGATTTGTGGAGGCCATATGTCATAACTAATAAAAAACATTCTTTTTCTCTTTTTATTTTTTTCTTATTAAAAAGAGACGTTATTTTATTGCATGTGTATTATTGAATGGACTCCCTGTTTACGTGACGCTGATGTAACGCAAGTTTTAATGGAATTTTTTTAGTACCAAGTGGTCAAGTTTAGTAAGGTTATATTTAGTAAAGAGATAATAGTTAAATACATTAGTGATCGTAGAAAAAATATATATCATGATGGGTGAATTCTAAAGAAATTAGTCTTAGTTCATAAGGAGCATGGAACAATCTCTTAGTCGAAGGACATTATATACTAACAATGAAGGCGAGTTTTGTTGTTGATTTGCTACGGAAGTGGTATGTTACGGTTGCTAATACAATAATCGGATCCCGAATATATAAAAACTATTTTGGGTCATAAATTGATCATTGATGTTTTTGTCTATTAAGTTTATTATGCACTTGTAAACACGAATTCTAAAAGTTTTATTAACCTCGACTCGGTTCGATCTTTTTAGGGAATTAATATCAAGTAGCTCATGAACAACTTGATTAATCTACACCCTAAGGAGCTCGGATCTATTGTCCCACGTGTATAGAAAACCTATACCGTATAAGAAGAAACACAAAAACTAAGGGGAGACGGGCGCGACAAGATTTGGTGTGACACCCGGCATATTTAGGTTAATACTTTTAATACTTTACACACATACGTTTCGTACTCTACATACATGCGTTTCATACTTTGCATACATACGAGTCTACCTCAACGAAAACATTGAAAACAACTACTTAATATCATACTTGACCAGGTCGGTCGAGTCGTATCGATGATTCGGGAATCATCGGGAGTCGTTACAATGGTCCGAGGGACCATTGGGTGTCGGTCCATAACCATGTGTACAAGGATCGGTGATTCGTGGAATCGTCGGGTTTAACGCACACACGCAAGTCTCGAGTCCCGGGAATTGGTGATCGGGTGGGAACGTGTTAGTTATCATGCATTATATGTTGGTAATCGTTATGTGACTTGTCGGTATGTGAAAACGTGATTACATATGTTAAAATAGGGTTTAACGCGCCAAAAACCCCGACACATAGGCTATAGGCGATTAGGCTATGTATGATAGCCTAATCGCCAGTTTGTTAGGCGAGTAGGGAGGTGTTTCAAGCGAATAGGGTGCTATTCGCATGATGCTTCATGCGAATAGCAACCCTACTCGCCTGAACTGCTGCGTACTCGCCTGAACTGCTCCGAACGATTAAAAACGCCTATAAATACCACCCTTGACCTCCAAAACATCATTTATGCTACCCTAGCCGTCCCATAACCTATCTCAACCCACAAACACCCTCTGGAACCTATTTTTACATAAAAACAACCATTTCCAAGCTTATTCCATCATCTCCTCTTAAATACAAGGTGTGTTCTTCAAACCCAAACCTTTAAATGATTATATTTTACTCCCTAAAAGTCCAGACCTGACTTATAAATGTTTTTGTCTTTGAAAATCCATTTAAAACCGTTTTTAAACAAACCCACACCTTTACATGTGTTATATGTGATTAAAGATAGAATTTTTAGGATTGAATCATGGTTGTTTTTGTGTTATTATGATGTTTATGGCTGTTACAAGTTAGTATGATGATGTCCTAGGAGTTTGAATGGTTTTGGTTGTGTATTGTTGATACTTGATGTTTTGACCCATTTGAAGGATTTTGGATGATTAAGGATGATATGAGGTGTGTTGTTGATTGTTTGATGTTAGGGTTTGCTCTAGGATGATGCTAGAACCGTAGGATGCTATCGGACAACGTGGTTATGTGACTTAATCTGAATAATTGCTATTTAGGGCAAGTTCTTGCATGTTGATGTGATGTTTACATGTTAAGTTGCTATTTTGGGAAAACGCTCGCATTCGGAACTGTTAGAACGATGAAAACTTAGGGGTTTTGCTTGAAATATGTTTGTTAATGTGTTAGGATGATTATTGGGTGTTCTTACATGTTTCGGATCTGATTTGGAGAGTTTGACGCGCGAAAATGCACTACAGATGTGCAGAGGCGAGTAGGATCCTATTCGCATGAAGCTTCATGCGAATAGACTCCTAATCGCCTGAAGTTCATGCATTTACAAGTCCTAATCGCCTATATATAAGCGATTAGAGCCCTATTCACCTCAACTACTAGCAAATACAATCCTAAATGCTAGTTTGATTCCTAAATGCTACTTTTACTAGTGATTACAATCCTAAATGCTACTTTTACTAGTGATTACAATCCTAAATGCTAGTTTGATTCCTAATCGCGTATAATGCTGCTGTATATGTATATTTTAACATCCCGAAACACGGATTGACACCTAGGAACATGTTAGGAACCCCAGGACATGTCTAATGACTTGGTAACACGTGTTCGGACTTTGTTATGCGTTAATTAACGGTTATGTTAAATTAGATGAACTCTTGCGCGCATTAAGTGTTTAATTGCATATGTTGCATGATATCTTGCTTTCGGCTAACACGTGGGATGCCGGGTCACCAATGGGATGTCGGGCCTTGTCTGGTGTGGTCGGTTAAACGTTTAAACATCATTTCATATGTACACGGTTATGGTCTGGACTGCTAGGGACTAATCAACCTACGGGTTGTTAGTCTAACACCTTATACGCTCGTCATGATAGGTCACCGGTATTTGGTGCCGTCTATTGAGCAGGTTTACTTGTCTTAGTGCGAGGAGCAGCATCAGGTGAGTTTCACGGCCCCACTTTACGTTTTACATTTCGGGGGAGACACATGCTCGTACTTATTTCATAAATTATCATGTTATACTAGTGTTAATTCATTTACATACTATACGATACGTAAAGTCCCGGGGAAACCATGAATATGCTAAATAGCATAACGGGGGAAATGTGGATAGATCTATTGGGACTGACAGACCCCACCCGTCGGCAGGGAGCCGGGCGGGTGCATATTGTCTCGGTCATAACGCTACCGGGGATGGTAGTGCATAATCGTTTCGGGCAAAATCATATATCGTTGTCTGTAATGGTTTCCGGTCGTAGTAGTATTACTCATGCGTCTAGCTAACGCTATCATTTCTGACATAGTGATAACATGATGGCTTTCATTACTTAAACATTTAATATAAAACCTGTGAACTCACCGGCATTATTTGCTGACGTTTTTAGCATGTTTGTCTCAGGTCGTTGAGGTAGCAGCTTATCATAGGCGCACGGAGTCACACGGCGTCTAGGATTCATTTGCATTTTCTTATCTTTTTCAGACTTACGTACTTTTACATTTTGGGTTGTAATAAAGTTACGCTTCCGCAGCGATGGATTTATGAAAACTTGATGGTTTGTTTATGTCATTTTACGTATCATATAGTGTCGTTTATTGTGACCGTTGACTTAGATCCTGGTTTGTCACGCGCCTCGCGGTAAAACCCTGCACGTGGAATTTGAGGGTGTGACAGATTGGTATCAGAGCCAATGGTTATAGTGAACTAGGACTGCATGTTGAGTCAAGTCTATAGCCGAGTCGCACACACTAGACGGTCACATTCATATAAGTCATGTCATATGGGAATTGCCGGGGTGTTTGTATTACATTCGTTATTATCATTTATGCTTACATCATCTATCTATTACTCTTATTTCCTATCCTGTTCTTCATCTTCGTGCTGAAGACGAGGGGCCTTACTATCCTTGCACGGCAGTGGTGTACGTTGGAGTGGCTTCGGCATCCTTCGGAGATTTGTCCAAGATTCGGACATCTCCCCTTTCTATACTCCAATGGACACACTTGCTCGCAAACATCATCTCACACTTGTACTTGTTGTTCTACATCTTGGGTATTGTATCACCTAGGAGTTCTTATCTATTCTTGAATGTGGGTGCCTTGTGGTCTGAAAGTCAAGCTAGGAGCACGCCTCGGGGACCATGTAGAGCGACTTATCATTTCGGGTGCACGCGAAATAATAAGTTGAAATGCATGGAAATCCTGGTGGACTCTGTGTTTGATCTAATAACCATGATGAAATCCAGTTCTCTGGTTGACCTTATTGCTTATGATTTCTTCATGATTCCTTGTTATCTGTTTTGGAATCTGATGTCTTGTCTTTGATCTTGACAGAAGATGGCAGGACGTCGTGGTGGTCGCGTTGGTGGTCGTGTTGGTGGCCGAAATGGCGGTGGACGTAATGGGGGTCGTGGTAACATCAGCATGACCCAGGCGGAGCTGAATAATCTGATCCAGGAGCACGTGGCAGCTGCTATTGCTGCGCAGTAGGCCGCCCAGCAGGGCCATGGTGGTAATTTAATTACCCCTACCCTCATTCCTTATCCTTGGTCGTGTGATGTTCGTTTTCTGACCCGTGTTGCTTGTCGTAACAGGGGGTGCTTTTCATCCTCCACCACCTCCACCTCCTCCAGTCCACTGTACTTACAAGATGTTCCAGGACTGCAAGCCCCATAACTTCAGTGGGACTGAGGGAGCTGTGGGACTACTTCGTTGGTTAGAGAAGGTCGAGTCTGCTTTCTCCATGTGTAACTGCCCAGAGGAGTATCGTGTGAAGTATGCTTCAGGGACATTCGAGGGACGTGCCTTGACTTGGTGGAATTCGACGGTGCAGACTATTGGTTTACTGGAGGCCCATGCGTTGCCATGGACCGAGTTTGTGTTTCGTTTGAAGAGGGAGTATTGCCCTAGGGATGAGATCAAGAGTTTGGAGCATGAGCTGTGGAATCATCAGATGGTGGGATCTGAGATAGAGGAGTATACCACTCGCTACCATGAGTTGGCACTTTTGTGCCCGGATTCTGTGACGCCTGAATATAAGGCTATTGAGTTCTACATTAGTGGGTTGGTGACCGCGAATGATGCTACTACACTTCGGGATACCATTCGGTTGGCTCATAGGCTGACTAAGCAGAAGGTTCAGGAGGGTGTTTTGCCTCCTAAGGGTACTGTGGTGAAGACCTCTGATGGCAACAAGAGGAAATGGGAGAGCGCGGGAAAGGGTACAGTTCAGCCTCAGCAGCAGCAGCCGAGGAAATTTGAGGCTACGGGTGCATCTTCTGAGCAGAGGCAGAGTGGGTATACCGGGAGGCTGCCTAGGTGTGATCGTTGTGGGTACCATCATCTTGGGGATTGTAGTTATTGTACCCGATGTAAGAGGAACGGGCATCAGGCCCAGAGCTGCAGGGTGAATCTTCAGGCTCAACAACAGGTGGTTGCCCCTACTACTGCTACTACTACCACTGCTGCACCCAGGGGAAATCAGGGATGTTATCACTGTGGCGACACTGGGCACTTCAGGCGGGACTGTCCCAAGGTGAAGCAAGGCGAGGGTGGCGGTCGGACTGCTCCGGCTCATGCTTATGTCATCGGTGCTAGGGAGAACCAGGAGGATCCTGATACTGTTACTGGTGAGTATTCTTTTCTTGATTCTCGTTATACTTGTATTCATTTTCATTCACATTGCTTGACGATTCGTATTCATTGTGTGCATTTAGTTTGGTATTTGATCATCGTTTTGCATTCATCAGTCTGATGTGGGTCCTTTAGAGATGCTACTTGGACGGTACCGGTGTATCATTTATACCGATCACAGTAGTCTCTGGTAGGCCTTCGATCAGGAGGATTCATTGTTTTGTATTCACTTTGGGGAGGGCGGTTCCCCGGCATAGAGTAACCGTTGCTATCATTCTTCGTTCGTTGTTATCCTTTCATTTACATTCTGGGAAACGTTACTTGGGTTAGGACGGCACTCATCACTGTCGAAGAGTGAATCTCGGGGCGAGATTCCTTTCAACAGGGGGATGATGTGACGACCGGGAAATTTTTAGGGAAATTTTTCTTTTTATCGTTTCGTTCTCTTTGACTTCGGGAAA
The DNA here is from genome assembly GCA_028751855.1 of Ambrosia trifida. Taxonomy (NCBI): domain Eukaryota; kingdom Viridiplantae; phylum Streptophyta; class Magnoliopsida; order Asterales; family Asteraceae; genus Ambrosia; species Ambrosia trifida. Next base: position 100,065,237 of record CM054131.1, read on the forward strand.
TTTTCGGGACGAAAATTCTTTCAACAGGGGGATGATGTGACACCCGGCATATTTAGGTTAATACTTTTCATACTTTACATACATACGTTTCGTACTCTACATACATGCGTTTCATACTTTGCATACATACGAGTCTACCTCAACGAAAACATTGAAAACAACTACTTAATATCATACTTGACCAGGTCGGTCGAGTCGTATCGATGATTCGGGAATCATCGGGAGTCGTTACAATGGTCCGAGGGACCATTGGGTGTCGGTCCATAACCATGTGTACAAGGATCGGTGATTCGTGGAATCGTCGGGTTTAACGCACACACGCAAGTCTCGAATCCCGGGAATTGGTGATCAGGTGGGAACGTGTTAGTTATCATGCATTATATGTTGGTAATCGTTATGTGACTTGTCGGTATGTGAAAACGTGATTACATATGTTAAAATAGGGTTTAACGCGCCAAAAACCCAGACACATAGGCTATAGGCGATTAGGCTATGTATGATAGCCTAATCGCCAGTTTGTTAGGCGAGTAGGGAGGTGTTTCAAGCGAATAGGGTGCTATTCGCATGATGCTTCATGCGAATAGCAGCCCTACTCGCCTGAACTGCTGCGTACTCGCCTGAACTGCTCCGAACGATTAAAAACGCCTATAAATACCACCCTTGACCTCCAAAACATTATTTATGCTACCCTAGCCGTCCCATAACCTATCTCAACCCACAAACACCCTCTGGAACCTATTTTTACATAAAAACAACGATTTCCAAGCTTATTCCATCATCTCCTCTTAAATACAAGGTGTGTTCTTCAAACCCAAACCTTTAAATGATTATATTTTACTCCCTAAAAGTCCAGACCTGACTTATAAATGTTTTTGTCTTTGAAAATCCATTTAAAACCGTTTTTAAACAAACCCACACCTTTACATGTGTTATATGTGATTAAAGATAGAATTTTTAGGATTGAATCATGGTTGTTTTTGTGTTATTATGATGTTTATGGCTGTTACAAGTTAGTATGATGATGTCCTAGGAGTTTGAATGGTTTTGGTTGTGTATTGTTGATACTTGATGTTTTGACCCATTTGAAGGATTTTGGATGATTAAGGATGATATGAGGTGTGTTGTTGATTGTTTGATGTTAGGGTTTGCTCTAGGATGATGCTAGAACCGTAGGATGCTATCGGACAACGTGGTTATGTGACTTAATCTGAATAATTGCTATTTAGGGCAAGTTCTTGCATGTTGATGTGATGTTTACATGTTAAGTTGCTATTTTGGGAAAACGCTCGCATTCGGAACTGTTAGAACGATGAAAACTTAGGGGTTTTGCTTGAAATATGTTTGTTAATGTGTTAGGATGATTATTGGGTGTTCTTACATGTTTCGGATCTGATTTGGAGAGTTTGACGCGCGAAAATGCACTACAGATGTGCAGAGGCGAGTAGGATCCTATTCGCATGAAGCTTCATGCGAATAGACTCCTAATCGCCTGAAGTTCATGCATTTACAAGTCCTAATCGCCTATATATAAGCGATTAGAGCCCTATTCACCTCAACTACTAGCAAATACAATCCTAAATGCTAGTTTGATTCCTAAATGCTACTTTTACTAGTGATTACAATCCTAAATGCTACTTTTACTAGTGATTACAATCCTAAATGCTAGTTTGATTCCTAATCGCGTATAATGCTGCTGTATATGTATATTTTAACATCCCGAAACACGGATTGACACCTAGGAACATGTTAGGAACCCCAGGACATGTCTAATGACTTGGTAACACGTGTTCGGACTTTGTTATGCGTTAATTAACGGTTATGTTAAATTAGATGAACTCTTGCGCGCATTAAGTGTTTAATTGCATATGTTGCATGATATCTTGCTTTCGGCTAACACGTGGGATGCCGGGTCACCAATGGGATGTCGGGCCTTGTCTGGTGTGGTCGGTTAAACGTTTAAACATCATTTCATATGTACACGGTTATGGTCTGGACTGCTAGGGACTAATCAACCTACGGGTTGTTAGTCTAACACCTTATACGCTCGTCATGATAGGTCACCGGTATTTGGTGCCGTCTATTGAGCAGGTTTACTTGTCTTAGTGCGAGGAGCAGCATCAGGTGAGTTTCACGGCCCCACTTTACGTTTTACATTTCGGGGGAGACACATGCTCGTACTTATTTCATAAATTATCATGTTATACTAGTGTTAATTCATTTACATACTATACGATACGTAAAGTCCCGGGGAAACCATGAATATGCTAAATAGCATAACGGGGGAAATGTGGATAGATCTATTGGGACTGACAGACCCCACCCGTCGGCAGGGAGCCGGGCGGGTGCATATTGTCTCGGTCATAACGCTACCGGGGATGGTAGTGCATAATCGTTTCGGGCAAAATCATATATCGTTGTCTGTAATGGTTTCCGGTCGTAGTAGTATTACTCATGCGTCTAGCTAACGCTATCATTTCTGACATAGTGATAACATGATGGCTTTCATTACTTAAACATTTAATATAAAACCTGTGAACTCACCGGCATTATTTGCTGACGTTTTTAGCATGTTTGTCTCAGGTCGTTGAGGTAGCAGCTTATCATAGGCGCACGGAGTCACACGGCGTCTAGGATTCATTTGCATTTTCTTATCTTTTTCAGACTTACGTACTTTTACATTTTGGGTTGTAATAAAGTTACGCTTCCGCAGCGATGGATTTATGAAAACTTGATGGTTTGTTTATGTCATTTTACGTATCATATAGTGTCGTTTATTGTGACCGTTGACTTAGATCCTGGTTTGTCACGCGCCTCGCGGTAAAACCCTGCACGTGGAATTTGAGGGTGTGACAGATTGGTATCAGAGCCAATGGTTATAGTGAACTAGGACTGCATGTTGAGTCAAGTCTATAGCCGAGTCGCACACACTAGACGGTCACATTCATATAAGTCATGTCATATGGGAATTGCCGGGGTGTTTGTATTACATTCGTTATTATCATTTATGCTTACATCATCTATCTATTACTCTTATTTCCTATCCTGTTCTTCATCTTCGTGCTGAAGACGAGGGGCCTTACTATCCTTGCACGGCAGTGGTGTACGTTGGAGTGGCTTCGGCATCCTTCGGAGATTTGTCCAAGATTCGGACATCTCCCCTTTCTATACTCCAATGGACACACTTGCTCGCAAACATCATCTCACACTTGTACTTGTTGTTCTACATCTTGGGTATTGTATCACCTAGGAGTTCTTATCTATTCTTGAATGTGGGTGCCTTGTGGTCTGAAAGTCAAGCTAGGAGCACGCCTCGGGGACCATGTAGAGCGACTTATCATTTCGGGTGCACGCGAAATAATAAGTTGAAATGCATGGAAATCCTGGTGGACTCTGTGTTTGATCTAATAACCATGATGAAATCCAGTTCTCTGGTTGACCTTATTGCTTATGATTTCTTCATGATTCCTTGTTATCTGTTTTGGAATCTGATGTCTTGTCTTTGATCTTGACAGAAGATGGCAGGACGTCGTGGTGGTCGCGTTGGTGGTCGTGTTGGTGGCCGAAATGGCGGTGGACGTAATGGGGGTCGTGGTAACATCAGCATGACCCAGGCGGAGCTGAATAATCTGATCCAGGAGCACGTGGCAGCTGCTATTGCTGCGCAGTAGGCCGCCCAGCAGGGCCATGGTGGTAATTTAATTACCCCTACCCTCATTCCTTATCCTTGGTCGTGTGATGTTCGTTTTCTGACCCGTGTTGCTTGTCGTAACAGGGGGTGCTTTTCATCCTCCACCACCTCCACCTCCTCCAGTCCACTGTACTTACAAGATGTTCCAGGACTGCAAGCCCCATAACTTCAGTGGGACTGAGGGAGCTGTGGGACTACTTCGTTGGTTAGAGAAGGTCGAGTCTGCTTTCTCCATGTGTAACTGCCCAGAGGAGTATCGTGTGAAGTATGCTTCAGGGACATTCGAGGGACGTGCCTTGACTTGGTGGAATTCGACGGTGCAGACTATTGGTTTACTGGAGGCCCATGCGTTGCCATGGACCGAGTTTGTGTTTCGTTTGAAGAGGGAGTATTGCCCTAGGGATGAGATCAAGAGTTTGGAGCATGAGCTGTGGAATCATCAGATGGTGGGATCTGAGATAGAGGAGTATACCACTCGCTACCATGAGTTGGCACTTTTGTGCCCGGATTCTGTGACGCCTGAATATAAGGCTATTGAGTTCTACATTAGTGGGTTGGTGACCGCGAATGATGCTACTACACTTCGGGATACCATTCGGTTGGCTCATAGGCTGACTAAGCAGAAGGTTCAGGAGGGTGTTTTGCCTCCTAAGGGTACTGTGGTGAAGACCTCTGATGGCAACAAGAGGAAATGGGAGAGCGCGGGAAAGGGTACAGTTCAGCCTCAGCAGCAGCAGCCGAGGAAATTTGAGGCTACGGGTGCATCTTCTGAGCAGAGGCAGAGTGGGTATACCGGGAGGCTGCCTAGGTGTGATCGTTGTGGGTACCATCATCTTGGGGATTGTAGTTATTGTACCCGATGTAAGAGGAACGGGCATCAGGCCCAGAGCTGCAGGGTGAATCTTCAGGCTCAACAACAGGTGGTTGCCCCTACTACTGCTACTACTACCACTGCTGCACCCAGGGGAAATCAGGGATGTTATCACTGTGGCGACACTGGGCACTTCAGGCGGGACTGTCCCAAGGTGAAGCAAGGCGAGGGTGGCGGTCGGACTGCTCCGGCTCATGCTTATGTCATCGGTGCTAGGGAGAACCAGGAGGATCCTGATACTGTTACTGGTGAGTATTCTTTTCTTGATTCTCGTTATACTTGTATTCATTTTCATTCACATTGCTTGACGATTCGTATTCATTGTGTGCATTTAGTTTGGTATTTGATCATCGTTTTGCATTCATCAGTCTGATGTGGGTCCTTTAGAGATGCTACTTGGACGGTACCGGTGTATCATTTATACCGATCACAGTAGTCTCTGGTAGGCCTTCGATCAGGAGGATTCATTGTTTTGTATTCACTTTGGGGAGGGCGGTTCCCCGGCATAGAGTAACCGTTGCTATCATTCTTCGTTCGTTGTTATCCTTTCATTTACATTCTGGGAAACGTTACTTGGGTTAGGACGGCACTCATCACTGTCGAAGAGTGAATCTCGGGGTGAGATTCCTTTCAACAGGGGGATGATGTGACGACCGGGAAATTTTTAGGGAAATTTTTCTTTTTATCGTTTCGTTCTCTTTGACTTCGGGAAATTTTCGGGACGAAAATTCTTTCAACAGGGGGATGATGTGACACCCGGCATATTTAGGTTAATACTTTTCATACTTTACATACATACGTTTCGTACTCTACATACATGCGTTTCATACTTTGCATACATACGAGTCTACCTCAACGAAAACATTGAAAACAACTACTTAATATCATACTTGACCAGGTCGGTCGAGTCGTATCGATGATTCGGGAATCATCGGGAGTCGTTACAATGGTCCGAGGGACCATTGGGTGTCGGTCCATAACCATGTGTACAAGGATCGGTGATTCGTGGAATCGTCGGGTTTAACGCACACACGCAAGTCTCGAATCCCGGGAATTGGTGATCAGGTGGGAACGTGTTAGTTATCATGCATTATATGTTGGTAATCGTTATGTGACTTGTCGGTATGTGAAAACGTGATTACATATGTTAAAATAGGGTTTAACGCGCCAAAAACCCAGACACATAGGCTATAGGCGATTAGGCTATGTATGATAGCCTAATCGCCAGTTTGTTAGGCGAGTAGGGAGGTGTTTCAAGCGAATAGGGTGCTATTCGCATGATGCTTCATGCGAATAGCAGCCCTACTCGCCTGAACTGCTGCGTACTCGCCTGAACTGCTCCGAACGATTAAAAACGCCTATAAATACCACCCTTGACCTCCAAAACATTATTTATGCTACCCTAGCCGTCCCATAACCTATCTCAACCCACAAACACCCTCTGGAACCTATTTTTACATAAAAACAACGATTTCCAAGCTTATTCCATCATCTCCTCTTAAATACAAGGTGTGTTCTTCAAACCCAAACCTTTAAATGATTATATTTTACTCCCTAAAAGTCCAGACCTGACTTATAAATGTTTTTGTCTTTGAAAATCCATTTAAAACCGTTTTTAAACAAACCCACACCTTTACATGTGTTATATGTGATTAAAGATAGAATTTTTAGGATTGAATCATGGTTGTTTTTGTGTTATTATGATGTTTATGGCTGTTACAAGTTAGTATGATGATGTCCTAGGAGTTTGAATGGTTTTGGTTGTGTATTGTTGATACTTGATGTTTTGACCCATTTGAAGGATTTTGGATGATTAAGGATGATATGAGGTGTGTTGTTGATTGTTTGATGTTAGGGTTTGCTCTAGGATGATGCTAGAACCGTAGGATGCTATCGGACAACGTGGTTATGTGACTTAATCTGAATAATTGCTATTTAGGGCAAGTTCTTGCATGTTGATGTGATGTTTACATGTTAAGTTGCTATTTTGGGAAAACGCTCGCATTCGGAACTGTTAGAACGATGAAAACTTAGGGGTTTTGCTTGAAATATGTTTGTTAATGTGTTAGGATGATTATTGGGTGTTCTTACATGTTTCGGATCTGATTTGGAGAGTTTGACGCGCGAAAATGCACTACAGATGTGCAGAGGCGAGTAGGATTCTATTCGCATGAAGCTTCATGCGAATAGACTCCTAATCGCCTGAAGTTCATGCATTTACAAGTCCTAATCGCCTATATATAAGCGATTAGAGCCCTATTCACCTCAACTACTAGCAAATACAATCCTAAATGTTAGTTTGATTCCTAAATGCTACTTTTACTAGTGATTACAATCCTAAATGCTAGTTTGATTCCTAATCGCGTATAATGCTGCTGTATATGTATATTTTAACATCCCGAAACACGGATTGACACCTAGGAACATGTTAGGAACCCACTATCAGCACGGTACCACCGGTGCCGGTAGTGGATCCGTGAACCAAATCCTGCTTGTAGTTAACGGATAGTGGAGGTGAATTATTTAATCAAACGGTCATATTTTTTACCAAACTATTTACCAACGTTTTCTTGTTTAACCGTTAATTTTTTTTACCGTTTTAATTTTTGACCGTTTATAATTTTACTATAAACACCACATCACACATACAATTTTATACAACTACATATATGAATATGGGTGGTGGCAATATGTTTTCGAATACGTATCATCGACGACGATCATCTCGCGCAAACTACCAAGATACAAACAACCCACCGACAACATACCAACCAACGTACTACACACCAACCGACTACACACCCACCGACTACACAGCCTCCCCCAACATTTGAATATTACGAGCCACAACTTCCTGACGATTTATCCACGAAAGAATTGATTTACGCACATGATTACACAATGGCTCTACTACAACTAGGAGCGATATGGGTTGGAGATCTTGTAAGAGTGTCGGAGCGTATCAATCCTCCTATAGTGCAACCCACCGGTTACGATGTAAAACCCCCCAGACGAAGGTTATGAAACTAATCCCGGGGCTGAATACGTAATATATTCGGATGATGAAATGCCTTGCCCGACAATGGTTAAAATATTAATTACCGTTTGAAGAACAAAAAAATGCTACGTTTTGAATTTAAATGAATATAAATAAAATAATAAGTGGAATGCTGCCTTCAGAACTGTGTTTGACTAAAGTGAATCAGTTGAAGTGATGTAGTGTATGATTAATTGAAATCAATGAAGTGAAAAAGTTTTTAGTTAAATTCCCTTCCCCCTAAGATAACGTATCTCATTTTTCGTGTACCTAATTTTTACTTTTTACAAATGAAACTTTCCTATTGATATTTTACAAAGTTGACATAATGTAGTGTGTGAAGTACTTATGTGTCACAATGTCTCCTTCACAATCATCAATTTTGTAAAATCAACATCAAACTCAAAAGTTCATTGCTTGGTAAGATCAATATCAGCTTCTTCTTTATCAAGAATAGGATAAGACTGTGACCTGACTTTAGAAAACGGACTCGACACTTAATTTTACAAACCTAAAGAAAATGATATAACATGTCGACCAATCATATAGTACCACTTAAAAGGATCATAATGACATACACCATCATATACATAACTCATGATCATAGCGTATTATTGTTCTAATTGACGGCTTGCCAAACTCCCTTGATGCTCCTAACTTACTTGTAAATAAGTCAGTAAACACTCACTCATAAACTTGTCTCCATCTAATTTAGCTCGAGCTACTTGGCTCTTATGAACATTCGAGTCCATGTTAGCTTCCTCACATATATTTCTATCTTCAATTTTTCTTTTGTAACCACGAGAACGCGTTACTGAAAAACTCACAGAAATATGCCAAATACCATAGTAACTAGCAAGATAAGGTAAATGACATATGAAATTAGGTCGGTGACGTTTAAAAGATTATGGTAGAAAACCAATTGAAAATATTCGAACCGAATACCTCTCTTAGAGGAAATCAAGGGCTTACCACAACCATTTGTAGGTTATCTTTGATTTTTCTTGTATGTTGGTGGTTTCGTATTGTTGAGACTTGTATAGTATAATTTTATTTATTTAATTGTTAATAAATATACGCATAAAGAAAGATATTTAAGAAATTCTTGATAGATGTCACAAATAAAGTATGATTGTGTTAATGAGATACCCCGAATTAACATTAAGACACACTTTTGCTCTCTATGTATGTATGTATGTATGTATGTATGTATGTATATATATATATGAATATGTACATAAAAAGGAGAGAGAAAGAACGAGGGTATACAAATACTAAGACCATTCACATCGATGACCAAATTACTGGGTCGGTCGATCAAAACTAATTTATAAAAAAAAGGAAAATGGGTGAAAATGCAGAAGCAGGGCGACCAGGTTGCAACCATTTCAATGCCACATGTCAATCAAGGATTTGTTGTCTCCTTTATTTTATTATTCTTTTTCTTTATTAATATTTAAATAAAATTTTAGTTGGCAAAATGGAATTTATTAATCCCACCTTTTTGCAGTTAGCCGATAATAATATCACCTGAGTTTATTCTTCCCACCAGTTCACCTTTCAGACATTTTACTCTCAATGCACCCCAAGTTAACTCACACTAACGCCGCTAGCTGAAACTCATAATTCTAGACGATTATTCACCGGGTTTGAAAGAGGGAATCGAGACGAAGATATTGGTATGTTCAATTATAGAAATAAGCATGGTTCGTCGGTTGTAGGTTGATGTTCTCCTTGGATGGGATGACCAGAACCGACGATTAAACCATCGAACCGTGCTTATTTCTGCAATTGAACATACCAGTATCTCCGTCTCGATTCCCTCTTTCAAGTCCGGTGAATAATCGCCTAGAATTGTGGATTTCAGCTATCGGCGTTAGTGTGAGTTAACGGGGAGTGCATTGAGAGAAAAATGCCTGAAAGGTGGGACCGGTGGAAAGAATAAATTTAGGTGGGATTATTATAGGCCAACTGCAAAAAGGTGGGATTAATAAATTCCATTTTGCCTTTTTAATTCGACTTTTTTTATAATTCATAACTTTTAAGTTAAAAAAAATTAAAAGCACAGTCTGGTTTAGTTTTCTTATACTTGTTTTTTTTTTTAATTTTATTGAAAACAGTCTTTTAAGGCAAAAGATTAAGGTCAATGATAGGATTATTAGGGAGGGTTTGCTTGTATCTTAGCGTGGTTAGGAGCTTAGACTGTTTCTTACTCTGGTAGGAGGTCTGTAAGGGTTCTGGGTGTTTATGGATGTTTATGGGTTTAGTTGTTTTTTGATGGCTTATATACATTTGTTTTAATACGTGATGTTTTCAATGTGTCTCTAAATTCAGTAGCTCTTTATTATTATTGTTAGTGTTGTACGCTTGTAAATTATATGTTGTGAAGCCGAGGGTCTCTCTAGAAGCAGTCTCTCTATTCACAAGGGTAGTGGTAAAGTTTGCCTACATCCCACCCTTCTCAAACCCTACTAATAACTTTGCTAAGTGTTGAATTTACTGGGTAAGATTATTGTTGTAGTCTTTTGTTTTTAAATATGTTACATGGTTTTACATTCAATTTCATGATTGTAATTTGTAACTTCCGTCCTAAAAAAAAAAAAAAATCATGATTGTAATTATGTATTTTATTAACTTTTTTTTTTATGAATATAAAAACACCATTAATTTTTATATTTAAATAATTATTACATACTTTTAATTTGCAAACCTAATGAATAGTAAATCTAAATGAATAGTAAAAATAATATTATTTTATTTATATTAACTATATTATTATTTTATTCATATTATTTTATTTATATTATTTTATTTAAAAACTTTATTATTTTATTGATATTATTTTATTCGTATTATTTTATTCACCATTTGACCTCCGGTTCGCTTCTGTGTGGGTTGTTGTATACCCATTGATGATGACTAAATACATGGCTTTTGGGTGAGGTTTATTCACCATTTGACCTCCGGTTCGCTTCTGTGTGAGTTGTTGTGTACCCATTGATGATGACTAAATACATGGCTTTTGGGTGAGGTTAAGTCGAATGATTGTGGGTTTTCATCATATTGGTTGAATTTTGAATTAACATATTTGTTACGGAATTGAATGATAACATGTTGGGCATTGAGTAAGTTTGTTTAAATATTGAGTTTAGAAAATCCGCATTAACGCGTCATGTGAAAAACGCGCAACGCGCATATTAATACACCTAGTTTAGTTTAAAAATAAAATAGCTACTTTTACTATTTATACGAAACTTTAAATAATAAACAATAATAAAAAAAAATCATCCTAGTTAATAAAAAAATGGTTTAAGTTGGGTTGCTAATGAGTGTAATTAAGGAAGAATGGACACTATATGATACTTTGCCTAGCCTCACTCGTTCTCATATTGTTGTGTCAAACTGACATGAGAATAAGAATTTACCGCTTCACAAAGGTAGCTGAGCAATGCAAAACGTATTAAACCGCAAGGTGTAACGGCGGTGTTGCCACATAGCAATGGTAACCGCGCCCCTCTTGTCATAGAGTGCCCCATCCCCCTAAAAGGTTGGGTTTGATTAGGTTGTGTAAATAAAAGAGAGATAAAATATTTTTTTATTAAAGGGGTTGGGTTGGGTTGTGAATGAAGATAGTCTAAAACCTTAGATTACACGGTGTGACCATGATGGTGAAGGGGGCGCATATAACGATATGTGACAGCCACATCAATTCCCCTTTAACTCCAAAAAAAGCCACTGGGTGATAGTGGCGTGAAGATTTTTATATAATCATCCATAATTCAACAAACAGCTATAACCATCCATAATTCAATAACCAACTATAACCATCCATCTTGCTCTTATCTTTTATCCTACACCCGTATAAATCTTTACCTAACCTGCCTCACACCAGCTTAGATCTTCTTTTGAACAGGAAAATTGGGTCTTACTCGTGGTTAGAGGAGAGCCCGGAGGGAACTTTCCCGACGATTTGTGATCTTGATAGGGGTGGTATTGGTAATCGAAAGAGCTTGACATCTTAAAAGTAAAGTGTTTAGGGCAATAATATATTTGAGCCGTCCTTTGACTCCAACTGTTTGTTACAAAATTCTGACGTATTGATATTTGTGCATGAAACACGTATACTTTAGTATTAAAAAATAATATTAGAATGTTTCAACTTTTAAATCATTTCTATAAATAGAAGAATAATATACAGTAGTAATTCTTTAAAATCCATAAATAATTATGCATATAAAAATAAAAAAATTGTAAATAATAAGAAATGAATAATCTAACAACTTAACATTTCTTCATTAACAAGGTAAATAACATGTAAATCAAGTCTAACACCACACTTTTTTTTTAAATCTGAATGGATAGTAGAACCAGGAACCGACCACTTCATTGATTCGGTATACACACCAATCAAACCACTTCAAATTAACCCGGCTAGAGATGCAACTCAAAACCGGTTTGAAACTAAAACCAGTCCCGTAGATCTAGGACTGGTTTGTAACCTCCCTTTGCAACAGTGATGGACCCGAGCCGAACCCAGTCAAAAACTGGTCAACAAACCAAACCAGTTTTGACTTTTTGTTGAGTAACTTAAACAAATATATCTAGAGTGATTTATGCACTCTAGATCCGACTCTTTCTTGATAAAATAGGTGGACCAAGTAACAACGGATTGAATAAAAGATAGTACTAAGCAAGTGTGGTGTCCTACAACAACAGGCATACACTGTGAAACCTAATGATAGTCTACTGACTAGACCCTACATTTATAAAGGAGGAACCCTACTTTCTATTTTTTTCATCATTAAATATTAAAATAAGTAAAAAACCTAAATAACCCTAGGGCATAAAATCATTTTAAATAGCACCGATGTCACACCACAACCACCGAACACTAACAAAGGCAAAGCATGTATAAAAAAGAAACAACACATGAATAAAACAAGACTTAACAAAAGGTAGACATAAAAACGTTGAACCAAGCATGCGAAACGTAAAACATAGAAAATAATAAGTCTATTTAGGACCTCGTGCGTTACGGCAGGGAGGTAAAACAATGCCAAATAGCACTAATGTTAACCCACCGCCAGTGACCACCATCATTAAAGTTGTGGTGTGTGAATGCGAAGAAATTAGACTGAAACATAAAACATGCCCCCTCCCTCCCTATTTAAATGTCGTGGGTCAAAAAACACACATTTTAAAATATCTTTTGTTTGTATGTGTTCGTATGTGGTAAATGACAATAATATCCTCAAAAGTGGTGATTGTGTTTTGTCTTTTATGGACAAAACTGGAAATTACATTTCTATTTTTGAAAATGGACATTTAATTTGGGACAACCAAAAATGGAAAGATGGACATTTAAATAGGGACGGAGGGAGTATAAAATAATAACTAAGTCAATCCAGGACCCACGCGCTATGATGAACTTGTCAAACGGAAATAAATAGACGTAAAAACAGTGAACTACACACGCACGTTGCGCCGTATTAACTCGCCAAATTTAGAAAGAAATGTAAAACGGAAAAATTGCAAAAGATGAAAAGTATAGGGGACCAATGTTGAAAGTAAAAAGGTTGTTAGATTAATTTAGCAAAATCGCTCCTGGGGGAAGTTTTTGAGTTATCCTCCCGTGAGAAGGCGGTGATTGAATGCCTGAAGGGTCCCCATGCTCAGGACTTTTTGACTGTTATCCCGATTGAGGGTTTTGGTCAATGCATGTCTACAGTGGAATACAAGACTATTCTCAAGTATCGGTTGATGATCCCTATGTATCCGGAAGATGAAACATGCCCCATTTGTCGTAAAGTTTGCATGGATACATATGGGGAGCACACAATTCATTGCAAAGGGCTTCCTGGTTTCAAATACTGGCATGACTGGGTGAGAGACATTTTGTGGGACATCCTGAGAAGAGCTGGGATTTCTGCCAAGAAGGAGGCCTCTGTAAATTTTCTCACGGACCCTGCGGAAGGGAGATCCACCCTACAACCAGCGGATCTGCTCGTCGTTGGTTTGGCTGGAGGAAAAACATGCTTGCGTGGACCTCACGGGGGTGTCTCCTTTGGTTGGGTTAAGGGAAACCAAGTTTGTAGCAGGGTAAGCGTCAAGAAAGGCGGGAATCGAATAAAGTAGATATACATTCTAAAGCTTGTACAGAGAACCAACATGTCTTTATCCCCTTGGCCTTTGATACCTTTGGCTCCCTAGCGTCAGAAGCTATTCGTTTCTTGACCAGGGTTCAATGGGTCGTCCACAGCAATAGTTCATTTCCAGGAGGGCAGAAATTTGTATTTAGTAGACTAGATTTCGCAATTCAGAAAGGAGTGACGCTTGTTGCCCGTCTACCTTCTATTTTGATGTAACTTTCATATTTCATTTTAACAAAGGTTACTTAGTTTGTATAAAAAAAATATTTTTTTTAAAACACCCCGGTTATGAGGTACACCTCCATGCACAAAAAAGTTATAAATTTATACTATTTAAATATAATTTTACGTTAATATTAGCCATGTTATACCATATTATACAGTCGCATTCATATTCTTTGTTCAAATTGGATAAGTCGGTGATTCTACAAGTTTTAGATTTATATGATGTTGTTTTGGCAGATTGATGTTTAGCAGTTCGAATGGCGATTTGATATTGGAATTGTCCGTTCAACATTTTATAATTATTTATGGAATGCCTAGTTATGTATATGTATCACATTGATGAACCGTATTTAAGAAGATTTTAAAATGAAAAGAACAACTGTGAGAGGACGTACAGGATGAAAATTAGGGTTGTAAATAAACTAAACATTTAACGAGTAATTCGTGAATTATTTGGTGGGAAGTTCATTTGTGTTCATTCGTTTAATTTTTTTTAACGGCTAACTAACATTTCTGCCTGATTACCCAGGGGAATTCCCACACTATGGACAGGCCCCCACGACCCCCCAACTTCCCTGGAGCAGCTGGGTAGCCAAGGCCCACCAATGTAGTATCCGAAATCGGGGAAAACCCAACTCCCCACCCGCCCGAAGGCACGACAGTGAAGAATTGGTAACACTCGGCCCATCAGCAACATTTTGTTGCCAGTAGGACTTGAACTCCCTACCTCCCATAAGGAAAGCAAGAAATTTTGTCTGTTTAGTTAAATAAACGAACATGAACAGAGGTCGCATTCGTTCATTTATGTTCATGAATGTTTGGTAATGTGTTCGTTTATGTTTGTTTGTGTTCGATAGTTCATTAGGGTTCTTGACTTTTTTTTTTAATGTAGGTAATTTAAATTTCCCATTGGTAGTTTATTTAATAAATATTAGTGTATCACACATTAGTATTACTTCACCTATTTTGATTAACTAATATTCATGGTGGATTAAATGAAAATTTCAAGTTTAATATGATAATGTTGAGTTTTATTACACACTATATTATGGTAATTATGTGATCAAGATTATGTTAAGTATGTTTATAGGCAAGGTTGTAAAAATCCCGATTAATCGGTGATTAATCGCTAGTTCTCACTTTACTCACCGATTGGTTGGACCTAGAAACTAAAATTAGGTAAAAAAAATGAATTTGAACGAGTCAAAACTGGATCAAATCGATCAAATAGAACAAGTTCTTACTTCAAAATTGGATGATAATCCATGATTTAGAAGCAAAATCGATGAAACTCCATGAACCCAAATTGCGCCTGATGGTTCCGTAAGATGAAAGAAGGAACGGGGAAGAAAAAAGGGATATGGTGAACGATGGAGGTGATTAGGATTATTTAGGTTTAGGTATTTTAATATTTAACTCCCCTCCATATTCACTAGTTTATATTTGACGCTTAAACTCCTAAATTTCATATAAAGTATAAAATTAGCATTATATATGTATAAATTTGGAAAAATATATATAAAATCCAATCCGATTAATCCTAATTAATCCCGATTAATCCCTAGTCGGTACCTCACCGGCCGACTAGCGCCTAGCGAGTTCTACAACACTGTTTATAGGTAATTGGATTAGTATATTTTGGTGACAATGTTTGTGATAAAAAAATGTTGATTTTATTAGAAATTTAATATGCGTTAGTTTGACTCCGGCTTTGTTTGTGTTCCTTTATATTAATTTGTGTTTGTTTGCGTTCGTTTTTGTCCGACGACTAAATTTAACAAATAAGCACAAACGAGAACGAACGTGTTCATTTCCTTAAGAAACACATATGAATAGAAAATCTCGTTCGGTAAGTGTTCGTGAACAGATTATATATTTCCTTAAAAAACAAACACGAACAGAAAAACTCGTTTGATAAGTGTTCATGAATAGTTCATGAACACGTTATTTTCTTAACAAACAAACACGAACAAGACTTTGTTCATGTTCGTTTGGTTCGTTTACAGCCCTAATCAAAATGGTTGGTGAGTATTGCCATGAACCAGTCCTCCCAATCCTTCGATTCTCAATCCTACCGGCCACGTCAGACTCAAAACGCTTTCTTTACCATGAACCAGCACGTCCAACTCCCGGAAAAGGATACACATAGTGTGTATGTACTTAATAACTCAAACACGTGTTAACTTTGGTGAAGCAACTAAGAAATTAGAATGTATGGAAGATACAAAGGTCAATTGGTTAAAATTGTATGTGTAGGTAGAAATTTGGTTGACAAATAGTTAATTTTATGTGGACTTTGTAATGGTCCAAGATTGAAAGTAACATAGAGAGGATATATGTTACTTCCGTGTGTATTAAATATGCAAACATGTCTATGGGTTTTACAATTAGATGTTAAATGTAATTGTTGGATAGTGAATCAAAGAAATTCACATAAAATCAAAAAAGTGATCATGATGCAAAATTTTATTTTATATAGAGGTTGTAGATTGTGTTTTCAACTAAATACTAGGTGAAATCCCGTGTGAAAACACGACAAGATTATATCTTTCTTTGTTAGGACAAAAAGGATTGGTGAAACCACTTTTGCAAACCTTAGTCTAATTCACTTCTGTCAAATATCTCTAAGTATAGAACTGTTGAAGAAAGAAGATCAAACTGCTGAAGAAGAGATTCCACAAGTGCTGAAGAAGAAAAGTCATCAGAAGTTCTGAAGTTCAAACCAGACACTTCTACTGAAGAACTGCTGAAGACAAACTACTCATCAGTAGTTTGTCATTCATCAGCACTTATGTGAAGATCTTTTCCACCGCCTTTTTACATCAGTACTTTATTAGTTTAGTATTACTTTTGCTTTATGTACAAGTTCCAATGCTGCAATTTGTTGCAACTTGTTTCTGAACTTGCTTTTTGGCAAGGTTCATGTATTTGTAAAGTCTATAAATAGAAGGGTTCATCCCTCTGTTTTAGACATTGATTTTAATACAGAAATCCTTCAGCTCATATTATTGTTATTTCCATTTCATATTTATTGAGAATCTGTCTAAGTGTTTCATTCTCATTCAACACTTAGATTCTCAATAAATACTTATCATTTATTAGTTTCTCAATCCAGGGGGAGTAATAACTCCTGTTGATAAGTGTAGCTTTAAACTCATAACATTCTGTTGTGCTATCACTGATCAAGAACTTGCTAAACACTTAAGTGTTCACTAGCAAGTTCATACAAAAGAGCAATACTGATCCAACAATTGGTATCAGAGCACTGGTTTATCTGATCACATATCAATCTAACACATTGAGAATCAGACACAGGCTCTTATTGATATTCAATAAAGGATTATTAGCTCACTTTTATCAACATCCATCACTTTAAGAGATATTTGACAAATCAATACTCTTTAAAATGGGTCCTCATAATACTGGTTCTGCCACTAAACCTGCTATGCTAGTAAGAAATGAATATAACATCTGGCAAAAGAGAATGACACATACCTTATCACAGACCAACACAGGTTGCTGGAGATCTGTGATATATGGTCCTCATAAACCAGTAAATATTAATCTAGAAACTAAAGAAGAGATTCCAAAAGAACCAAAAGACTATACAGATGATGATTTCCTAAAACTTGAGCTTGATGCAAAAGCTTTCTCTATGTTGGCAATGGCACTCCCAAATGAAATCTACTCTGGCCTATTACATTGTGATAGTGCCAAAGAGCTTTGGGACTGCCTCAAAGAACAGTTTGGAGGAACTAAAGAGGTGATTGCCAACACCAGAGAAATCTTGGCTCAACAATATGAAACTTTTGCTTACATTAATGGGGAAACTTTAACACAACAATTTGAAAGATTCTCCTCATTAATATCTGAGCTAAAGCTAAATGGTCAGACCTACACAACTGTATCTATGCTTCATAGATTTTTAAGGTCTTTACCTGAAAAATGGGAAACATACTCTATAGTCTTAAGATCTTCACCAGACTTTAGCTCCCTCACTCTTACAAAACTTCATGGGAGATTACTTACTTTTGAGAGAGAAATTGATCAAAAGAAAAAGTTACAAAGTTCTGGCAAAACTGCTGATGACTATCTACCAGGTAGTACAGCACTATTAGGACAAGACTCACCAACTTGTTCAAATAGTTTTGGATCTTTTGACCATATTGACATAACTGCTGGGATCTCATCTGAAAGATCATTCCCAGGTTATGACAATAATGATTTTGGTCAAACTGCTGATAACATGTGTTTTATCATGGATGATTTAAATAATTTCAGCAGTGATGACCTAGAAGAAATGGATATTTTGCACCAACTGGCCATGTTAAGTTTAAAAACAAATAAATTTTACAAAAGGTCAGGAAGGAAGTTTCCAGGACTTAACAGTTCAACAAAAATTGGTTTTGACAAATCTAAACTTAGATGTCACAAGTGTCAAAAGTTGGGACACTTTGCTAGAGAGTGTAGAAGCTCTGGCTTTAACCAATCTCAGTCTGGAAACAATTTTAACCCCAATTATAACAGGAATAATGGAACACAAGGGAGTGCACATTTTGTACAGGCACAAGCTCCACAACACCAATATGTGCCACAAGTACAATATGTACAGATGCCTGCTCAACAGATGCAGAGCCAACAATCAATCCTTCCCTTTCCAGCTGCTCAACAACCTCCACAGCAACAGCAACCCTCTCAACAAAGTTTATTTACTTCAGGGTATGTTGACTGGAGCAGTCTTCCTTTTGACACCACAAAGTGCAATCCTGATGCAGACAACAAAATGTTTGACATCAACTGGGGAGAGCCTGACAATGGCAGGAAGAACTTTGCCTTAATGGCATTTGAGGGATGCACCTCAAAATCTGCCTTGTCACAGGTATCAAAAGAATCTTTGACAAAACTGTGTTTCAAATTCTTGCAAAGAATCTTTTGCTCTCATAAGAGAGACAAATGTGCACTTACAAGGAAAAGCAAATGACTCTGAGAGAAAATTCACTCAGATGAAATGTGATTTAGAAAGAAAACTTTCTGCAAAAACCAAAGAAGTTTCTAAATTAACTAACACTGCTATTGAAACCCAAGCACAAATTAAAATCATGATTAATGACCTAGGAAATGTCAGACAAGAGCTTGCTGACACCAAGGTCACATGTGAAAAATGGGTTGAATCTTGTAAGGGGTACCAATTATTGCTAAACAAACAAAGTGCTTCAAATGTTAGGTTTGGCATAGGGTACAATCACACTGAAACACCAACAGATTTTTCCCCCAAAACTACTGAAGATGGGAGAAAAATTGTTTCAGGTGAAACTTCTGAAGAGGAAGAATGCACATCTTTCCATGAAAACTTTCTAAAAATACATAAAGAAAGTTCTTCAGAAGTACTGATTAATTCTGACATTAAGCCATCAATAGTTTCAACTACATCAGGAGTTGATAACCTGAAAACTACTGATGACCTAAAACCAATCAAAACAGTCAGAAACTTGTCTTTGAAAGAAAAGACAAAAGAATGTGAAATCTGTGGTCTGTTCAACCACAAAACAGAATTTTGCAGATATAGAAAAGGTATTCAGTTCAATAAGAAAAATCAACAACTGGTTGTGGGAAAACAAATCAAAAATGATTTTGTAAAAACTTTTTCTCCCAAGAAACAACAACCAGTAAACACCTTTTCTCAGAAAAAGACAAAATCTCAACAAAGATCTTTTTCTCAAAATTCTCTTTCAGTAGTTAGACCTGAATCATTAGCAGTTTCACAAACTGCTGAGATTAAAGATCTCATAAACTTGGTACAACTACTGATGACCAAAGTTGATGGTGGTCCTCAAAAGGATAACACCATTGTTCTTAATGAAAAATTCATTGCCAAAAAGACATGGATTTCTCAACTTGGTCAAGAACAAACTGTAAATGTTCTCAAGAGCAAACCCAAAGCCAAACTGGCTTGGGTTCCTAAATCTAACTGATTTGCTATATTGTGCAGAGAGTTTCCAGAGGCTTAAATAGCATTTGGTATGTAGACAGTGGAGGCTCAATGCACATGACAGGATGCAGATACCTGATAAACAATTTTATCAGTCAAATAGATGGATCTGTATCCTTTGGGAACAATGCTAAGGGATATGTGCTAGGACATGGCAATGTCTCCTCTGGCAAAATACAGTTTGACAAGGTCAATCTGGTTGAAAACCTTGAGTACAACTTGCTAAGTGTGTCACAAATGTGTGATAAAGGATATTCTTACTTTTTCACAAAGACAACATGCAAGATCATATCACCAGAAGGCCAGAAGTTGATAGAGAAGATTATTGAAGATCATACTTTGTTAATAGCCAAAAGATGTGGCAATGTCTATGCAGTGGACATTGAAAAAGACAAAGTACTGAACAACATTGCCTGTTTCTTCTCAAGGGCATCAACTTCAGAAACTGATCTCTGGCACAGGAGACTTGGCCATGTGAACTTTAAAACCATAAATAAAGTCACGAAAATGGGCTTGGTCAGAGGTCTACCCTTAAAAGTATACTAGTGTCAAGAACACTGTGTATCCTGTTTAAAGGGAAAACAGCATAAGTCCTCCTATAAGTCTATTGAAGAATAAAAAACAACTTCATGTCTTCAACTACTCCATATGGACTTATTTGGGCCTGTAAAAATCATGAGCCTTGGTAAAAAGAAGTACTGCTTAGTCATCATTGATGACTACTCAAGATTTACATGGGTATTCTTCTTATTTTCCAAGGATGAGGCTGCTCTACAAGATTTACATGACTACTCAAGTTCTTCATTCTACAAGTAGAGAAGCAATACTCTCTACCTGTCAAAACCATTAGAAGTGATAATGGGACAGAATTCAGGAACAAAACTTTGGATGAATTATGTTTGTCTAAAGGGATTATTAGACAATTCAGTGTTCCCAGAACTCCTGAACAAAATGGTGTGGTAGAAAGGAAGAACAGAACTTTAATAGAAGGAGCAAGAACAATGTTAGCTGATTCTGGCCTACCTTTATACTTTTGGGCAGAAGCAGTTAACACATCATGTTATGTTCAAAATAGAGTTCTTATTGTCAAGAGACATTCAAAGACTGCCTATGAAGTTCTTCATGGCATGAAGCCCCTTATCTCCCTTTTCAGGGCTTTTGGGTGTCAATGTTTCATCTTGAACATTAAAGAATCTATTTCAAAGTTTGCTGCCAAAGTTGACTCAGGTTAGTTTCTTGGTTATTCTTCAACTAGAAAAGCCTACAAGGTTTTTAACTCAAGAACCAGGATAGTAGAAGAAACACTGAATGTCAAGTTCAATGAGTCAAAACACACTCTCATTCCAGCACATCCTGCTGAACTTTTTGACCTTGATAACTTCCACTTTGGACCTGAAAAGACTGTCACTTCATCCAAACCTACTTATTATGGTGATCAAAGGTTTGATGATGAGGATCCAGCACCATGGACTCCTCAAACAGTCATTAAGTCAACTTCAAAACCATCGGAAGTTTCACAAACTTCTGATTCAACAAATACTGAAGGACAAACTCAAACATCTACTTCAGCACCTGCAACTACTGAAGACACTGAAACTGCTGAACCAGATATAATAGACCTCAGTAGTTTGTTTGAAGAACATGAGCCACCAACACCTGTCAGTGGTTTACAACAACTGATCGAACACAAAGACCATCCACTTGATCAAATCATGGGTGATATTGCATCAGGTGTTCTTACAAGAAACCAGCTTTCCAACTTTTGTCTATTCTCAGCATTTATTTCACAGTTGGAACCAAAGAAGTACCAGGAAGCCCTCAAAGACAACAATTGGGTACAGGCAATGCAAGATGAATTGCTTCAATTCAACAAGCAACAGGTTTGGGAAATCTGTCCCTTACCACCAAACAAGCAACCAATTGGCACAACATGGGTTTTCAGGAACAAACAAGATGAAGCTGGTATTATAATAAAGAACAATGCAAGACTGGTAGTACAAGGTTACTCTCAAGAAGAAGGAATTGACTATGATGAAACCTTTGCTCCAGTTGCAAGGCTTGAAGCCATCAGGTTATTTCTGGCCTATGCCATTTCCAACAAAATAAAAGTTTATCAAATGGATGTTAAGAGTGCATTTTTGTATGGAAAAGATAAAAGGGGAAGTGTATGTTTGTCAGCCACCTGGGTTTGAGGATCCTTCTCATCCTGAGTGGGTGTACAAACTAGACAAAGCTCTTTATGGGCTCAAACAGGCTCCAATAGCCTGGTATGATACACTTTCAACCTTTTTACTCAAAAATAACTTCACAAGAGGTGCCATTGATAAAACTCTTTTCATAAAACATGTTGGAAATCATGTCTTACTTGTTCAAATATATGTTGATGATATCATTTTTGGTTCAACAAACACAAAATTGTGTGATGAATTTAAGAAACTCATGCAATCAAAATTTGAGATGAGTACAATGGGAGAACTGCAGTACTTTCTGGGACTGCAGATTAAACAACAAACAAATGGAACTTTTATACATCAATCAAAATATGTTAAAGAATTATTAAACAAATTTTCTTTACAAGACAGTAAATCATGTTCCACTCCCATGACACCAACCACACAAGTTGAACCAGATGATCAAGGAAAACAAGTTGATCAAACCATGTATAGATGTATGATAGGTTCCCTTTTATATCTAACTGCTTCTAGACCAGATATTATGTTTTCAACATGTGTCTGTGCTAGATATCAATCAGCTCCTAGGGAATCACACCTCATTGCAGTCAAAAGAATTTTCAGATATCTGAAAGGAACTCCAACACTTGGAATTTGGTATCCTGCTTCAAGCAATACCAAGTTATCAGCTTTTTCAGATAGTGACTATGCAGGGTGTAAAATGTCAAGAAAATCAACATCTGGTGGTTGTCAATTCTTGGGAAACTGTCTAGTGTCCTGGCAATCAAAGAAACAAACATCTGTTGCAACTTCAACTGCTGAAGCTGAATACATTGCAGCTGCAAGTTGTACATCACAGATACAATGGCTCCAATATCAACTTCTTGATTATGGAATCAAAGAGACCAAGACACCATTGCTTGTAGACAGCAAATCTGCCATTAGCATCATTCAAAATCCTGTTTAGTTTTCAAAGACTAAACACATTGAAATCAGGTATCAATTCATAAGAGATTGCTATGAAAAAGGCAAGATTGAAGTGAAACATGTAGCTACAGCTAATCAAATAGCTGACATATTCACTAAACCCCTTGACACATCAACATTTCAGAAGTTAGTATCCATGCTAGGGATGCTAAATTTGTAAGTGTTTCTCTTTACTTTTCTGCACAAATTTTTATTTTTTTACTTACATCTGTTTTCAAAAATTGAAAAACTTCTGAAAAACAAACAAGAGAGAAACTACTGATGAACAAAACATCAGTATGAGGATATTTTCTGAAAAGTGATTAACTTCTGATAAAACAAACTTCAGAAGTTATGAATAAAGTATTTATAAAGTATTTCTCATCAGCTGTTCAAAACTACTGAAGAGAAAGTGGGAACTACTGATGAAAATAATTCTTCATCAGCAGTTTAGTCAAAAAGGGCAAATCAGACTTTTCCCACATCAGAAGTTTTAGAAGTTTGACCTAGGCGGTTTAAAACTTCTGATAAAGAGGTTTTGACCTAGGCGGTTTAAAAACTTCTGATAAATATCTTTATCAACACTTATCCATTCAAAAACAAAAATTCCCTCCTTCTCTCTCAAGAAAGCTCTCAAACCCTGAACCTGCAACAAAAACACTGTTTGATTCATAAACACACAAACCACATGGCTTTAGTTCTAAAACAGGGACACAATCTCAGAGCCTACTTAGAAAAACAAGAAGGCTGGTCCCAATACGATGAGATCATTGATCTCGTCGTCAAATCCCAATATTTCACCGCTCTCACAATAGACCCACCAATACATCCTGAAACTCTCAATGAGTTCTGGGCTAATGCTGAGACAGTGATGGTGGATGATGAGGTTATCTCTCTCAACTCAACAATTAAAGGGAGACAAATGGCCATCACACCGGCCACACTTGCAAACAGACTGGGGTTGAATGATGTGAATGCCCCTGAAAAGTTTGAAAACTCTGCAATCCACCTAACCATGACTGAGTGTGGTTATCAAGGTACTCTCTCACAAGCTACCATCTTTAAAAAATATTTTGAACCAAAATACAAACTTTTGTTTCATTATATAATTATGTGTTTGAGTCCTAAAACAGGGTCTTATGACCAGATGCCCTCAATCTTTCAACCAATTTTTCATTCAATAGTGAATGAAACAAATTTCAGGGCATCAAAACTTTTCTTTAATGAGTTGGTGTTACATCATAATAACACTAAAAAGAAGTTTTTGTTATATCCAAGGTTCATTATGCAATGCATAATAAAAGAACTGGGTGATGAGGTGCTTGTGGGTAAAACTGAAATTTTAAAACCCTTAACCTCACAAGCATACTCAAGGCACAACAAACAGGCTGCCTGGCCAGAAGATGACCAAGGGGAACCAGAACCAGTCCCCATGGAACCATCATCTTCCAAACCTACACCCCCAAAGGCCAAGAAACCCAAGGTACAAAAACAAAAACCCACCAAACCTAAAAGAAAAGCTGTTCAGGAGGTTGAGATGCCTGAACAAACTATTGTGCAATCTGCACTTCTTAAAGATGTGACTGAAACATCCTCTCAGTCTCATCCATCTCAAACCCCACCAAGAGCACCAATAACAATTCTTTTCAAATGAAAAAGACTTAAGAAAACCATTCCTATTGATTCCTCTTTTGAAACTGCTGAACCCATTGGCCAAACTACTGAACCAGCACCCCAACTTTCTGAACCAGATATTGAAATAGCCAAACTTCTCTCTGGGCTAAAAGAGAAAGTCCCATCTACACATGTCAGTCCCCATCAACCACATAAAACAGGGGACATAGCCTCAGAATTTGACATGGATGTGGACACTCACAGCCCTAACCAAAGAGATGAGGATGAACCAGGGTCTCTAAGCCCAAACTTAGAAACTCTTGGTACTTTTGAGGCTGCTACTACTCATTTACCACCCAGTGGTGGACCTGAGGATAGAAGTAACATAGCTAAGACCTCAACTGTGGCAACTACTGATGAAGGCTTAATGCCTGAGGTAGGAAATCCTCTGAACCAAGAAAAAGAGGTACATGAGACAACTGAGTTGGGCTCAGCTCATGATGTAACTGATACAGTCCTCATTGAGGATGTAATCAGGGATTCAGATGATTCCATTGACTTGGATGATGTTTCAAAACACCAAACTACTGAATTGACGGCTACAAGTGAAGGTCCTGCACCTGGTGTATCTAAGCTCAAGAAGCTAGTCACACCAGATCAGGTTAAAGCCCACTCAATCCATGATTCCCATAGAGTGGCATCTTCTGTACAACAAGAAGATCAACCAAAAACACACCCCTCACTACAAATGCCTACCCAATTCCCTGGGCAATCAAGCATAGACATGAACCAGCTATGCAGCCCAGATGGTCCCTTATACCACATGATGAACACCCTCATCAAGAATCACTTCCAAACATACACAGCTAACTTGGAGCTGTCCATGAAGAACCAATTTGGAGTGATACAGACAAAGATGAATGATCTGTCCAACAAGATTGACTTCAACAGCAAACAGATTGCTCATCTTACAGGTCAGTTCTCCCAAGCTTCAACATCAAAAACTGATGAAGCCAAAAAGGGGGAGAAAATCAAGGTACCTATGGATACACTTGAAGCCAGGAGAAAGGCAAGAGTGGCTATCCTAGAAAGAGATCAAAAAGATCAAGCCAGAAAAGAAAAACTGGCCCAACAATTTGGTGTCTCTATTCAAGAAGTAGAAGATGCTGAAAAGACTGATGAATCCCAAGGGCACAATGAAGAAACCTCTGATGGACAAACTACTGATGAAGAATCAGAAAGTACTGAAGACAATCCTTCAGTAGTTGACAAACCTTCAGTTGTTGTCAACCCATCAGAAGTTAACACTTCCAAAACTCAAACTGCTGAACCTTCCAGATCAACTGAACCTATTCAACCAACTCCTGTTCCTCCTAGGCCTATTACCACTATGACTGTACTAAACCCTTCTCCAATCTCTCAATCAGCAGAACTTCTTGAGAAGAGTTTAGTGGCAGCCCAAAAGAAGGCCAGAGAAGATCAGATTTGGAAAGCACTGGAAGAAAGGGATGACTTGAACTTAAGCCTGGATGAAAAGCTACAGGCTTATGAAGCTGAACTTCAAAGGCAGGCTAGCCTAGACCAGATTGCTGAGGAAGATAAAAGACATCAACTGATATCTTACATTACAAAGAACAGCAAGATCAAAGCCCACACATTGAAGAGACTCTCCATGGAAGAGCTGACAAGAAGAGCTCAACTTATTGCAGACAAACTTGCAACAAGTAAAGACACAAAAGCCAAGAGAGCTCAGATGATAGAAGAGTTAGTAGCAAATGGTTATGGTTCAAAAGCCTCTGTGTCCAAATGGAAAGAAGAAAGATTAGTGGACACTTATAGAAAATATAAGGCTGCAAGGGCTGCAAATCCAGAGAAGTTTCAAACTGCTGAAGTACCAACTTCAGTAGTTAGAACTTCTGGTGTTCAAAGAAGACCAACTACTCAGAAGAAGAAGTCAGAGGAAAATGTGAAGACTGATTTCAGAATGGTACTACTAGAAGGTAGTACAGTAGTCCATTCTGACTTTGACATAGAAGAAAAGCCTCTGATCACACAATTCAAGGATCCTTCCACCTTTGCATATCAAATCCAGAAGACCATCACAGACAAACTGCACACTAAGGTAGTAACTGAACATCATTTGCCAACATTTCAGATACCTAATGTGATGCAACAACAACAAGGAAGTGAATCCCACCTGAGAGTCACTGAAGTTGAAAACATCCAATACTCAGGAACAACCCAGGGTACCACCATGGTTCCCTACACTTTAGACTTTGACAAGTCTAAAGTACCAATCATCAGATGGTCCTTTACTGATAACAACTCAGTACTTGTGACAAAAAGAGATCAAACAAGCAGAGCCTATAGGTCGATGAATGATCTGAAGAAGCTATCAACCAAAGACCTGCTTACAATTCAACATCTAGAACCACAGAAAGGGTCTCTTACTGATGAACAGCTGAACCAGCTGAAGAATTCCATGCTTAAAGGAATATGGAAAATGGTGAAGGACAGAAGAAAACAATAAGGAATTGGTGAAACCACTTTTGCAAACCTTAGTCTAATTCACTTCTGTCAAATATCTCTAAGTATAGAACTGCTGAAGAAAGAAGATCAAACTGCTGAAGAAGAGATTCCACAAGTGCTGAAGAAGAAAAGTCATCAGAAGTTCTGAAGTTCAAACCAGACACTTCTACTGAAGAACTGCTGAAGACAAACTACTCATCAGTAGTTTGTCATTCATCAGCACTTATGTGAAGATCTTTTCCACCGCCTTTTTACATCAGTAGTTTATTAGTTTAGTATTACTTTTGCTTTATGTACAAGTTCCAATGCTGCAACTTGTTGCAACTTGTTTCTGAACTTGCTTTTTGGCAAGGTTCATGTATTTGTAAAGTCTATAAATAGAAGGGTTCATCCCTCTGTTTTAGACATTGATTTTAATATAGAAATCCTTCAACTCATATTATTGTTATTTCCATTTCATATTTATTGAGAATCTGTCTAAGTGTTTCATTCTCATTCAACACTTAGATTCTCAATAAATACTTATCATTTATTAGTTTCTCAATCCAGGGGGAGTAATAACTCTTGTTGATAAGTGTAGCTTTAAACTCATAACATTTCGTTGTGCTATCACTGATCAAGAACTTGCTAAACACTTAAGTGTTCACTAGCAAGTTCATACAAAAGAGCAATACTGATCCAACATTCTTTAAAACAATTACTACCCAAAATATAAAACACATAAACAGACCAAAATATGTGAAAACACGAGAATACTATATCATTTTTAAGGTCTGTTTACTAAAGACTAGATCAAGCAGCCAATCGTCTGTTGTAAGTAAAATCTGTTTAGCAAGATCTGTTATGGTCTACGTGAAACCCTGTGTGAAAACACGCGAATACTATATCTTGTTTAAAACAATTACTCCACAAAATATAAAAACATAAACATAAACAGACCAACTGTTATGGTCTGTTTAGTAAACACCAAATTAAAAAGTCAATCATCTATTGCAAGAAAAACTGTATTTGGTAATTTCTATCCAAAGGCAGTGCGTCAGTTAAGGAGATTTTTCTAAAACACCTGTTATTAGAAACAGTTGTTGATTCAAACAGATATTACTTCAACGGTTTCATTCAAAGAGTTGTTGCCTTAAACAGTTGTTGCTAACAATGACATCACATTTACATTTTTAACGTCTGTTTACTAAAGACCAATCATCTGTTGACTTTAACAGTAGACTATTGATATAACTAATCGGTATTATTTTACTCAAATTGGTATTTTTCATCCAATAAATATAAATCATTATATAATGATGACATAATATATAAAATAAAAAATTCAATACATTTAGACCGATAATAATATCAAATACATTTAAATAATTAGTCTGTGGTCTTCAACAGTTATTTCAATATTTTGTTCTTCTTTTTAACAAAGTTTCTGTAGAACCTACATATTTTTTGTATGTCTTCACTAAACTTTGTAAGTGCATTATTCATGTATGTCCCCAGCTAGTGATCCGGTACTTAATGTCGAAGGTTCAGATAATCAGAAAACGAACAAGATTATGAAGATGTTGAGTTTTAGTAGACACATTCGAACCCACGGGGGGTCGAATGTAGCTCAACACAGGTCGAAGGTAGATTGAAAGATAGAGAAGGTTTCATTCGAATCTATGAGGGGTCGAATGAACACATTCGACCTCATGATAGGGGAGAATGTGGAAGGCTATATAAAGGGAAAAGTTTGTTAGTTTGAGTGAGGGTTATCATTTGAGCTTTTCCCTAGTTTGTGTGTGTGTGTGATATTCTCTGTATTAGGTCTAGGATTTCATCTGTAATCATTGATATTTGATCTAATACAAGAGTAAAGTTATGGAAATTTCTCGGTAATTTGTTGTCTGTTTTCATCACGATCGATTACGTTTATTTCTGAATCATTTTGCACAATCGGAGGGGATTCTGCACCCTACGATTGGTATTCGTGAGATCACGGTTTGTGATTACGATCCTAAATGAATTCTCAATTGGTATCAGAGCGTAGGCTCGATTTCACGATTGCAAATTGATCTGAATTGATGAAAACAGATTAGAATTCAGGTTTAAAAGTTCAAAACCCTAGAAATTTTTAAGCTTTTCATAAAAACATGATTTTTGATTGAATTGGAGTTGAATTTGATGTTATTATCAAAAATTCTTTCACAAATGTTTGTCTAAATTGAAATCCGCACAAAACCAATCCAAAATCATTACATTTGGTGAAAATTTTGTCAAAAACCAATCAGATTCATGTTCTTGAGGTTGAAGATGATGAACAGACCTGAAAAGGTCGAATGTGAGCTTCGAGGGGTCGAACCTAGAGTGTTTTAGGTCGAATATGAGATTCTTAGGTCGAACGTGGTTATTTTTAGGGTCGAACCTAGAAGTTGTGAAAGTTGTGTTGTACATTCGACCATATTTGGTACATTCGACCTACGGGAGGTCGAAAGTGGAATTTTAGTGGTCGAAAGTGAGTCAGTGTTTTACAGTTTTCACATTCGAACCCTCGATTACTTTTCATTAGGTCGAACCAAGTATCTGATTTTCAAAGATTTTCTTTCTTGAGGTCGAACCAAGACTGAGGTACATTCGACCCTTGTAAAAGGTCGAATAAGACTATATTTTTCCAGGTTTGAAGCCACGAATTGTTGGACAATATTTTTCAAATTTTAAAGTGTAAAAAATTTGGCTATATTAAGAACTGATTTTAGTAAAAGGTTGAAAAATGAGCTTGATTTTAGAAAATTTTTGAAATAATTTTTGTTGAAAAATGATAAATTACTTGGCTATATCAAGAACTGATGATTAGATAAAAGCTGCAATGCAACAAAAGCTAACATGGGAACAAGTTGTTGCATCTATGATTCAACAATCTGTTACACGACCACCTGTGCAATCAACTGATAAAATGGTTAATGTGAATGAGTGTGTTAACAAAGAAAGTGTTAAAAGTAATGTTGTGTGTCTTGCTAAACAAATGGGAAATGATGATTCAAGTGAATTGTCAAAGAGTGATTTGAGTTCTGATACGAGTTCAGAATAGAGTTAATCAAGAGGAAGTGATACATCAAATGTTGATGTAAATTCTGAGAATGGTTCTGAGAATGGTAATAATTCAAACGCTGAGGTAAAATCTAATGATGAATGTGTTAATTGTTCTGATTGTGTCAAATTGAAAAATGAAGTGCTGAAACTTCTTGAGGACAAACTGAACTTAACAAATAAACTTGAAAGATTTCAAATTGAAAATAAAATTTTGGCAAATAATGAAAGACATTTTTATGAATCAAATTGAATCTTTTAAGAAAGAGATTTCAGAACTTCATAACACTATTTCAAAGAATAATTCCACATCAGAGTTGGAAATCACAACATCTTGTGTTGTTGATTCTGAATCTGAGGTGCAATCTGTGTTTGAAGAGAAAACTGAAAATGTGGTAGCAACTTCAGAACCTGAATCTGAAGAGAAACCTATATTCAAGTTTCCTGAAGGAGTTGAAGGATTCTATATGTTGGAAGGACAAGACAAATTGATTTTCAACAAAGATTTTCCAATTGATAATATCGAACAATCGTTACTTAAATGTATCTTTGTCGATAATAATGATTTGATAAATCAATTTAGAAATCAATTTGATCATTTACATTTTGAACTCAGTCGTAACCAACATGAGAATAAAATGGATCAGTCTGGAACAAAAAGAAAAATCAAAAGACAAAAGGACCAAAACCAAACAAATCAAAAGGTAATGATCAGATGAAAAAATCTTATCATAAGAATTCAAAAAGTTTTTCATCTAGAACACATGACTTTTATGATTCTCAAAGTCACTCTCGATTTGATGGTTATTGGAGAAACAACTCATCAAAGTATTCTCATGATTATGTTGAATGGAGAAGTTGTTTTGAATGTGGTGAAGTTGGTCATATTGCTGCTCATTGTCCCTACTGGTATTGGGATGAAGGGTATGCATGTGATTTTGTGGAATATAGGTCTTGTTATAACTGCGGAGAGTGTGGGCATTTAGTTGCTACTTGTCCGTATGTTAAACAGAAAAAGACCGAAGTGAAATTTGCTAAAACTTCAGGCAATGTCAAAAAGCCTGTATCCCCAAAACCAATCAAGAAACAAAAGGGGAAACGTGTTGTGTATGACAGTCGAAACAAGATTGCCTTGAACAAAAATGTAGATAGTGAAAGGGTTGCTAAGGTAAGGGGGAGTTCTAAGGCTAAGCCTAAGAATAACTCTAAACCTAGACCTTTATTAGTTAAGTCTGAGAAGGTTCCAAACAAAGTTCAGAAGCAGGTATCAAACATGAAACCTGAAATATCAAAAATCAAAACGATTTCAACAAAATCTAAAATAAACTCTGAACGTGTTTGGAAACCCAAATCACTTTCTAAATCAATAGCAATTTCTACTTCAAATCAATCCATTTAAAAACCAATTGATTTTTCAAAAGGAGAATGGATTGATGTTCCAAGGATGGGTGCCTCTCTCGTGCTAATTGTTTAACAAGTGTGCAGATTGTTCCAGACAGACCTATTAGTTATCTTTTGATAGTGGAGCATCTGTATACAAGCTATTTATTGGAGAGGTGAAGGTCAAGGAAGAGATTTGAAGAAGGAAAACATGATTTCAAAAGAAAAGAGAGTGTTTGTCGTCTATTTCCTACCTGTGAAGTCGGAAAACATTGCAATTTCATGCAATTGCTCTCAGGTTTTGGATTTCTACAACAGATGCGATAAAATGGTTTATTCTAAACCCTCTTATCTTTGTTAATGATTTTACTAATTGGAATAACAACGTGAGTCAATTAATCTTAGTGGGAAAATGGTTTTTAAAACTCAATGAGTAAACCTCATCGGATATCATTTTATTTTGTTTTTCTTCAAAAAGTTTAAAAATCCAAAAATATGCTTATTTTTAGATTTTTTAGGGGGAGAAAATTTCAGAAAAATCAAAATAAAAATTAGAAAATAAAAAAAAGAGTTTTCTTAGAGAAAAAGAGGAGATGATAGTACATTAGTGGACTGTCAGACTACTCTGAAAACAAAATGAATTGATAAACATTGAGTAGCCACTACAATTATATGTTGGTAGGCTTGAAATCAAAGTTTTAAAGTTCAGCATGGTGATATAAACTTAAAATCAATAACTGATAATCATGTAGATCAACGTCTCATTGGCATATGGTCTTAGTACCGAAATTTCGTTTGATAGATTGCCAAAATCAAAGGTTTCAGGTCATTATATTGTTAGTTATCTGGGGATAGCCTGACTGATCTTTTGTCGGATTGATTTACGGACCTAGATCAGTCAGGGTATATTAACAAAAGATCTTTAATGACAAATCCTTAAGTTACCGAATGAGGAACTTAACATGTGTGATGATAATCAAAGATTATCTAATGCATCGTATCAATACTATGATGAAAATCATATATGATATTAGTCCTCACCCTGGTTGAGTGCATAAGTCGCTTTGAAGCATTAATTTGTTGACCTGTCACCGCTGTGCCTCATACCTTGTAACTTACAGATAACTACAATATAATCACGTGTTACGATGAAGCTTTGCGCAATTCTTGATACGGGAATGTGTCACGTGTGCGGGGACCATAGATTTTTCAGTATCTAATATTACCATAATGTATCTGAAGTGCTGAACAATAAATGATGATTTTGAGTTTAAATGGACAAACATACTGATAATGGTTGTAGGATGCTCAATGTTAAAAACAGAAAATTGGTCAAATAGAGTTTTGACTGACTGTTCCAATACTGATATGATCCTCTTACCGGAAAATTCGCAAAAATACGTTCAGTTTACTTTTATGCAATTCCATTTGAAAATTCAAAAAGATTTTTGGTGTGTTTTAGCATAAACTTTGAAAAATCAAAATGTTTTGTTTCTATTTTATTTTCGATAACCGATGATGGGATACTTAATGTGAATGCTCAGATACTTAAAAGTTGAAAAAGACTGCAAATTTTCAAGTTTCTGGTACAAATGAAAATTGTTTTATAGTTCTGAGGGAGAACTATTGAGGGTCAAAAGGAATGTGAAGAGTACTTCCGAGATTTTTGTCGTGTCTAACGCTAGTTGTAGTTTATGCAGTTTTTAGTAAATTTTTCTGCAGAATCAAACACAACAAGTGCACTCCTCAAGATTCATCAACAAAGTGTGTAACTGAACAAGATCCAAACCTGAACATCAAGATCACCAGAACAACATAAACTAGTCAGAGGTTGTTAAAGAAATGAATGAAGATCAAAGAATTCCAAGATAGATTTCTGTCTTCATCTCTGGACCAACAAATGACAAAGCCAAGATTTCTTGAGTCTGTCTGAGATTTCGAAGCTTACTGCAGGGATAGACAAGAACCTCGACACAAACGTGCAAGAAAAAGAAAAGTTTTCAAGTCGTTCAAGATAATGAGATCAAGACTTGAAGAATTGATAACTTTCTGATTTGGTACATCACTAGCTAGGTCCAAGGGGGAGATTGTAAGTGCATTATTCATGTATGTCCCCAGCTAGTGATCCGGTACTTAATGTCGAAGGTTCAGATAATCAGAAAACGAACTAGATTATAAAGATGTTGAGTTTTAGTAGACACATTCGAACCTACGGGGGGTCGAATGTAGCTCAACACAGGTCGAAGGTAGATTGAAAGATAGAGAAGGTTTCATTCGAACCCACGAGGGGTCGAATGAACACATTCGACCTCATGATAGGGGCGAATGTGGAAGGCTATATAAAGGGAAAAGTTTGTTATTTTGAGTGAGGGTTATCATTTGAGCTTTTCCCTAGTTTGTGTGTGTGTGTGATATTCTCTGTATTAGGTCTAGGATTTCATCTGTAATCATTGATATTTGATCTAATACAAGAGTAAAGTTATGGAAATTGCTTGGTAATTTGTTATCTGTTTTCATCACGATCAATTACGTTTATTTCTGAATCATTTTGCACGATCGGAGGGGGATTCCGCACCCTACGGTTGGTATTCATGAGATCACGGTTCGTGATTACGATCCTAAACGAATTCTCAAACTTTTCATTTGACCTTATGTTTTCCAAACGAAATGAAGAGGCCATCCATCGTTCACTTGATACCTTGGTAGCAATGACCTGATTAATTTTCAGGTTTGTCTTCCAAATGTGATGTTCAAGCAGTCGTGTAGCACCTTCAATATATTACTTCAAGAATCTCTTACTCTTCGTCCTGTTTAAAACATTCCAAAGAAGTTTCTGAACCTCTGTCAGTTGTGACCATTTGCTGTTGCTAGAATCCATCTTAATAATATTTTTATAAGATTATTTAAGCTATGTAGATGTAGAAAGTAATGTTTAAATGGTGTGCTATAGGAAGATGGGAAAATCGTATTTTATAATAAAAACAATGCATTAACTATAATGAATCTATTAACTACAATGCATTTTTATTAATGTTGAATACATACTGTATTAATTTGGCTACTTTCCCACTGAAGTAACTCTTCAAATTCTGTTTTTTTACATTCAAATTTACTGACAAACACAAATACTATTTATCAATATTTGTACAAATATGAACATGTAGTGTTTTACGTTTTTTTATATTATAATTGTGTAACTTCTGTTTTATCTAAATGTGGACATGAAAAGTTTTTTTTTTGTTTATATAGGTGAGTAAGGATAATAAATATAACTATATTATTATATTATTTGTGTATATGAATTATTAATCTTAGTTTAATTGTAAAATATTGAATTCTCACACTTGAGTATATTTGCAATATATGAATTAAAAAAAAGATGTATTAGTACATCATTTGGTAAAAAGACTTTGTGATTAGCAATGGTTATCTAAAAACCGTTCCCTAATAACCGTTCCATCGAAATTTATTAACCACTTGGTAATTTGTATTTAAATTAATTTTGAATTTAAATTATGTTGTTAAGATTTTAAATTATTACTCTTACGTCTAATTGCAAAATACACTAAGTATACTATAGTTTAATTGATTTGTATTGTAGTTAAAACATGTTAAATAGGGTAAAATATATGAAATGTAAGCTTTTCAGTTGGTTAACTTATTTAAATAGTAGGTGGTGAAATCCGGCTTTTTGGGAGATCTAAAGCAAATATTAAGATGGACCCTTTTACAAGATTAAAAAAAGAGCATAAAAACTGAAAAGGACAATAATTTTAAAATTAGAATGATTTGCAAGATAAATATAATGAATAATACTTGCACACCATGGAGATATTAAGTTAAAGGTCTCTCATTTTGATTACAAAGAAAAAAAAACATATATTCGAAGTTTATTTTAAATTTGGGGGTCTTATTAAATTGGGGCTTAAAGCCCTAACTTCGAAATACTTCTCTTTAAATCGGCCCTGATGAAATCCGTCAAGTAGTTGGGAATTATATATTCCTAAGTCATGATAGTACTTCCAAATTTTTGTATGTTATTATGCAATTCAAACACTTAACTAAATTTTGATACATAGAGTAGGCTTTGCTATTCAAAAGGGGGTTGCGACACAGCTTGTTGCCCGTCTACCCGCGCCTCACTTGTAATTCTTGTTGGTTATTTAAATTATGTTTTAATTTGAACAACAAAAATACACAAATTTGAATTTAAAAAAAAAAGGTGTTAGATTTTAAAATTCCTTGTCTTAAGTTTTATATGTTGTAAACATGATTGTATGTAGCATAAAAAGACTGGATCTTCTACAGCAAGCATCTATTTCTAATTGGGAGGATTCAGGATAACAAGTATGGAGATAAGTGTTCTACTAAAGACCTGCGTTTGGGGATTATGGTTGCAGGTTTGGACTCGTCTGAAGTCATTGAGTTCAAATGGAATTCCTGGGCCCCTTTAAAAGTCAACTACTTTGTGTGGAGGGTGTTTATGGGTCGGTTTCCGTCGAAAGAAGGGATGCAACATAGAGGGATCTCTTTTACTTCTTCTTTGTGCGCCAGATGTGGCGCTGCAAATCACGTTTTTATGGGCTGCCTCTTTTCTAAATGCGTTTGGTGGAACGTCCTTGTTTGGCTTCGGATCCTTTGGCCGATGGACACGGTACCCCTATCCGATTTTATGCAGTTTGTTTTGGGGAATCCAGGTAGCAAAAGGTGAAAAAGGTTGGTCTATATGGTCGTGATGGCTACGGTTTAAAGGATTTGGAAGGCACGTAACGCTAAAGTGTTCGATGGCAGATTCGAGTCGGTTAAACAAACTGTGGAAGCTATCAAAGAGGAGGCTTTTACCTGTATCTCGCACAGATCAAAGGCGACTACGATTGATTGAGACAAACGGCTTAACTTTGACGTTTTAGATATTTTGTAATTGGCGCCCTTTGGGATTTTTTTTGGTGTTTCTTTTTGTATGGTTTTTCCGGCTCCTTGCTAGGTCTCTCTCTCTCTATAGTTTTTGCCGTTAAAAAAAAAAGCATAAAAAGACTGGAACTTTTTTTTGACGGCTAATTACAACAGCAGACGATTGATTTCGCACTGTCATGACAGCAGCCCAGACCAAGCTCTGCCCCTCGGAACTTACGTTGTCTGAACCGGGCCCGCGTCTTCGGAGTATCAGACTTGGTCTTATGGCGTCCTCCCGGAAACCGTGCCGCCTCCACACGAACTGAATCGCTAGAGTAACGGCCGAATTAAAACCGGGGGTGGCTCAGGATCAGGTTCGGACCAGCCACGCCAACTGCTGGTCAAGACACATCACCATCACTGCCTTTGTCCCACAAATGCGTCTCGTGGAGATCAAACCTGCACCTCTCAAAGGAAAGACCCGCCTCCTATCAGTTGAGCTACATATGAAACCGATATCCATTGAATGTGTTACAAAGCAATTTTGTTTTGAACTTAAACAGATATCCATTTAATAAAGTAGCTTGGTTAATACTTAATATCCTATTTGATGTTTACTTCTAGATAAAGCATTAAAGAGGAGTAAAAAAAATGAGAATTATAGCGAATCATACAGGTTCAAGCCACATCACCCCATGCCACCCTAACACCGCTGCCTAGGTGCCATTGCAGGGTCTCATCCTTCACTTCGCCAGCTTCTTCGTGACCGCTAACAGCTAGAATGTAGGTCCCATGCTATTTAGTTTATACCATTGAAAAGCAGTAACTTTTAAAAAAAAAATAAAAAATTATTTTACTAATTTACCGAGCTTTTTGGACATTCCTCGTCTACAACAACAACGAATCCGCGGGGACACAATTTAAACACATTTCATTCCATCTCTCATTACGCTATATTCGTTAGTTGTGTATTTTTTCCCGAGCATATATATTAACTAAATCGTAAATATTTAATCAAATTAATTATAATAATACATTGCAGCAGATTAATTTTAATAACTTTGTCAGTAAAAATATTCCATATTTGTCAATACTTTATATTCACTCATTCTTAAGATAAATAGCAAATTAGCACATTGTCTGGAAACACTTGTGGAGTTGTGGTTGAAGGTACGCATCGACATTCAAAATATATTGCTATTATGTGTGTTGTACCTTGTGTTTGTACAATTGTACCATTTTGTTATTTGTGAAATGATGCTAGTTTTTATTTATAATAAGTATAAGTATTTTATAATGCAACAACATTATACTTACCATGTATATAATCTATATGTGTAATCTATACCTATAACCTCTCGTAATGTCACTCTATATTGAAGCAATGAAGCCTACTCCCCCCTCCCCCCCCCCCCCCCCCACCCCACCCACCCACACACACCACACATTTTGCACTTCATGATGAGTTTTTTTATTTGGGTACTTGGTTTCGGATCTTGGATGTTTACCCGACCCACTCATTCAATGTCTTTACTAGTTTCCTAAAATTGCCATCATTCTCTGTGTGGTCCTCTCCTCTCCTGTTTTCTCCCATTATCCCGATTTCTCTCATTGTCACACCCCGTCTAGGCGAAAACACGGGATGTGACTCTGAAAGGTTTTCAAGCACAAGAGTCACGCAAAGCATCAACTTTCATAGATTCAAAGATATTAAAAGGACAATAGTGTTTAATATTTCAAAAGATAATATTGTTTCAAAACCATAGGTTCAAAATATCCCATGATGCTAGCGCGCAATCCCTAAGTTCCATGCTACTTGCTTAATTACCTGAAAACATGCAAGTAAAATGTGTCAACAACAAAGTTGGCGAGTTCACAGGTTTTGATGAATGGATATGTAAACCATGGTAGACTGAACCATTGCCGAGCTAAGATAATGATTAATATATGACTGACATGAGCCCATAACCAAACCTTGACGTGTTGTGCCTCGCCCATTGTACACTAAAGACAATGAATAAATGTGAAATACAAGCACTCTCTTGATAACTGCAATCCGGTTTGAGCGACTAACCAAGAGTGGGGGTGCCAACCCAATAGATCTATTCCAGTGTTCTATGGATAAATCCATAGCTAATGGTCACGACGAGATGCATGACACGAGGACTTTACGAGTACTATGAACCTTATTATCTCATGTTCACATAATAGGAAAATGTAACTGACAACTTGTACACATCCCCCCCCCCCCCATGAAAATGTAAAACAATAAAAAGGGGTTGTGAAAACTCACCTTGTGTCTGAATGCAAATGGGCGTATTGAGCCTGATGTGCTAGTGTCCGTACGAAGGTGCCCTAGAATATTAAAGACAACTTAAGTTTGGGTACCCGGTTATTCACCATGCAAGTTATTCACCTGATTTTTGTGTATTTGGACTATGTGTACAGTGTTATTGTTCATACACGTGGTGATTATTGCGTATTGTTGTTTGTACTTTTGAAAAGATGTACAGTTTTAACTTGTGGGTCTTAGAAACTCTCGTTAATTCCGTTCGTTTTTAGTAATATTGTCAACACCGGGTTCATGAGTTACCACATGTTACCATTTGATTTCTCATGTTAACATGTGTTAAGAAGTTGTATGTAATATAGGGATTTAAACCTGCTAAGACACGATTTGCCAGCCCTACCCAAAAGTGGCATCCCCAGTTTTTACTGAGGATCACCAAAAAAACTCACTATCCATAAACAAAATAGCCTACCCAAACATCTTCATTTCGTGCTATAGGCATAGACATTAACCAACTATGCAGCCCAGATGGTCCCTTATAACAAATGGTTCACCAACTCCTTTCATCTCATCTCCAAACATTCACAACTGCCATTGAGCTAAAAAAACAGAACTAAAATAGAGATGATTAACAATGTCATAGACCATAAACCGGGAGAGTTGTCAAGAAAGGTTGAAGATGATAGAAGGCAACTTGAACATCTTTCTGGTGTTGCCCCTCTTGTCCCATGGTTTCGAGAGATAGATGAAGCCAAAAGGAGGGAGAAAGAGAAGGAATCTGAGAAGATCAACCTTGAACAAAACAAGAAAGCTCGTGAAGCTCAAAAACTCACGGAGGCAAACAAGAGATCACAACAGACCAACACAGGTTGAGGCTTTAAAAGAAAGACATTTATATTAAGAAGCCCAAGAAAAACTCCTTAGAGAAAAGGTTGAAAAAGCTTCCCAAGACCCAGACACAACTGTTGATGCACAACTAAAAAGTCCTAAAGACAATCCTTCAGTAATTGCAACTCACACTTCAAAACAAACATCTACTGAAACCACAACTCCAACTGTACCCATTCTAACTGCCCCATCTATACCTTCAGTAGTTTTAAACCCTGAACCACTTGCCTTTAGTTCAGAAGAACTTGAAAAGAAACTAAGGGAGGTGAAGAAAAAGGCAAAAGAGGATGAGCTGTGGAACAAGATAGATGCAAGGGAAGATTTAAGCTATGAGGCCAAGCTAAAAACATGGGAAGAAGAGCTGAATGAGCTAGAGATAGTTGAAGAAGAACAAATTCATAATGCTGAAGAAGACAAGAGATAACAGCTGATGAACTATATCAGCAAAAATAGTAAAGCTAAGAAACACTCTCTCAGGGGACTCTCAACTTCAGAACTTGAACATAGGGTTGGGCTTATCTCTGATAGGCTATCTACTGAAAAGGAAAAGAAGTTGAAGAGAACCCAAATCATTGATGAACTGGTAGCAATTGATTATGGCACAAAGGCTCAATTGTCAAAGTGGAAAGAAGTTAATCTTCTTGACAATTACAAGAAATTCAAGGCCTTGCAAAAATCAAATCCAGAAAAGTTTAACCATCAGAAGTTTCCCAAACTTCTAATCCTGCAAGGAAACCACCAACAAAACCAGCTGCCAAGAAACAAAAGAAGTCAGAGAAACAAATAAAAACAGATTTCAAGATGATTCTACTAGATGGCAATCAGATAATAGATCAAGACATATCTTGGTAAGAAAAACCTCTGATCACTCAACATAGAGATCCTTCAACATATACCTATCAACTGACCCAAACTATCAATGACCAAAAACAAACCAAGGTGATCACTGAACATCACGTTCCTATTCAGAGTGATACACTTGGTGCTGTACAAGTTGAACATAGAAGGAGATCTAACCTGATTATTGCTAAAATTGAAGAACCACAAACATCAAGTCTAAACCAAGAACATGGCATAGTACCCTACAAGTTAGACTTTGATAAGTCTAAATCAAAGATATTGAAATAGGCCTTCACTAACAAATCAAATGCTATTGTTTTGGAAAGAGAAGACTGTTCTTTCAAGATCATAAAACACAAACATGAGCTAAACAACCTTTCAACAGAAGAACTTTTAACAGTTCAGTACCTTGAACCAGAACAGGGATCACTTCTTAATGGTCAACAAGTGAACCAGCTCAAGATCTCCATGGTTAGAGAAATTTGGAGAATTCTTGATTGCAGAAGAAAAGAAAATAAATAAAGATTAGATAAGGTTTTGGCTTCATCAATCCAGGGGGAGATTGTTAGGTGAAAGAGGATTGATAAGCCAGTTCAAACCTTAGTCTAATTATTCTCTGTATATTTTGCTAAGTACAGAATCTACTGAAGATGAAGAGGACAAAGTACTGAAGAAGTTGATGCAAGTACTGAAGAACTAAATGCTGAAGGTGAAAGAACACCTGAAGAACAACTTTGTCATTTGAAGTTGTTTGTTCTTCAGCAAATACAGTAGAAGCTTCCCACCGCCTTTATACTTCAGTAGTTTAGTTTTATATTAGTTTTTACTACTTTATGTACAAGTTTCAATACTATAGCCTGTTGTAGCATTATTATATTAGTTTCAAAACTTCCAATGTACGTATTGTTCAGTCTATACATAGATGGGTTCACACCATCTATTTTAGAAATCTTTTGCAGTAAATCCATTTCCAATACATGAGAATCATTTGAAGCATTAACAACTGTTTTATTCATTAACTGTTTGATTCTCATATTAACTGATTTAGTTATATAATTGAGGGGGAGCATTTACTCCTGTTAAAAGTGAAACTTTAACTTAGACCACTTAATATTATTTCGTTGTGCATTTACTTTGATATATCTATTGCAAGTGTTTATCAAAGAATCTGTGATAAGTCAGCAACTGATCCAACACTCAAGTTTTCGATTAGAAAAAGAAGTGAGAGATGTTGAATTGTTTCGACATACCACAAAGATGATCCGAAAGGAATATCGAAGCTAGGTCGAGTCCTTGGCCGCTTGTTTCCCTAAGATGGCTTCTAAATGCTTGAACTAGAGGATAGGGGTTTGTGGTGGTGAGGAACGATTGAAAACAGGCCGATGAGGGCTGATTTGGTTCGGCCGAGAGGAAGAGGAAGGGAATAGAGTATGTTGTGTGTTTAAGCAAGGTTTTGAAGGCTTGTGGTTGTGAATGTCCCTTACCCATCTGTCACACCCTCAAAATCCACTTGCGGAGTTTTACCGCGAGGCGCATGACAAACCAGGATCCAAACCAACGATCACAATAAACAAGTCTAAATGAATTAAAATGCAATTTCAAAACACAGTTTAAAATCCCGTTTACAGCGGAAGCTTATTCAAAACATTATCCAAAATAATAAACCAATGTTAAATGTTGTAAGACCATGCAACCCTAACATAGACGCCGTGCAGACGCGTGCGTCCTAGTCCAGTCGTGCTACCTTAGCGACCTGAGAAAACATGTAAAAGTTTACGTCAGCACAAAAATGCTGGTGAGTTTACAGGTTTTGTATCCAAGTACCAAGTCCACCTGTCCATACTATAACAAATAGAAAACCAGTATACGCTAGCTAGGCGTACGTTTTGTTACTACCACGATTGGAAAACCATTACTAACGCGAATACCAAAAGTATGCCCGATGTATGTTCCTGTTGTTCCTGTTGTTCCTGTTTGAGACAATATGCACCCGCCGACCCTCCAAGTCGACGAGCGGGGTTGGTCACTCCCAATAGCG
The DNA here is from genome assembly GCA_028751855.1 of Ambrosia trifida. Classification (NCBI taxonomy): domain Eukaryota; kingdom Viridiplantae; phylum Streptophyta; class Magnoliopsida; order Asterales; family Asteraceae; genus Ambrosia; species Ambrosia trifida. The sequence goes on from CM054131.1 coordinate 100,107,871, forward strand.
CTATTCACATTTCCCCGTTGTGCAAACCCGCACATTCATGGTTCCCCCCGGGACTTCCAAAGATCGTGTAGTACACAATAGAAACCCATAGTATGACAGTAGTTACCAAATAATCGTTTTAACACATGTTTTCTCCCCCGAAAGTATGAAACCAGTTTAAAAGAGGGGCCGTAAACTCACCTTAAGTTCCGTTACTCCTTAACCCGAGTAAACTCAGCTGCTATGCTAGTCCCGTAAAGCGGCGACCTAACATACGACAGTTACAAGTACTTAGACTAATAACCCGCAGGTTAATTAGTCCCTAGATGTCCAGACCATAACCAAGTTCGTTTGAAAACACCGTGACTGTTTAACCGACCCAAAGTACAAGACTCGACATCCCATTGGTGACCCGAGACTCCCCGTGTTATGTTTACGCACCAAAACATACAATAACGCAAGTACACTTAACCTACGTTAACGCACAACAAGTTATAGCACATAGTTCACGTATCACCGAATTACATCAAAACATATGTTACCAAGTTACCATATATGTTACGAGGTTCCTAGCATGTTACTATATGTCCAATCGGGTCTCGGAATGTTATTTTACACTTACAATAGTAGTACACGCGATTAGGAAACGTAAACTAGCAATTAGGACTGATTGCGTATAAGTTCATGTGATTAGGGCTAATTGCATATAAGTTCACGTGATCAGGGCTGATTGCATGTAAGTTCACGTGATCAGGGCTGATTGCATGTAAGTTCACGTGATCAGGGCTGATTGCATGTAAGTTCACGTGATCAGGGCTGATTGCATGTAAGTTCACGTGATCATGGCTGATTGCATGTAAGTTCACGTGATTTGGGGCTGATCGCATGACTGTTCATGCGATTTGGCCCTGATTGCATGTAAAAGTGGCGATTAGGAATCCTAATCGCCTGTAACCTTGCTGTTCCAGTTTTTCGCGCGTTTAACGCTCCAAATCAGATCCAGAACGTGTGTAACTACCCAATATCATCCCAAACACTATCCTAAACATGTTTCAACCAAAATCCCTCGTTTAACCTCGTATAATCAGTCCTGCATGCAACCAAGTAATCCAAACATATACACATAGCATGCAATCATCATACTAACATGCATAACAATAACCCTAATAATCAATTAATCAGATTTCTATCATCATACTATCAATACCAATTCTGATCTAACCAAATAACATATCAATCAAGCATCATGAATCATAAAAATCCTAGCTTTCTAATCATACACACCCACAACGCATGTATATTGGTTATAATCCGATTAATAATCCGTATTAATGATTTTCAGAAAGCTTTTTCGTTTATGAACAGGTCTGGACCATTAGGGATTGATTAAAAACGTTTACAAGGTGTTATGGATGAGAATCAAACCTTAGGATTATGAAAGAATGATGGTTAGACCTTGAAACCTTGTGTTTTTGATCAAAATCGCCTTCCAGAGGTTGTTTATGTGTTTGGGGCGGTTATGGGACGACTAGGGTTGATATTAGAAAGTTTAGGAGGTTAAGCATTGTATTTATAGGCGTTTCTAGTCGTCCAGCACGTAACATGCGATTATGCAGCTTTACACGCGATCAGGAAGCCTAATCGCGTGACTATTCATGCGATCGGGGCCTAATCGCATGAACAGTCATGCGATCAGTACCCTGATCGCCCCATATGGTTCCCAGTCGCCCCACATATAGGCGATTGGCTATCCTGATCGCCTATATGTGCCTTTTTCGTGTGTTTTGCGCGTTAAACCCCGTTTTAACATATGTTAACACATATTAATGTACCGACAAGTCACATAATGATTGTAAACACATAACACAAGTAAATACACATATTTACACTCGTTCACCAATTCCCGGGACTCGAGACTCGTATGTTCCGTATGCCCTGACGATCCTACAAATCGTCACCGTTTGTACACTTGGTTAAGGACTGGCATCTAACGAACCTCTAGACCAACATCCAATGATCTTCTAGACTAACCAATAGTTCCCGAACCATAACCCGACTTAACTAACCCAGTTAAGTACAATATACGCGTGACTCGCTAAGGTAGACTTTCATCTAGACAACGTTGTTAACCAGATTTTGCCGGGTCCGTTTTATAACCGTGAGTGATGAGAGAGTGTAGGAAAGAGTAAGTTGGTTTAGGTTAGTCAAAGTTCATGGATTGTGGTGGTACTAAAGTTGGTTTCCTATTGAGTATAAAAGGTTGACATTAAGGTAGCTACATGTGCATGCTTTTCTTGGAGATGGTGAGGCCAATTCTAGGGAAGAGTAATGGAATGTTTGGAAGGTCAACACATCTCAAGTTGGTTGTGGTAGGATGTACAACGCTCTAAATTGGTGTATGGCATGGAGATGGGGTATTTTGGAATGTTGTGATTATGTGTATGACAACCTTGATTCAAAAGACCATTCATAGATATATGTATGCCGTGTGTGTATATGAGTTTAGATGTGTTGTTGTGGTTGCTAGACTCGGGATGACATAGTTACTGTAAAAATGTCTAATGAACAAAGGAATATGGCATAGCTATGAGGGTGTGTACGTATCTTTACCTGGAAATTCGACGGGTGTCACATTCTCCCCTTATTTTTGGAATTTCGTCCACGAAATTGAGTTGAGTCATTGGATTTAAATGCTTCCGGGAAAAGAGCAGGATACTTGCGTTTCATCTGGTTTTCACGCTCCCAAGTGAATTCGGGTCCGCGCTTATAATTCCATCTGACCTTAACAAGTTTGATTCGGCTCCGTCTCAAATTTTATACTTTCCAGTCCGTCACCTCGATTGACTACTCAATGTAGTGGAGTTGTTCATTGATATGAATCTCCCCGGGAGGAATGATTAATGACTCGTCGAATAGGCACTTCTTGAGGTTAGACATGTGAAAAGTGTCATGAACACCGTTGAGCTCTTCAGGCAACTTGAGCTTGTAGGCCACGGGACAAATCCTGTCAAGGATTTCGAATGGGCCTATGTATCGTGGGTTGAGCTTGCCATGTATTCCAAAGCGTGGCACACCTTACCAATGTGAGACCTTCAAGAGTACTTTGGCGCCAACTTGGAACTCGAGTGGCTTGAGTCTCTAGAAGATCTTGTCAGTCATTTCCTTAATCAGGTCGGGTCCGGTTAGGTGTTTGTCTCCAACTTCTGCCAAACATAAAGGAGATCTGCATTTGTTCCCGTACAAGGCCCTCAAAGTGGGCAACCTTGATACTAGTGTGGTGGCTGTTGTTTTAGGAGAACTCAACCAACGATAGATGTGTGTCCAAATTTCCACCGAAATCGATTACACAAGCTCGGAGCATGTCTTCAAGGGTCTGAATCGTCCGTTCGCTCTGGCCATCCGTTTGCAGGTGATAGGTCGTCCTCATGTCCAAATGAGTACCTAAAGCTTCTTGAAGTGATTACCAAAACCTTGAAGTAAAATGACTGTCGCGGTCAGAAATGATTGAGAGAGGCACCCCACGCCTAGTCACAATCTCCTTAATGTACATTTTTGCCAATTTCTCCATTTTATCCGTTTCCTTAATTGGCAAGAAGTGTGCAGACTTAGTCAGTCGGTCAATGATTACCCAAATCGTATCATGACCATTGGAAGTCTTAGGCAGCTTGGTGATGAAGTCCATGGAGATCTGTTCCCATTTCCAAACGGGAACCTCGGGTTGTTGAAGCATACCCTGCGGCTTCTGATACTTGGCTTTGACCTTCAAACACGTGAGACATCGGCTGACATACGTAGCAATCTCACCTTAAGGTTGGGCCACCAGTAAATTCCTTCACGTCCTGTACATATTGTCGGCTCCAGGGTGAACAGAGTACTTGGACTTGTGTGCCTCCTCAAGAACCAATTCTCGTAATCATCCAAAATGTTGTACCCAAATCCGATTTTCGAAATACAACATTTTGTCAGACGTTGGATCCAAAAGCGCGACCATTTTGAACAAGGATTCACCCTTTAAATTCTCACTCTCGAGAGCTTCTTGTTGAGCTTCGCGAATGCAAGTTTTGAGATTGGCGTAAATTGTTAAACCTAGCGCGCGAACACGCATGGTTTTGACACATTCTTTCCGTCTTAAGGCGTGCGCCACAACGTTTTCCTTACCCGGATGGTATTTGATCTCACAATCGTAATTGTTTAGCAGCTCCATCCATCTGCGCTGCCTCATGTTCAGATCCTTCTGGTTGAAAATGTGTAGCAGGCTCTTGTGATCCGTAAAGATGGTGCTCCTAGTTCCATACAAGTAATGCCTCCAGATCTTGAGGGCAAAGATTACCGCACCTAGTTCCAATACATGCATCATGTAATTCTTCTCGTGAACCTTGAGTTGACGAAAAGCGTAGGCGATAACCTTATTCCACTGCCTGAGCACACATCCAAGACCTTGGTGTGAAGCGTCGCAGTAAACCACAAAATCATTTGTACCCCCTGGAAGTGAGAGAATCGGTGCACTACACAGCTTGTGCTTCAGAACTTGAAACCCCTCCTCTTGTTTGATTCCCCAATCAAACTTCTTATCCTTCTGAGTTAAAACTGTAAGAGGTTGAGCGAGCTTTGAGAAATTCTCAATGAACCGATGGTAGTAACCAGCAAAACCCAGAAATTGTCGCACTCCAGTTGAGGTTGTAGGCGCTTCCCAATTGTTAATCGCCTCAATCTTGGTTGGGTCGACCTGTATGCCCTTCTCGTTCACCACATGACCAAGGAAGTGAATCTGCATTTCGAGAACTTGGCAAACAACTTCTCACTCTTTAGCAAGTCTAGTATCAACTTGAGATGATCTTTGTGCTCGCCCTTTGTTCACGAGTATATCAAGATGTCATCGATAAAAACGATTACAAATCTGTCTAAATTGGGCTTGCAGAAGCGATTCATCAAATCCATGAACACAACTGGTGCATTGGTCAAACCAAAAGGCATAACAAGAAACTCATAATGTCCATAACGAGTTCTGAATGCAGTCTTGGGTATATCCTCCTCTTGAACATGCAACTGATGGTACCCTGATCTCATATCGATATTTGAGTAGTAACTGGAACCTTGCATTTGATCAAACATATCGTCAATTATTGTCAGATGATACATGTTCTTGATGGTCAGCTTGTTCAGTTCCCGATAGTCGATACACATCCGAAAACTACCGTCCTTCTTCTTCACAAATAGAAATGTGCTCCCCACGGGTAAAAGCTCGGTCGAATGAAACCCTTGTCTAACAACCCATGCAGCTGGTTAGACAATTCCTGCATCTCTGACTAGGGATGAGCATACGGTCCTGAAAACCAATCCCGAACCGAAAAATACCGATCTCGTACCGAACCGATACCGAACCGAGGGTGTTCGGTATCGGTATCGGTACCCACATTTAGAGGTTTTCGGTTTCGGTATTATCGGTATCGGTACGGGATCGGTATGGTATCGGTATTTTAAGGTAAAATACTGATACCACACCGGTACCGTACCGATACCGAACCGATACCGATACCGTACCGGTATAATCGGTATCGGTATTGGTTTTTTGGACTTTTCGGTATCGGTATTGTCGGGATCGGTATCGGTTCGGTCCTGATACCGTCCCGAGCTCATCCCTATCTCTGACTGTGCTAAATGATACGGAATACGAGCTATCGGAGTAGCTCCATGGACCAAGTCAATGCGAAACTCGACTTCTCTTGGCGGCGGCAGCCCTAGCAAGTCTTTTGGAAAGACTTCTGGATAGTCTCGCACCACTGGAATGTCCTCGAGTTTTCGATCTTTAGCTTTCTTCTCGAAAATGTGCGCCAAAAACGCAACACAACCTCTCCTCAAACGCTTCTGCGCTTTCCTACAAGAAATGATTCGAAGTGTAGATCCACCATGATCTCCTCTGATCGAAAGGGTTTCACCATTGGACAAGGGTATTCAAACCAACTTCTCATGACAAACAATATCAGCGCGGTTCCTAGACAACCAATCCATACCAACAACGACATCAAAGCTACCTAGATGAATCGGAAGTAGATCGATGCGAAACACGTGATTGCTAAGATTCAAAGCACAATATCTAACAACTTCTTCAGACGAAATCGACTTACCATTAGCCAACTCTATGGTATAGGGTGTGTGCAACCTACTGGTTTCTAATTTAAGGGATCATTTGAAATCGGTCAACACAAAACTTTAATCAGCACCAGTATCGAAAAGCACAGAAGCATTATGGTTGTTAACAAGAAACGTACCGGTGACCACATTCGGGTCTTCACGAGCCTCATCAGCACCCATGACAAAAGCTCTCCCAAGAGCTTGACCCATAAGTTTTGGACAATCCTTCTTGTAATGGTCAGCTGCACCACATTCAAGATATCCTTGTTTCCCAACGGGGTTGTCCACGACCTTTGCACTGCACTGAGCAGTGGGATGACCCATCCTCTTCCACTTTTCGCACTTGATGCTATCGCAGGACCCCATATGATGATACTTGCATTTTTCACAGAAGGGATGGGGTCAATTGTACGTCTTGAATGCCTCAACTGCGTAGCAACAAATGCTTTCACTGTTTTTGGCTTCTTGGTGGCTGATTCCCTGAACTCTTACCCTTCTTAAAACTTGACCACTTCCCCTTATCACCAGAACTTCCACCTTTATCTGGCTACTTCCATGACAATGCACCCATACACACTGCATCATTGGCAAGACAGTGTGCTAGAGTGACAACACTATGAATTGATGTTGGTTCAGCGGTAGTAACCATGCCTTGGATATTGGGTGAGAGTCCCTAGATGTACCTCTCAACTCGTTTGTACTCAGGAGTAACCATGTATAGGACCAATCGGGAAAGCTCATGGAAACGGTGGTATAAGTTATAACTTCAGCACCACTCATGGACAGATTCCAAAATTTGGTATCCAATTTCTGTAGCTCACTGCGGGGACAATACTTTTCCATCAGCAACACCTTCAGTTCTGCCCAGGAGAGATTGTAGGCAGCATCTCTCCCCAAGGTCTGCACTTGTAAGTTCCACCATGTTAAAGCCTCATCTTGAAAGTTACATGTGACATACTTGACTTTCTGGTCTTCTACACAACCACTGATATCAAGTACAGACTCTATCTTCTCAATATAGCGAACAATCCCTACTGCTCATTCTGATCCACGAAAGTTCCATGGCTTGCATGCCATGAAAGTTTTGTAGGAACACCCACGCATGGTGTTTTCTACTTCTGCGACATCATTAAGAAAATTATTAGCTAAAATGATTGGTACAAGGCCATAACTAAGGGAGAAAAGACGAAAGCTTTACCAAACTCGAGTTGTTGGTTCCTACGTCGGCCTGCTGCACCTGAATCCCCGCTGGAATCGGTGCGGTTCGCTTCATGTTGTGCAATGGCATGCGTAATGACCCAGACTAAGTCCGCTGAGTTGGTTGGAAAAGCTTCATCTGTGGAGGTTGATCGAGTAGTCTTTTTTGGGTGGCATGTTCTTCTAATACATAGATTAGAAGAATAAGACACATATCACTGTATAATATTGTTAACATGTGCATAAACAAAACAATCATAATAACCATAAAAGCAAACCGGCATAACCACAATAGCATGACATAAACATAACAAACATAGGAAATCATAACATCGTAGCTTTTTCATAGATTCCGACACACTCGCTACATAGTTTTGTATGGATACAAAATAAGATATGCATCCCGCCTTACAAGTTTACAAAACACTACAAATAAAGTACAACAATGATAATCCTACTAGGGTGGGTGTGGAAATGCAGCAGCCAGAACAGTAATAGTTACTATCATCCTCTGGTCTAGGTCCTTTAGCCTCAGCTCCAAAGCTGCAACTCGACTCTCCGCCTCTGCATGCTCCTGATATGTCTCGTGCATGCGCGCACTTAAGTCTGCCATGGTGCACAACACAGGGTCCCTGGCCCTGACCCCCAGATAGAGGCCATCCTCCATCTCCTGAGGTCTCTCGCGAAGTGCTCGTATCTAAGTGTGATGGCGTCCAACCATATCTCTTACGGAATAAAGAGTGTGACGCGCCTCGATCGGCTCAAATCCAGTGGGCAAAGGAACGCCTAAAGGTGGCTAAGATGGTCCACCAACCTCAAACGTAGAAGGAACCTCATCGTCTGAATCCTCGTCGCTGAATGCAAGAAACCTATCGACAGTAGGCAGGAAGGTCCTCTTACGGGCTTGGGACCTTTTCAGCAGCTTCTTCTTAGGTGGTTCAGGAGCCTCTGCTGCTGGCACCTATTCTAGAGCAATTGGTATAGGTGGAGGGTGGGCTCGTATCCTCGGGGTGTACATCATGCGTACACCACTGGGAATCGGGCGGAATGAGAAGTAAGTAGGAACACGGGGCTCGACTGGCGGTGCCTCCACTCGTGGGGCCTCTGGAAGTACTGGGCCAGCTACCACATGTGCCTCCCCAGCTGGCACATCATCGTCGTCATTTGAGACTGGATGGTCCCTCTACACGACATCCTTCTGTACGTCCTCTTCGGGATCTGATACGAGGTAGCCGGGCTAGTCATCCTGCTGATCGTCTGGACTATCGGGTACAACGTGGATCTCCTCCTCGGTGTGAAAGATGATTACAAGGCCAATGGCTGGTGCCATGATCCTGTAAATCAATAGCACACGTGTGTGTAAATAATCATGTAACTTAATTACTATGCTTACTCATGTATATGATGTGTTTGGCATGGAACTTTTGTAGCGCATCGGGATGATGGTGTTCTCCATCTCATGAAAACGTTTCGAAAACTATTTTGTTTAAGTTATAGTTTGACTCAAAAATAATCTTAGTTTGCTATAACCTCATGCTCTGATACCAATCTATCACACTCCGCCAAGGCGGAAACATGGGATGCAGCTCCGAAAAATTTTTAAGCACAAAAGTCACACAAAGCATCAAATTTCATAGATTCAAAGATATTTAAAGGACAATAGTTTTTAAAATTTCAAAAGATAATATTGTCTCAAAACCCTAGTTTCAAATGATATTATTCAAAATCATTCAAACTAAATGACTGGTTCAAAATATCCCATGATGCCAACGCGCAACCCCTAAGTTCCATGCTACTTCTTAATTACCTGAAAAACATGCAAGTAAAATGTATCAACAATAAAGTTCATGAGTTCACAGGTTTTGATGAATGGATATGTAACCCTTAGTAGACTGAACCATTGCCTAGCTAAAACAATGATTAATATTTGACTGACATGAGCCCGTAACCAAACTTTGATGTGTTGTGCCTCACCCATTGTACACTAAAGACAATGAATAAATGTGAAATACAAGAACTCTCTTGATAACTTCAATCCGGTCAGAGCGACTAACCAAGAGTGGGGATTTGAACCCAATAGATCTATTCCGGAGTTCCATGGCTAAATCCATAGCTAATGGTTACAGTGAGATGCATGACACAAGGACTTTATGAGTACTTTGAACCTTATTGTCTCATGTTCACATAATACTCAAAATGTAAATGAAAACTTGTACGCATGTGTTTCCCCTAGAAAAATGTAAAACAATAAAAAGGGGTCGTGAAAACTCACCTTGTGTCTGAATGCAAATGGGGTATTGAGCATGATGTGCTAGTGTCCGTATGAAGGTGCCCTAGAACATTAAGGACAACTTAAGTCTAGGTAATTCACCATGCAAATTGTTCATCCGATTTATGTGTATTTGGACTATGTGTACAATGTTATTGTTCATACACGTGATGATATTACGTTATTGTTTGTAATTTTGAAAAGATATACAGTTTTGACTTGTGGGTCTTAGAAACTCTCGTTAATTTCGTTCGTTTATAGCCGTAAAAATAACCAATCTTGTCAAAACCGGGTTCATGAGTTACCAAATGTTACCATTTGACGTCTCATGTTAACAAATGTTAAGAAGTTGTATGTAAGCTAGGAATTCAACATATGTTTTAGAACTCTATGTGTTAAAATGTTGTTAACACATGTTTGGCCGATTTTTAACATATGTTTTATAAAAACCAAAGATTTTTATATGTTTATGTTGAATTTAAAAATGACTTTTAAGCATCTAGATCGACTCCATACTCACACGCACACACTTGTATACACTTGCATGCCCGTATTTAGGTATGTCTGTGTATACACGCGTATGCTCACATGTAGTACTACCATATATTCATGTATATGTGTGTGTATATATGGTTTATAAATCCGAGTTTTCTTCAGAGTTTTATACATTTCATTTTAATGTTTTGTGTTTATTGGTTGTGTAGTCGGGTGAAATCATGTTTTCGACATACCACAAAGATGAACCGAAAAGAATATCAAAGCTAGGTCGAGTCCTTGGCCTCTTGTTTCCCCAAGATGGCTTCTAAATGCTTGAACTAGATCGGATAAGGGGTTCGTGGTGGTAAGGAGCGATTGAAAACAAGTCGGTGAGGGTTATTTTGGTTCGGCCGAGAGGAAGAGGAAGGGTATGGAGTGTGTGGTGTGTGTTAGCAAGGTTTTGAAGGCTTGTGGTTGTGATGTCCCTTGGTCATCGACCCTTTTATAACCGAGAGTGAGGAGAGAGTGTAGGGTAGAGTAAGTTGGTTTAGGTAGTCAAAGTTCATGGATTGTGGTGGTGCAAAAGTTTGTTTCCTATTGGGTATAAAAGGTTGACATTAAGGTGGCTACATGTGCATACTTGTCTTGGAGATGGTGAGGCCGATTCTAGGGAAGAGTAATGGAATGTTTGGAAGGTCAACACCTCTCAAGTTGGTTGTAGTATGATGTACAAGGCTCTAAATTGGTGTATGGCATGGAGAAGGGGTATTTTGGAATGTTGTGATTGTGAGTATGACAACCTTGATTCAAAATACCATTCATAGATATATGTATGCTGTGTGTGTGTATATGAATTTAGATGTGTTGTTATGATATGTGTGAGTGTATATGGATATATTGTATGTATATATATCGTGTGATATGTGTGTGTGTATACATCAGCCAAGCTCATCACACACACACACACACACACGTATATATAGATCACATATGTGTATATGCAACATATTAGTTTAAATATCAAGCACACACAAACATATATGCATCGTATGTATATCTGTGTATGTACATTGGTTCCATTTTGATGACACGCACACACATACACTTCGCATACCTGTATGTATATAATATTGTAGGTTTTGTTTTGCTTATAAATACACACATATATATATATATGCATATATGCCGCTTTGTATATATGTAGATACATGTAATATGTATTTTGAAATCGAATAAGTTTTTACATATATGGTAAACGATTTGTACTTTGATAACACATGTTTAACATAAAATGTCATGTGTAAGTTTAGGGTTAAACATATGTTGAATTTGTACGTTAACTCATATTACATATGTTTTGTGATTTGAATTGATAAATGGCAAAATTCTATGATTTTATGTGTTGAATATCCACAAAATGTCTTATGAATGTCAGGGTTTTGCATGGAATTGAATAGTTTCCCAATTAGGCATTGTCACGTGTAATTGGCATGATTGTTCATTGACAATTGTTTCGGATTAATCGGGTGTTGCATGCATAAATGGAAAAACGCAATAAGTTCCTGAATTTGTTTGGGCTTTGCTAGACTCGGGACGACACATTTATTGTAGAAATGTCTAATGCACAAATGAAAATGACATAGTTGTGAGGGTGTGTACGGATCCTTGAAAAATTCAAGGCTACTATCGGTTGAATTTAAAACCGGGTGCACGTCTAGCGGATGAATGCAAATTTAATCTTCTTCAACATCACTCTTTTTTTAATGAATAGAGGAAAATTAGAGTGAAATATGATGTAATTTTTAGAGGTATATGAAGGTTGAAGTGGGGGTATGTTTATATATATATATATATATATATATATATATATATATATATATATATATATATATATGGTCTTTTAGGAAAGAATTTTTTATTTTAAACTTTGATTGCTAACGGTAATATTATCGTTGGCACAAGTTACAAAACTAAATATCAAGTTTCACTGCCCGTTGGATACTACGAGGAAAACGGTCAGTGAGACCCCTACCAGTACGTAGGGCGACGATGTTACCGTTTAGGTAGTGGGGTATTAATAGACAACACAGGTGGCGCCCTGTCCCCCTAGAGACTTGTTATTAAACGGCGCGTTGGACTAATAAAATATTAAATAGTTAACTAACAAGTGAAAGTAATAAAAGAATAGTGGATATTCGGTAACCTCTTAGTAATTTCATTTAACTGTCACACTCACACCTGAACTAGTCAGTATTGAGTATTCTTTGTTCACTGATAGAATACATCTGAAATAAATTTTAAATAACAACTGACGTAGCATATTTATAAACATTTGAAATGTCAAGCGTTAAAAATAGAGGTGTAAATGATGCGCAACGGCTCGAGAGCTACTCGGGATCGGATCGGTAAAAAGCTCGAACGAACCGAGCCTTAACGAGCCGAGCTTGAAAAATGACTCGTTTAGTTATCGAGCCCAAGCTCGAGCTTTTCATACAAAGACCGTTTAGGTTCGCGAGCCTAAACGAGCCCAAACAAATTTTATTTTATTATTATTAATTTATTTATAGTATGCCTACTATTTAACATCGGCAAGTCGAGCTTTAGCTGAGTTTTGGACCGTTTAAGCTATCGAAGCAAGCTTGAACCGAGTTTTTAGTTCTTTTAAAATTGTTCTAAAATTATTTCGAGGCGAGCCGAGTTAAGCTCGAGGTCAAAGTATTAGACTTGGATCGGCTCGTTTACACCTAGTTAAAAACACTCTGAGGTTGTTTGGTTGATTAAGTGCTGAATCATTAAAATGGTCTGAATGATTAAGAGGCTCTGAATGGTTAAGAGCTGAATCATTCAGCATCCCTTATTAGCTTAATGGTTTAGCATTTAATCATTCAATTCAGATGCTAAAACAAACAGTCTGAACGTTGAATGATTCAAACCTGAATGGTTAAGAGATAGATTAAAAGGCTACCAAACAAACCCTCTATTTGCAAATCTGTACACCAGTAAAAATACCGGTAATGAAATTTTACTATAATAAAAACTTAAATTTAATACGTATATGTATATGGCTATAATAAATTTGAAGGGCCGTGTTGTGTTGTCCGCCTGTTTCCTCATCGAAACTCGAGCCTTCCCCATCTCTCTCTCTCTCTCTCTCTTTCTCTCTCTCTCACACACAGAGCTGCAGCAGCAGCTAGCAGTTGCATTTGTGTACTATTTTGATTTTTGATACTTCCCACCTATCCCCTTCACCTTTTTCCCCTGCAAACTCTGTTCTGCTCAAAACCACCCCTCACCCAATCCCCTCCTATCCTCTATAATTCTTCACCCATTCACACCCCCTCACACACACCACACAATAATAATATTAATATTAATAATAATAATCCACAATTCCCAACCAAATATGAAACGAAACCACCCACACAAACCCATACCTCCTTCCACTTCTTCCTCTACCGTTGCTGACGTCACTGAAACCAGTAACAACCACAACAAGAAGAACATGTGGAACCATGAAGAACAAGATGCAGGAGTCGATGAGTTACTGGCTATGTTAGGCTACAAGGTTAAATCAGTTGATATGGTTGACGTTGCTCAAAAGATCGAGCATCTGGAAGGCGTATTAAACAACGACGACGGCTTATCACAACTCGCTTCAGATTCCGTTCATTACAACCCTTCTGATCTTAACTCATGGCTTGAGTCCATGATCTGTGAGCTTAACCCGACTCCTGAACCTGTTACCATTCACTCATCTGATCTTCATGATATTATTAATCCGCCTTTGAAAAAACATAAGTCTAATAACTCCTCTTCCTCCTCATCATCTTCTGTTTCAAACCCTAATAATAATAATAATAATATTAATAATAATAATCAGGTGGTGATAGTGGATTCACAAGAGAACGGGATCAGACTAGTGCATACATTAATGGCGTGTGCTGAAGCCGTGCAACAAGAGAATTACAAGCTAGCTGAGAATCTAGTGGCGCAAGCCGGAATGTTAGCCGTGGCTCAAGCCGGAGCCATGAGGAAGGTAGCCACGTGTTTCGCTGAAGCTCTAGCTCGAAGAATATACCGGCTAACGCCTCAACAAACAGATCCACCGGTGTTTACAGATCTGCTACAGATGCACTTTTATGAAACGTGTCCGTACATTAAATTTGCTCATTTTACTGCTAATCAAGCCATTTTAGAAGCCTTTGAAGGTAATAATTTTAGATCGGATTAATAATAATAATAATAATACTTTTGGTATTTGTGTATTTATATATGTCTACTTGTTTAATTCTATTTGTATTGGTTTAGACTGTAGTAATAGTAATAATAATAATAATAATAATAATAATAATAATAATAATAATAATAATAATAATAATAATAATAAAGCTTTTACAGGTAAGAAAAAAATTGTAAGGATGAACAGTGAGTTGGTTAATATACGTATTGATAGTAACTTTTTATTTTATTTTATAAATTTGATGGATAAGAAATAAAGTTAAGGAGTCAAATCTTGAAATAAAAATAAAATTTTTTTTAATGATTTTTCTATAATTTTAGGTTAGAGATAAGAATAAAGGTTGTGTTATTAACTAACTAGAGTAATTAATTAATAATTACTGTAGTTTAATTTTGAAAATTGATAATTACTATAGTTTAAATGAAAATTGAATTATGTTTGGTAGGTTAACTCTTTTTGTATCGGTTTGGACCGCAATAATTTAATTAACTTTTCGCAGGCAAGAAAAAGGTTCATGTGATTGATTTTGGAATGAAGCAAGGTATGCAATGGCCGGCTTTAATGCAGGCGTTAGCATTACGACCGGGCGGTCCACCAACGTTCCGGTTAACCGGGATTGGACCGCCATCTGAGGATAACAAGGATCATTTGCAGGAAGTGGGATGGAAGTTGGCTCAGTTAGCTGATACAATTCATGTAGAGTTTGAGTTTAGAGGGTTTATTGCTGGGAGTTTGGCTGATCTAGAGCCTTCTATGTTTGATCTACGAACCGACGAGGTTTTGGCGGTTAATTCGGTTTTTGAGCTGCATCAGTTGTTGGCTAGACCGGGTTCGGTTGAGAAGGTGTTGTCCTCGGTTAAGGCGATGTCTCCAGAGATATTAACGGTTGTGGAGCAAGAAGCGAATCATAATGGAGCGAGTTTTTTGGAACGGTTTACTGAGTCGTTGCATTATTATTCGACTCTTTTTGACTCGCTTGAGAGCAGTGGTGGCGGTGGTACTGAGGTGAGTGATCAGGATAAAGTTATGTCCGAGGTGTATTTGGGGAAGCAGATCTGTAATGTGGTGGCATGTGAGGGGATGGACCGAGTTGAGAGGCATGAGACGTTGACTCAGTGGAAGAATCGGCTTGACTCAGCTGGGTTTGAACCGGTTCATCTTGGGTCGAATGCATTTAAGCAAGCGAGTATGTTATTGGCTTTGTTCGCGGGTGGGGATGGGTACCGAGTGGAGGAAGATGATGGTTGTTTGATGCTCGGGTGGCATACTCGGCCGCTCATCGCTACCTCGGCTTGGAAAATTCGGTGAACTCGGGAAGTGACTCGGTGGGTTCCGAGTTAACTCAGTGATGGTGAGTTAACTCGGTAAAGAACTTGAAAGAAATAAGGAAAATTTGAAGATAGCTGATGGCCCACATTATGATTTTTCTTCTTTTTAGTTTTGATTAAAGTGGTTTTTTACTTTCAGAAAATTGAGGGTTTAAATTGGTAATTAGTTGAAGTTAGAGGGGGTGAATTGGAATTTGTACTTTCTATGAGAAGGTTGAGTGGAGATGATTTTCATTCGATCTCATCCGTAATAATAAAAAAGGGTTTGCTTTTTTTGGTGGGGTTTTGCATGTGATGTAGAAACTAGAAACCAGAGAGGATCGAACTTTGAAATTTGTGGGATTCTAAGTAACAAAGTAACTACAATTTCTTTCTAACACCATTTTTTTTTTATAACAACTTAATAAAGTAACTACAAAAGGGAGGACAGACATGCAACCTCATATTACATTAGGTTTCATCAACCATGTATTGTAACCTTAACCATCTTAATTGGTGGTAGTACTCTAAATTATGTAAACTATGGATATCATCATTTTACGCACACCACCTGCTACTCCCTCTCACATACACACAAATACCACAACCGCTTTGGGTAGTATCACCTGAAAATTGTAGCCTTTCCCCTTCGTTAGAAGCCACGCTCCTTGAATGATGAACAAAAACACGTATCAAGGAGCAAATCGTACTCTAAACCATGGATCTTATCATTTTATGCACACCACCTGCTACTCCCTTTCACATACATACAAATACGACCACCGCTTTGGGTGGTATCACCCGAAAATTGTAGCCTTTTCCCTTTATTAGAAACCACACTACTTGAATGATGAACAAAAACATGTATCAAGGAGCAAATAACATAAACCCCTTGGTATCATTTTCATCAAAAGAAGCTTGAAATTTTAAGAATTTTCGCCAATGTCAGAGCACTCACATTAGGTTTAGGGCTGTTTACGAGCCGATCCAAGCAGATCTTGGCTCGTTTACAAATCGAACCGAATGGAGCGACACATTTACAATCGAGTCAAAAGCCGAGCGAGCATTTTTCGAGCGCAATTTCTTCCAAGCGAGCGCCGAGCGAGAATCGAGCGAAGAGTCATTTTGACTACCATAAAATTGGGATGTTTCCTTGGATAATTTCATTGTCCGGTGACAACCAAGGTCAAACTGTCCGATAGTAACACTAATGTTGAGATCCAAGTGTTCGAAGACGAGGCTTAGGTTAAGACTGGTGAGGCGATCAGTTAACGCAGAGAACAACTGTTGCATTATGACGTATGGTGGTATTAAGCAACGATTAGCGATGGACGACTAATACTATAAAAAAGTCAAAACTGTCACCTCATGACTTATGGTTTTACTATTAGACTTAGTGTTAAATTTTTTATTGGGTTAAGTGGACTAGTTATGTTTGTTTGCATATATTGAGTCAAATCCAATAGAATGTTATATATATATATATATATATATATATATATATATATATATATATATGTAAATTGTGTGTATATTTATAATTAAGTATATAATAAATAGATAAAAATGTATTCGAGCCAAACCGAGCCGATCGGCTCATTTACAACCGAGCGGAAGATCGAGCGAGCATTTTTCGAGCAAGCGACGAGCGCCGAGCGATTTGAACAACCTTAATTAGGTTACCCATATTTTTGTGAATGAATCTCACATATTTTAGGATGAGGTTATGAGTGGAAGAGATGGAGAATCTATTATTTATTGGTATATTTTGGGATATTTAAGGGAACACAGTTTTACTGCATATATATTTTTTTTTAATATTTGTTGAAAGTGTTTGTTAGTGGAAGAGAAAAAAATAATAATGATAAAAGTATAAAGAACTATTAGTTAATCGAACAGAAAAGTTTTTTTTTTTTTTTTTTTTTTTTTGTAATATATTATATAGACAAGAATGACAACCTCTTAGACTAATGGGTATGGATGGGGAAGGAGATCGAAATAGCTGATGTGGAGCTTTTCCCCAAGGGGACCCCCCCCCCCCCCCCCGATTTTCCTTCGGTGTGCTCGGGGAAATCTTCCACTTCTCCCCGTTCAAAAAACCAAGGCATATTAATATTATATATATATATATATATATATATATATTTGTCTATTTATATTTAAAAAATTATTATAAAAAGGAAAGGGGAAGGGGGAAGAAGAAGGAACCATTTCCTTTAGAAGGGGGAGAGAAGGGGGAAGATGACGTGGAGAAGGGGGAGGAAAAGGGGAATGGGACTATACCTCATAGTCTTAGCATAGGTTGCATTATGTTACATGTGTATTCATTCATTTAATTTCATATTTTTAGCACTCAATTTTAGAACATGAAGTTTTATTAATTTCAGAATTTACCAATAAAAAGATAAAAAGATAACGTTTGTATTGGTTTGGATATTTGATAATATTCTAGTTTTATCTTAACAATTTCTCTTTATTTTATGTAGTTTCGTTACACGAAGATAAAAACTAAGTCGAGCTCGAGAACATAATATATATTTGACGAACTTCAAAAGTGTACCACGTATTTTGAGAAGGAAGGAATATGACTGTCATTGTATAAAACGTAAACTATTATAATATTATTATAGTTGATGTCTTCAACGCATCTTTATAAAATTATATTATTTTATCAAGGAATTATTTTCTGCACATGATTCCATGATTTTAATAACACTCAAATGTTGGAAACTATAATTTTATGTGTCGGGAAATGAAATGCATAAATCCTGAATATGTAATATTTTAAAATGTACATTATTTTATTCAAGAATTATTCGGTTTTCGTGTCTTTTAAACTATAGATTTATAGGATACATATAAAAAATAGTTTGTTTCAAAAAATTGTTGAGTCCTTTTTGCAACAGAAGATTTTATAGGATTTGCATTATGTATAACTTACGGGACAATAAAATTATAAACAGTTTAATTTCACACGTATGTGCTTTATATCTAGTCGTATATAAATACATAGAATATCATTTTAATACGCTTAGTATGATTGTGATGGTATTATGTAACAGAGAAAGGTGTCTCTATCTCTTGAGCGATAAACTTGGTGCAAGAAAAACAATGTTTGAATACAACTATAGATCACACTTAATTACATGAGTGTATAATATAAAGTGTAAAAGTATAAGAAAGAAAAATAAGACTATTTGTTGTGGAATAACAACACAACCTAATAACTTACATCACATCAGTGTCACGTTGATGAATGAACAATAACTAAACCATCCAATAGTAAGTGTTGTGGAATCGGTATAAAGGAAGAATAGAATAACAAAAGAATGTGATTGGTTTAGATTGGGGTGGGCTCACCATCACCCCCACTTTCTTCCCATTAACATCGTCATTGGAATAACAATGGTTTCAATAACAAAACCGAATAACTAAGAGGCGTAGTGTTCAACCCTTTAACAGTTGATGTGGCACTCGTTAGTAATTCACAACACATGGTCTTAGTACAACTCTGAAACATAAAAGATAAAGCATTAGACACCATCATACTAATTCGACAATTATATGATTAATTATTGTGGATAATAAGGGTGATTGAAAACATGTACTAAAATGTTCAATAAGTACACAAATAGTAAAGTAAAAGTTATCGATCAAGTACTACATTGTCCGTCCCTCATATCTCATATATGTAGCCCAAGTGGTAGGAGGCCGGCCTTTCCTTTGGAGAGGTGCAGGTTCGATCCTCACGAGTTGCATTTGTGGGACAAAGGTAATAATGGTGATGTGTCTTGACCCGCAGTTGGCGTGGCTGGTTCGGACTTGATCCTGAGCCACCACCGGTTTTAATCCGACCGCTACTCTAGCGATTCAGTTCGTGTGGAGGCGGCACGGTTTCCGGGCGAACGCCATAAGACCAAGTCAGATACTCCGAGGACGCGGGCCCAGTTCAGACAACGTAAGTTCCGAGGGGCAGAGCTTGGTCTGGGCTGCTGTCGTGACAGTACGAAATCAATCGTCCGCTGTTGTAATTAGCTGTCCAAAAAAAAGTACTACATTGTTTGGTTCGGTCTACGTGAGAAATGCTAAGACATAAAAAGATATCATGTTTCCAATATCAATACACGTTTGAAGTAGAAATGTGGTCAAGAAGATAACTCTACAACTAAATGTTATTAGATTGTCCGTTGTGACCCGCGAGCGACTAGCCGCGAGCCACAAACCAATCCACGTGGCTAGCTGGAACCATAACATACTTGAGCGAGTGCTGGCGCGAGCGACTAGCAGTTAGTGGGCTCGCGTGAGTTAGCGAGCTGGAATTCGACCGTTGGCAACGGCTTTGGCTATAAATTAAAAAAAAACATTTTTTTGTCACACACAGACAACACTTCAAACACTCTTCAAGCTATAATTAAAAAAACAACCGATTGATCTATGGATTCCTCACAATGGCAAGGATGCTACCAACCCGCTATGGAATTTCTTGAAGAAGACGAGTATGGTGGTGTTGGGAGCAACGAAATTGAAATGAATCTTCGCCTATCTTGACGTCTACATAACAGGAACATTGTGTGACGACCGGGAAAATTTTTCTTTTTATCGCTTCGTTCTCTTTGACTTCGGGAAATTTTCGGGACGAAAATTCTTTCAACTGGGGGATGATGTGACACCCGGCATGTTTGAGTCAACACTTTATGAACACATAAGTCTACATTAGCGAGAAACGTCTATAAACAAACTTAACTGGGTTAGTTGAGTCGGGTCAGATTAGGATTGTCCAGGGTCCAATGATCTGGAGGATCATTGGGAGTCGTTTTGGGAATACATTAGTACCGGGTCCCGTTGTTGGTGACATTACATGAATTAATTTAGTATATGTGTAGATTATGGGTCGTGTGGTGGATTGTATGCTTATACTTGCTTAAATGATGTACGAATGATTATACGTGCCTAAACATGCTAAGTATAGACTATGGATGCATGCTTATGTGTTAAGATGTGTTAGAATGCGTTAAACACGACAAACTGGAAAAAGGTTAACATGTGTTAAAAGTGCTGTTAACATGTGTTAAAAATGTGCCGATGACCTGAATGTGGAACTTTTGGGCGAATGTGGAAATGGGGTTTGAAAAATGGGCGAACGTAGAAACAAAGTGGGCGAATGTGGAAAAGTTCCACATTCGACCACTAAAAAGGGGCGAACGTGGAAACAAAGTGGGCGAATGTGGAAAAGTTCCACATTCGACCACTAAAAAGGGGCGAACGTGGAAAAATTCCACATTCGACCACATAAACTAGGCGAACGTGCAGATAGTATAAATACCATCCTTAGCCATTTTTCACCATTTCACAAACCCTAAACGCCTCCAAACACTCTCTATCAGCTATTATCATTGGGGAAGGAGTTTTTGAGCTTGTTTTTCATAACCTAACTCTCTAAATCATTACAAGTGAAAATCTAAGGTGTGTTCTTCATTACAAATCCTTTTTAAACAATTTTGACTTGTTTTAATCTAAACCCCAAGGGTCCAGATCTGATATCAACATGTTTTATGGGTAAAAACCTTCCTAATATCTTTCTAAATAAAACCTATTCATAAACAATGAGTTTTCATACAATTTAACATGTGTTTATGTGGTATTAAGCATTGTTTGATGATTACTTGCTATGTAGATGACATGACTACAACCTAGGGCTGTTATTAATAGAGAGTTATAATGGAAACATGTTACAATTGATTGTTGATGGTGTTTTGTCGATTAAAGGGGTTTTTAGTTAGATTTAGGGCTTGTTTTGGATGGTTATGATAAGGTTATGATAGGGGTTTCTTGTTCATGATGATTTGATGATGATGAGCTGATTATTGATTGATTTCAGAAGTTTCCTAATTGGGTAATATTTTCATGCATGATGATGTGACATCTCCATAATTTACTATTTTAGGAAACTTGTAAAAACGGATAGATTTTGGGGTAAAATTGGTAGGGTTTCGTAGGAATATAATAATGATGCTTGACTGCTGTAACTCATGATGTTTCGTGATGTTTTCGGATGTTTTTGGACGCGTTTTTGAGTAAACAACACAGCAGGGTCGAACCTGGAACACCTTCGGCCAGTCGAATGGGCGAAGGTGGGTTCCAAGGGTCGAACCTGGAACTGAGGGGGGCGAAGGTGGAAGAAAAGGGGCGAAGGTGGAAGAAAAGGGGCGAAGGTGGGAGTTTAAAGCCACCTTCGACCACTCAAAGCCACATTCGACCCTACGTTAACAAAAATGAGATTTTTGATACAAACTAAGTGTTTTATGCTTGAACCTTGCGTGTAATCTATGTGTACTTGATTAGTTAGGGTAATGGGTCACCAACGGGATGTCGGGACGGTCTAGTGTGTCGGTTAAACATTTAAACTCGTTTTAAAACATACTTGGTTATGATCTGGACAATCGGGGACTTGTTAGCCTTCGGGTTAGTAGTCATCACACTTATGTAAACTCATTGATAGGTTGTCATTAGTTGGGATTATCATACACGTGTTGGAATTCTAGTTATCGGAAGACGCACAATAAGGTGAGTTTCACGGCCCCACTCTTTTACTGGTTTTACATTTTCGGGGGAGAAAACATGCTGTGTCCTTTAAACATGTGTCAACTATGTTTTCATAAAAGGCGTTTCAACTATGTTTTCATAAAAAGGCGTTTCAACTAAGTTTTCAGGAAAGATGTGTCAACTACGTTTTGGTATTCATGAATTCATTGGGTTTGGAGTATTCATTATGTTTTCACGTATTCATTATGTTTTAGAGTATTCATTATATTACTATGCGATCTTTGGAAGTCCCGGGGGAAACCATGAATGTGCGGGGATGCACAACGGGGGAAATGTGGATAGCGCTATTTGGGCTTGACCCGCCCCACTCGTCGACTGGAGGTCGGACGGGTGCATATTGTCTCTTAGGTATTCAGTATTCAGTATTCAGTATGCAGTATTCAGTATTCAGTATTCACTCGGGCACGTATTCAGTATTCACAGTATTCGAGTCCAGTAATGGTTTTCCAATCGCAGTAGTAACAGGTATTCATATATTTTGCATGCATGTGGTCTGGATTGACCATGAGTATTCAGTTGGAGTCGATTATCACTTGGAGTTGGTATACATTTGGAGTCGGTATTCATTTAAAAACCTGTGAACTCACCAGCATTATTTGCTGACGTATTTAGCATGTTTGTCTCAGGTCGCTAAGGTAGCAGCTGTCGATAGGCGCACGGAGTCTCACGGCGTCTAGGATTCATGTGCATCTCATTTAGTATTTTCAGACTTTCGTACTTTTGATTTCACGTTGTAATAAAGTTTTACGCTTCCGCAGCGTTGGATCATTTATGAAAACTTAATGGTTTGATTATGTCATTTTTACGTATCATATAGTGTTGTTTATTGTGACCGTTGACTTGGATCCTGGTGTGTCACGCGCCTCGCGGTAAAACCCCGCACGTGGAAATTTGAGGGTGTGACAGATTGGTATCAGAGCCAATGGTTATAGTGAACTAGGACTGCATGTAGAGTCTAGTCTATAGCCGAGTATCACACACGTTAGACGGTCACACATAGTTACGAGTCGTGTCATTTGGAAAACATATTAACCTTGTCGGGGTGTCGGTGTCCTCATCACACAGTATCACGTTATCTATCTTTTGTTATTCCTACCTGGGTTCTATCTTCTTCTTCGGGTTTGAAGTTGAAGGGACTATTCGCTTACATACTTGCTTACTCACACACTATCATGCACTAGTACTTGTCATAGTACACTCCTGAGTGACTGTTCACTTTGGAATCTTCGTGCGATAACAGTTTCTTTTAGGAATGTGGGTATCGGGTGATTTGAAGTTCTAGCTAGGAGCACGCCTAGAGGACCATGTAGAGCGATTTGTTATTTCGGGTGCACACGAAATCATAAATCGAAATGCATGAAAATCTTGGTGGACTTCATGTTCGGACTAATGGTCATGCTGGAACCACGTTCTGAATTCGTTTGGTCACTTGTAGCTCGATCTATGGGTGGTTTTGAGTATCTTATCTCATGTTGGCAGAACATGTCTGGTCGCGCTGGTGGACGTGCTGGGGGACGTTGTGGTGGTCGTGTTGGTGGTCGGAATGGCGGTGGACACAATGGGGGTCGTGGCAACATTAGTATGACCCAGGCTGAGCTGAATAGCCTGATTCAGGAGCATGTGGCAGCTGCTATCGCTGCACATCAGATCACTCAGCAGGGTCTCGGTGGGATTGTCGTTCATCTCCCACCACCTCCTCCTATCGGTCAGCAAGTGTGTACTTTTAAAGTGTTTATGGAGTACGAGCCCCACATCCTAGGCGAGACTGGGAACAACAAAAGGAAATGGGAGAGCATCGAGGAGAATCTGGTTCCAAACCAGCCACAGCAGCAGATAGGGAAGTTTGAAGCTTCAGGTTCATCGTCTGGTCGGGAGCACGGCGGGTATACTGGGAAGCTCCCGAAGTGTGTCGTGTGTGGGTACCATCATTATGGCAACTGTGAGAAGTTTCGTTGCAACCGTTGTAAGCATGTGGGCCATGTTGCTAGAAACTGTAGAGTCAATCTCCAGAAAGTTCCAGGTCAGGCGATTGTCCCTGCCCCTGTTCCTCAGGGGAACCAAGGATGTTATCACTGTGGAGATATTGGGCACTTCAAGCGGGATTGTCCTAAGAAGAAGCAAGGCAAGGGTGGTGGACGAACTGGCCAGGAGGATCCTGATGCTGTTACTGGTGAGTATTCTTTTCTTGATTCTCGTTATGCTCGTATTCACTCTCGTTCGCATTGTTTGGCAATTCGTATTTATTGTGTGCATTCAGTTTGGTATTTGGTCATCATTTTGCATTCATGAGTCTGATGTGGGTCCTTTGGAGATGTTACTTGGACGGTACCGGTGTATCATTTATACCGATCATGGTAGTCTCTAGTAGGCCTTCGATCAGGGGAATTCATTGTTTTCTATTCACTTTGGGGAGGGCGGTTCCCCGGCACAGAGTATTCGTTGATATCATCTCTCGTTCGTGGTTATCATTTCGTTTGTGTTCTGGGAAACGTTACTTGGGTTAGGTCGACACTCATTACTGTCGAAGAGTGAATCTCGGGGCGAGATTCCTTCCAACAGGGGGATGATGTGACGACCGGGAAAATTTTTCTTTTTATCGCTTCGTTCTCTTTGACTTCGGGAAATTTTCGGGACGAAAATTCTTTCAACTGGGGGATGATGTGACACCCGGCATGTTTGAGTCAACACTTTATGAACACATAAGTCTACATTAGCGAGAAACGTCTATAAACAAACTTAACTGGGTTAGTTGAGTCGGGTCAGATTAGGATTGTCCAGGGTCCAATGATCTGGAGGATCATTGGGAGTCGTTTTGGGAATACATTAGTACCGGGTCCCGTTGTTGGTGACATTACATGAATTAATTTAGTATATGTGTAGATTATGGGTCGTGTGGTGGATTGTATGCTTATACTTGCTTAAATGATGTACGAATGATTATACGTGCCTAAACATGCTAAGTATAGACTATGGATGCATGCTTATGTGTTAAGATGTGTTAGAATGCGTTAAACACGACAAACTGGAAAAAGGTTAACATGTGTTAAAAGTGCTGTTAACATGTGTTAAAAATGTGCTGATGACCTGAATGTGGAACTTTTGGGCGAATGTGGAAATGGGGTTTGAAAAATGGGCGAACGTAGAAACAAAGTGGGCGAATGTGGAAAAGTTCCACATTCGACCACTAAAAAGGGGCGAACGTGGAAACAAAGTGGGCGAATGTGGAAAAGTTCCACATTCGACCACTAAAAAGGGGCGAATGTGGAAAAATTCCACATTCGACCACATAAACTGGGCGAACGTGCAGATAGTATAAATACCATCCTTAGCCATTTTTCACCATTTCACAAACCCTAAACGCCTCCAAACACTCTCTATCAGCTATTATCATTGGGGAAGGAGTTTTTGAGCTTGTTTTTCATAACCTAACTCTCTAAATCATTACAAGTGAAAATCTAAGGTGTGTTCTTCATTACAAATCCTTTTTAAACAATTTTGACTTGTTTTAATCTAAACCCCAAGGGTCCAGATCTGATATCAACATGTTTTATGGGTAAAAACCTTCCTAATATCTTTCTAAATAAAACCTATTCATAAACAATGAGTTTTCATACAATTTAACATGTGTTTATGTGGTATTAAGCATTGTTTGATGATTACTTGCTATGTAGATGACATGACTACAACCTAGGGCTGTTATTAATAGAGAGTTATAATGGAAACATGTTACAATTGATTGTTGATGGTGTTTTGTCGATTAAAGGGGTTTTTAGTTAGATTTAGGGCTTGTTTTGGATGGTTATGATAAGGTTATGATAGGGGTTTCTTGTTCATGATGATTTGATGATGATGAGCTGATTATTGATTGATTTCAGAAGTTTCCTAATTGGGTAATATTTTCATGCATGATGATGTGACATCTCCATAATTTACTATTTTAGGAAACTTGTAAAAACGGATAGATTTTGGGGTAAAATTGGTAGGGTTTCGTAGGAATATAATAATGATGCTTGACTGCTGTAACTCATGATGTTTCGTGATGTTTTCGGATGTTTTTGGACGCGTTTTTGAGTAAACAACACAGCAGGGTCGAACCTGGAACACCTTCGGCCAGTCGAATGGGCGAAGGTGGGTTCCAAGGGTCGAACCTGGAACTGAGGGGGGCGAAGGTGGAAGAAAAGGGGCGAAGGTGGAAGAAAAGGGGCGAAGGTGGGAGTTTAAAGCCACCTTCGACCACTCAAAGCCACATTCGACCCTACGTTAACAAAAATGAGATTTTTGATACAAACTAAGTGTTTTATGCTTGAACCTTGCGTGTAATCTATGTGTACTTGATTAGTTAGGGTAATGGGTCACCAACGGGATGTCGGGACGGTCTAGTGTGTCGGTTAAACATTTAAACTCGTTTTAAAACATACTTGGTTATGATCTGGACAATCGGGGACTTGTTAGCCTTCGGGTTAGTAGTCATCACACTTATGTAAACTCATTGATAGGTTGTCATTAGTTGGGATTATCATACACGTGTTGGAATTCTAGTTATCGGAAGACGCACAATAAGGTGAGTTTCACGGCCCCACTCTTTTACTGGTTTTACATTTTCGGGGGAGAAAACATGCTGTGTCCTTTAAACATGTGTCAACTATGTTTTCATAAAAGGCGTTTCAACTATGTTTTCATAAAAAGGCGTTTCAACTAAGTTTTCAGGAAAGATGTGTCAACTACGTTTTGGTATTCATGAATTCATTGGGTTTGGAGTATTCATTATGTTTTCACGTATTCATTATGTTTTAGAGTATTCATTATATTACTATGCGATCTTTGGAAGTCCCGGGGGAAACCATGAATGTGCGGGGATGCACAACGGGGGAAATGTGGATAGCGCTATTTGGGCTTGACCCGCCCCACTCGTCGACTGGAGGTCGGACGGGTGCATATTGTCTCTTAGGTATTCAGTATTCAGTATTCAGTATGCAGTATTCAGTATTCAGTATTCACTCGGGCACGTATTCAGTATTCACAGTATTCGAGTCCAGTAATGGTTTTCCAATCGCAGTAGTAACAGGTATTCATATATTTTGCATGCATGTGGTCTGGATTGACCATGAGTATTCAGTTGGAGTCGATTATCACTTGGAGTTGGTATACATTTGGAGTCGGTATTCATTTAAAAACCTGTGAACTCACCAGCATTATTTGCTGACGTATTTAGCATGTTTGTCTCAGGTCGCTAAGGTAGCAGCTGTCGATAGGCGCACGGAGTCTCACGGCGTCTAGGATTCATGTGCATCTCATTTAGTATTTTCAGACTTTCGTACTTTTGATTTCACGTTGTAATAAAGTTTTACGCTTCCGCAGCGTTGGATCATTTATGAAAACTTAATGGTTTGATTATGTCATTTTTACGTATCATATAGTGTTGTTTATTGTGACCGTTGACTTGGATCCTGGTGTGTCACGCGCCTCGCGGTAAAACCCCGCACGTGGAAATTTGAGGGTGTGACACATTGCTCGAGTGCGAGTGAGCGGGTCGAGCGATCTTGACGTCTATCAGTTTACTTTCAATCAGTGGAAAGAAGAGGTCTTACGAAAGTACAAGACCAACAAAACGTGGGATGAAGACTACTTGTGAAAAATCCTACGTAATTGCTCCAAATGGGTGGAGCTAATTTCTGTTGAAGACATGAGCGAAGGCGGCTCATCATCAAGTGAGCCAAAGCCTCTTCATCGGGTGGGTACATCTCCTCTACGAGCTCAGATGCTCACGTGGGGATTGACCTAAACAGTGATGGGTGTCTTCCCTCGTCTCCCCTAGGTCGACCTGCTGGAAGGGACAAGGTGAAAGCCAAACAAACTGCTAACGAATCCGATACAGAGTTCTCTAGAGAAATTAGCAAAATAAGGACGACAATGGAGATGATGGCGAAAGCTAAAGTCGATAAAGTTCGAATGAGGAACATGGACTTTTTAACGAAAGATTTTAGCAACATACCAATGCCTCGTCGGAAGATACCTGAACTAGAACAAGCGCGTATCGTGAAGGAATTCGAAGGAGAGCTCAACATCGATGACGAGTAGTTTATTTGTTTTTTTTGTCTTTTTATTAATTATGTCTTTTTAATTTTTTTAATTAATGAATATTTTATGCTTATTATTTATTTTGTGTTACAAATTTAAATATTATATAAGTTTAAAATAAAAAAGTTTAAAAATAACAATAAATAACAAAAAACTACTAAAGTCAACTCGCACAAGGGCGTGTGGCGATGGGCGCAATGTGACGCTTTGAGGTGCAGTTTGCACTTCATATTATTGACCGCATGCGCATGATATAGTACAGAGGTTGCAAGGGCCAGGTGGCGTTGTGTGGTTGCTTCCAGATGGCGCGGGTACTCCTCTGCGAGTGGCGCACGCGTGACGTAGACCATGAATTGCATATAACGTGACTTCGTGGCGCGAGCAAGTGTGATCTTGCAGATGATGTGGCGTGCTTTGCGGACTAGAGGGTTCGATCACCCGCAGATTATGGCACGCGTGTTGATTCGCACAACTTCCCTATCAGCAGCATATCAGTATCAGTCTTTGAGTTGTAACAGATAAATCAAACAGTTACGTTTGAGAATTCAAAGCAGAATAAAAAGTATTGAAGACATTCAATGGAATTTATTTTTCGTTTTTAATTCTTTCGACTTGGGTTCCATTATATAACCAAGGAGACCCTTGGTTGAAAAAACACATTAGAAACACCTCATATAGTTTTAGAGCCAACTCCGGCAGTACTACTGCTCTGGCCATTGTACCCTAGGTAACAAAACGAGCTCTCATAATATAAACTTGGAATTTTTTAAGAGCCCCGTATTCAACACGATTTTTAACCACCAACACATTGTGTTTCTACGCCTTTCTTGTAGTTTTATATTTTTCAGTTGTACTTCATATTGTATTCGCTACATTCTATTTCTCTTTGTATTGTTTATATAAATTGTTGTTATTTTATATATACGTGAACGGTTCTTACATGTTATCGGTAGCTTTTTACGAAGTTTTTACTTGAGTAAAAAAAAACAAATATGTAAACTCATTCTTATTAAAAAAACATAACAATATTTATTGGGATATGAGATGAAAATATTATAATTTGTGTTAAAAAATACAATCTGTAAAGGTAAATTTAGAATGAAGAATTATCGAATTTCAAATTCCAAACTGTATTGTAACAGTGAACTTAAAATGAAAAAGAACTTCAATTTCGAATTTCTAACTAAAAAGTTTTTTTATACACCCGACCATTTTCATGAGAGGCTTTTTAAACTACTTGTTCCAAGCCATCTTAGATTTTCTGTTTCTAGTAACAAACTACAAAGACGAATAATTGATAATCAAAGAGACCATCAACCATACAAGATGACGGACCAAAAATAGTCTTGTTTCTGAACCTTCAAAGTACCCACCAAGTCGAAAAACTCACTACCTCGATTAAGTTTTTCTTCTTTTTCG
Source organism: Ambrosia trifida (assembly GCA_028751855.1). NCBI lineage: Eukaryota > Viridiplantae > Streptophyta > Magnoliopsida > Asterales > Asteraceae > Ambrosia > Ambrosia trifida. The sequence continues at coordinate 100,137,572 of CM054131.1, forward strand.
AGAAATGAAGAGAATCTAAGTGCGCCATAATACTCTTCGGCCGAGAATGATCAAGAAAGTTGGTGCCGAGCCATATGAAAACCGAACTCCAAGCGTTATAACTTATAAGCTATAATTTTTTTTTTTATGTTTTATTAAAAAAAAAATTTATGTTTTAAAATAGCAACAAGTTAAAATAAATTATGTTAATTATAGTTGAAGGAAATAAATAAAATATTAGGTGCATTATTAGTAGAATATATTTGACAACTTGTCCACCGGAAATGACCCGAATTCTCTTTCAATAAACCTCGTCACGATAGTAATCGATCTATATTTATTTATGAAAGTTAATTGTTTTTTAAAGCACTACTAAATTAATATATTATATATCTTGATTAAATAATTGAAATATAATAATATATGATAATTTATGAAAACGATGTGATATTTTTTTTATTTTGAAATTCGATTGGAACAATGCTTTGTATTACATAAGGTGCAATTTCCCGATGTTGAAAAGTGACACGCGGGTCTCTATAACTTAAATAAATTAATAAATAATAAATTATGAACGATTTTGATGTAACTAGTTGTGTGTAAGGGGTGTTGTTTTGGGGTCGGTTTTATTCGGCTTTGCCGGGATTTTGGTGTTTGTATTTTTCAGCCCCTTGCTGGCTCTTTATATATATATATAAAGCGTTTCGCCGTTAAAAAAAAATAAATTATGAACGAAATTGTTATTTCCCTAGCACTATTTCGACCTCCAAGAGGCAAGGGTATATTTATAGTAAGTTGTGTCATTCAAAAATGGTGGTGTCGCATCTTGTTGCGTCTACGGGCCATTCTAATGTAGTTTCCCCTTTCTATCAATGAAAAGTCAGTTGTATAAAAATTATATGTATATATTAAGTTTTTTTTATGTGTATAATAGATACCGAGAGTATTATATATAAAGAAAGCAAGACAACGACCTAGGAGCTAGAGGTTTGCATAGGAAAAAATAAAGTTATAGTTATATACACCATGGTTTTGATCTAAGACTATAAGGAGTGGGGGGTGGGAAAGAGGGGGATGAAGCGCCATGTGGCACTTGTGGGACCCTTGTGGGGGGAAAAATAATTGTGGGGAGTGGAAGGGGGGGGAAGAGGGGGGGGGGGGAAGGAAATAATATTATATTGTGTTAAAGTTAAAAAAAAAAAAAAAAAAAAACTGACCAATCGCGTTGTGCCACGTGTCCCACACAATCCCCCCACGCCAGTGAAGCCCCTCCCGCCCCCCGCCCCACGCCAGCTTCCACACCCTACCGGCGGAGGTGTTCCCCCCCCTTCCCGCCCCTCTCCCGCCCCCACTCCTGATAGTCTAAGAGTTGCATACTTTCTGGTTTACCCTACCTATACTTCACCAATAAGTGTTGTTGCAGAAGTGGGTTTGTTGTAGAACTTTTTGCCATTTTGAGTTGCCATAAATGCTAAATGGTTGAAAATAGTATAGTTTTCAACGCCTTCGAGTATTCTTTTGATATAGCCAAAGAGTCAATCTGATCCAAGCCTTGTAAGATAAGAGTACTTAAATTCGAGGGAATCGGCAGATTGCACCAATTGTTGATAAAACTCCACATATAACCCTAGAATTCACAATCAAGTTAAAAAAATGTTTCACAAATCGTTGTGTCGATTTGTTGATTATATCCCTAAACATGGGTCAAATTAATAGAACCCCAATCATGTTTATTCCATCAATAACATAATCAAAAATGAAAAATTGAAAATATAATATGACTAATTTGCAGGAATGATTATCTTTGAGGATCATGTTTAAGCCATGATTCCTATGTTGGAATAAATATACATAACGTTTGTATATTTATCGATAGCCATTATAATCATTTATATTATGATAATCAATTATTAATATTATCTTAAGCCCAATAACAAATATGTTTTTGATGGGCGGACTATCATTAGATTGGCCTTATTAGGGTGTCCCCTGGATATGTATAAATAGAGAGGTTGTTATGAGATTAGGGTTGACTCACAATCATAATAACATAACACCATTAACCGTCCCCCCTCTCCCTCTCTCTCTCTCTCTCTCTCTCTCTCTCTCTCTCTCTCTCTCTCAATGTGTTCATAACTCAAGAACACATAAACCATCAGAACTGCATACCCTAGGGAACCCGATCAAGATGATGGTGTCTTCCATTACTGAGGTTCTTGAATAGTTAAGCATATCAGGTACACATGATTATATCTTATGTTTATGCCTTATGTTCTCATTAATATAATCAACATGTGATATCAGAGCTATGTTGATTATATCAATTCTAATTCGATTTGCATAATTAAATCGCAAATAATAAATCAAATAAAATTAATTAATGACGGCGAAGCATATGGATTGCAAATCACAAAATATCGAAACATCTTTAATTTAAGAAAAGGATGACAGAGACTTTTTACTTTAAAGTCAACATAGAAATAATCATGTATGATCGTCCTTTTAATATTATTATTATTATTATTATTTTAATTTGAATCCACTCCATAAATTCATTCAGAGATAACTATGGATTCTTGAGATAAAAATTGTATTGTTTATGTTTTTCGGTTGATGTTCTTCAAGAACATCATAAGAAAACCGAAAATTATTATGTTTTGGTTCAAGATTGGATTAAATCGTGTTTCCGATATTTTAGGAAAACTTAATCTCCAAGTTTTTTGAAATCATGTTGATAAAGTCAAAGATTTCAAAATATTATGAAATCTTGGGAGATTATTATTCCTATCTAAAATTGGAAACATATATAACTAAATCCATAAAAAAAAAATTTTAACCACTAACTTTATCAGTTTTTTTAGTTTTTGATAATAATAACCGTTTTCGGTTTTAAGGATTAATAAATTAAGTTCTCGAATTATCTCTCAGTTCCCGAATCCAGGTTCTCGGTTTTAAGTTCTCGGTTATAAAGCTTTCGATCAGGTTCACGGGCAGGATTTCTTGGTCAAGGTCTTCTACTTCGAAAACCCATGATGTTTTCGAGATTCCATAAATTTCCGAGAACCCATCTTATTTATCGGGAACTATCATGTATTCGATAACCAATATTTTTTCGAGAACTAGTAAAGAATCCGAGAATTGTTAAAGTTATCCGAAAACATAAGTTATTCGAGTACTCATAATATATTCGAGAACTCATCATGACATTCGAGAACTCATCATGACATTCGAGAACTCATTATGATATCCGAGAACTCATTAAGTCTTCGAGTACTTACAATTTATTTGAGATCTCATAAATTTTCCGGGAACTCATCACTTTTGAGAACTCATTAAGTCTTCGAGAACTCATAATTTCGAGAACCCTTATGTTATTCGAGATCTCATAATTTTTCCGGGAACTCATTATTTTTCCGAGAACTCCTTATGCCATTCGAGAACTCGTATAATTTTTTTTTTTGAGAACTCAATTATTTGAGAACCCATTACCTTTTCGTGATCTCTAATAAAATTTGGAGTTTTGATAAACATAATGTATCAAGTTTATTCAAAACATTATTTCCAAAACCTTGTTTAACTTGAAATAACATTTTACGTGTCACTTCTGCCCAAAGGTGATGTGTCACATTAATTCGTTATTTAAGGTCTCGTTAAGCATTGTAGCTTAGTTCACATAATTTCCATAAGGTTTCAGCTTCTGCCCAAAGGTGATGTGAAACAGATTATGTTGGTGAACCAAGTGTGTTGCATTAGAACTTTGAGTGTCTCACTTTTGCCCAAAGGTGATGTGTTACATTCACTGATAGCAACTTAATGCTTAAATAAATAGCGTATAGCCAAAGCTAGAGTATGTTATTTAAGTAGCTTATGTTGGTGTTATGAAATTATCACGTCTTCATTGCAAAATTGATCCTCACAATTAATGATCCTTAATTAATATAATGATCATAATCTAAGTCTGCCTTACATCAATCCCCATAACTCGAAACTAGTCTCACATTCTTCTGTAAATTACTATCTCAACTAAGTAATCCACTCTAATTATCAGATCAAAGAAGAGTTATCTTAAACTTTGTTCTTATTAAGTCTTAAATTACCTCTTAAGACATGACATTCCTACGCCCTATCTGATAAAGTATTACAGAATAACATTGAGCATAAGAAAGTGGGATACACAAAATGTCTCTTATGGTAATCGAGAACGCTTTTACTGATTCCTATCAGGTGAGCTATTAAAGATTCTGAAATTTCTAAGTGTATTAGCTATGGAAATGAAAGAATATAACGAATTCCTAATAAGCATGCAATAAACAAATCTAACTCTATAGTTGAATGGCTTATGTGAATACAATTTTTAGCATTGAATAACATGACCCATAAAGCTAAGGGGTTACACATGAAAATCAATAAATTTTTAGTGCATAATAACTTTTCCACCAGTACGATTAGATGCATTATGAATAAACTATAACACTCAGAAAAAACTCAAAGTAAAATGAGTGTATTGATAGCGAATTACGTACAGGAAAAGGAACGCATTAAACTAGAAAAGTTGATGTTATTCACCTTAGTACCATTAAACCTAAAAGAGGAAGAATAATTACCATAGAGAGGATAATTCTAAAGTATGGAAACAAAATAAAAGTACTACTTTCAGCTATAAGTTTCTCCAAAGGGAAAATCTTACTAAGCAAAATTGTGTGAGGGCCTAAAGTTTCTCATGGGAGGCTTGGGTTCAATTCCCACTAGCTACATTTGGAGGACATTGGTGGATGGGAAATGATGGATGACCCGGCCATTCGCTTGGGTTCGAGTCCTGATCCCGACCGGTTTTACCGACTATTTCACCGTCGTGCCTTCGGGCGGGTGAGTGGTCGGGTTTTCCCGGAAATTGGTGGCCCGGGTACTCTCGAGTACCTGATTCGCCAAAAGGGTGCCCGAGAGTGCTCGGAATTGATTCGTTGGCCGTTAAAAAAAAAAGAATAGGCATATGTGTATGTGCTATAAGGATCGTATAATCAACAAAGAATGATCAAACAAGTTTGTTTTAGGTGCGGAATCCCTAAAACAATCACAAAATGATAATCAAACAGATCAAAACACGTAAATCATCATTTCAAAGCTTTTTCATTAATTACGAACTCAATTACACGTTTACAGATTGAAAGCAACAGGGTATGAACGTGAATTAAGCTAAATAATATCCTAGAGAGAGAATTAGAAAGTGGAGGGAACAAAATGACTCGAAGTTACATTCAAAAAATCAGCTTGACTATTTATAGACTGCACATTCGCCCAAACTGTTCGTGCGAATGTGCAGGTTCGACCATATCAACCGGTCGAACCAAGCCATACATAAAAATCTATTCTACCTTCGTCCAAAACCACTCCTTCGTACCTACTGATTCTCCTTCGACCAAACAAACTGTTTCCTTCGCACCTTTCAAAACTCCTTCGCGCCTATCAAAAACCTCCTTCGCACCTTCGACATTTAACAAAAACAAGCTTATTGAACAATCTGAAGCACTAGTCGCATAAATGCATCTACAAACTCCCCCTCGACTATTGCTTAGATTGCTGTCGACGTTCTTCGTCCATTCTGATGTTCATTAACTTGATATGTCGCTGAATCTTCTGTTCTCTAGTCAATACCAGTTCATGAAATTGCTTCGGCTTCGTCTTTTTCACTTCAGGCACCTTCTGTTTCTCTACAAACCTCCTAAGCTTCTTATCATAATCACATCCAGCGTTTATATCATACGCAAAGCACATAAATACCACACGTTGGTATTTGCCTGCTTGTTCAGCATCCTTAACTTCAGAATAGATCGGATTATAGAACAACATTATTATATCCTCATGTGAACAGTTTATCAACCACATGGGATCAAAAATGTGTATCTTCTTGAAGTTCTTCTCACCATCTTTCAGCACGATCACAACCTCTGCTATCTTCCAATCATAATACCACCAAATAAAGTCTTTGGCGAAGTGTTGTGGAATCGGCAACAAAGGAATCTTCTTCAACACTCGCGGTGGCTTATACTTCAACGTCACTTTGGGCATTCCAGTAATCATATCAATATATTTTTTATGAACAATTCGTTTTGGATATTGTGGTTCAAATAAATCCCACTTAGTTCGGCTTTCTCTCGTCATCTTCTCAGCAAAGTATGTAATTTGATTATTTGACGCTCCCGTTAAACGGTGACGACAAATATCACGAATAGCCCAGTAAGGAAGAGTCTTCAAATGATGAAATTTATCAAAATATAAGATCCCCTTCTCCCACTTCACTGCTATGCATTTCAGTTGCTTAACAAACTTCCAGGCCAATGCACGACCTTTGAAAATTCCACTGTGAAGTTTGTAGAAGCTACCTTGTATCTCAGCTTTAGGACGATTATTCTCCTTCTCTTTCAATTTCCTCAAAAACTCTTTCAAACTATCAGATTGCTCGAACTATGGCTTATCATGCCCTTTGAATATCTCATCTTCAAACAATTTTCTCTTTTCCTTAGCCAGTTTCTCGGCCTGGTTTAGCACTTCATCAGAAAATCCAGGAAATCCAGAATCTTGATCATTCTTGAAGTATTGTGGATATTCCTCACTCGTTATATCTTCCATCTCAACTTCTTCAAAAGCAGGAACGTCACGGTCATCAGAATGATTCCCGGCTTCCTTTTCAGGTATCTTTGGAATGTAATTATCAGCAAGTAACTCTTCCAAAGTCTTTCCAACCTGTCTAGCTAAACCTTCAAGAATTTCCTTAGAAATCGCCGCAGAAACCTCTCCATCTTCTAGATCTGGGTCATCAAACTCCAACTCAAACAACTTATTGCTAGACTCGAATATTTTTGGAAACCTGCTTGTCATGTCAATCGTCCAGACTCGATCTGTAAGCATCTGGCGATACATGTGCTTGTCTTCTTCAGATAACGACTGCAGTTTTTCATTCCAGAAAATATCATCATCTACATTTTCACCTGGAGTCTTAGAGCTTGACTCTCCACCTTTACTCGAATCACGCTTCTCATATGTATACTTCTCAGCGTTGTCATCATCATCATCATCATCACTATCAAAAGCAGAGCTGTTTCCATCACTTGATCCACCATCTGAACCATCATCATCTCCATCATCTTTCTTCTTTTTCTTTTTCTTTTGAGGATCGTTACCAGCATCTTCATCAAGATCTTCATCCTCTTCATCGTCAGATAGTTCATAATCTACTTTCTCCTCTTCTTGTTCTTTATCTTCTTCACCAGCTTGAAGTAGAGGAGCTCGAGAGTACAAGTCTTTTATCAAATCATCCATGTGCTTGTTACTCTTCTTCAGCTGTTTGTTCTCCTCTTTCAAGACTATTATCCGTCTGGTGTTTCTTTGCTCGTGCTTCAGCAACTTCTTGTTCTCTTTCTTTAACTTCTTGATTGTTTTCTTCAATTCTTCACTGTAATCATGAGATGTGACTACAACTTCCAACATCTTTCGATCATTCGACTTCAAATGCTCAATCTCTGTTTGTTGTTTGTTGATAATGCTCATCATTTCAGATAGCCTTTGATTCACAGCAGTCATTACGTCACTATCAACTGTGACCTTCTTCTTAACAGGCACTTCAGCAACTTCAGGCAGTTTGCCTTTCCTCATCTTCTTGAGCACATTATCTAACGCTTCATTGAACTCATCAACAGGTATATCATCTCCCTGTTGTGTGCTAGAAGTAGTTGCAGTCTTTTGTTTCTTTGATACAGGTGCAGTAACCGGTGACTTGGAACTAGAAGCTGGTGGTAGTTTCTTACCAGCAATGAGCGATTCAATCTCTCTTAATCTCTTCTGACTTGGTTTCTCTTGTTTCTTGTACTGGGGCTTCTTCTTTGATTTCACAGCCTGTACAGGTGAACCAGGAAAATCTTCTTCTACATTCAGAGTCACTTCATCATCATCAATAGGAATTGGACTCTTATTTCCTTGATCTTCAACAGACTGACTAACAGACTCACCAGCCACAGTGGCCTTGGGCGTGGTAGTCTTTAGCGTTTCAGTTTTCGAGTCCCAGCGTTCATCTTCTTGCGTCTCCTCAGAATCAATCGACGCCTCATCCACAATATGCATGTAACAACCGGCAAAATTAAGGTAATTCCGTACTAATTAAATAAACGCGATTAACGTAATTAACCGTAATTATGTGCTGAATATTTAATTGAGGCCTTAGAAAGATAGGAATTCCCAAATAATGCATAGGAATGCATGAGTTTAATAGCAAAGCATGATAGGATCGTGCGCAGACAAAACTATCCGGTATGGACACTGGCGATTACCCGGTAAAACTGAAATAAGCGAAACGAACACCGGACACCCGGAAAATAAAATAAATAATATTTTCACAAAATATTATGAGTTTTGGAAACCCAAAGCCATACGAAAAAGCTTATTGCACAAATCTCCCGGTAACGAATAAAGTGCGCGTACCGCACCCGATACGCGCGTAACACGTAAATTCACCCGACAAAAACCGAAATAAATTATCAGTAATTTAACTGGACATAATTTTATAAATATTAACGGTATTTTAATATCGAGGGAAAACGCGACGAAAATTTAAGAAATACCCGGGCGATACCCGGAAGGAACTAGCTTAAACATAATATGGGAGTTAATTAGCAAAGTGGACCCCACCAAGAGCCCATAGGGGGGCCGGCCAAGGGCCACTTAGAGTGGAAGTTCACTTAAGTTTTTCTAAAATCTCTTCCAAATCATTTGTAATCATGAGTTTGCATGCAATAAGAGTGGACAAGAGAATTAACCCAATCATTTCTCCTCTCTCTCTCCAAAACTCGGCCCATACACCCTCTTTAAAATCTTTACAAGATTTTCATAATCTAGCAAATCCTTCCATAATCTCCCTAACCTATCCAAGCAAGATTTGATAATCTTTGGAGGATTTGCAAAGATCATATAAACACTAGAAGAGCACTTGGAGAAAAATCACAAAATCTCTTTCCTTTTTCTCCTCTTGGCCGTAGCTTTGCACCACCCCACCAACACCTCTCTTTCAATTTTTACTACTCCAAATTACCTCTAGATCATCATCCTTCAAAACCCCTTCTTGTGTGTTAAGAGCTTGGAGCATAACCCACTTGGAAGAACACACTAAACCACACCCAAAATCCAAGATTTTGTCTTCCCTAGCCTTGAGCTAGTTGTAAGTCTTGCATTGTTTTATTAATTTAAATATTTTGTTTTTGTGCTATGATGCAAGTTGTACATTATGGGTAATAAAAATGAGTTCTAAAGAAGTAATGGGTTTTTATTAAAAATGAAGATGAGGGAATAATATTATGATGAAAACTTAGTTATTTTTAATAAAAGTAATATTTCGATGAAAGTATTATAATAAGAACATGTTGGATGAGTGAAGATGAGAAAAGCAATATTTTGAAAAGTGACTTGGATATGATGAAAAGTGGTTTTAATCATCTTAGGATGATATAATAAAGTCATAAAAATATTAAAATGGATTAGAAAGCCGTAGATGGAAAAACTAGTTCTTCAAAGTCCACTCACTTAGATGAGTAAAAATTTGATGTTTTGGATAAAGATATGAAATAAACATGTTATTGATATCTAGAATGGATTAGAAGAACTTTAAAAGTAAAAAGGAGTAAAAACAACTAAACATGGTAAAAATGATTCTTCAAAGTCCACTAAAGTGGAAGAAAAATAATAACCATGAATGATTTAGTGAAAAATGCTACAAGTGTAAATTAAAGGATTTAAAATGACAACCTTGGAAACCAATGGACTAAAATGAATATTTTAGAAGTTATTGGACCAAGAACACAATGATGGAAATATCGGTGTCAAAAAGTGTAAGTAATGATTTACAAGGTTGAGTTGGTAAATAATAATAGCCTACTTGGGCATTTTAAGTAAAAAGTATATTTTTATAAAATGGACGTTTTATAAAAATAAATGGAGTAACGCGAGTATTTTATAAAGTAGATTTTATAAAATAAATACTTGTAAAGACTTGTACAAAAATAAGGTGCTTTTATATAAATGGGAATATAAAAGTATCGGGAACGTTTTTGGTAACAAGTTGGACGAGTCGGGCTAAAACGCTAACTAACAAACTTAGTTACACGAACCAACGTAAACGGACTTATTACGTCGAGATAAAAATATACATATATATTTTACGGAGATAAAATATATATAACAAGGGTGAAACGTGCGTAACACTTTCCTAAGTGTAGTAACAATATTCGTGGGAAAAGAGAAACATAACGTAACAAATTAAAAACGCTAAACGACACATGAACTTAACAAGTAGTATCCACGCGATGATATATGTACATATACTCGTTTCCGACGGAATTCTAGTACATCTATTTAAATGGGAAAATAGATGTGCGAGAAGGAAAACCGAGACGAGTAGATGAGACATATCTACGAACGCGTGAATACCGACAAGATTCTAGTACATTTATTTAAATGGGAAAAATAAATGTACGGTGTGGTAAGTCTAGTCGGGCGTTAAGATTATGTTACCAAACGACAAAGACTTAGCATATTTATTTAAATGGGAAAATAAATATGTGGCAAAGTAAGTCGGGTCGGTTGATAAGAAAACACTTTATACTGAGCGAAAAGATCCTAAGTATAATTATTTGAATGGGAAAATAATTATACGTTGGGTGGAGTCGTGTCAAGTATAATGTTGTACAAGTCATAAAGAATAATTACAAGAATAATATATGACTTGTAAGGAAAGGGTAATCCATCGCCATTGAACCTAGGATACGAAACTATTAAACGGGAATTGGGATAAAGACGTGGTCGGGAAGTTGGGTGTACAACTTGCCAAGGCACATACACCATAGGTGTAAGTGACTTATACGCCTAGAACCTTTGTAGGTACGGGATCACAAACCTTACTATTTTCTTTGAGCCAAGCACAGTTACAGGTGAGTCTCACGGCCCCATTTCTAAACTATTTAACGTTTTTACGGGGGAAAGATATGTTGGGATTGTATGACGGGTTGGATACTTGAGTAAAGATCGCCACTCGGGGTTGAGACCTCCCCACTATAATCATTTGTTCAGGAATGAGAAACCAAAGGGATATTTGGATAGTACTATTGGTGCCTGACAAGGCCCACCCCTAATCGATAGCGTCGATTATGCATCGGCGTATGCCTGGGGTGCACTTATTCTGAAATAAAGTCGTAAGAATACCGAGTAACGACTTTGGGTGGGGGCATTATTAATTGTCTTGGTTTGGTTATAGGCTCAAGTAAATTGTAGGACTTTGCAACTCCTATAAATGTCATAGCAAGGATATTCCCACTTTATAAAGACTTATTAAATCAAAACCTGTGAACTCACCAATATTTATATATTGACGATTTTCAAACATATCTTTCAGGTAATTGATTGATGGAAGTTAGCATGGCGAGCAGGGTCGGGGATGTCTCCAAATTGGGCGTTGGGAATATCGTGACGGGGTCTTATCTCTTTATTCCATGGATTTAGGGATAAAGGGAGAAGCCTCTTTATCATTTTCGAAAACAATTTATGATTATGTATGAATAATTTGACATGATTATTAGCATTGAATAAATGCCCGTTTTCTAATTAATATTGTGCTTTGCATTAATCTTGGCTTAATACTTTTGAACCGTCGCGCCACGTGTTTCCGCCTTAGACGTGGTGTGACAGAAAGTGGTATCAGAGCCAAGGTTATAGCGAATTAGCATTTTAAAAATCTAAACTATAACCGGATTTGGTTCAAAATCTTTCAAATATATGCGAAACGCAATAAAGTAAAATTTTCCAACGACCATTTGGGTATATGGAGATTCCGACCAAGCTAGCCATGGTAAGTATACGTATTATTTTGTTAGAAGGTTAGGAAGAGAACCGTAGATATGTGCCTTAACTACCTAACGAATAATACTTAAATATTAGTACGGTTTCCTTTGCCAGGATGTCGAACGCAGGGAGCGTAGCACCGAGCTACGACAGTAGCCTCCAGATCATCCCAGCACCACCAGCAGAGCCGATCGAGGTGGTGATACTCGATCCCGAGGATGATGAGATGGACGTTGATGTCGCCATGGAGGGCGCCGACGGAGATAGCTCCGACGAGACGGACCCTAGCGAGGACCCAGCGTGGGCCCCCGCTGGAGACGATATGGCCGCCGTGGCCGACCTACCGATGGCCGAGGCCGACTTGCCTCTAGTGCCATTCCAGGCAGCACCATTGCCAGCACTACCTATCCGCGCCGTCAGGGACTTCCCTGTAGGTTGCGCAGGTCCTTCGAGACCTATCCCTACACGGTCGGAGACTGTCGAGTCTCCGTACGACCGACACACACCCGTCGATCGTGAGCCTTTACCCACCCCACCTATCCCCGTTCCCTCTGGCATGAGGCTTGTGCCTGTCTGCCGGGGACACAACGGATGGATCTCCGATGACTCTGACGATGAGTCAACTGCATCGGTGGAGCACATTGCTGTGCCTATCCCACCAGCAGGCCAGGAGGAGCACGTCGCTCCGATGACAGGGCATGCTACCGCTACCCCAGCCACCTTACCTACCATGCCCGAGCCCATACCACAGGATGGGCCAGCCTCTACTGGGCACATCCTTGAGGGCAGCTCAGCCCGCAGCTCTGAGTTGCACCGAGCAGGACTGGCAGCTCATGCCACTGCTAGCCCTCCTACCCCTACCACTGTGATGTCTACTATAGAGTGGGTCACTGTCACCCAGCCACTCATGGTCCCACTCGCCGAGCTCATAGTCCCCTCACCCATATCCATGACGCTACCCATCACCACTTTTCCCACACTACCACCCCTACCCGAGATGCTCCCTACCCCACCACCTGCACCATTCAGTATGGATGCAGGAGCCCCATTTGTGACACCCCCATTTGCACCGTATACTCTAGGTGCAGGAGACCCATACCAGGTACCACCCTACTGTTTCACTGGATTACCGGGCTTTGCCCCACCCTTCACCCCACTACCCATACCAGATATCGTCGGCCCGTCTCAGCCGACATACACTGACATCCCCGGGCCGTCGCAGCCCCACGGGATGGCCCCACTGACAGGACCCGCATGGTCCAAGGTGATCTCACTGGAGAGAGATTTCCAGACCCTCACCGACACGGTGCAGCGCACCGTGAGTCAGATGGAGCAGCAGGCCCAGCTCATGTGGGCCAGGATCATTGATGCCAGAGATGCACTGGCACATTATGCTGAGGAGCTGCTGAGCATGGATGCTCATTGTGGCCTTACGGGCGACGCACACTTTGCGCATCGCCAATTCTTGTACGATCGCATTATGGCGATCAGTATGACCATCAGCATGTGCGCACCTCAGTACCAGTACCAGCACCCGCCGCCGCCACCGCCACAGTAGCATCAGGAACGTTTTGGGAGATCACTCGCGGACATAGCAGTAGTAGTAGTAGTATGATAGCACAGCATTGGTTATAGCACCCATCTGCATTTTTGCCTAGCCGAGCGGGATTGTGCCGGCATATGACATTATATTTCTAGTGTATTTCAAAGAGCAATGAAAGAGGAAGGTATCCTCGGTTTTTGTTATTATGAACAAATCATTGTACTTGGTATTGAAATTAATGAAAGTTTTGTTATGGTAAAATATGTGTTGTGATTATCTACGATTATTATTACTTATTCTGTTTATGTTGTGATTGCGTGTTGTTGTTATGGTGATTATTGTGTTCATATGTTGTGTGGTTGTTTATACTATATATGTGATGATATTGTATGAATGATTGTTGGAAATTAACCTTTGATATTGGTTATTGAAGAAACATGGCACCAGCCACAAGAAGCAACAGTGGGAATGAAAGACTACCCACGACACCTGAAGAGCTTGAAACCCTAGTTTCGGGACGTATCGCTCAAGCTCTCGCAGAACACAATGCCACGCGCACCGAAAGGTCGCGAGACCGAACCGGGAGCGACAGACGCGAAACCTCCCCTACTGGTAAGAAGACGCCGGGTATATATAACAGGAGTCTTCGTGAAACTCCTACCTTATATCTAACATTGCTTTATTATTGCAGAAACGGCCTCACGAGAACGTGGCTGCACGTTTAAAGCTTTCCTGGACTGCAAACCACTGAATTTCAGCGGCACTGAAGGTTCTGTCGGACTAGTCAAATGGTTCGAGAAGACCGAAGCTGTGATTCGTATTAGCAGCTGTACCCCACGACAGGCTGTCATGTATGCCACCAACCTGTTTCTGGATCAAGTTCTGACCTGGTGGAACAACCAAGTGCAGACACTGGGAGATGATGCTGCTTACTCCTTATCATGGTTGGAGTTGAAAGAACTAATGATCGCCGAGTACTGTCCGGCAAGTGAAGTACAGAAGCTAGAGACTGAGTTCTGGAACCTCACCATGGTTGGACCGGACGTAGCTGGTTACACGTCCAGATTCCATGACCTCTCCCGGTTAGTGCCTCGCCTGGTCACCCCGGAAAGCAAAAAGGTGGAAAGGTACCTCTTCGGACTGGCACCACAGATACGCGGCATGGTCACTGCTTCCAAGCCTACAACCATGCGCGAAGCTATCGACCTCGCCTTGAGCCTCACTGAAGACGCCATCCGAATGGGCACTCTAATCCGGAAAGTGTCAGGGTTGAAACTCACTGAGTCCAGCAGTGTTGAGGGTAAGAATCTGGGTACAAGTTCAACCGTTGGGTCAAGTGAACAGGGAAATAGGCCAAGGTTTGGGAAGCGTAAGCGCGACGAGAGGAAGAAGGATGGATCATCAGGTTCAGGGAAGAAGGGAAAAGGGTATGTAGCCACTGGACGTGGAAGTAATGGGAAGCAAGGTTACCAGGGCAAGAACGAAGTAATCTGCGGTAAGTGCCGCCGTTCGGGGCACAAGACTGAAGACTGCAGATCAGGAGCGCCAAAGAACAGTGGAGCGAGGCCCTGTTTCTCATGTGGATCGCTCGATCATTGGAAGAGGGACTGCCCCAAACTTAACAACCAAGCCCGTGGGCGAGCGTTCGTGATTAGTGCCGGTGACGCACGACAAGACCCTAATGTAGCCACTGGTACGTTCCCTCTAAATGGTCATTATGCTTCAGTATTGTTTGATACTGGCGCTGATTTTAGCTTCGTATCTGTCGAATTTAAAAGATTACTTGGTTTAAAGACTAGTAAGCTAGACACACCATATTCCATTGAACTAGCTAACGGTAAGACTATAGAAACCCGAGAGGTAGCAAAGGGTTGTAAGTTGGATCTCTGTGGTCATGAGTTTGACATTGATCTATTACCAGTCGTACTGGGTAGCTTTGATATAGTCGTTGGCATGGATTGGCTATCTGCACACCGCGCCATCGTCGTGTGCAATGACAAAGTAATTCAAGTTCCCCTCGCGAGCGGTGAAACCTTATCGATCCAAGGGGAAAGGCGTGGAACGCCACTGAGAATTATTACCAGCATGAAAGCCAGGAAGTGCCTAAGGAAGGGTCTCGTCGCATTCTTGGCGCACGTGGTAGACAAGAAGGCTGACGAGCGAAAGCTAGAAGACATTCCGATAGCCAGAGACTTTCCAGATGTATTCCCAGAAGATTTGCCGGGATTGCCACCACCCCGACAAGTCGAGTTTCGTATCGACCTTGTTCCAGGAGCAGCACCGGTAGCGCGATCGCCATATCGCCTAGCTCCTTCTGAGATGCAGGAACTGTCCGAACAACTGCAAGAGTTGTTGGACAAAGGTTTCATAAGACCAAGCTTCTCACCTTGGGGAGCTCCCATCTTATTCGTGAAGAAGAAGGATGGCACTTTTCGGATGTGCATTGACTATCGGGAGCTGAACAAGCTAACTATTAAAAATCGCTATCCTCTTCCCAGGATCGACGATTTGTTTGATCAACTTCAAGGATCCAGTTTCTACTCCAAGATCGACCTAAGGTCCGGTTATCATCAGTTACGTATTCAAGAAGAAGACGTGCCAAAAACAGCCTTCAGGACTCGTTATGGGCACTATGAGTTCCTGGTTATGCCTTTCGGTTTAACCAACGCACCAGCTGTTTTCATGGACTTGATGAACCGAGTGTGCAAACCATACTTGGACAAATTTGTTATTGTCTTCATTGATGACATCTTGATCTACTCACGCACTAAGGAGGAACACGAGGAACATCTCCGATTAATCCTCGAGGTACTTCGCAAAGAGAAGCTCTATGCTAAGTTTTCAAAATGTGATTATTGGATTCGAGAGGTTCACTTTTTAGGCCACGTGGTGAATGAAAGGGGTATACATGTTGATCCCGCCAAGATCGAAGCAATCAAGAATTGGGACGCCCCTAGAACGCCTACTGAAGTACGACAATTTCTTGGCCTTGCGGGTTACTACAGAAGGTTCATCGAGAACTTTTCTAAGATAGCACAGTCTTTAACCATGCTAACCCAAAAGGATAAGAAGTTTGAATGGACGGAAAAGCAGGAAGCAGCGTTTCAGTTGCTAAAGGATAAGTTATGTGGCGCACCAATACTATCACTCCCCGATGGTACAGAAGACTTCGTAGTTTACTGTGACGCCTCTCATCAGGGATTGGGTTGTGTATTGATGCAGCGAGAGAAGGTCATAGCCTATGCTTCCAGACAGCTAAAACTTCACGAGAAGAATTACACCACACATGATCTGGAACTAGGAGCCGTGGTATTCGCACTCAAGATATGGAGACACTATCTGTACGGAACCAAATGTACGATCTTCACTGATCATAAAAGCTTGCAGCACATCTTTGACCAGAAGGAATTGAACATGCGACAACGGAGATGGGTCGAATTATTGAACGATTACGATTGTGAGATAAAGTACCATCCCGGGAAGGCAAACGTTGTAGCCGATGCCTTGAGTCGCAAGGAACGGGTTAAGCCACTGCGTGTCCGAGCTTTGGGTCTAACCATCCACACGAACCTGACTGATCGGATTCGTGAAGCCCAAGTTAACGCTCTTAAACCCGAGAATGTCAAAGGAGAAAGATTGCGGAAGATGGTTGATTCACTGGAGTCAAAAGCGGATCAAGCTCTGTATTTCATGAATAGAATTTGGGTACCAGTGTACGGTGGATTGCGTGAACTGGTATTGGCCGAAGCCCACAGTTCGCGATATTCGGTTCACCCCGGAGCAGACAAGATGTTCCACGATTTGAAGGAATTTTACTGGTGGCCAAATTTCAAGAGAGATATAGCGGCTTATGTTGCGCGATGTTTGACTTGCGCCAAGGTCAAGGCCGAGCACCAGAGACCGTCCGGTTTGCTCCAGCAACCGGAAATACCAGAATGGAAATGGGAAAGGATCACTATGGACTTCATCACCAAATTGCCCAGGACAACAAGCGGCCACGACATGATCTGGGTAATCGTTGATCGATTGACAAAATCTGCACACTTCCTCCCCATTCGCGAAACGGATAAGTTGGAGAAACTAACCCGTTTGTACATTAAGGAAGTTGTGTCGAAGCACGGTGTACCTATTTCTATCATCTCCGATCGAGATAGTCGTTTCACCTCAAGATTTTGGGAAAGTCTGAATAAAGCCCTAGGTACTCGCCTTGATATGAGTACCGCATATCATCCACAAACCGATGGTCAGAGTGAACGAACCATCCAGACCCTGGAGGATATGCTACGGGCATGCGCAATCGATTTCAGCGGAAATTGGGATACACACTTGCCACTGGTAGAGTTTTCGTATAACAACAGCTACCACACGAGCATTCAAGCCGCACCTTTTGAAGCTCTATATGGACGCAAGTGTAGATCGCCTCTATGTTGGGCCGAAGTTGGCGAAAAGCAACTCACCGGGCCCGAAATTGTTCAAGAAACGACGGATAAGGTCTTTCTGATTAGAGAACGTCTCAAAGCGGCACGTGACCGACAGAAAAGCTACGCAGACATGAGGAGAAAGCCTTTGGAATTTCAAGTCGGAGACAGGGTCCTACTAAAGGTGTCACCGTGGAAAGGTGTCGCGCGTTTCGGGAAACGCGGAAAACTAAACCCACGATATGTTGGACCATTTGAAATCCTGTCCAGAGTAGGCCCCGTAGCATACAAGCTCAAGTTACCACAAGAACTTAACGGTGTACACGACACGTTCCACGTGTCGAACTTGAAAAAGTGCTTATCCGACGAAACCCTCATCATCCCCGCAGACGAAATCCACATTGACGACAAGTTACACTTCGTCGAAGAGCCAGTCGAAGTAACCGATTGGAAGGTCCAAAAACTAAGACGCAGTAAGATCAGATTGGTCAAAGTGCGTTGGAATGCCAAGCGTGGACCGGAGTTCACGTGGGAAAGGCTGGACCGGATGAAGCAAAAGTATCCCGCCCTATTTAAGAAGACCCCTATACCGGAGAGCTCAAAGTGAATTCCGGGACGGAATTCTCTTAACGGGGGGAGAATGTAACAACCGGCAAAATTAAGGTAATTCCGTACTAATTAAATAAACGCGATTAACGTAATTAACCGTAATTATGTGCTGAATATTTAATTGAGGCCTTAGAAAGATAGGAATTCCCAAATAATGCATAGGAATGCATGAGTTTAATAGCAAAGCATGATAGGATCGTGCGCAGACAAAACTATCCGGTATGGACACTGGCGATTACCCGGTAAAACTGAAATAAGCGAAACGAACACCGGACACCCGGAAAATAAAATAAATAATATTTTCACAAAATATTATGAGTTTTGGAAACCCAAAGCCATACGAAAAAGCTTATTGCACAAATCTCCCGGTAACGAATAAAGTGCGCGTACCGCACCCGATACGCGCGTAACACGTAAATTCACCCGACAAAAACCGAAATAAATTATCAGTAATTTAACTGGACATAATTTTATAAATATTAACGGTATTTTAATATCGAGGGAAAACGCGACGAAAATTTAAGAAATACCCGGGCGATACCCGGAAGGAACTAGCTTAAACATAATATGGGAGTTAATTAGCAAAGTGGACCCCACCAAGAGCCCATAGGGGGGCCGGCCAAGGGCCACTTAGAGTGGAAGTTCACTTAAGTTTTTCTAAAATCTCTTCCAAATCATTTGTAATCATGAGTTTGCATGCAATAAGAGTGGACAAGAGAATTAACCCAATCATTTCTCCTCTCTCTCTCCAAAACTCGGCCCATACACCCTCTTTAAAATCTTTACAAGATTTTCATAATCTAGCAAATCCTTCCATAATCTCCCTAACCTATCCAAGCAAGATTTGATAATCTTTGGAGGATTTGCAAAGATCATATAAACACTAGAAGAGCACTTGGAGAAAAATCACAAAATCTCTTTCCTTTTTCTCCTCTTGGCCGTAGCTTTGCACCACCCCACCAACACCTCTCTTTCAATTTTTACTACTCCAAATTACCTCTAGATCATCATCCTTCAAAACCCCTTCTTGTGTGTTAAGAGCTTGGAGCATAACCCACTTGGAAGAACACACTAAACCACACCCAAAATCCAAGATTTTGTCTTCCCTAGCCTTGAGCTAGTTGTAAGTCTTGCATTGTTTTATTAATTTAAATATTTTGTTTTTGTGCTATGATGCAAGTTGTACATTATGGGTAATAAAAATGAGTTCTAAAGAAGTAATGGGTTTTTATTAAAAATGAAGATGAGGGAATAATATTATGATGAAAACTTAGTTATTTTTAATAAAAGTAATATTTCGATGAAAGTATTATAATAAGAACATGTTGGATGAGTGAAGATGAGAAAAGCAATATTTTGAAAAGTGACTTGGATATGATGAAAAGTGGTTTTAATCATCTTAGGATGATATAATAAAGTCATAAAAATATTAAAATGGATTAGAAAGCCGTAGATGGAAAAACTAGTTCTTCAAAGTCCACTCACTTAGATGAGTAAAAATTTGATGTTTTGGATAAAGATATGAAATAAACATGTTATTGATATCTAGAATGGATTAGAAGAACTTTAAAAGTAAAAAGGAGTAAAAACAACTAAACATGGTAAAAATGATTCTTCAAAGTCCACTAAAGTGGAAGAAAAATAATAACCATGAATGATTTAGTGAAAAATGCTACAAGTGTAAATTAAAGGATTTAAAATGACAACCTTGGAAACCAATGGACTAAAATGAATATTTTAGAAGTTATTGGACCAAGAACACAATGATGGAAATATCGGTGTCAAAAAGTGTAAGTAATGATTTACAAGGTTGAGTTGGTAAATAATAATAGCCTACTTGGGCATTTTAAGTAAAAAGTATATTTTTATAAAATGGACGTTTTATAAAAATAAATGGAGTAACGCGAGTATTTTATAAAGTAGATTTTATAAAATAAATACTTGTAAAGACTTGTACAAAAATAAGGTGCTTTTATATAAATGGGAATATAAAAGTATCGGGAACGTTTTTGGTAACAAGTTGGACGAGTCGGGCTAAAACGCTAACTAACAAACTTAGTTACACGAACCAACGTAAACGGACTTATTACGTCGAGATAAAAATATACATATATATTTTACGGAGATAAAATATATATAACAAGGGTGAAACGTGCGTAACACTTTCCTAAGTGTAGTAACAATATTCGTGGGAAAAGAGAAACATAACGTAACAAATTAAAAACGCTAAACGACACATGAACTTAACAAGTAGTATCCACGCGATGATATATGTACATATACTCGTTTCCGACGGAATTCTAGTACATCTATTTAAATGGGAAAATAGATGTGCGAGAAGGAAAACCGAGACGAGTAGATGAGACATATCTACGAACGCGTGAATACCGACAAGATTCTAGTACATTTATTTAAATGGGAAAAATAAATGTACGGTGTGGTAAGTCTAGTCGGGCGTTAAGATTATGTTACCAAACGACAAAGACTTAGCATATTTATTTAAATGGGAAAATAAATATGTGGCAAAGTAAGTCGGGTCGGTTGATAAGAAAACACTTTATACTGAGCGAAAAGATCCTAAGTATAATTATTTGAATGGGAAAATAATTATACGTTGGGTGGAGTCGTGTCAAGTATAATGTTGTACAAGTCATAAAGAATAATTACAAGAATAATATATGACTTGTAAGGAAAGGGTAATCCATCGCCATTGAACCTAGGATACGAAACTATTAAACGGGAATTGGGATAAAGACGTGGTCGGGAAGTTGGGTGTACAACTTGCCAAGGCACATACACCATAGGTGTAAGTGACTTATACGCCTAGAACCTTTGTAGGTACGGGATCACAAACCTTACTATTTTCTTTGAGCCAAGCACAGTTACAGGTGAGTCTCACGGCCCCATTTCTAAACTATTTAACGTTTTTACGGGGGAAAGATATGTTGGGATTGTATGACGGGTTGGATACTTGAGTAAAGATCGCCACTCGGGGTTGAGACCTCCCCACTATAATCATTTGTTCAGGAATGAGAAACCAAAGGGATATTTGGATAGTACTATTGGTGCCTGACAAGGCCCACCCCTAATCGATAGCGTCGATTATGCATCGGCGTATGCCTGGGGTGCACTTATTCTGAAATAAAGTCGTAAGAATACCGAGTAACGACTTTGGGCGGGGGCATTATTAATTGTCTTGGTTTGGTTATAGGCTCAAGTAAATTGTAGGACTTTGCAACTCCTATAAATGTCATAGCAAGGATATTCCCACTTTATAAAGACTTATTAAATCAAAACCTGTGAACTCACCAATATTTATATATTGACGATTTTCAAACATATCTTTCAGGTAATTGATTGATGGAAGTTAGCATGGCGAGCAGGGTCGGGGATGTCTCCAAATTGGGCGTTGGGAATATCGTGACGGGGTCTTATCTCTTTATTCCATGGATTTAGGGATAAAGGGAGAAGCCTCTTTATCATTTTCGAAAACAATTTATGATTATGTATGAATAATTTGACATGATTATTAGCATTGAATAAATGCCCGTTTTCTAATTAATATTGTGCTTTGCATTAATCTTGGCTTAATACTTTTGAACCGTCGCGCCACGTGTTTCCGCCTTAGACGTGGTGTGACAATGCAAACCCTTCTTTGCCATAGTCTTGTTTCGTCTTGGTGTACTCTTCTTCTTTGCAGGTTCAGGTACAACATCTAGTCTGATCTCTTTCTCTTTACCCTTTCCACTTTTAGCACCGACATTAACAACCTGTCTCTTGCGCTTCGCCTCTGGATCAACAGGATGTAATGGGTCATCTGGATCTGAATCACTGTTAGCATGTCTTACAAGCCCTTCACCTAGATCCGTATAGTCAATCCTTGCTAGATGTCCAAATAAACGCCTTACTGGTGGACATTCATTGACAGACAATCCTTTGTAAGCTATCATCCTAGCAAGAGTATTGATCGACATATGTTCCTGAACAACAATGTGCTTAGGATCCCTCTTCAAGTCTTTGTATTTGTTATCAAATACCATCTGGAGGAAACGAGGATATAACAAGAACTTCAGATTCCTCGTACCATTCACTGGCTCCAACAAGTGTTCCATTAGCATTCCTGATACATTGAACGGTTTGTTCAATACTAGGGCTACCATCATAGAGCTAATACTTTTGCGCATCAAGTCATATCCTCCAGCAGCTGAACCAAAGACATGTATCAAAACATGTGCCAAATATTTGAATTGAGGACACAGTTTTCCCTTGTGCAATGAACCATCAGTGATTGGTCCATTGTACTTCATCCTCAGGAAGCACTTTCGCTGATCCATGAAACTAAGCTCCTTGGGATCCGTCTTCTCATCTTGTAGATTCAATGCTTCTCTAATATCCTGCTCACAAACAATTATCCTCTGCCCTTGGATCTTGCTAATCACGGATGACTCGCAATTCCAGAAATCTAGCTTTGCTTCTGTCCAGAATTCTTGCATCATATCTCTGTAAATAATAGTAGGTGTAGCAACCGCGTCTATCACCCTAATTCTCTTCAAGAATTCAATGATCTCGATAAACTCAGTGTGCTTTTTAACTTCTCCAAGATACGCACAGCAATTATGCGCATTCTCGAAGGTTAAAAGCTCTTCAGAAGCTTTCTTAGCAGGTTGTGAGGATGATCCGGCTTGCTCAGTAGTCTTTTCCTGCTCAGACATGATTTGATCTGCAAAACAAAACAAAGAAACATGTTAAAAATCGACAAAAAATTCAAACCTTGAAAATTTGGTAATTATCATTCTCATTCGCCCAAACGGGGGTGCGAATGTGAAAAACATGGTGCGAATGTGAAAATTTGATGGTACGAATGTAATAATTTTGATAAAAAGTTTCATTCGCCCACAAGATTTTCATTCGACCAGTTAATCATCTCCTTCGCCCATTCGAAAGGTGCGAAGGAGTCTGTTCTTATTTTTTAAATTTTCAATTCTGAATTATATGGTTTCTGATCATGTAATCTTGATTTGTTTGGCAAGTAACAATGCCGATTAATGTTTTTAAACCAACAATTTCATCAGTTAATCATTATATCAGTGTTTTCAACTTAAACTAGGGTTCGAAATAAAACTGATGATCAATTGATCAATCTGATGATTTTGAATCCTTGATTTATGAATTTTCTCCCCCTAAAACACAGATATAATGAATCCGTATCATCAATTTCAACAATGAACATTGTTTGATCAGTGTTATAATTCTAGGGCTCAAAACATATAAACAGCGATTAGTCCTTGAATCTGAGACGTTAACCTGTAAAATTTAGTGGAAAATGACCAGTGAAGTGTTAGGATCTGAGTTTGATTGTTTTGATTATGTTTAACTAAATATGATAATAGTGAAACGAATATAGAATGAAAGTGCAACGGAATAATAAACTGTTAATCAAAACAAGAGAGTAAATGTTTTCAGATCGAAAGCTTTCATTTATCTAAAAGATTACAATCGTACAATTACTCCCCCTCAGCCTGATCACACAGTGTTTGTCTGAGAGAATGTTTGTGTGTGTGATACAATAGAACAGTACAAGCACTGTTCTATTTATAGACAGACTTAAACCACTGATGACCTAGGCTGACGTCACCTAAGACAGTGACCTCTAACAGAATAACAAACATAAAACATCTGCCTATTACAAACTACTGTTACATTGAAAGCACTGATAGTAAACAGCTGTTGTAGGAAAACTCTGATGGTCTTGTATCCACTGCTGGAGCCTAAGTGCTGTTGGTTCCAGCAGTGCTTTGGTCTTCAATACTTGAATCAGCAGTTGTTCTTCATCAGACCTTTGGTCAGCAGTTGTTCTTCATCAGTTGTTTATTCAGCAGTTCTTTGTATCAGCAGTTGTTAAGCAGTTGTTTGGATAGGACAGTTGTTAGAGTCAGCAGTCTTTTAGGAGAAGTAAGTTGTAAAGACTGTTTATTGAAGGGATCAACTGTTAGCATATTTTGGCTTTCCAATCATCTGTTCTTCTCCAGGTTAGCAGACCCAACAATCTCCCCCTAGAACAGATGATGCCAAAACTCAGCTTTATTTATTGATCTTTATTCCTCATCAGACTTTCTCTGATTTGACCTTTGAATTGTAATTCAAAGTTCAGAGCAAACAAGTCTTCTTCATCTCTTTCTAGTTCCAGATTTAGCAGTGTATGGTGATCCTCTGCACATAGACTGTAAGCATCATCCATGCTGATCTTCTGAACCCTTCCATCTGACCTGAGCAATGTCAATTCATGGTTGTCTTTGTTGACTTTCCATTTTAGAATCTTTGAGTCAGTGGATTTGCTGAGTTGAATCTTTATTCTTGATGAGTTGGGTGATGGTGGTCTTCCAATGAGTTCTCTGAGTTTCTCTGTTGTAGGATCAGAGAAAAAATGTACTTGATTGAAGAGCCCTTCCTTGATGAATGTATCAGCAAACTTCCTCTGATCTTCCTCTGACATTTCCTTCTGTTTCTTGAACTGTCTTCTTGCAGCAGTTGTTAGATCAGAGGTGTCAAGTAAGCTGTCCAAGGTAAAGGTCTGTTGGGGTTTCTTCATTATTGGCTCATCGGTGTAAACAGGTTTTCTTGGTAGGCTGGGATCCTTCTTTCTGTTTTCTTCCAGACTTTTGTATGTCTCAACCAGCCTTAGCTCAGACCATCTAGAAACTGACCTCATTTCCCCATAGTTGGCAGCTACAATCTCTTGCCTCATCCTTTTAAACTTCAAGGCTCTGACTGGGTCTCTGCCTTTGCCAAAATTAGGAGTAGAGACTTTAGCCTTGGGGTCTTTGGCCATTTCTTCAATTCTGAGAAGTTCTTCTCTCAAAGCATGTGTGGTCCAACCATTGAACTGCTTCTTGGTTGCTTTGTAAGGCTTGGTTGCCATAATCTGTTCCAGAAGAGAATCCCTTACCTCCTTTTCCAAGTCACCACTGAGAGGCATGGAGGACATGGAGTTGCTCAGGGTCTTAGCAAAGTCTTCAATCCTTCTGAGTTTGCTAAGCTCTGCTGAATGGATGCCCTGAGCAGTCCTGTCATCCTTCCCTTTGCATTTCTCCCTAATGATGACATCCACTTGTTCACCCTTGTATTTCAGATAAGTATCAATGTTGAGGGGAACAGGGAAGTTTGGGAGAGATGGGAAGGATCTGTCTGATGGCTGTTCAGTATTGTAGAAGGATTGTAATTCCCCCTTGAGTAGATCAAGTTCAAGGGGATACTGAACAACCAATGGTGTAATGGTTGGTGGTGGTCTATGGGATCTGAACTTGGATGTGTGTGGTGAGAATGATGTGATTGGAATAGCTGTGATAGGAGGAGTGGATTGTGCAGTTGAGGTGGTGTTTGGTGATGTGTGTATGTTTTCATCATGTACTACAAAGGTTGATTTTCTCTTCCTTGTGTACACGATTTTAGGGGATGGTGATTTGGTAGCAGTGGTTGGATTAACATCTGTTGGCCTTTTAGTAGGTTCAGCAGATGTTTGGGATTTAGCTGGTGATGTGGGTTTGGTGGTTGTATGTTCAGGTGTGTTTGTTGGTTTGGGTACAGTGGTTTGGGAAGCAATGTTTTGGGTGGTTTCAGTGTTTTGGGTGGCAGTGGTTTCAATAGCAGTGGTTTTGTCAACAGAGGTGTTCAACTTGGATGGTGGTTTTCTAACATGCTTAGCAGGCCTTTTCATCATTTTAGAGGATCCCACATCTTCAATTTCCTGCTGTTGTTTCTTCTTGAGTTCTATTAGTGACTCTGCTTTAACTTCCAAGGTGTCAGCTCTTTTCTGTTTTTCTTGAGCAGCCTTTTCAGCTTCTATGTTTGCAGAGTCATCAACTGCTTTGTTCTTGTCAGTGGTTTGTTGTGGTGCTGTTGGTGTTGCTTGTTGTTGTTGTTGTTGTGGAGCTGTTTTAGTAGACTCTGGTTTGTTGGCAGACTTGGCTTGGCCTTTTTGAGAAGGAGGACAACCAAAGGGATCTAGTTTTGGTAGCCTATCTCTGCCACTCTCCCCCTTTTTGGCATCATCAGCCGTGAAAGCATCATCATTTTCATCTCTGAGAATGGTGGTAGGGGCAGAGCCAGTAGTCTTCAGCAGGTGGTCCTTGATGGCTTTAATATCAGCATGGGTATCTTTGTACCTTGCATCTACCATATTTCTGATCTCAGCCATATAAGTCTCATGTGTCTGATCAGCCAGTTTTCTGTGAGCTATGATGATGGGGGAAACTGATTTCCATAACTCACTGGCTATATCAGCTGTTGATGGTTGACTCTTGGAAAGGTTTGCAATGGAGCTCAATATAAGCTTGACATCAGATTTGATGTCAGCTACAGAGGTTTCAATTACAGAAACTCTGTCCGCAATTCTTGGTATTTTGGCCCATCTCCTAAGTTAATAGGATCATCTGAGTCCCTACCAGTGGTAGTTCTACCTGATTCAGTCCTAATAGGTGAATCAGATGCCCCTTTTTCTTGGTACTGGGGACTTCCAACTGTTTTTGGAGACACTATAGTGGCTTCAACAGTTGTTGCCTTCAAGGGAGTCTTAGCAATGTAATCACTGTCCTGATGTGAGACAGTGGTCTCTACATCAGTAGT
Source organism: Ambrosia trifida (assembly GCA_028751855.1). Taxonomy (NCBI): domain Eukaryota; kingdom Viridiplantae; phylum Streptophyta; class Magnoliopsida; order Asterales; family Asteraceae; genus Ambrosia; species Ambrosia trifida. Next base: position 100,164,620 of record CM054131.1, read on the forward strand.
GGCTGCTCCACTTGAAAACTCACCTAGAGTTGCATTGAACTCAGGTGGTGTAACCTCCTCTTCTGTTTGTTGGATAGCAGATTGAATATTCTCAGGACCAGTCACGTGTGGGAGTATACTCTCAGTGACAGGTGGAAGAGAGGAACTGGGATCTTCCTGAGATTTGTCAATTGCCTCAAACAGAGGTTGCATGGTTTGTGGGACATGATGTGATGGTGAGGGTGAGGGTGGAGGAGTAACAAGAGAATTAGCCCTGGGAGAGGGGCTTGTGAACATTTGGCCAAGTGACTCAAATGTATCATGATGTGTGTCCCCTTGGCTTACAACATGATCCTTTTGGGAGGAGTCATGAGGAGTTTGGTTAGGTGGAGGTATATCCAACTGTTGTGAGGAAGTAACAACAATGGTTTCAGGTTGCTTTTGTGGTGCAACAGAGGTTTCTTCTGGTACCTCATCATTCAGAAGCCTCATTTGTGGTTGAGTGGTGGTTTTTGTGGATGGATGTTTCTTTTTGGAGGTGGCTGGTGTGGGTTTCACAGCACTGGATGTAGTGCCATGATCACCAGGAGCAGTGGGCTCAACAACAGAGGTTTTGACAACAGTTGTTGTCTTTGTCCTCTTTGTTTGTGTTTTAGAAACTTTTGACACTTTAGACACTTTTTCTTGGGTGCTTCCACCCAGCATTCTAGTGAAAGTTTCATCAGTTAAGCTTTTCATTTGCATTGCATCACCCTTTTTGAAAACTTTTTCTGGTAAGACTTTTTGTAAGATTACACTAAGAATTCTTGGGTAAATAAGAAAAGCATTGTTAGACCCAGACTTGATTGCTTTCACATTTGATACTAAGTCCATGAACAATCCCTGGGAAAGATTGAAGTCAGAGTTTGACAACATGGCATAACCCAGATATTGCATCCTTAATGGGATTTCATTAAAGGATGTGGACTTAGCAGAGACACATAGAAGAAGAGTATGGAAGAAAAATTTCATGACTGGAGGGAAAAACTTTTTGAAAAGAGTTGATCCAGTCATCTGACCATCATACCCTCTTTCTTGGAACTCAGTGTGAAGCTCTGTTTTAGTAAAAGAGTCCTTACCTGCCAGGTCATTAAGTGTGAAGGTTGTGGATATGGTTTCAGGGGTAATTTCGATACTGGTTTCTCCAATTTTGGAAATTATGGAAGTAGGCTTTTTGTCTTGGAGTAGAAACTCAGCATTCAACCAGAATTCTTGAAGAGTATCGAGATAAATGGGGGCGTCAGCGGTTAAGATGGGTAAGTATTTGGAGTTTAGGAGAATGTCGATGGTGGAATGGAATGAAACGTTGTCATCTGTTTTAACCAGATAGGGGAGACAATTGTGGGTGGCTTTAGCTTGAAGATCCATTGTAATGGATTTCGAAGGTGAAGATGAGTGAAAATTGATGGAGGGTTGGAGAATGAAGAAGGCGGTTTTCAGTATTTTGAATACAATGAGACAGTGTAACGTCTGTTGTGGTAAAACAGGGTTTTTATAGGCTCAATGAAACCGCTGATGTGGCCAAACCTCTGCTTATATGAGCAGACGTGGCAATCATCTGATGGATGAAACATCTGGTGGAGAACAGCTGTTTTTGGCAAACAACTGATACAAACAGCTGATGGAACCAACTGTTGTTTTTTTTGTATAGATATAGTATAAATATATAAGGAGACAGTTGTTTTATCTGAACAGATGTTCTGAAACAGATTTTTCAACTAACAGTTGTTTTATCTGATCAGATGTTTTGAAACAGATTTTTCAACCAACAGTGGATATGAATGAAACAGTGGTTGTTTTATCTGATCAGATGTTATAAACAGATTTTCCATCCAAACAGCTTTTTGAAAAAGGAATTTTGATTTTCTGAAACATTTTATTATGATTTATTGAAAATTTATTTGTTTAATCCATGTTTAACATATCAATTCTGGAAATCAGATTTGTAAAGGTAGATGTGTCTAAAGCTTTTGTTAACACATCTGCCAACTGATCCTCTGTTGGAACATGGTGCAAGGAAATCAAACCTTTTTCATAGCTGTCTCTGACAAAATGATGTCTTATGTCAATGTGTTTGGTAGTGGAATGAGAGACTGGATTCTTGATGATATTTTCAGCAGCTTGACTGTCCAACATGAGTGGAGTCTGAAGTGCAGTTATCCCAAAATCCAGTAGTTGATTTTGACGCCACATGAGTTGGGCTGTACAGCTTGCAGCAGCAATGTATTCAGCTTCAGCTGTTGAGGTTGAAACAGCTGCCTGCTTTTTGCTTTGCCATGAAACTAAGGCATTCCCTAGAAATTGGCACCCTACTGATGTGGATTTTCTTGTGGTGTGACAGCCAGCAAAGTCACTATCTGAATAACCTGAAAGCTCAATGTTTCCATTAGCAGGATACCAGATACCAAGTGTGGGAGCACCTTTGAGGTATCTGAATATCCTTTTCACAGCAATAAGGTTTGACTTTCTGGGTGAAGCCTGGGATCTGGCACAGACACAGGTAGCAAACATAATGTCTGGCCTAGATGCAGTTAAGTACAGTAAAGACCCAATCATGCATCTATAATGTGTTTGATCAACCAGTTCATCCTTGTCATCAATAGTGAGCAGCTTGACTGTACTCATGGGTGTACTACATGGCTTACAATCATTCATCTCAAATCTGGTTAATAAATTCTTTACATATTTGTTTTGGTGAATGAATGTGCCATTTTGCAGTTGTTTCACTTGAAGACCAAGGAAACACTGAAGCTCACCCATGGCACTCATCTCAAACTCTGCTGTCATGAGTTTTCTGAACTCTTCACACATTTGGTTACATGTGGATCCAAAAATGATGTCATCCACATATATTTGAACAATCATTAAGTGTTTCCCTTTCCATTTAAGAAATAAAGTTTTGTCTATTTTACCTCTTGTGAAGCCAATGGATAAGAGAAATGTGGAAAGAGTTTCATACCAGGCCCTTGGTGCTTGTTTGAGTCCATACAGAGCTTTGTTGAGCTTGTAGACATAGTCAGGATGGAATGTGTCTTCAAAACCAGGTGGCTGACATACATAGACCTCCTCCTGAATTTTGCCATAAAGGAAAGCACATTTGATGTCCATCTGATACACCTTTATGTTGTGGTTGACAGCAAAGGCTAAGAAGAGTCTGATGGCTTCTAGTCTTGCTACAGGAGCAAAAGTCTCATCATAATCTATTCCTTCTTCTTGTCTGAAGCCTTGAACCACAAGCCTGGCTTTATTCTTGACAACAATACCCCTTTCATCAGTCTTGTTTTTGAAGACCCACTTTGTTCCTATAGGACAAACATCCTTAGGAAGTGGTACAAGCTCCCATACTTGTTGTCTTTTGAATTGAAGGAGTTCTTCTTGCATGGCTTCTACCCAACTGTTGTCTTTCAGTGCCTCTTGGTACTTGACAGGTTGTGTAAGGGATAAGAAACCTGCAAAAAGACAGATATTTGAGGATTGGCTTCTTGTGAGCACACCCTCTCTGATGTTGCCAATGATCTGGTCTGGTGGATGAGCTCTTAAGTAAATAAGATCTCCCTGATATGGAACAATGGCATTTTGAGGTGATGGACAGAGGTTTGGTGACTCTGTTGGTGTAACATCTGTTGGTACTTCTGTAGTGCCATCAGATGTTTGGAATGGTAATGGAGGAATGGGTCCAAGTGGTGTGAAACTTGACTGACTTTTGTCAACAGATGATTGACTTTTGTCAACAGATGATAGGTCAGTGATTGTGAGGGGTGAAGCAGTGGTTTGAGGATAAGACTGGCCAACAGTGGTTGACACAGCTGTAGCAGAGTTTTGACAATTGTTTTGAACAACTGTTTTCTCTGAGGCAGAATAGATTTTGTAGTGACTGGGGATCACAACATCTGTTCTGTAATCTTGTTGTGGAGACTGTGGAATACCTGCATTGTTAGCTTTAACAGTGATATCTTCAAATTTGAATTTATCTAAATCAAATAGTTCAGCAGGGTTTGCAGGGATTTTAAGAGATGAAAGTTCATTGAACTTTACATTCAGAGTTTCTTCTATTGTCTTGGTCCTTGTGTTAAACACTTTATAGGCCTTGGCAGTAGAGGAATATCCCAGAAAATAACCACAATCTACTTTGGCTGCAAATTTTGAAATGGAATCTTTGAGATTTAAAATGAAACATGGGCAGCCAAAGATTTTGAAGAAGGAAATTAATGGTTTGATTTTGAACCAAATTTCATAAGCAGTTTTTTGATGTATGGGGTTGATTAAAACTCTGTTTTGAACATAGCAAGCAGTGTTTACAGCTTCTGCCCAAAAGGACAGTGGCAAACCAGAATCTGCTAGCATGGTTCTTGCAGCTTCTATAAGAGTTCTATTTTTCCTCTCAACCACCCCATTTTGTTCTGGTGTTCTTGGGATGCTGTACTGCCTCACAATCCCTTTTGACACACAGAAGTCATCCAACTCCTTATTCTTAAACTCTGTTCCATTGTCACTCCTGAAGACTTTTACTGGCAAGTCATATTGTTTTTCAACTTTGGTGACAAAGTCCTTCAATATATGTGCAGTCTCATCCTTAGAATGTAAAAAGTAAGTCCATGTAAACCTAGAAAAATCATCAACTATGACAAGACAAAATCTCTTTCTTCTTAGACTCATGATTTTAACAGGGCCAAACAAGTCCATGTGCAACAATTGTTGACACTGACTGGTTTTGGACTCATCAATGGATTTGTAAGAGCTTTTATGTTGTTTCCCTTTTAAACAGGAAACACAATGCTCATCACATTTAAATTCTTTTGATGGTAAACCTCTGACAAGGCTTTGTTTGGAGAGTGTGTTGATAGTATTAAGGTTGGTGTGACCCAATCTCCTATGCCACAATTCTGTCTCCTTAGTGGAGGCAGCAGAAAATAGACAGACATTTGCCATAGGATTGTCCTTTAACATATCAGCAACATACACATTGCCACTTCTATGAGCAACAAGTTGTGCTTTGCTCTCAGCAATGATGGTATCAATCTTTTTCACCACTTCTGGCCCAATAATCTTACAAGTTTTCTTTGTGAAAAATGAGCCATAACCTTTGTCACTCATTTGTGAAACACTCAGAAGATTAAACTTGAGATTATCAATAAGATTGACATTTTCAAACTTGAGTTTTCCAGCTTGTACAGTCCCTGAACCCAACACCTTACCTTTTGAATCATTACCAAAGGATATATCACCCCCTCCATGAGCCAAGAAGTCCAGAAGAAGGGCTCTACATCCTGTCATGTGCCTGGAGCCTCTACTTGTTGATGCGTTTTGCGACTAAGGATTGGATATACAATAATTAACATATGTTAGTGATGGCCGAAGGTGACTAGAATGGGGCGAATGTAGATATGACTGGGCGAAGGTAAACAAGATCGGGCGAAGGTAGATCTGAAGTGGGCGAAGGAAGAATGGACCTGACCTAGAAGACACATTCGACCACTTGTAGTGGGCGAATGTGGAAAATACTCACATTCGACCAGAAGAAATGGGCGAATGTGCAGTGCCTATATATAGTTTTTGTGTTTTTGATAATGTAAGAGAGTTATCATTTGTGTCCAGGTTCAGATCAGGTTCATAGGTGTTTTTGAGTGATTATCAGTGTGTTCTAGATTAACATAAACTCATTGTAAATGCTTTTTGAATGAAAGTTAATCTATGAAATGATATTGAAAATGATCTTGATTGTGTCGTGATTTGTGTTTTATCAATTTGTTCAGATCTAGGGTTTCCGCACCTAGTTTTGTGACTTGTATGATCGTATAATCCTGTTTTAGCTAAAATCCAACGCTCACAAAGTGGTATCAGAGCCTAGAGGATCATACAACAACAAATTTGATAAGATCAGAGCTGATTTGGACATGTTTTTGACATAAAATCATCTGTTTTTACATAAACATTGTTTTTAAGAGTTTTTGATCGATTTAAAGGTGAATTTGTGGTCGAATTCAAGTTTTCCAAGACTTAAAGTTGTTCCAAATCAATTCCGAAACATAACCTGATTGAGATCATTCAAATCCATGAACTTTTGAAAATCTGAGATCAGAATAACCGTTTTTCAAACAATAACCGTTTTTCAAACAATAACCGTTTTACAGATTAAGTTTGAAGATAGTGAAGATCCCAGGGAATTGTCATGGACAGAACAGAAGGCATGTTTCTTACGAATGAAATACAAAGGTCCAATCACTGACGGATCTATGTATAAGGGGAAACTGGGAGTACAGTACAAGTATTTTGCTCATGTTCTTATTCATGTCTTTGGATGTGTGAGTGGTGGTTATGACGTGATGAGAAGGAGTTTGAGTTCATTAATGATTGCGTTGACACTCAACAAACCATTTAATGTTTCTGGGATGATTCTTGATCATATGCTGGAGATGCTAAAGGGAATGAAGAACAAGAAGTTCATGTTGTATCCGAGGTTTCTGATGATGATCTTTGACTACAAATATCCTATGCTGAAAAAGGATCCGACAATGATCCTAGGTCAAGATCATATGAACATCAGAACTTTGATGAGGATGAAGGGTTACAAAGGTGTTCCTGACAGTGAAAAGCCACCTAACAGGAGATTATTTGGTGCTTTGGCTCGTCCGGATTACACTGATCCTGGCAAGAACAAAGCAAGACATGATGATAGTGACTCGGACAACGATGATCCCTTAGTGTATGTTGATTCAAGTACTAAGCGGAAACGTCAAGTAGTCAATCCTGGAGCCAAAGGGAAGGGCAAGGGAAAGGCTATGGATCAGGGAAGCACTAAGCAACAAGTGGCTAGAAAGAAATCGACGGCGAAGAAAGGATCGGGTTTGGTGGATGAAGAGTCTGTAGATTCAGAAGAGACTGAAGTTGATGAGCAGTGGGATTCTGATGATGAGAATGTGAGGACCACCAAACGTAAGGCCACTATGGTTGGTGAGTCTGAATCCTTGAACCAGTCGATAGAAGAAGCTGAGAGAAGAAAGAAATCGGTTGAAGATGAGGATCTAGGTGTTGATCTAGCTGAATTGAGTGTTGGAGAAACTGTAGTGGTAAATTTGCCCAGAAAAACTAAGAAACAAAAGACTATGGCAAAGAAATCAAGCGTAAAAGAACTGAGAGAGAAAGAGTTGGCTCAGTTATTGAAGGGAAAGAGATTACCTGATGCTGGTACACCATCTAAGCTATCTTCACCAGTTGCCAAGAAGCAGAAGAAAGCGAAAGAGGCAGAGACTTTACCAATCGATCAGTTTAATATCGATATGGATAAAGTGCTCGATATGTTTAGAAAGCCTCAGAAAGAGAAAGTTGTTGAAGTTGAGCCATCCAGATCTAAGTCGAAGAAAGTGACTGTGGATGACGATGTCATGAAACAAGTTAATAAGAAGATGGAGGACATGATGAAGATGCTGGTTGCTCAACAAGCTGAAATTGCTAAGTTCAAGCAGAATGAGGAGAAAATGCTCCAGATAGTGGTTGCTTCGAAATCTAATCAGGATGATATAAATGATAAGATTAAGTTGATTGAAGCAAAGAATGAGAAGCTTGAAAGAAAATGTGAAAGAAACAAGAGCAAAATCAAACTGATTAAGGCTGATAACAAAGAACTAAAGAAGGAAAACAAACGCCTTTGTGGTTTGATTGAAGAGCTTTATAGCAGAGCACCCCAGTTGAAAGAGGGTGAAGAAGATGAAGAAGAAGATGAACAGAAAGTTGATTATGAGTATTCTGAATCTGAGAAAGAAGAAGATGATGATGAGGATGATGATGGATCGGATAAAAGTGATGATGATAATGATGATGATGATGACAATAATGATGATGATGATGGTGCTGAAGGTACTGGGAAAAAGCAAGGTGACGAGTTTAGCAGTAGAAGTGATCATGATGGAGGAGATGATACTTCTAGATTTAGTTATGAGAAGAGAACACCACAGAAAAAGAAAGATACTGGAGAATCGAGTTCCAAGAAGAAAGGAGAGAATGTTGATTCGGATGAAAGTATTTTCTGGAACGAAAAGGTGAGATCTCTGTCTGAGGATGCTAAACAGCTGTATAAGAATATGTTGGAAAAGAGAGAGTGGACCATTGAGTTCACCGGATGCTTCGCTGAAATATTCCAGACTGATGACTTCAGATATGAGTTGGAATATGAAGATCCAGATCTTGAAGAAGGGGAATTACCTGCATCTGTGGCAAAAGAGATACTAGATGGTCTTGCACAGAGGGTAGGGAAAACGTTTGAGGAGTTTATGATGGATGAATCGATTCCTGATATTCCTGAAAAGGATATGGGAAGTCATTCAGATGATGTGCAGACTCCAGAAAACAATGAAGTGGAAGTTGAAGATATTACTCATGAAGAGTTTCCCCAATATTTCAGACAAGATGATGAGAATGAAGTATTTCCTGACTTCACTGAGATACCAAATAAGTCAGCGAAACAGAAAGCAAAGAAAAGGAGTGAAGAGTTTGTTGAGAAGGTATTTGGTACTGAAAAGAAAGATTCTTCTAACCAGTCTGATGAGTTGAAGAATTATATGAAGAAATTGAAGGAAATGGATGAGAACCGACCAAAGCCTGAAGCTCAAGGTAACTTTTATCGATTTCATAATGCCAAATTCAAAGGCAGAGCTCTCGGGTGGACTTACTTAGGCAGACTGAAGTGTATTGCTGCAAAATGGGAAACCGGAATTCTGTACTTCAACAGATTCTGTGACTTGCTTACTCTACCGTACTGGGCGGTGAGAGACTTATGCAGATTCCCAATGTCAGGTGCCGAAGTAAATGGATCACATGTCGGTTGGTGCGCAGACAAATTGGTTTGGGAAAGTCGTACGAGATGGAACAGGTTCAAGCCTCAATATCCCCGTAGAAAAGTTCATAGGGATATTGATCCTCAAACCAATATGAAGCGTGTTACTTTGATCTATAAAGCACCTAATGTGATGAGAAAGATACCGTTGATGCCAATGCCACAGCATTTCAGTGCTGATTTCATCTTTTGGTATTATGATTGGAGGAAGGCAGAAGCGGTGATCGTGTTGAGAGATGGAAAGGATAAATACAAGCATGTTCATGTATTTGATCCTATGTGGTTGATCAATTGCACATTCGAAGACATCATCATGTTGTTCTACAATCCGATTTACTATGAACCCAATGACTTTGCTCAAGCGAGAAAGTATACTCAAGTTGTGGGAGTTTGTTTTGCATATGATATAAATGCTGGAAGCAACTTGGAGGGTAAACTTGGCAAGACTGTGAAGATGGCCAATGTGTCTAAGCCTGTGAAGAAAACATTTGAGCCGCCAATGACTTCTGAGCAGAAGAAACAGCTCAGAATCAAGTTGATGAACAAGACGATGGACTATCAGAGAAAACTATCCAATCAATAGTCGAGGGGGAGTTTGTTGATGCGTTTTGCGATTAAGGATTGGATATACAATAATTAACATATGTTAGTGATGGCCGAAGGTGACTAGAATGGGGCGAATGTAGATATGACTGGGCGAAGGTAAACAAGATCGGGCGAAGGTAGATCTGAAGTGGGCGAAGGAAGAATGGACCTGACCTAGAAGACACATTCGACCACTTGTAGTGGGCGAATGTGGAAAATACTCACATTCGACCAGAAGAAATGGGCGAATGTGCAGTGCCTATATATAGTTTTTGTGTTTTTGATAATGTAAGAGAGTTATCATTTGTGTCCAGGTTCAGATCAGGTTCATAGGTGTTTTTGAGTGATTATCAGTGTGTTCTAGATTAACATAAACTCATTGTAAATGCTTTTTGAATGAAAGTTAATCTATGAAATGATATTGAAAATGATCTTGATTGTGTCGTGATTTGTGTTTTATCAATTTGTTCAGATCTAGGGTTTCCGCACCTAGTTTTGTGACTTGTATGATCGTATAATCCTGTTTTAGCTAAAATCCAACGCTCACACTACTATCTACATACCAAAGACTATCTAAACAAGCAGAAGCTCCCTGCACATCAGTAAATGATTAGTTTTGGTGAGTGTCCAAAGCCAGTTTGGCTTTGGATGGGTCCTCAGACCTTTCAGACTCAAGCTTTGGAAGGTGATCAGTGGTTTGGACCAATTTTTGAATTAAGTTCAACAACTGCTGCTGACCATTTGCCAGTGCTTGAATGTCAACACTTGGTGCAGCAGTTGTTTGATCACTTCCTGACAGATGATAATACCCATATGGATTTCTGTTCACTCTTGGTTTAGAGGGTCTTTTTGGCTCCTCATAAACATGTGGCAGACTGTGACATGGAGGTTGACCATAACCTCTTGGGTATTTGCTTGTGGGTGGAGCATCTATTACTTGGACATCTCTAGAAGCAGATGTTTCAAGCCTTTTAGTAACAGGTGTTTGGACAGGGGTGAAAGTCTGTTTGGGCTTTCCTTTTGAAGTACTAACCACAGGGTTTGCAAGAGTTTTAGCTTTGTATTCTTGTATTTTAACATCAAAATTTTTGAGATACAAGCACTCTTTGGTCTTGTGATTCTTTTTCCCACATATTGAGCATGTGGCTTTGGAATCACATTCACTTGTTCCTTTGTTAATGTCATACGCTTTTAGAAGAAAACAGTTTTTAGTGACATGATTCTTCTTTTCACAGAAATCACAGAACAAGTTGACAGTCTTTTCTTTCTTCTTCCCCTTTTCAGCCTTCTTTTCAGCAGATGTTTGAGCATCTGCTGGAAGATTTTTCAGGGGAATGACTTTTGCCCAGGGAATGACCTTTGCCTGAGGAGCTGTCTTTCCCTCAGGTGTTTTAAAATCAACAGGTTTAAAATTCTCAAGAGTATCACACTCATCAGACCAAGTAGGTTTAAATTCATACTTTTCAAGTACAGTAAAAGATGAGGAACCTTCTGGTTTTTCAAGAACAATTTTCTTACCATTTAGTTCAGTGATTTTAATCTCTTGACCCTGCAGGTTTGTTGGTACTACCTCAACAGACTTTTGACTCTTTTTGTCAGTGTTTTCAAAAGCTGGAGTAGTGGTTTCAAAACCAAAACCAAACTTCACATGACTTTTGGTTTGTTTGTTGAGTAGCATCTCAAAACCTCTACTTGATTCCACCCATTTCTCACATTCAACTTGGGTGGACTCAAGCTCACTTTTACAACTTTGATATTTTGCTATCATAGTTTGGAGCTGGTCTTTGGTTATGGTTGCTTCATGTTTTAAGCTGCTTATTTCAGACTCTTTTGCAGTTAAACTTGTTTTTAAATCTTTTGTTAGTTTTTCAAATTTAGCTTCATCATCCAAAATTTTCTTTCTAAGGTTTTCATTCACCTCTTTGATGTTAGCAAATGCTATTACACATTTGTCAAAACACAATTCTTTAAGAATTTGAGGAGATACCTTAGCAGCAACCATCAATGCACAATCACACTTGCACTCACAGTCATCAGATGCACCCCAGGGATCTGAGAGATTCACAACCTCTTCTTCAGGTTTTTCACCTGTAACAACTTCACTAACAACATCATCAGTCACAACATCAGATTCAGTTACCACCTCCTCAGATTCAATCTCATCCACCATGGCCATGAAACAAAAGTTTTCTGGTTCATTTTCAGCTTTGGCAACTAGTGCAAAATTTTCATCTGTTAGCTCATCAGGTAGACTGCTCCAATCAACAAAGCCTTGTGTAAAGAAGCTCTGTTGACTGGTCTTTGCAGGGGCAGAGGATGGAGCAACAGTCGTTTGCACAGGTGCTTGAGCAACAGGTGTTTGCACATAGTGGATCTGAGGAACAGTGGTTTGGACATACTGGACAGGAACAGTGTTTGAGGACTGTGCAAAATGAGCAGTGTTTTGCACATTTGGTCCAGGGGCATTATAGGAATTCTGATAAGTGTTGGTCTGTGGTCTTTGATTTGGATAGGTTATCATAGGTGTACCATGTTGACCCCTACATTCCCTAGCAAAATGACCAAGTCTATGACATTTGTAACACTTTATCTTTGATTTATCCAACCCAACCTTAGACCTGCCAGTTAACCCTGGAAACCTTCTCCCAGTTTTCTTGTAAAAATTATTAGTTCTTACACTGAGAAGGGCCAATTGGTGCATAATGTCCATTTCTTCCAAATCATCAGGGTCAAAGTATTTTAGGTCATCATACTCAAAGGATATATTGTCAGATGCCTGGATATCACCACCACTTGCTGTGAAATCATAGTTTGGTGAATAAGAATCAGAGTTAAAACCTGAGTTAAAACCTGAAGTTATGTCAATGAAATGATCATAACTCTGATCCTTAGTGTTTCCAGGCACCTCATCATGACCCAAAAGTGCTGTATTCCCAAATACATAGTCATCAGACACTTTTCCAGAGTCCTGGAGCTTCTTTTTCTGGTTAAGCTCTCTCTCATAGGTCAAGAGCTTACCATGAAGCTGGGTCAGTGATAGGTCTTTAAATCCAATTGAGTTTCTCATCACAATAGCAATAGTGTCCCATTTGTCTGGTAATGATCTTAAAAACCTATGGTTCAAGGTTGAATGAGGGTAAGTAAGACCAACCAATTTTAGTTCACTAATTAAACAATTAAACCTCTCAAACTGTTGAGTTAATGACTCTCCTTTGACATGACTGAATGTTTCATATTGTTGGTTAAGTATTTCACGATTGTTTTCAATAACCTCCTCAGTCCCACCAAACTGTTCTTTTAGTGCATCCCACAACTCCTTTGCACTGTTACAGTGTAACAACCCAGCATATATATCATTTGGTAGAGCCATGGCCACAATACTGAAGGCCTAAGCATCTAACTCAATTTTCTGAAAATCCTGGTCGGAGTAGTTTTCAAGTTTCTTTGGCTCAAACACCTTGGGATCTTCAGTACTCGGCACAGTCGGAACATGTGGTCCGAAGATAACCGACTTCCAACACCCAGTGTTTTGTTGAGCTAGAACATGGCTCATCCGACGTTGCCAGATATTGTATTCAGATCTGACAAGCATCGGTGGCTTGTTGTTCGTGCCAGTGTTATGTGGATCGTGATTGATTGAAGCCATTCTCTGATTTTTCAAAAAACAAAGTCTGTTTAAAAACGGTTGAAACGAAATTAAACTATTACTCTGTTTTCAATCCAACAGAAAAACGATATCAATAATTGTGAGCTGATTATTAAATTGATTTGTTAGATCGAATTTAATTGACCAAGCTCTGATACCAATTGTTAGGATCTGAGTTTGATTGTTTTGATTATGTTTAACTAAATATGATAATAGTGAAACGAATATAGAATGAAAGTGCAGCGGAATAATAAACTGTTAATCAAAACAAGAGAGTAAATGTTTTCAGATCGAAAGCTTTCATTTATCTAAAAGATTACAATCGTACAATTACTCCCCCTCAGCCTGATCACACAGTGTTTGTCTGAGAGAATGTTTGTGTGTGTGATACAATAGAACAGTACAAGCACTGTTCTATTTATAGACAGACTTAAACCACTGATGACCTAGGCTGACGTCACCTAAGACAGTGACCTCTAACAGAATAACAAACATAAAACATCTGCCTATTACAAACTACTGTTACATTGAAAGCACTGATAGTAAACAGCTGTTGTAGGAAAACTCTGATGGTCTTGTATCCACTGCTGGAGCCTAAGTGCTGTTGGTTCCAGCAGTGCTTTGGTCTTCAGTACTTGAATCAGCAGTTGTTCTTCATTAGACCTTTGGTCAGCAGTTGTTCTTCATCAGTTGTTTATTCAGCAGTTCTTTGTATCAGCAGTTGTTAAGCAGTTGTTTGGATAGAACAGTTGTTAGAGTCAGCAGTCTTTTGGGAGAAGTAAGTTGTAAAGACTGTTTATTGAAGGGATCAACTGTTAGCATATTTTGGCTTTCCAATCATCTGTTCTTCTCCAGGTCAGCAGACCCAACATGAAGAGAGACGAACACAATGGTATAACACAAATCAACAGGGCAACAAGGTGAGGTTAGAGAGAAAATTTTGAAAAAATTATGTAATGGTTCGAATGAGACTGAGGGTTTATATATAGGCATATTCCTTCGACCGTTCTGACCGGTCGAATGAGAAACTTTTGTCTCCTTCGACCCTAGTTAAAGGTTCGAATGAGCCAAAAGGGTTCGAATGAAACAAATGTTAAAGAACACTCTCCTTCGCCCGTTTTAAACATACGAAGGAACATGAAAAATCCCACATTCGACCAACCGAATGGGCGAATGAGAATTGGGATTTTTTGATAAATTTTCAAATCTCAAAAACGAGTCCCGTTCCAATTATTTTTCAACTTTTAAGCATCCAACATTCATATTTTCATATTTAAAAGATTACAAAGCTCAAATGGTTCATCAAGGTTTAGAAAATCAACATCAACCACCATCAGTTATCAAAAATAAGATGGAAATGTAAAATCTTTTTGGATTTTCTAAAATTTATGCTAAAACACACCTAAAATCTTTTTGAGTTTTGTAATTTTTGACGAGAAAATAAAATGCAGAAATGTAAATGAAAAACAGTAAATGTTTTTGTGAATTCCGGTAAAGGGATCATATCAGTTATTGAGAAATCTGATCACACCGTTGATCTTTTGAATTATTATCATTAAAGACAATGTGTGATCTGGCAACTGCTGATATTGTGATCCACATAAACTCACATGCAGACTTTTGTGCAGTGCTTTAAACTGATACTGATATTTATAGTATAAACATAATTGTCTGTGGTTCCCACGCACACGACATACTCCCGTATCAAGAAGTAAATGCACAAAGACTCATTGTAAAGCGTGATTATGCTTTCGTCGTATGTAATTTACAAGGTATAATGCACAGAGGTATACAGGTCAGCAAATTAATGCAGCAAAGTAACATATGCACTGTACCAGGTTGAGGACTGATATTAATCATGATTTGCATAAGTGATTAATACGATGTAATAGATAATCTTTGATCATCATAAAAACATGGAAAGTTCCTCAATTCGGTAACTTTAGGATTTGGCATAAAGCTCTTTTATAAAGACACCCTGTCTGATCTAGGTCCGTAATGACTTACAACAGAAGATCAGAAAGGCTATCCCCAGACAACTAATAACATAACGACCCTAAACCTTCGAGTTTTGTACAAATACCCTATCAAACAAAATTACGGTACTAAGACCATATGCCCATGAGGAGTTCATCCACACAACAATTCGTTTGAAATGTATGTATCAGGCACGCAGTAATAGGTCTACGAAGCCTATCAGCACATCGCACAGACTCAGACACACGTCCTATATAGCAATACGGTACTTAGAATGTGTCAGATCCCCACTGATGTACTATCATTTCCCTTTATACTCCAGGAAATCATTTTTGATTTTTCTGATTTTTATAAATTTTCGAATTTACTGTTCCCAAGGATAAGCTGGAGCATTTCAAATATGTGACTGCCCAGATATCGTTTGTTCACAGAAATCTGACGGCATTAATCTAAGGGAAGAAGATATAACAGCCAGCAAAGAAATTTTCTAATTTTTTATGGATTTTGAAATTTTTCAATGTTTTTGGATTTTCGGAATTTTTCTGAAAAAACAGTAAAAATTTAAACTAAAAAATTATAGACTGAGGTGGTGATCAGTCTTGTTTTTCTTTAATACCATTAGCTTTTAAAAGATAATCAAATCTGGATTTGTCAAAAGCTTTGGTAAAAAGATCTGCGCGTTGGTAATTAGTGTGGATTTTGACCATATCGATCAACTCTTTAGCATAACAATCACGGATAAAATGATATTTAATCCGGATATGTTTAGCCTTTGAGTGATTTACTAAGTCTTTTGTTAATGCGATCGCGGCTTCATTATCACAGTAAATAGGGGTTTTAAGAAATTGCAAACCGTAATCCACCATCTGTTGTTGGATCCAAAGAACCTGTGAGCAGCAGCTCGATGCTGAAACGTATTCTGCTTCACATGTGGATAGTGCAACTGCGGTTTGTTTCTTGCATTGCCAGGTCACGAGCCTGCTCCCCATAAACTGACATCCAGCCGTTGTGGATTTGCTGTCTTTGTCACAGCCGCCCCAATCTGCATCACTAAAAGCGATTAGGTCAAAATTATCATCATGAGGGTACCAAAGTCCTTTCGATGGACAACCCTTCAGATATCTAAGGATACGCTTGACAGCTGCAAGATGACTCTGTTTCGGCTTCGACTGATATCGTGCACAAAGACATGTTGCAAACATTATATCCGGTCTAGACGCGGTGAGATACATCAGAGATCCGACGATTGCTCTGTATGTAAATGGATCAGTCAGCTCCCCCTTAGCGTCAACTCCAATCCCGTGATTAGGTTGTATCGGGGTATCCATCGGCTTCGAATCATCCATCTGGAATCGGCTCAAGACTTCAGAAACGTATTTCGTCTGGTGAATAAAGATCCCCGTTGGTCTTTGCTCCACCTGCAAGCCTAGGAAAAACTGCATTTCTCCCATTGCGCTCATTTTGAACTTTTCCTGCATAACTTTTTCAAATTCCCTGCACAGAAATTCGTTAGTAGACCCGAAAATAATATCATCAACATAAATTTGCCCAAGAAGCAAGTCATCTCCTGCTCGTTTCGTGAACAGTGTGCAATCTACCAATCCGCGTTTGAATCCTTTCGAGAGAAGATACGTGCTCAGCTCCTCATACCATTGTTTCGGAGCTTGGTGCAACCCGTAGAGAGCTTTGATTAAAACATAAACCTTATTCCGGTGAATAGGGTCCTCAAAGCCTAGTGGTTGACCTACGTAAACTTCCTCTTTGACCACACCGTAAAGAAATGCGCTTTTTACATCCATCTGATACACCTTGAATTTCTTCCAGGATGCAAACGCTAGGAACATTCGTATAGCTTCCAGGCGTGCAACAGGTGCATAGATTTCATTGTAGTCGATTCCCTCAACTTGATGAAAACCTTGAACAACCAAACGAGCTTTGTTTCTCACTATAACTCCTCTATCATCCTTTTTACACTTAAACACCCATTTGGTTCCGATCTTCTTTCTTCCCGGGGGCAAATCTGTCAGCGTCCATACTCCGAGTTTCTGAAATTGTAACAACTCTTCTTGCATTGCTTCCACCCAGGCATCATCCAAAAGAGCTTCCTTGTACGTCCGCGGCTTTACCTGCGAAACATAACAAGCGAAAGACCAGTCATTTTGAAAACCAAATTTTTGTATTTTGGCATATAAAGCAAGATTGCCAATATTTTCTGGTGCTTGAGCATTTCTCAATTGCCTTCTTGTCATAACACTGCTACCAGGATCACCAATAACTTGTTCAAGCGGGTGTATCCGATGTATCCGAGATTCCGGATAATCAGGTACTTGTACTCCCGTTTGAGTCGTCAAATTCTCTGTAGAAACCAGATCATTACCCACATTCGATGTTGAAGCATCAGTTGTAGTTGGGTTCACTGGTGGTGTCACTGTAGCATTGTCCAGAATAGCTTCACTTGTAGCATCATCGTCTTCATCTTCTGAATCTGATGAATTAAGCGTTGTTGAAGCTTCTTGAAACACTTCTTCTTCCATCACAGGAGCAGTGGTATCAATAGAAGCTGCTTGAGAATTTACAGTGATCGGATGCACTAACGGTGAAGTCACTGCGTTTTCGACCTCGTAATATAAGCGGAGTACAGCTACCTCAACCATGCTATCTAGATTGAATGATTCAAAGAAGTCTTTGTAATCAAACATCCAATCTGGACCTCCACCCTGTACATTTTGAGTGTATCTTTGTACTTCGACGTTAGCCCACTCCTCGAATTTTCTAGTTCTTTTGTTGAATACCCTTTTTAGTGGGGTTGCATATCCAACAAAATAGCCTTCTTCAGCCTTTGGCGCGAACTTTTCCGAAGGATTAAGCATTGTACACGGGGCACCAAATGGTTCTAGATACTCCAGATTCGGCTTTCGACGGTTCAACAGCTCATAAGAAGTTTTGCCAAACTTCTTCACTGTTAACACACGATTTAGAGTGTAACATGCTGCGTAAATTGCTTCGTTCCAGAACATGACTGGAAGATTTGAGTTCGCAAGCATTGTTCTCGCCGTTTCGATTAGAGTCCTGTTCTTTCTTTCTGCGACACCGTTCTGCTGGGGTGTATACGGAGCGCTGTATTCATGATGAATTCCCTTGTTTTCACAAAGATCCTCCATCTGAGCGTTTTTGAACTCCGTCCCATTATCACTCCGGATTCGTTTGATCTTTAGACCATAGATATTCTCCAGACGTGTAAACAGAACTTTCAGGTTGTCAAACGTGTCGCTTTTCTGGTGTAAGCACATAACCCATGAGAATCTTGAATAATCGTCAGTCACCACAAGATAGTACAATTCCCCGGCATGACTTTTACGCTTGACTGGACCGAATAAATCCATGTGCAAACGCTCAAGCGGTAGTTCAACGGAATTGACTTTCTTTGGTCTATGGGCCTGTTTGTGCTGCTTTCCCTTTTTACAACTAACACACTTGTCATTCAAATGGAAATGTTTCACATTAGCTCCCGTGACAAGTTCATTCTTCACTAACTGGTTCATCTTTCTCAAATGAATGTGTCCCATTCTCCTGTGCCACATTATAGATTCTTTTTCTATAGCCTTAGAGAGGAAACACGTGACTTGGCCATGGGTGGTCATAGCTTTGGACATATCGAGAATATACAAGTTGTTTACTCTCGGTGCCTTTAGCATCACCCACTCTTTTGGAAGTTCAAAACCCGGTTTCAGGATGTAGCAAGATTTGTCATCAAAATAAACAGAAAATTGCTTATCACAGATTTGGCTAACACTGAGCAGATTGTAATCTATCTGTTTCACATACGATATCCGCTCAAATGTCACTACCCCATTGCTAACACTACCCTCCATCGTAATGTAACCTCCTTTATTTCCTGCAAACGCTACGTAACCTCCATTTATGTTCTTGATATCAAAGAGTAGCGTAAGATCCCCTGTCATGTGGCCAGAAGCTCCACTGTCAACAATCCATAGGCTGCTAACAGGGCCAGCTGGAGCTCCTTGCACATATCAAGTAAAGCAATTACATCTTTCGGGGGACCCAAGCCTGTTTGGTCTTGGGTCTTTGAACTGGTTGTTTCAAAGATTCTTTAGATTCACAAACATCTTGGGTTTTCTCAACCCCTTTCTTCTCACACTCAACTTTCTTTTTCTCAGTTTTCACATTCTGTGAAGTTGAAGCACCCTCAGACTCCTTTGATGACCAAGACTGTTCAGACCTTTTCAAGATCCGGATTTGATATTTTGAGGTCTCAGCCGGTTTCTTTACTTCGTCTTTAAATGCTACCTTCTTGGTTACCTTCTCTGATTTAACAGAGACAGGTCCAACTGCTGGTTTTACATTAGGTTTAGTAGGGACCTTTTTGTTTTCAGAAGTTGTGTTCATCAATGGTTTCTTTACTGGTTTCTCAGTAGCTATCCGGTTGCGTTTGTCATAAGCCATCGGACGGTTTTCCCTTTTGTTGTAAAAATTGTTTTGATTATAATAAGGTGCTGGCTGAGGGAAAAACCGTCTTTGTGGATAACTGTAATTGTCAACCGGATAATCATGTCGTTGCCTCATCTCCACCTCGTGCCTTTTGTGTCGTACATACGGGCAGGTGGCAAGTAAATGTCCCCTTTCCCCGCACTTAAAACACGCACGGTATTCTTCATAGTTCTCTTTGATGTGCGACTTGGAAAAACTTGCAATGGGATATTGATCAACCATGCACTGTTTTCTCAAACTCTCAGGAGCTGGTTCCTTTGAGTAAGTCGGTTCAATGAAACTATTTGATTTATCAACTGGCAGAACGAATTGTGTGACATTGACCTTTGTGTCTTTAGAATTATCCGAATAAATTTTCTCTAAAATGGCTGGAGGAATATCATTGGTTCGTTCATGTTTTGGGAACCAAATTGTACTTTCCTACCAGATCTTTTCAATTTTGGAATAATTCACAAATTTAATCGGATATTCATCATCAGACATAACCTTATCGGAGCCTTGCATCCGATAGAAAACTTTTACAGGTTTGTCACATGATTCATTGCTCATTTCATTTGGTTTCTCAGTTTTAGTTTCAGTTTTCTTTTCAACCAATTTAACCACATTTTTCTCAACTTTCTTGACCTCTTTCTTTTCAACTTTTTTACCAACAGACTGTTCAGCTTTCTTAACAACATTCTTTCTATGAGCATTAGCTATGGGATGAACAATCTGAGATGGTGAGACTGGTTCAGTAGTGATTATATGATTTTCATCAGGTATATCACTTTCATTCTCAACAACCGTCTCAAACTGTTCATCTTCTTCATCAGAATCATCTGTAGCAACCACACCTTCATTGTTTCCCAATACAGGTCTCACATCAGAATACGGGTCTCCGACACTGGATGTGTTGGAGTCGTTATCTGATGTGGAGTCAGATTTGACTAGATTCTCCGGTGCTATCACATGTAAATTATGATTTTCGAACAACACCGGAGATGGAACAGCTTTGTAGTTTGCACTACTCGACTGTGAAGGTTCTTCGATGATGTGGTTAACTACATAAGCAATGTGCTTATAGCTCTCTAATTTTTTATTCACTTTTTCAGCGAAGCACTTGATGGTTGCCATTTCTAACTTGGTGTTTTCCATTTCATTTATATAGTTGTTAATGGCAAGTTGTTTTATAGACAAAGTCTTTTTGAGTTCAGAAACATCCTTTTTATAACCATCAAGTACTTTGTTGAAATCTTTTGATTCTTTTTGATAAATTTGACAGTTTATTTGAGCACTCTCAAGTTGTACCCTGAGAAGCTTATTTTCTTCTGTCAATTTATCAAAATCAGAACATTTAACACAAACTTTAGATTGAGATTCAGAACTTACCGGTTTAGGTGGTTCTGTCATTGCCATCAGCGCGAAGTGAGCTTCCTTCCCTGCAAAGAATTTTGAGTAGTCAATCTTTGTGCAGGCATCATCCACCATGCACGACTTGCGGGTCATAAGGAAATCTGCTTCAGCTAGCAACTGATCAATGTCACGTCTAGTGAGTTCACACTAGCCTCCGAGTCAGAATCACTTTCCATATCCGAATAAGCTGAATCATATTGCTCTCCAACATCTGTGACAACATCAAGAATCATTCCAGACTTCTTGTCTTCACACTCAACATTCACATCCTCACTCAACTCTTCTATTTTCAACTCCAGCAGTAATCTCCTCCACTCCTAGTTGCATACCCGTCCAATCAAAACCATCATCTTTTTGAATAACAAGTGCTTGGTTTTGATTTTCAGTTTGGGTTTGAGTGTTAGGTGTAGATATTGGAACAATGGTTCGGTTTGGATTCTGTTGTGGTTGGTTTTGAGATGTGGGTTGTCTAGTATTGGTATTTTGTTGTGTGTTTTGACGGTTCTGGTAGTTGTTTTGAGGTTGAAAGCTAGAGATGTTGGGACTGTTGTATGATACCTGATTCTGGTTTTGGTTTTGTCTGTTTTGGTAGGTTGAGTTGAACGGGTTTCTATTACCTTGCTGAGCCGGCTGTGTACACTCTCTCTTAAAATGACCCTTCTCACCACAATTGAAGCATGTAACCTTGGCTTTGTTAAAGCCGTAAGTGGTGTTTGGAGAAGTCGAAAGGTCAGTTCTCCCAGTTTTCTGGATAAAATCAGTGGCTCTTCTCATGATGCTCGCAAATGCCCACTGTATGTCCATAAGCTCCATCTCCTCTTTATTCGATTTGTGCGTAGTCCTCATTGGTTAGATTGTTGTTTCCAATCTGACTAGCAACTAAACCGTTGTATGATGCAACCATAGCAGATACTAATGCAACATGCTGTTGAGCAATCTCAACAGTAACATTGTTAAGATTAGAAGTCTCTAACACAATCGGACTTTGATTTGATTGTGTTTGAGCAATCTGAATTTGGTTCATGTGAGGATTATATGGTTGTTGTTGAGGTTGACTTGCTGTGTAACAGGCAGCTTGTTGTAAAGGTGAAAACGGTGGAATGAAATTTGGTGTTTGATAAGATTGTGGTGTGTATGATGAAGTTTGGGCAAGATAGTTTATTGGTGCTTTTGTGGGTTCAACAACATTGGATACGCAAGCAATATGAGGTGCAACACTTGAAGTAGAGCTTGAAGTAGAAAGAGAAGTAGATGTACTACTCACATACAGATCTGGGTTCTGTGGAATCTGTGCTCTCTTGGCTTTCCTCCCTCTTCTCCTCCATTTCTTTGTTCTCCAGTTTTTGTATGAACTCGTTGATAGTCCAATACTGGTATGCATCTTTTTCTTTCAACACTTCAATGTGTTGGTTCCACTATGGTGGTAAAGCATCAGCAAATTTATCCACCAGTTCTGACATCGGTATGCTAATCTCGTAGCTCGAAACCTCTGTGAGCAAATGGCAATACCTAGGAACCAATTCTTTTAGAGTCTCATTACCCATGTAACTAAAGTTCTCGAACTCTTTTCGAAGCTCTTCCATTCTCAGCTTCCTAGTCTTCTCATTACCATCATGTCTGTTTCTCAGCATATCCCGCAATTGTTTTGAAGTTGTACACGATCCGAACTGATGCAGCAAGTCAATGTTGATCGCCTGAGATAACTGAGAAAACGCCTTTTTCTCGATCGCAAACTTCTTTTTCTCATCATCAGCCAAATTCTCCAACGGTATTGGTTCTCCAGTGTTCTCCAGAATAGGAGCAACATAACCCTTCACTATCATCTGCCATGCCTCAGGTCCCTCTAAGCCTTGTCCCTCCACATGTATCTTGAACTTTGTCTTCCATGTGTTGTACTCCATCATATCCATGAGCTTTGGTGGATGATTGCCACTACCTGATGATAGATCATGAATGAGTGTAGATATAGCATTGGTCGTCTGCGAATGAATGGCAGCTGCTGCTACTCCCCAATAGTTGTCAATTGGTTGTTGTAACGGTTGCACAACTTGCTGAGGAGCAAAACTAGTCATAGCCATGTAGTTGATTGGCTGGGATGGTGGACTAGTCTTCTGGGCTGCAACTGACCATGGATCTCTTGTTGTCTGCTGCTGTGATGCTGGATTAGGTCTTGGCGTTGTTGGGAAGTTCCACATCTTTACCTGTAAATGTTCAAACACGAAAAGATTAGAAAAGTTTTAAAACAGACTACTCTTTCGCACTTACGGACGGGCGAATGAGAAAAATCCTTCTCCTTCGACCGTTTTGAAGGGTACGAATGTGGACTGTGATATCACACAAACTCTTTCGACCGTTTGCTTCTCTCTTTCGACCGTTTTCTCTCTCCTTCGACCGTTCGATCAGTCGAATGTAACTCAGACGGGCGAATGAACACAAATAAGCTATGAAAGTCTACGTTCGACCACAAATACAACACCTTCGACCACAATTCACTCTTTCGACCAAATAAAATCACACTTTCGACCGTTCTCTCTAGGTTCGACCCCTGGTATTTCAAAAACGGTTATTCTTTGAAAATCAGTTAATTTTGATCATGTTTATCAAATGTTGATAGATTTTGATGATCTTAATCAGGTTTTGAATCAGAATTGATTTGGAACAAGTTTATCAAAGAGAATTATCCATTTTAACCATGAAAACAAGCTGTAATCAATCAAAAACTCATCAAATCAGTTTGTTCAATGAAAACAGAAACTTTTTGATCAAAATTGGGTCCAAATCAACTGAGAAACTATCAATTTGTGGTTGTTTGATCCATAATGGCTCTGATACCACTTTGTATGTGCTATAAGGATCGTATAATCAACAAAGAATGATCAAACAAGTTTGTTTTAGGTGCGGAATCCCTAAAACAATCACAACATAATAATCAAACAGATCAAAACACGTAAATCATCATTTCAAAGCTTTTTCATTAATTACGAACTCAATTACACGTTTACAGATTGAAAGTAACAGGGTATGAACGTGAATTAAGCTAAATAATATCCTAGAGAGAGAATCAGAAAGTGGAGGGAACAAAATGACTCGAAGTTACATTCAAAAAATCAGCTTGACTATTTATAGACTGCACATTCGCCCAAACTGTTCGTGCGAATGTGCAGGTTCGACCATATCAACCGGTCGAACCAAGCCATACATAAAAATCTATTCTACCTTCGTCCAAAACCACTCCTTCGTACCTACTGATTCTCCTTCGACCAAACAAACTGTTTCCTTCGCACCTTTCAAAACTCCTTCGCGCCTATCAAAAACCTCCTCCGCACCTTCGACATTTAACAAAAACAAGCTTATTGAACAATCCGAAGCACTAGTCGCATAAATGCATCTACAATATGCAATGAGATTACCCATAATTAGAGAGAACATGTGGCTAAGATATGCAGTGCCTAATTAAGGATATTTAACTCCACAAATGTTAATGAATTCCAATTAACACATAATGGTTGAGTTTAGTTTTATACGTTTCCTTACCATAATTCAACAAATACTTAAGATGAGAGTTGGTGGCAAAATTAAGGGTCTATTAACCATTAATAACTGATCTTAGTTTTGTAGGTTTTTGATACCTTACCATATTCTTGAGATTACTCAGAATTTAGTATCAATACTAAAAGCTACAATTTTTGACAGTTACAAGGTTTCAATGACCAACCCAAAGCCACTATTAAGTTAAACTCTCATATTGTTTGTTGTCATTATCTGAATAAAGACCTTATGAAATAAAACTAGATGATCCAATAACGTTTTTCACAACTTTGTTACCATGAAAATGAGAATTTAACAAAGGAAAATGAGACCCGTGCAATTCATCCACTAAGATCAAATTTTCATGAGAAATCATGACCAGGTCACTAAAGGATGCTTGGCTATCAAATCTCATTCTCAGTGACTTTAAAGCATGTGTTAAACGCCCTAAACATTAAATGGCGAAAGGAATAAATGAGTTTCCATCATAAGTCATAATTAATTGACATTAGTGGAGCTTAAATAAATATCTGATTGTATCTAACCTGTTTCCTACCGACCAAAGTTTTAAAGAAATCAATTTATATATACTTAATGAGATTCCCTCTAAGTATGTCCTTAAAATACCTTATGAAATTTGGACTATAGGGGAAATCATCAAATATAAAATATATGAAATATTCTCGTTCACACGCATCGTTAAAACTTATTATGTGGAGATACTAAGAGACCTAAAAGATTAGTGGGAGCATTAGATGTCCTACTTATGACTTGCAAAAGTTACAGAGGTGGGGGGGGGGCAACGGAAATTTGATCTATCCTCAAATTACACCTCTTGCACTGGACAACGCTTCATCACAATTTGTCTCCTTAGCATTTAATGTACTCCTAACAAAGTTTTGTGGATGCCTAAATATGGGCGAACTTAGATTTCTTACTAAAGTAATCCTCATCGAGAGAAACGACAATAAACATCATTAGGTTGTTTTATCTATTAAAATCTATGGATCTTCTAAATGTTTGATCTTAAGCATGCTGAATTCATTAAGGTCTCTAAGGTAAGTGGGAGCAGTAAAAGTCCTTATTATGACTTTTCGGAATTACAAGATGCGGGGGATAGACTCATTAAAATTCAAGACTCATTAAGTTTAACTCCGAATTTAACTTCGATTATTCCTCTTGTACACCTTACTGCACCAACTCTTACACACTTAGAAACTAATATTGCTCCTTATATACCTGAAAATAAAAAAAACACCTAACTAAAGTTAAGTTTGTATCATAATAAACCCAATGTTCAACTCAGGAAGTCATCTCGGTCTAAAAGCCCATTAAATTTGATGATTATGTAACCTTCGTGACTAACACAAAAAATGGATGTTTGGAAAGTTTACTGATCCTGCCTCTTCTAATTAAATCATTAGTATCAATCAATCTTCTAAATGGAATAAAGCTATTATTAGAATAACTCATTCCATAATTTAGAATAACGTTTGGGATTTGGTTGAATAACCTAAAGGGCTAAACGTATTCATAATTAAACCAGATTCGAATTGGAACCTTGTAAGATAAGATTGATTGTAAAAGATTATACTCAAGGAGGGATTAGATTATCAAATAATCTTCTTATCTGTATTACAAAAGATTTCTATGAGGACATTACCGTCCTAGTAGCTCATAATAACTAAGAGCCACATTAGATAGACATTAAGACAATTTTCCATAACGATGACCTACATGTTCATTAAGCAACCTGAAAGTTCTAAACTGGAGGGTAAGAACACTTAGTCTATAATTCAATAAGATCCATGTATGGGTTGATGCAAGCATATAATGTGTTGGAATCATAATGAAATTCTCTTCATCAAGAACTAAGTGGATTAATGAACCTACCTCAAGATGAGTGGGAGCAACTAATGAAAACTGGTCCTTACATAGATGTCGTTTCTCTTGACAAGTATATGTTAGCTAAGTCAAAGCATTGTTTATGCATAACTTTGACATGATGAACATCGAGGATTCCTCTTACGTGATAGGAATCAAAATATACCGAGATAGACCCAACGGGATATTAATTTCATCCCATAAGTTTTACTCTAAGCGGGTCCTTAAGTATGTAAGATACAACATTGCTCTCTTTTAGAGGATAATAGTATAATTTGAGATTATCACCTTATGCTTCATTAATTAGAAGACTGATGTAAATTTAAGTCTATGCTTCTTTATGATATTGTTCGTATTGCTTGACACTAGATGTAACACCCCAACCGATGGCGGAAACATCGGGATGTCACGTAGTGATGATTGTTCAGTAGCTCATGGTGAATAATAAATTTCATTAAATGATTTAAATAATTACATACAATTGTTCTACAAGAATTCGTACATCAAAATGAATAATACTATGCACAGATCTTCAAGCATTAACTCAAATCTTCAAGCAAATAGAACCTGAAACATGTTAAGTTGAAAATATTTTGGGTCAACAAAAGTTGGTGAGAATACATAGGTTTTTGTAAATACTTGATAACAATAGTTTGTACAACATTCACAGTTGTATGATGATAGAGTATGATGCCGACATGTAACAATGCGTCTTTGTACAATCAAACCTTGTGTCGACTGATGACTAACTCGCAAGTTAGTTAAATGTTGTTACTGTTATCGATCATCCCTGAATTTATGCGGGGGGATGGGTTTGTCAGACCTATAGCGCTATAATCTAAACAGGCGGCTTGATCAATGTTAATGATTGTACTGTGTCTTTTTGTTATAGTCAAATGATAGAATGAGTAAATGATAGTGTATAAAATGTTTATAATTGAATCACAAGTTTCAACAATGTAAGAATGAGTAAATGATAGTGTATAAAATGTTTAAACATGTTTCACCCCAAAATGTAAAACAGAAAAATGGGCTATGTAAACTCACCTTAGCAAAATGTTATTTCTGTTGAAAAATTGAATAGTGGTGTTGCCCAAATGTGTCAAGTATCACCCTATAATAAGGTAATAAATATGTCTAAGTTTATCTAGTCTACCAATATATAGATTCTAGGGCTTCGAATTGGGGATGAATGCTCGTTTGATTAATAATAAAAATGTTTGATAATTGAGAGAAATTTAATAAATAATAAAGATGGTCACAGTAATGAGTTTAAAGTATAAAAAAAATAATTTTTATAATATTATTTTCTTTAAAATAGAATATTAATTCTATTTATAATAAATTATCAAAATTTAACTTTAATATTTAAAAATACTAAAATTAAAGAATTATTAGTTTAAAATTTATATTTCTGTTCTAAATAATCAGAAATAATTTGTATAAAATTTTGGTGCAAAAATATTAAAAATTGGATTTATTATGATTTAATTATGATTAAAACTAACAAAAATTGATTAAAAATATTAAATAAATGATTATTCAGAATTAAAAATCATTTAAGAAAAGTTTATCATTATATAAACTCAGAATAATTTTTGTGGAAATTTATAAAATTGTTTTGATATTTTAATGGAATTTTATAAATATAATAGAATAAAATTGATTTATTTATTAAATATATTAAATAATGAAATTTTTAAAAACTAAAAATTGTAAGTTAAACTTTTTCATTAGATTAACTTAAAATAATTTTTTTTGAATTAATAAAAGAGTTTTTATATTTTAAAACGAATTTATAAAATTATAAGTATTATATATAATTAATTTTAATTGTATTTGATCAAAATAAAACAAAGAAAAAAAAGTTGCCATGGTAGGGATCGAACCCGCGTGGCTTTGTTGAGGGGTACCAGACACAACCACTTGGTCCAGACCAGTGGTTGTGTTGGTTTCTGTTTAATTAAAATAAATAATATATGCAATTCGTGTTCTTCCCCAATATTAAGCATACGATCCCTAATTTTTCCAATCGATCAATTCACACATCAATAACCCAATTAACCTTAGGGCTATTGATGTGTGGATGCCGAAGATTAAAACCCATCAAAAACATTAGACTTACAAAGCTGTATCGTATACGAATTGACAGTCAACCTTCGAAGTCAAACGTGAACAAAATTCCAAGAACAAAGATTATTTGAGAGAAATTAGAGGTTGAGAAAGAGTGAATGGCGAGTTGTGAAGGTCCAGGAAGGTTCAATTTATAGTAAAGCGAGGGGATTGAACGTATGGTAAGTTTAACCCACTAATAAATTATCCGCGTAAATTATCAATGATTTGGAATGTTTTTAAGGGTAATTTGCGTGTATTACCTTGTAAATTCCATAACACGCACCAATTATTCAGTTATTTCCAGATTTATGTTCAATCTAAAGTCAAGAAAAGATCTTGACTTGGTTCGGCTCCTGCACAGAGCTGCTAAGAAGAAGCAGACACAAACCCGTGTTATTTTAAATAATTAATAGGTTAGTATAGAAACAAAGGATTGGTGTGGCTCAGTTGGTTTGGTGGGTGTGGTGAGTTTGGCTCGGCTTCGGTTTGAAACCCGGCTGGAGCATCCCTTTTTGTTTTTTTGTTTTTTTAAAACAGAATAGGAGGGGGGGAAAAGGGTTAGTGGGCCGGGTTAAGTGGGCTTTTTCCTCTGGGCTGTGTACTTGGGCTCCGCAGGGTTGGGTCAAGAATGGTTTAACTAATTAGTTTTATTTATTTCTACATTATTGTTATTATTATTATTATTATTTTTATTATTATTATCATTATTATTATTATAATACCGTTATATATATGTAAGTTGGGTGGTAAAAAAATAAAAACTTAGGCATATTATATGTATTAGGATTCGGGGAAAATTTTGCGATGTTACAGTCTCCCCTACTTTTAGAAACTTCGTCCCGAAGTTTATTAAAAACATAGGGTTGAAGGTGATGAAAATAGTTGTTATTTGAGTTATAGCATGACATGAATAGAATAAACTGTCTCATGTTTAGTGTGGGTTGATGAACTACCAGACAACTAGAGTTTATAACCTTGATAGAATTTCACACTACCTTAATGTACCTGTAAATTCATGATTACGTTCCGGACCGCAATCACCAATTTACCTTACATTAAAGTTTTGCGTCCTTCTATGACTCCACCGATTGTTGAGCAGGTCCGATAGCCTCCACCAGTCGTGGAGTAGGTTGCAGGGCCTCTCTCGACTGTTGAAAAGGCATAATGACCTCTACCAATCGTTGAGTAGGTTCGATAGCCTCCACCAGTCGTGGAGCAGGTTGTAGGGCCTCTCCCGACTGTTGAAAAGGCATGGTGACATTTATACACATAGATTGCAAATTGATAACATGTTTATGCAAGCAAGTTTATAAGTATAACAAGCACAATATATTAGTTGTAGTTGTGTAGATTTAGATAATTAGTTCACATTCAAACAATCATGCACCATGTAACAACTCTCAAACAAAAATTTCAATACTAGAATTTATTATTTGAATCAAATAGCGTCAATACATAGAATAAAAGCAACCAATAGTCAAATGGTGAGACGTGCTGTTAGGTACCTGGAGGGTCTTGATCTCTGTTTAGTTTAGGGCATCGGTTACGGAAGTGATTTGGATGTCCACATTCATAGCATTGCCATAGTTGTATCGATTAGGATTAGTAGCCTGAGCAAGGTTGGTGGGTTGGTTGACATTAGGGTTTGGGGTCTCGCGACACGTGTTAACCAGATGGCCATACTTTCCACAATTGGTGCACAAGCGACACGCTGAAGCAGTGGGATGATGTCAGTTGCATGTGTTACACAATGGATAGTTTCCTATATAGGGTTTCTTGTTAGAAGCTTGGGTGGTGAGGTTGACATCAGGATCCCTGGCCTTACGCTTCTGGTTTTCAGTAGTTACCGCGGCTACAATGCTTGCTTTATTGCCTTTCCGAACTAAGGTCCCGTTCTTTACGTGGTTATCAGTTAAGGTAGCTGCTAGACGCTTGGCCTCTTCTAGGGTAGCAGGGTTTCTTCCCCATACCGTGTCCTGAATCTGCATGGGCAAACCACCGATATACTTTTCGATGGCTACATGTAGCGGAGTGACCTTATGGGGCAATAACAGACTGAGCTCATGGAAGCGGGTATTATAAGCAAGGTTTTCCCCACTATCCTGAGCAAGGGTGTGGAACTCGTCCTCTAATTTCTTGACCTCGTTACGTGGGCAAAATTCATCTTTCATTATTTCCTTGACTTGATCCCACGTCATAGTAAGTGCAACTTCAGCTCCTCGGGTACGCTTTTCCTCATTCCACCAAGTGAGTGCTCGTTTGTGAAGAACACTCATAGCATAACGGACTTTAAAGTTATCGGGACACTCACTGTTAATGAAGGTATTCTCAATACCCTCGAACCATTGTAGAAGACCCGTAGCTCCTTCATCTCCACTGAACTTAGGGGGATTACAGGTATTAAAGTATTTGAGGGTGCAGGCTGGGAGACCATTCCCGTTTCCATTCCCGTTCCTATTGTGGTTTCCATTGCCGTTTCCGTTTCCATTACCGTTTCCGTTGCCGTTCATCTGGATGACTTGAGCCAGTAAGTTAGGAACCAGAGTCGCGATCTGCTGTGCCATTTGTTGGGAAATGATCGCAGCCAGTTGAGCATCAATGCCATTGTTGTTGTTGTTGTAATGGTTGTCGTGGTTGTTATTGTTGCTATTTCCTTCCTCATGATTACCACCATTGTTATTGCGGGTGCTGCGACGTGGAGGCATGATCTGTAAGAGACACAATGAAATGAATGAGGTTATATAAGGAATGTAATCATTTATTCATTAATTAAAACGAATAAACGAAAACATTGACTTATCAAAGATTCTAAATTCTAATAACATATGAAGACATGCTTTAGCCTATAAGTGAACACTCATCCCGAGAATTCCCAGGTAGGCATCCGGGTCCCTCGTCTGATTGGGATATATGCGCA
Source organism: Ambrosia trifida (assembly GCA_028751855.1). NCBI lineage: Eukaryota > Viridiplantae > Streptophyta > Magnoliopsida > Asterales > Asteraceae > Ambrosia > Ambrosia trifida. The sequence continues at coordinate 100,196,021 of CM054131.1, forward strand.
ATGCCAGCCTAGACAGAAGACTCAGAATACAGGCGTTCACCCTTCCAGATTGCACGTGTTCGTTATTAAAATCTAGAACTTCGATGAGATCTCAAGGTGGTTCAGGTTAAACCTGAGGATTTTGTCCTATTAGTCTAAGAGTAGATCCAGTGATGGAGAGCAATCTTCTTGTAAGGATGAGAGTAGGGATAAGAAGTAGGAGGGAGATAGAGAATAGCAAGTAAAAGAAGCAAGTACTGGTTAAATCCTATGGTTATAGACTAGATTATTTTTCTAATAACCTAATTCCCTATCACCATGGCTCTGATACCAATCTGTAACACCCTAACCGATGGCGGAAACATCGGGATGTCACGTAGTGATGATTGTTCAGTAGCTCATGGTGAATAATAAATTTCATTAAATGATTTAAATAATTACATACAATTGTTCTACAAGAATTCGTACATCAAAATGAATAATACTATGCACAGATCTTCAAGCATTAACTCAAATCTTCAAGCAAATAGAACCTGAAACATGTTAAGTTGAAAATATTTTGGGTCAACAAAAGTTGGTGAGAATACATAGGTTTTTGTAAATACTTGATAACAATAGTTTGTACAACATTCACAGTTGTATGATGATAGAGTATGATGCCGACATGTAACAATGCGTCTTTGTACAATCAAACCTTGTGTCGACTGATGACTAACTCGCAAGTTAGTTAAATGTTGTTACTGTTATCGATCATCCCTGAATTTATGCGGGGGGATGGGTTTGTCAGACCTATAGCGCTATAATCTAAACAGGCGGCTTGATCAATGTTAATGATTGTACTGTGTCTTTTTGTTACAGTCAAATGATAGAATGAGTAAATGATAGTGTATAAAATGTTTATAATTGAATCACAAGTTTCAACAATGTAAGAATGAGTAAATGATAGTGTATAAAATGTTTAAACATGTTTCACCCCAAAATGTAAAACAGAAAAATGGGCTATGTAAACTCACCTTAGCAAAATGTTATTTCTGTTGAAAAATTGAATAGTGGTGTTGCCCAAATGTGTCAAGTATCACCCTATAATAAGGTAATAAATATGTCTAAGTTTATCTAGTCTACCAATATATAGATTCTAGGGCTTCGAATTGGGGATGAATGCTCGTTTGATTAATAATAAAAATGTTTGATAATTGAGAGAAATTTAATAAATAATAAAGATGGTCACAGTAATGAGTTTAAAGTATAAAAAAAATAATTTTTATAAAATTATTTTCTTTAAAATAGAATATTAATTCTATTTATAATAAATTATCAAAATTTAACTTTAATATTTAAAAATACTAAAATTAAAGAATTATTAGTTTAAAATTTATATTTCTGTTCTAAATAATCAGAAATAATTTGTATAAAATTTTGGTGCAAAAATATTAAAAATTGGATTTATTATGATTTAATTATGATTAAAACTAACAAAAATTGATTAAAAATATTAAATAAATGATTTTTCAGAATTAAAAATCATTTCAGAAAATTTTATCATTATATAAACTCAGAATATTTTTTGTGGAAATTTATAAAATTGTTTTGATATTTTAATGGAATTTTATAAATATAATAGAATAAAATTGATTTATTTATTAAATATATTAAATAAGTAAATTTTTGAAAACTAAAAATTGTAAGTTAAACTTTTTCATTAGGTTAACTTAAAATAATTTTTTTTTGAATTAATAAAAGAGTTTTAATATTTTAAAACGAATTTATAAAATTATAAGTATTATATATAATTAATTTTAATTGTATTTGATCAAAATAAAACAAAGAAAAAACGTTGCCATGGCAGGGATCGAACCCGCGTGGCTTTGTTGAGGGGTACCAGACACAACCACTTGGTCCAGACCAGTGGTTGTGTTGGTTTCTGTTTAATTAAAATAAATAATATATGCAATTCGTGTTCTTCCCCAATATTAAGCATACGAGCCCTAATTTTTCCAATCGATCAATTCAAACATCAATAACGCAAATAACCTTAGGGCTATTGATATGTGGATGCCGAAGATTAAAACCCATAAAAAACATTAGACTTACAAAGCTGTATCGTATACGAATTGACAGTCAACCTTCGAAGTCAAACGTGAACAAAATTCCAAGAACAGAGATTATTTGAGAGAAATTAGAGGTTGAGAAAGAGTGAATGGCGAGTTGTGAAGGTCCAGGAAGGTTCAATTTATAGTAAAGCGAGGGGATTGAACGTATGGTAAGTTTGACCCACTAATAAATTATCCGCGTAAATTATCAATGATTTGGAATGTTTTTAAGGGTAATTTGCGTGTATTACCTTGTAAATTCCATAACACACACCGTTTACTCAGTTATTTTCAGATTTATGTTCAATCTAAAGTCAAGAAAAGATCTTGACTTGGTTCGGCTCCTGCACAGAGCTGCTAAGAAGAAGCAGACACAACCCCGTGTTATTTTAAATAATTAATAGGTTAGTATAGAAACAAAGGATTGGTGTGGCTCAGTTGGTTTGGTGGGTGTGGTGAGTTTGGCTCGGCTCCGGTTTGAAACCCGGCTGGAGCATCCCTTTTTGTTTTTTTTTAAAAAACAGAATAGGAGGGGGGGAAAGGGTTAGTGGGCCGGGTTAAGTGGGCTTTTTCCTCTGGGTTGTGTACTTGGGCTCCGCAGGGTTGGGTTAAGAATGATTTAACTAATTAGTTTTATTTGTTTCTACATTATTGTTATTATTATTATTATTATTATTATTTTTATTATTATTATCATTATTATTATTATACCGTTATATATATGTAAGTTGGGTGGTAAAAAAATAAAAACTTAGGCATATTATATGTATTAGGATTCGGGGAAAATTTTGCGATGTTACACTAGACTTGTCTAGATTGATGAAAAGCATCTAATGAAACATTAAAATATCTTTTAGAAACAAGAGACTATAATCTAGAGAACCTAAAGTGATTGACTACTCTTACTCTAACTTTGTTATATTCAAGGAAATCAAGTGTCAATTTCGGGGTATATCATAACGTCAGCAGACATAACTATCTCATGGAGGAGTCATAAGGAACAGTTAACAACAACCTAAGTTATCATGACATAATGTGTTGCTGATCACAACAGAATGGTCATTAAATGTTGTTGGTAAATTTATCAGATGACTCATAACTTATTAACTCCATGTAAATACTAAGTTGAAGACTTACTCTGATAAAGTCAGCTGCCCTAATTTCTCGAACAATAACAGTTTGAGAGGAGCTGCATTAGAGTTCGATACGAAATTATTGTTTGCTTATGATTAAGAACGAATAAAGGAAATCCAAATTTTGTATCGAATGCATTCATGATATGCTTATGGATCCAATAACTAAAGGTCTACCACCCATAAGTCTCATTAACGGGTCAATTAAGAGAAAAGGGTATTACTAATGACCATGTACAACTGCATATCGTACTATGAATGACTTATGGCTAATAACTAATGATTAATTTTCCTCATTATGATTTGTTTGTCTATTAGTATGCTAAGCTATCATAATGGCATAAAGACAATAATATAACAAATCAACTACGGGCATAACGTTAATTGATCCTAATGTTAAGTTTTAAATTTGGGTGTAGTATGATTAATGGGGTCCTAAGTCGAATAAAGACTTAACGGCTGTATTTCTCTGCTACATTTTGGGTTTAGAACTAAAATGAGTATTAATCTCTATAGACTTACGTAATACTCATAATAAATGATTACTTGGCTAAGTGGGAGAATGTTGAAATAAATATACGTAACGTTTGTATATTTATTGATAACCATTACAATCATTTATATTATGATGATCAATTATTAATATTATCCTAAGCCCAATAACAGATATGTCTTTGATGGGCGGACTATCATTAGATGTGCCTTATTAGGGTGTCCACTAGGTATGTATATATAGAGAGGTTGTTATGAGATTAGGGTTGACTCACAATCATAACAACATAACACCATTAACCGTCCCCCCCTCTCCCCCTCTCTCTCAATGTGTTCATAACTCAAGAACACATAAACCATCAGAACTGCATACCCTAAAGGGAACCCGATCAAGATGATGGTGTCTTCCATTACTGAGGTTCCTGAATGGTTAAGCATATCATGTACACATGATTATATCTTATGTTTATGCCTTATGTTCTCATTAATATAATCAACATCCTATTATGGTACCTTGTGTTGATGGATCACATTAGAGAGAGTTCTTTATGGTGTTCTACAAGTGTGTTATTTGTAATGATCAATACTAATATTATGAATGGTGATCAGTTACAAAAATTTTATGCATTCTCTATTAAAGGTATCTAAAGAGAAATCTTAATTGCCCTCTCAAACTAATCTATATTTATAGTTATACCATTAAGTAATTGTTGGAAATATTTATGTCATATTTGGTAACTTTACTCAAATAATCCATAAGACCACATTAGACTATTTCCAACACATTGATCAAACTCCATAACCATACATCTTCTAGATAAAGCATCTTTAGTATGAACACTCTTTCTTTTATTTATTGTTCTTCATATGAAACACAATACTTTAAGTGTAAGGTCCGTCCCATTAAACTAGTATTAACGTGACTTTTAACGTGATCAGGTCCCATATTAGCATACTCTTTTTTATAACTTGACACTTACTTTGCACATTCGGGTCAACGAATAACCTGTACGTGCTATTCATGAGTCGGACGTACTATGACCCACAAGACCCTACAACTACTTGTTTCTTACTAATACACCTATTGTATAATATATATATATATATATAACTCAAAATGTTTAATTTTATAGATTGTCTCGCACCACGTGCATAGACAAATCCTCTTATTTACCCCAAAAACAGATGGTGGTCTTGAGCGTGTTCGATTCCTTGCTTGGTCCGTTTTTTCCACACGGTGCTACTCTTTGTCCATTCTACTACAAATACACACGAAAAACGATTAGTATTTGGGTTAACGAATCAAGATAATACATAACAACAATTTTCTTGATCTGGTGCTTCCACGCATACCGCGAGAGAAGTTTCTGCATATCCCTTGCAGTACGCGAGAGATCTGCAAATTCTCCTTCCCTTATCAGATGAAAGATCCTTCATTCACTAGATCAAAGATCTCTAGCCAACTAAAAGGAAATCCCTGCCTACTAGAAGGAAAATCCCTTGCTCACTAAAGGAAAAAATCCTTGGCTAATTTTAATCCAATATCTAATTTATTTGTTTATCTGGGTTATTTACCCAAACTATCTGTTATATTACCAAACACCTTTATGTTCACTATATAATCTTTCATTCATTTGAGCCTTTAACCCAAATTGACCGGTTAAAATTCATAGTTCATTCTAACCATGTTTTGACCATTCTAATATTCATACACCATAATATTCAACTCCGGGTACTATTCAAGTCCCGGACATGATTGTAGTATGGATGCTTATTCACTTGGGCATCTTTGCGCGGTACGGGTCAATTTGACCCGCTAAGGAATTTTAGGCATTATGCTCAATTCCTTTCCATTTCTCTATTCATTCAACATTTGTTAACTAGGACGTAACACACATTCTATATTATTGTCACCTGATTTAATATCCAAACATTGGTCAAAGGGTAAATTCCTTTTTGAGTCCCTGTGTTTTGTTGATTTTAACTACTTGATTCCAACATTTTGATTTTTAACATTCTGAATACCTAAGTTTTAATTTTGTAACCCTTTGAGTCTAATTTTGTAACGACGTTAATCAAGTTTGTTAAGTATAGGGGTATTTAAGTCATTTAACACCTAGGCACAACTTTCTAATGCGTAATGTATAAGGAACAAGTCTTTAATGCATAAAGTTTTTACTAATATATATCTATACACACACACACATATATAGACACACAACTCACTTTCTCTCTCTCTCCCACACCATCTGCACCCCCACCTCACCACCACCATCAATTGCTGCCATAGCACCACAACCACCCACATCCTACACCACTACATCACCTCACCACCACCACCATGGCCCCTCCTACCAAACTGCAAATCACTTTGGTTTGAACCCAAAGTGAACCTGTCGAACAACCATCACATCATGTCTCCCAAACCCCCAAATTAATTTCACCCACCACACCCATCACTATCGACTAGAACCCTCATCAAACCACCATCATCATCGACTGGAACCCTCATCATACCACCATCCTCGTTCCACCACAACCACCCAGTCAACTGCCCACAGTCAACGCCAAAGCCCAAACAATCGATCAGTATAGATCTAGCCTCCATCTTCAACCATCTATACATATCTGCACCAGAGATTTACAGATCCACAGAGAGAGAGAGAGAGAGAGAGAACAGACGAGCGATGGAGATGAACAGATGGCCGACATTTCTTCTTCGGAAAATCATGCTCACGAAGAGACGGAGATGAACAGAGGGCTAACTGAAGGTGTATGGTGGTGGTGGATTTGATACTTAGAGAGAGAGAGAGAGAGAGAGAGAGAGAGAGAGAGAGAGAGAGAAAGAAGAGTGAGATTATTGTTGTTGTTGTGTGTGTGTGTGCAGATCCGAGCCGGAGGAGGAGACCGAAGGTGGAGATAGTGACCGGTGGAGGTGAGATTGCGAGTTGTTGAACATATATTACCGGTTGTGGCCTGTGGGTGGTAGTAGTCGAAGAAGGTGGAGTCGAAGGTGGTTGGCCGGAGAAGACGAATGGTCGGTCGGAATAGCTCGTCGGAGAAGGTGATCGGAGCTGGTCATCTCCGGTCATCTTCCTTCTCGCCTCACTCACACACTCTCTCTCTCTCCTTTCTTTCTTCGATACAGTTTGTGCCCCTCAATGTTTGGCGATGAATGTGTTTATATATTATCAATTAGTGCAATGATTAGGTGGTTGTTGTTGTCTGTAAATAAGAGAAAGAGAGGGATATGATTATATGAAGAAGACAGGTAGTGGGGTATTTATATATTATTATTATTATTATTATTATTATTATTATTTTATAAATTACAAGGGTATCTTTGTCTTTTCATAAAAAACTAACATACTTTATTAACGACGTTAGAAAATAGGACTCACAAGGTTACCAAACTAAAACTTAGGTATTCAGAATGTTAAAAATCAAAATGTTGGACTCAAGTAGTTAAATTTGACAAAACACAGGGACTCAAAAAGGAATTTACTCTTGGTCAAATTTAAGAATTCTCATTTTATCCCTTATGGGTGATTTTTTTTATTCTTAACAATTATAGGTGTTATTAGTTGTTTAAATATTTTATTTTTATCCCATTAACATGTCTAAAAACATTTAGGCCCTTACGAGGGTGATTTTTACCATTTCCTTCATAGTCTCATTTTTGTCCTCTTCTATACGCTATTTGCGCGTATTAGGCTTGATTAGCTTTATGACTCACCAATTTGATAACCACACATCATGTGAGTTGTTTTCCCTCAATTTTCTTGGTTCAAATGCCACCCACTAAAATATGGACTTACTGGATAACGTTGATCCCTTACTATACCTCGCAATTCTATTCAGCCGTTTCATGGCAATATATGCCCTTCCTAATATTCTTACCGATAGTGTTGACATGTCACCACTTGACCCGTTTAACTTCTTTAGTCACAATGTTTATTTTACAAGCATTATGTACCAGGCTCAAATGATGACCATGTCACCACTTGGCTCGTTTGACTCATTAATTGTAATACTTAATATTTTAGTATTAAGTACCAAGTTCAAATGATAAGAAATTCACCATTTGACCCGTTTTACTTCTTTAATAACTTTTTCACACTTTCTTATTGTTTAATTAGCATCTAGACCTTCACTAGGTTACTTGCATAATATATATTATTCTTAGCCATCTCATACCGGACTTAGCAATTCTCCATTTGTTTATAAGGTTTTAGCCCATCTTTTGTATGAGTATCATATTCTCTATTATCCTTTTATAGGTAATTTACCAATTTACATAATTACACGAATTTTAAATCATAAATGGTTTTATTAGAATAATCCGCTTGGCCTTGTTTTATGCACTTCTTGACCCATTAGCTTGTTTGACGCATCTCATCTAAGCTTCCACCTAGCTTGACATGATAAAAAACTCATGAGATTAGTCTAGTTAGCCATTATATCAAATGACTACCACATCTCATGAGTTTATATACACCATTTCATCAATACTTAAATGTAGGTCAGTTTGACTTTGAAAGTCAAACTGCACGTGACATCCGTTGATTGAGGTGTTACAATGCCCTTAACATACTCACGTATAATAGCTTAAGGCAATTATCCTCACAAGAGCTTGCCTTTCATTCCACATATCAAATTCATTAAACTAGTTTACGTTCAATTCCTAATCACTATTATTAGGCCACTTATTTAATGATATGGTGTGTTTTACATCATTCAAGCCTAGAATTCATGTTTCTAAGGCATAGTAATGACACATCATACATTCAAGCTATTTGACACTTGATTAACCATCTATCACGCATTCCTCATGCTATTTATCAATAAATTTTATTCCCCACGTAACACTAAAGTTCACGGGGTTTCAAATATGCATTTTCATCACTTAATTCTAACTAGGCATTTCATTAAACGCTTGGTGTGCATACTACTTTCTAACAATATTTCGCAAGTGTTTCATGCCTAATTTCACCAGTTATGGAATCAACGTCCTATTTCTTCCAAAATCAATTACCATAGCAAATATTGTAGTCTATTAGACCGTCATACGCATAATTGAAATGTGGGTTCATATTTAGGTCAAAACCCACTCTTCACATACTTGATTATCCCTTTCTATTTTTGTATGAATCATCATTTTTTTGCACTATCTAGTGTTTATATGATGATTCTAAGCATAGTCACAACATAAGCTTGCATCTAATTGCTTTTGATGGCCATGGATTTTAGCTTGGAAAATGGATTGGGTTGGAAAAAGCACCTTAAAGCTCCTGATAATCAACACACACATAGTGTGTGCATAGTTTTTACATTTTGACAAAGTTAGTCCCTCTATTTTGACCTTTAATCCAAGTTTATTACTAATTAGGTTAACCTAGTTAGGTTCTAGAGTTGTTTTGTCCATTTAATAAACTAACATGACTAATGAGGTTATCCCCAAACTGACACATAACCTCTGCTTTTATCATTTAAGTTCCGTTTTATGGTCCATATAACGCTCGTTTTACTAATTAACATGTTTCATTAATTATAAATCATGCCTATTAGCGTAATTATATGAAATAGATTTTTAGGGTGTTACATTGACCCAACACTCATTTTAACCATACTCCAGCAAGCCCACTTTGTTTATCAAACTCCACATGTAAGTATATGACGCAAATCGGTGTTAAAAATAGTGCACAAATTGCTTATCAAAGTCCATAACCATACCTCTTCTGGATAAAGCATCTTTAGTATGAGATCTCATGATTTTTTTATTATTCTCCATATGAAACACAATACTTTGGGCGACACCCATTTCAACCATGCTCGTGTAAATCCATTTGTCACACCTCCTGATATTTTGATCTGCATTGATTTAACCGAAAAGAATTTGACCAATCTATTGTCCATTATGGATGAGCTCGATACCGGTAACGGTACCGAATGTACCTGTACCAAAATTACCGATCCCAAAAATCATCAAAAATGGGTAATGGTGTTTGAAGGTAAAAATCGGTAAAAGATTTGTACCGTACCAAACCGAAAGTACTGATTTCGAAAATGCCAAAATATGGGCACCGAACTGGTGCTGAGAATTATTTGATACAGAAATTTCAGTACGACTCGGTTTGGATGCCCGATACCATTTTCTTATCCTTACCGTCCATAACCATTTATCAGCCCTGTCTAATATCATTATCTGAAAGCATACAAGTACATGTTTAGTTACCAAATATTATGAAGTAATTGGTCCTACTAAGGAATCATATATATTAACTAATATTAATAAGAAATTAGTTAAAATATGAAAAGTTAAGCACACAATACATAGTACATCATGATTTTCCTTTGCTTACATTTATCTTCTTTTATGTTATTATGGGATTTTAAACTTTTAAATATGGTGAAAGTTTTAAAAAATGGGGAGACTAGGTGCATATAAATTCTTTAAAAATATTCGATAAATTATACACTGCGGTCGAGCCCAGTAAGAGTCGCCCCTGATGCACGTGACATGTCATGTTCTTATACGTTAAAAGGACTCAAGCCGCACACATAATGAAAACTACATAACAAAATTTTAAATAGGATATATCTTGTGTCGATGTATTATATTTTAGCAATTAAACCCGCGCTACACGAAGAGATAGCGCCTTTTGTAACGTTGTAGCTGGTTGTCATGAACAATTTATAACTAACGCATGATCAGTTTCTTTATTCAACTAACACATTTTTGTGTAGTTATCATATTTAAAATTAATTATGGTGGAAAAACAGATCTAACACTTATTTTTACTAAATATTATAATTTTTAAGAAACACTAGTGATTTTTATAATAATTTTAACGTTTAGAGTTAGAGCATGTTTGGCTCTCCACCTTTTCACCTCCTTTTGACTTAAAACTTTTCTAAGAAGTCAATAATTAAAAAAAAAGTGCTTTGAGGAGTTTTTGTGCTTTAAAAATGAGATAAATTATAAGTTAGAAATTATGACTTTTAAATTAAGGAGCAAAGAAGATAGAAAAAAAAGATAAGGAGATGGACATCCAAACAAGCTCATACAATTATAAATGCATTATGTTTTTAATCCTTTCTTAAATGCACCTCAAAATTATAAATAACAAATCTATACATATAATAAACCAAAGCCATTTTAATGACATGACATTCATAGAGGCATTCTCTTCCTTGAGTGTGCCACGTGTCATCCATGTGGCATTGAGATCTTTTAGAAAAAAAATAATTTAAAAACAAAATTGGATTTTTCACCCTCATGTTTCTTCCCATAATTTTTAAACGTTAATATCTTTAATATACGATATTTTTTAAAGAAAAAAATTACACCAAATTAACGAGCGTTTTATTATCTTTCCAACGAGTACCATAGTGCTATATAAAAAACAGAGAAATTTTTTTGCGGGGTTTTGTTCATACATAAAAAAAACACAAAGTGTTCAGGTAAATCATTAATCATGTATAGGCAAGTCACTAATTATGTTCAAATCAGTAAATATGATCTTTTTTTCCAACCAGAGCCGAATAGGTTAATAGAGTTATACGTTGTTTTAAGTTAGGTATCAATATTAGTATGTTAGAGTTGTCCATTTATTTAGTCTTTAGGATAGGTGTTAATATTAGAGTTACATTAAAGTTCTACTGTGACACCCGGCAACTTTCGGTAACTAACTTTTGAAAACTTAGTAAGTCTACCTTAGCGAGTCGCGCATACGTTACACATGGTCGAGTCGAGTCGCACATCATTAGGGTTTTAACATACGCAAGTCTCGGGTCCCGGGAATTGGTGATCGGGCGGGAACGTGTATTTATCATGTATTATATGTTTACAATCATTATGTGACTTGTCGGTATGTGATTATGTGCTAACATGTGTTAAAACGGGGTTTAACGCGCAAAACACACAAACACAGGGGCTATAGGCGATTAGGCTTGGTGGGATAGCCTAATCGCATGATATAGGGGCGAGTAGGGGATGCTTACTGGCGAGTAGGGGCTAATCACGTAACTGTTCATGCGATTAGGCCCCAATCGCATGAACAGTCATGCGATTAGGCACCCTAATCGCGTATAGGTCTTCACACTCGCATGAATACGTGCTGGACAACCAAAAACGCCTATAAATACCACCCTTGACCTCCAAAACATCATTTGTGCAACCCTAGCCGTCCCATAACATAACCCAACACCCACACACCCTCTGGAACTCGTTTTTGCATCAAAACCACCATTTTCAAGCTTATTCCATCATCACCTCTTGATTACAAGGTGTGTTCTTCAAACCCAAACCTTTAAATGATTATGTTTTACTCCCTAAACGTCCAGACCTGACTTATAAATGTTTTTATCTTTGAAAATCCATTTAAAACCGTTTTTAAACAAACCCACACCTTTACATGTGTTATATGTGCTATATGTGTTTAAAGATAGGATTTTTAGGATTGAATCATAGTTGTTCTTATGCTATTATGAAATTTATTGCTGATATAAGTTAGTATGATGATGTCCTAGGAGTTTGAATGGTTTTGGTTGTGTATTGTCGATATTTGATATTTTGACCCATTTGAAGGATTTTGAATGATTAAGGATGATATGAGGTATGTTGTTGATTGAATGATGTTAGGGTTTGCTCTAGGATGATGCTAGAACAGTAGGATGCTATCGGACAACGTGATTATGTGGTTAAATCTGAATATTTGCTATTTAGGGCAAGTTCTTGCATGTTGATGTGATGTTTACATGCTAAGTTGCCATTTTGGGAAAACGCTCGCATTCGGGACTGTTAGAATGATGAAAACTTAGGGGTTTTGCTTGGAATATGTTTGTTAATGTGTTAGAATGATTATTGGAAGTTTTTACATGTTTCGGATCTGATTTGGAGTGTTCGGCGCGCGAAAAACCATATCAGCTGCACTATAGGCGATTAGGAATCCTAATCGCCTATGTTATAGGCGATTGGAGGCCTACTCGCCTGAATGAAGGGCCTACTCGTGTATATACAGGCGACTAGACCCTGTAATCGCCTGTTGACCAGCCCTAATCACGTGTTGACTTTTCCTAATTGCTAGTTTGATTCCTAATCGCGTGTAATGCTGCTGTATGTATATTTTAACATCCCGGAACATGATTTGACGCCTAGGAACATGATAGGAACCCCGGGATTCACCCAATGACTTAGTAACACGTATTCGGACCTGTTTATGCGTTAAACGGATATTATGCTAGACTAGGTGAACTGTTGCGCGTATTAAATGTTTAATTGCATATGTGGCATGATTGTCTTGTATTTATCTAACACGTGGAATGTCGGGTCACCAATGGGATGTCGAGTCTTGTCTTACATTGTCTGGTTGTCGGTTTAACATGCTTTTCGGACACATAATGGTCATGGACTGGACTTAGGGACTAATGAACCCGATGGGTTATTAGTCTAACTTGACACATATCTTATGATAGGTCGCCAATAGTTGAGGCTATCATATCTCACAGACGGTTTATTCATATCACGCATACGGTTTACTCTTAAACGGAATACGCAACTTAAGGTGAGTTCACGGCCCCACATTTTACAGTTTTTACTTTCGGGGTGAGAAACATGCTTACAAACTCTTTTATGACTTATGACTCTTTATCACATTATACTATGGCTCACTTATCGTACTATACGGATCATTGAAAATCCCTAGAAACCACTAACATGGGTATATGGCGGGGAAATATGGATAGCGCTATTGGGGACTGACAAACCCCACTCGACGGCTGGAGGCCGGGCGGGTGCATATTGTCTCTAACAAAACAGGGTAACACTCGGCTTAGTCAGTAATGGTTTCACCCGTATGAGTATCTCATTCTGCGCCGGTGGTTGGCGTTCTCATTCTGCGCCGGTGGTTGGCGTTCTCATTCTGCGCCTGGTTTGGCGTTCTCATAAGCATAGTAGTAATTGTGATGGTAACATATTTGAAGGATCACTGTAAACGTTTAATTAAAACCTGTGAACTCACCAGCATTATATGTTGACTCTTTTAGCATGTTTTTCTCAGGTCGCTAAGGTAGCAGCTGTCGGATAGGCGCACGTGGTCGCACTGGAGTCGTCTCGCGTCTAGGGTCTCATCTGCACGTTTTGAAATTATGAACTCTTGAACTTATGTTTTATTTATGCATGACTTTTGTAAACTTTAAATGCTTCCGCACTGTTGAATGTTGGTTTAAGACTTATGCATGGTTTTGTTTACGTACGTTTTTACATTTAGACGTCGTTTATTGTGACCGTTGACTTGGATCCTGGTGTGTCACGTGCCTCGCGGTAAAACCCCGCACGTGGAAATTTGAGGGTGTGACATCTACATTCTTTTAGGTTAGGTATTAGCATTGGAGTTGTACATTGTTAATTTGTTTTAGGTTAGATATTAATATTAGAGTTATACATCAGTCTATTTCATATATAAAATTGATGTATCATATTAAATTTCTTAACCCGGGACGCTTCCAGGGTATAATCTAGTTGTTCATATATCAACACGTACACCGAATGCAACAACATTTTTCTTAAGTTTCTTAAAGTTGAATTGAAATTACATTATTGTCCTTAAATCTTTTATATAGTAGTAAAATATAAATATAGATAACTATCAAAAAATTTATTTAGTATTTGTGAGAGCATTCACATCCCATCTATCATTTTTTATCTCATAATTTAATTAAAAATCATACTTTTCAAAATTTATCTCTCATTTTAAAAAACCTTTCACATCCTATCCACCATATTTATTTTCATCTTACTTACAAACACTTATTTTATTATATTTCTCGTAAAAATACACTCACAAATATTTGATGTAGGGTGCATAGTAGTTTTTTTTATAATATAGAGATGGGATATAAAATAGTGTTTGGGTTCTAGTGTGTTTTTAGTAGTTTTTTTTTTATATATAAATTTTAAAGACGGGGGATGGTTTGATGGGTGAGTTGTGAATGCTCTAATATTACATTAAATTATACTTATCCTTGTTTAGTTAAAGAAAATCAAACGAATTACTATATACACCAACCACCTTATGGTGGAGTGGTATGGAGGCTCAATGATAAAAGTCCCATGGCTGAAAGGTTATGGGTTTGATTCTTGAGAGCGTTGGGTTTTACCGATTATTTCATTGTCGTGCTTTCGGGCAGGTGGATAGTCGAGTTTTCCCCGAAACCGGTAAACTTGGTAAAACAAGGAGCTCCTTTATATGTCTGCCTATGCCGGGTGAAATGGGTCTTTATTTGACAAAGTAGGGACTCCAAAAAGAGTTTTTGATGAATTTCGTTGAACTTAAAAAAATTACTATATACAAAATATGAGAGAGATGATTGTATTTGGCGTTTTAGTCATTATGTGGATAAGTGGATATGAAAGTGATTTTATTTGTTTTTGAAGAATATCAAGCTTGTTCGAGTATCATAATCACACATTGTAATTATTTTGATTACAACGTATCAACAATTTAATGCGATGATTATCCATTTGGTATAAATATGTTTAGTAAATAGGATATTTGACTTATTTTATATATATATATATATATATATATATATATATATATATATAAGGTTATATTGGAAACCCTTGTTATATGGTAAACTCTGGAAACTCTAACTTCTCGACTTTTTTTATATAAAAATTTTAGGGTATGTAATATACATGATTTTAAGCATTTTGGGCCAAAAATGGAAAAAGCGCCAAGCCATTTTAAAAAAAAAAAAAAACCGTCTTCGGGTAACAAATGGTTAACACGTGTTAGTTTCGCTTAACATGTGTTAGTCAAAACTTTATTTTAAAAAAAAAACTACTCGGCGTTTTTTTGATTTTTTTTTGCTCAAAATGCTTAAAATCATGTATATTACATGCCCTACTTTTTTTAAAAATAAAAAAAAATTGGGAAGTCAGAGTTTCCAGAGTTTACCATATAACAAGGGTTTCCACATTATCCTTTCCCTATATATATATATATATATATATATATATATATATATATATATATGTGTGTAGGAACAATTTAATGCGATGATGACTAATCCTCAACTCCAAGCGCAAATATTCCAAATGTTTAGTCAATTATACCAGTCACAAAATCTTGCAAACTTTGGAAATCAAGGCGGTAGCGGCAATAGTGGCGACGATGATGAAGACGAAGATGTCTAAGCGTTTTTGTAAGAATGGTACAATTTATAATGTTTATGCTTGATTGTAAATATTGGTATTTTTGCTTAGTTTTGTTGGTATGTTTAGACGAATGTTTTAAGGCGTATAATGTGTATATATATATATGCAAATGTTGGTATGTTTGCTTAATTAGTTTTCTTGTTATTTTCATTGATTGTGCGTTTGTGGACAAAAGGGTATTGAAGCTGAATAGGAAAGCAAAAAAAAAGGACTTTTAGCGGCGACAAGTCGCCGCTAAAGGTAAAGCCCAGATTGCACATGATTTTGCCACGTGTCATACCACGTGGAAAAATATAATAAAAAATTAATGCCACGTGGAAATAAGGTATTAGCAGCGATCAATTAGGGGCAACACGTGTTATTAGCGACGTTTTTTTGCCGACGAGAGCATTAGCAGCAACAGTCCCCGCTTCGCTGTTAAAGGTCCACATCCTTGTAGTGTACAATGATAATGATAAGTATAAGTATTCATGCTTTAGCTTTTAAGTTCTAAAGCATCAAAATCAAATGTTCAAAATTATGATCTTTAACAATTTGAAGACAGAGAGGGCGATCAGTGTGTAAATGTATTTAAAAAATGTTTCATAAGGGAAAAAATATATCAGCACGTCTCAAAGTATTATATTTCAGGAAGTTTCAAGTATTTTCACGTTTCATGTAGCCTCCTGCAGCTAAACTCATGCCTTCCTCTAGGCAGTGTCGGCGTTCTAATTTGGTGGTCAGACCTTGCATTGCTGATGCAACACACCCGTACCCTTTTAAAATTGTTCACTCTTGCAAATTCGGTATATCAAGCAGCTCCCGGTTGCTTGCTCACCTTAAACGCGACCATATAAGGTGGGATGACGGTAGGGACGTTTTGAGGGATGCAATTTCTGAGGACCTAATTTGGAGAGGTTGGGGAAGACTTGCGGAGTATTGATCAGTGGTTGTGTGTGCAGTGCATGTCCCTGCATGCTCTCAACAGGGGGGGGGGTGTCACGACGAAGACAGAGTCACGAAGTTCTCCCATACTTCCAACAGTGTCGATGATTTTATTTTGGGGATCCCCAAGCCTCCCACCGGTATCGCAAAATATTCCTAATCCTGAGCCTGGTGGGAGGTTGGCTGTTGATATTGGCCTTTTAGAACAACCTTTCGCTTTGACGTTAGCGATTGTCAAAAGCATTCCATCCTCTTGTCGAATGGCGTTTGCCCAGGCGTTAGCTGGGACCTTGAGTAGAGTTGTGGCGGTCCCTTGGTCTGTTGAGTCTTGGGTTAAGCTGTTGTTATTGCCTCGTTGCACTCTGCATGTGAGACGGCCATCCTCTAGGCAAGAGCGGTAGTCTGGGAACATCAAATCATTATAGTGTAGCAGTATTATGAGGGCATTAGCTATTTGGAAAGACGGGAATGGGATTGAGGAGCTTGCCCTCCCGCTCCTAACGCAATCTGCTAAAGGGTTAGTTAGGAGGCCCAACACCCAGCTTGCCTCTGATAACGGGGGCAATGTCAAGCAATGTCCGCAGAAGGTCGTTGATGGCCATTTTACAGCCGTAGTTAAGGTTCTATGTTCATCCGGGGTTGCTCCATTTGGGGATTCCACCTTG
The DNA here is from genome assembly GCA_028751855.1 of Ambrosia trifida. Classification (NCBI taxonomy): domain Eukaryota; kingdom Viridiplantae; phylum Streptophyta; class Magnoliopsida; order Asterales; family Asteraceae; genus Ambrosia; species Ambrosia trifida. The sequence continues at coordinate 100,213,527 of CM054131.1, forward strand.
AAGGCCCTGATTGATAAACAACCCGTCACCGATCCCCCAGCATTGCCTAATGTCTTACCCTTTGAGGGTGCCCTTCATGTCGATGCGGACTGTGTTACGGAATTTTAAATCCTTTCCTAAAGGACTTCGTGCGAGAGGGATGGCCTTAGAGCTCAACATATCTTGGATGCACTTTGTGGGCAGGGGTCCTCGCCGCCCTCCGATATGTTCTTGGCTATCACCGACGTGGTTAACATCTAGTTGGGGGGGCTTTGCCCTAAGGTCCTGGCCGAGTTTATTGCATCTTCCCCTGACTTCGTTGCTTAAGCCCGATAATGGGATTAAGACTATCGCGGTTAGGGGCATTTGGCGAAGGTTAGTCTCTAAAGTCACTATGTGTAAAGTTGGGAAGGAGATGACGACATACTTGGGTGATCATCAATTTGGGGTTGGGGTTCCCAATGGGGCTGAGGCCATTCTTCACATCGCGAACAGGTTTCTGAATGCGTTCCACGATAAAGGATCCATGGTCATGCTCACGGTTGACTTTTTGAATGTGTTCAACCTGGTTAACAGGACGATTCTCCTGCGGGAGGTGAGCGTTCCCTGCCCATCTATCTACCATTGGGTTCAGTTTCTTTATGCCCAACCTGCTAGACTTTATGTAGGTGATACTTGTATGGGGCATCCACCGGGGTCCAGCAGGGAGACCCATTAGGGCTACCTCTTTTCGCGCTTGTCTTGCACCCATTGGTTCGTCGGCTGGAGGAGTGTTGTTCCTTCCCATTTCATGTTTGGTACCTGGATGATGGTACGATTATTGGAGAGGCTAAGGAAGTGGCTAAGGCTTTTGGTATCATCCGAGCTGAGGGACCGAATTTGGGTCTTACGCTTAATATTAAGAAATCTGAGATTTTTTTGCCATCGTGAAACGGAGCGAAAGAAAAGCCTGGTTTATTTCCTAACGAGATAGGGAGACCAGAGGGAGGTGTTAAGCTCCTAGGAGGGACCGTTAGTCAGGATGAGGGGTATATTAGCTCTTTGGTTGTTCAAAGGGCTAGGAAGGCAAGAAAACTAGTGCTCTCTCTGCAGAAGTCAAGGGACCTTCAAAGTGAACTTTTGTTGCTTCGTTCATGTATGGGCGTTGCCAAACTGTTGTTTGGCCTTCAGACATGTCCACCGCCCATGGCCAATGATGCTGTATCCATATTTGACAAAGGCCTCCGTGAAGCGGTGAAAGATATTGTGGTTTGTGGAGGGGCGTTCTTTGGGGATTTTCAATGGCGGTTTGAGTCTTTGCCGATTCGGTTGGGAGGGCTTGGTCTTTGTTCGGTGGAGGACATGTCTGCCTATGCGTATGTGGCCTCTCAGGTGCTGTCCTGGAACCTTTAAGACCACATCTTAAGGAATAGCGGGTTGGTGGGTATGGACTTGGATTATGAGCTTGCCTTGGACAACATTCGCAGCTCTCTCCCGGACTTTGATTTGGGTAGGTTTATGGACAAGGACACAGCTCCCCAAAACACATCAAAAGATTTTGGCGAGTGCTTTTACCGGCAAAACCCTTCAGACCATGAGAGAAAAGTTTGCCATGTCCCCGCGCCAGAAAGCTGTGTTTGAATGCCTTAAAGGAGCGCATGCCCAAGATTTCTTGACTGTCCTCCCCATTGATGGGCTTGGGCAACAAATGTGGGCTATTGAATATCGGGCTATCCATAAGTATAGACTTATGATTCCCATGTTCCCAGTTAATGAGCCGTGTCTAAATACAGACATGACCTGGTCAGGGATGTCTTTTGGGACGTCTTACGAAGAGCAGAGATTTTAGCTAGAAAAGAAACCCTAGTTAATTTTTTGACGGATCTACTTGAGAGGCGGTCCACCATAAGGCCAGCGGATGTCCTTGTGTTCGGGTGGGCGCATGGAAAACACGCGTGCGTTGATCTCACAGGGGTGTCTTGTCACACCCTCAAATTTCCACTTGCGGAGTTTTACCGCGAGGCGTATGACAAGCCAGGATCCAAGTCAACGGTCACAATAAACAACTCTATATGAAGACACATGACGTTCAAAAGACACAGTTTTGATAATCTTAAAAGCAGTAGCGGAAGCATTTAATAAGTTACAGGCCATAGACCCAAATGTACCAAATGTTTATTACAAAACATGAACTAAGTCTAGACGCTAATGCAGACTCGTGCGCCTAGTTCCATTCGTTGCTACCTTAGCGACCTGAGAAAAACATGCCAAAAGACGTCAACATATAATGCTGGTGAGTTCACAGGTTTGTTCAATATGATACCAAGTGTTACCAAAACGTTACCATGTCCATACTATATCAATGTTACCAAGTACGCTAGCTAGGCGTATGTTTTATTACTACTACGACTGGAAACCATTACTAGACACGTTTAGCAATGTTTAGCATATGTTTAAGCAGCCCGAATGTTCAGCATGATACCAATGTTCCAGTTCGAGACAACATGCACCCGCCCGGCCCTCCAAGCCGACGAGTGGGGCAGGTCACGCCCAATAGATCTATCCACATTTCCCCCGTTGTGCATCCCCGCACAATTATGGTTTCCCCTGGGACTTCCAAAGATCGTATAGCAATACAAAGTTAAAAACCATAGTATGACATATGTTACCAAAATAGTTTAGCGCATGTTTTCTCCCCCAAAGTTAAAGCAGTAAAAAGTGGGGCCGTGAACTCACCTTAGATAGCGTTCTTCGGTTACTAGTAAAAATGCTAAGCCCTTGATAATCCCTCTACCGGAGATCTATCAAAATGTTCACATAAGTGTTCCGACTAATAACCATAAGGTTATCTAGTCCCCGATTGTCCAGATCGTAACCAAGTATGTTTTAAAGCGTGTTTAAATGTTTAACCGACACACTAGATCGACCCGACATCCCGTTGGTGACTCATTACCCTAACTAATCAAGTACACATAGATTACACACAAGGTTCAAGCATAAAACACTTAGTTTGTATCGAAAATCTCATTTCTGCATCAGAACGGTCGAACCAGTCAGGTTAAATCTCCTTCGCCCGTTTTTAAGTTTCCTTCGCCCATTTTACCACATTCGACCGTTTTGACGTCTCCTTCGACCGTTTTACCACGTTCGCCCAAACATAATCCAGATTCGACCCTGGATTCTCTCCTTCGCCCATTCGATTGGTCGAAGGAGTCCAGGTTCGCCCCTGTTGTACAAATTTTCCTAAAAACGCTTCAAACACATTCGAAACACCTCGAAACATCATCAAACACAGCAGTCAAGTATGAATAACTTATCCCTACAAAACCACACCAATTTTACCCAAAAATACATCCATTTCAGCCCTTTCCCAAAATGGTAAAATTATGAAAACGTCATAATCATGCATGGATTCTTTACCCAATTTGGAAACTTTTGAAATCAATCCATATTCAACTTAAAATGCTCAGTTTGTCGAGTGTTCGATTTTTCCCCATTAGTTCTATTGATCACAAATATCGTGCATCAAGTCTAGATTCGTTAAAACCCCCAAAATACCCATCACATCACCATCTATCCGATTCTAACCCTAGACAACAATAACCCAGCATCAACAACAATCCTACATCATGTTTCTATCATAGATACAGCAGCAAATCATTTAACAACACATAACACCACATAATACACAATTAACATATGTTTATTATCATGAAAACCTATGTTTAATGATAAGGTTTTGGTTTAGAAAGATGTTCAAAAGGTTTTTAATCATGAAAACACCCTTAGAACAGATCTGGACAATTAGGGTTAGATGAAAACGAATTAAAATGCTTTAAAAAGGATTTAGGATCAAGAACACACCTTGGATTATTGTTTAGATGTTGTAGATAGGTTAGATTATGAAAAAGAAGAGCAAAAACTCCTTCCTTAGTGATTAAAATCGTTTGAGAGTGTTTTGAGACGGTTAGGGTTTGTGAAATGGTGAAAAATGACAAGGTTTGGTATTTATACTAATCCTCCTTCGCCCCCTATCGGTGGTCGAAGGTAGCCTCCTTCGACCCTTCCACAGGGTCGAATGAGCCCTGTCCTGGTCGAAGGGAATTCTTTCAATTCCACCTCCCAGGTTCGCCCATTTACAAAGGGTCGAAGGGAATTCTTTCAATTCCACCTTCGACCACTCGAAGTGGTCGAACCAGAACACATGTTTGTCTAGTTTTCCAGTTTGTCGTGTTTAACGCATTTTAACACACTTTACCACATGAGCATGCAACCTTAGTCTATGTTTAACATATTTAAGCACGGATAATCTTCTACACATCATTTAAACACATCTATGTATATAATCCACCACACGACCCATAATCTACACATTCACTTAATTAGTTCATGTAATGTCACCAACAACGGGACCCGATACTAGTGTATTCCCAAAATGACTCCCAATGATCCTCCAGATCATTGAACCCTGGACAATCCTAACTTGACCCGACTCAACTAACCTAGTTAAGTCCGTTTATAAGCGTTTCCCGCTAAGGTAGACTTAGATGTTACTAAAATGTTTAAGCCAAATATGCCGGGTGTCACATCATCCCCACGTTGAAAGAATTTTCGTCCCGAAAATTGCGCAAAGCCCCAAAATGAAAGAAACGAAAAGAATGAAACGAAAAGGAAAATTACCGGATGTCACATCATCCCCACGTTGAAAGGAATCTCGACCCGAGATTCATTCCGCTTCAGTAGTAACATGTCTCGATTCGAATGCGCGTTTCGGAAAAAGATGAGGATGTTTAGCTTTCATCTGATCCTCCCGTTCCCACGTGAACTCCGGTCCACGATTCGAGTTCCAACGGACTTTGACGATGCGGATTTTACTCCGACGAAGGCTACGGATCTTGTAGTTGAGAATCTCGACAGGTTCCTCCACAATGCGAAGACGATCATCAACCTTGATCTCTTCCAGTGGTACAATGAGAGATTCATTAGCTAAACACTTCTTCAAGTTAGACACATGGAAGACGTTGTGCACACTACCGAGCTCCGCCGGTAAGTCAAGTCTGTATGCCACCGGTCCAATCCGATCCAGGATTGCGAATGGTCCGACATAACGAGGGTTAAGCTTGCCACGCTTTCCAAAGCGTATGACGCCCTTCCATGGTGAAACTTTCAGAAGTACCCTGTCCCCAACCTGGAACTCCAAAGGTTTTCAACGGCGATCGGCATAACTCTTCTGACGATCCCGCACAGCAGCCAAACGGTTACGAATTTGCACGATTTTCTCCGAAGTTTCGTACACAAGTTCCGGACCAGTGAGCTGGCTCTCGCCCACCTCGGCCCAACAAAGTGGCGATCGACATTTCCGTCCGTAAAGAGCCTCGAACGGAGCTGCCTTGATACTAGAGTGGTAGCTGTTGTTGTAGGAGAACTCCACTAACGGCAGGTGGGTCTCCCAACTTTTGCCAAAATCAATAACAATTGCCCGAAGCATGTCTTCCAAGGTTTGGATTGTCCGCTCACTCTGTCCATCAGTTTGCGGATGATAAGCCGTACTCATATCCAACTGAGTACCCAAAGCCTTGTGCAGAGCCTTCCAGAAACGCGAAGCAAAACGAGAATCACGATCAGAGATAATAGAGACAGGCACCCCGTGCCGAGCAACCACCTCCTTAAGGTAAAGTCGAGCCAACCGCTTGAGTCCATCGGTTTCCTTAATATGTATGAAACGTGCCGATTTTGTCAGCCGGTCAACAATTACCCAGATCATATCGTAACCACTAGGTGACCTTGGTAGCTTGGTGACAAAATCCATCGTGATTCGCTCCCACTTCCATTCTGGAACCTCTGGTTGTTGTAGGAGACCAGACGGCCTCTGATACTCCACCTTGACTTTAGCACAAGTCAAGCATTTGCTGACATAAGAAGCTATATCAGCTTTCATGTTCGGCCACCAATAAAGTATCTTCAAATCCTGATACATCTTATCGGAGCCAGGGTGAATAGAATACCGGGATTTGTGAGCTTCATCCAAAACAAGCTCGCGCAATTCCCCGAACAATGGGACCCAAATACGTCCCGCAAAATAGTGTAAACCATCGGTCCTGAGTTCAAGATGCTTGTCAGCACTGTGCATAGTCTCAGCCTTAAGGTTCTCCTCCTTCAAAGCTTCCAACTGTGCAAAACGGATTCGGTCAGGAAATGACGAATGAATGGTGAGCTGTAAGGCTCGAACACGACGAGGATTCGCAGACTCCTTCCTGCTCAAGGCGTCCGCCACAACATTTGCCTTGCCAGGATGGTATTTGATAGCACAGTCATAATCGTTCAAAAGTTCAACCCAGCGACGCTGCCGCATGTTCAACACCTTCTGGTCGAAAATATGCTGAAGACTCTTGTGATCGGTGTATACTTCACACTTGGTACCGTACAAGTAATGTCTCCAGAGTTTCAACACAAAGATCACCGCACCCAGTTCCAAGTCATGAGTAGTGTAGTTCTTCTCATGAACCTTGAGTTGACGAGAAGCATAAGCAATCACCTTCCCGCGTTGCATCAACACACAACCGAGACCACGAATAGAAGCGTCACAGTACACAACGAAGTCATCCGTACCCTTAGGTAAGAATAAGATAGGTGCAGAACAAAGTTTAAGTTTCAGCATCTGAAATGCTGATTCTTGTGGTTCGTCCCAGTCGAACTTTCAGTCCTTCTGGGTAAGAGTAGTGAGGGGTTGAGCGATCTTCGAAAATCCCTCAATGAAACGACGATAGTAACCCGCAAGACCTAGGAATTGCCGCACCTCAGATGGCGTCTTTGGTGCTTCCCAGTCTTTAATAGCTTCGATCTTAGCCGGATCGACATGAATTCCCAGTTCATTAACCACATGTCCTAGGAATTGAACTTCACGTAACTAAAAATCACACTTCGAGAACTTAGCATACAACTGCTCCTGTCTCAAAAGTTCCAAGACCAACCGTAGGTGTTCCTCATGATCCGCCTTGTTCTTAGAATAAACCAGAATATCGTCAATAAACACGATGACGAATCTATCAAGGTAAGGTTTGTAAACGCGGTTCATTAAATCAATGAACACCGCCGGTGCGTTAGTGAGACCAAAAGGCATGACCAAGAACTCAAAATGGCCATAACGAGTGCGAAAAGCAGTCTTCTGAATGTCAGCTTCCCTGACGCGCAACTGGTGATAACCGGACCGCAAATCAATCTTCGAGTAGTAGCTGGAGCCCTGGAGCTGATCAAAGAGATCATCAATGCGAGGAAGAGGATAACGATTCTTGATGGTCACTCTGTTCAGCTCACGATAATCAATACACATGCAAAGACTTCCGTCCTTTTTCTTCACAAACAAAATAGGAGCTCCCCACGGGGAAGAACTCGGTCGGATGAAACCCTTTTCCAAGAGTTCCTGCAATTGGCTGGACAACTCTTGCATCTCGGGAGGTGCAAGACGACACGGAGCTCGGGCAATAGGAGCTGCACCCGGAGTAAGATCAATACCAAACTCAACCTGACGATGGGGAGGAAGACCAGGCAAATCGTCAAGAAACACATCGGGAAAATCATGAACCACCGGGATATCCTCGATCTTCTTCTCATCGTCAGTAGAAACGTTAACAAGTGCCAGAATGGCCGAACAACCCTTCCGAAGGTACTTACGGGCTTTCATGCTAGAAATGATACTCAGCGGAGCACCGCTTTTCTCGCCATGAACCGAAAGAGTCTCTCCATCAGGGAGAGGAATCCGAATAATCTTATCGAAGCAAACGATCTCCGCACGATACAACGATAACCAATCCATGCCGACAACGACATCAAAACTACCCAGGGGTACCGGCATAAGGTCAATGGGGAAAGACAAACCCGATAGTTCCAAGCGACATTCCCTAAGGGTGTGTGTCGCTTCGATTTTCTTACCATCAGCCAATTCTATTAAGTACTTAGCCTCTAAAGGTGTGGGTACTATATCTAGCAATCGACTAACGTCCAGAGATACGAAACTCTTATCGGCACCAGAATCAAACAAGACAGAAACACAGCGATCATTAAGAAGGAACGTACCGGTAACTGTGTCTGGATCCTACCTAGCCTCTGCAGATCCAATGACGAAAGCACGAGCGGTCCTGCCTCCGTCGCCGTTGTTCCCATTACCGTTTCCGCCCCTCCCATTATCGCCTTGCTTCAGTTTACGACATTCACGCTTGAAGTGTCCCGTATCACCACAGTTATAGCACCCCTGCTTCCCCGGAGTCCCCTGAGCAGCAGGAGTAGGAGTAGCAGCAGGAGTCTGAGTTGGGGTGAGTGCCACCCTGCAATCCTTAGCATGATGCCCCAACTGATGGCACCAATGACAACGGGCCCGATCACAACTCCCAAAATGATGAAAACCACACTTGTTGCACTTGGGATGCTTTCCGACATACCCACTTGACTTCTGCCCAGAAGAAGACCCAGATGAATCAAACTTCTTCGCCGGCTGAGATGGCGCTGGCACAGTACTCTTTCCCACACCATCCCACTTCCTCTTGTTTCCCTCAGAAACCTTCACGGCAGCACCCTTAGGAGGCAAAAGACCTTCTGCCACCTTCAGGTTAGTCATCCGATGAGCTGATCGGACAACTTCAGCAATAGTGGGAAGATTCCCAGCAGCCACCAACCCAGCAATCTCCGGCACCAACCCAGACACATAGTGCTCAATCCTCCTATACTCGGGTGTGTGCAAATCAGGGCACAACACCGCCAGTTCATTCCTCCTCACAGTGTACTCTTCAATCTCTGACCCAACCATCTTGAAGCTCCAGACCTCATGTTCCAACTTCTGTACCTCCTCCCTCGGACAGTACTCACCTCTCAACAGTTGCACAAACTCCGCCCAAGGCATAGCAATAGCCTCCCCTAATCCCATGTTCTGAGTAGTAGCATTCCACCACGACAGTGCAGGCCCCTCAAATGTCGCGGTAGCATACTTCACCCGGTCCCCAGCAGGACAGTTACACATGACGAACACAGACTCAACCTTCTCCAGCCATCGGAGCAGTCCCACCGCTCCCTCAGTTCCAGCGAAGTTATGGGGCTGACAGTCCCGAAACTTCTTATAAAAGCACTGAGGTGGGGGTGGATTGGCACCAATACCTGAAACACGGTACACGAGTAAAACACAAACGAAAAGACATGAAACCCAAGAATGAGGCAAGGTCGACAGAAATCAACTCACCACCCATGGCATTAATCCCAGCCTGGAAGTTAGCCATAGCCATGTTCACTTGCTGCTGTAGCAAGTTGTTCAGCTCTTCTTGGGTCATGTTGATGTTACCACGACCACCGCCACCGGCACGACCACCGCCGCCAGCACGGCCACCGCCGCCACCACGACGTCCACCACCGCGAGCACCAGACATGATCTAACAAATCAAGAAATCGAGGGATACAGACTCACTTCTAGTGTCAACCAGCAGAAGTTCACAAGAGTTAACTTAGGGACAAATCCAGGACTATACATCCAAATTCGAAGTCCATCGGGATTTTCATGCATTTCAGTTTATTATTTCGTGTGCACCCGAAATGATAAACGGCTCTACATGGTCCTCCAGATGTACCCCTAATTCCAGACTCCGGTCGCCGAATATCGTCGCCTAGTAACGTGTTACGATAGGTGCAAGTGTAAGAAGGCATGTGTGTGCTAGAACCAACAAATCAAACCCTTCTTCTTCAATCCAGAAGAAGAAGACAAGAGTAGGTAAGAACCCAAATAAAAGCGGATGATGTAACAGAGAAGTATGATGATGATGTAAGAACACCCCGACAACGTTAGTACGTATCCCACTAATGGACTCAAAGTATGTGACCGTCTAGTGTGTGCGACTCGGCTATAGACCAGACTCTACATGCAGTCCTAGTTCACTATAACCATTGGCTCTGATACCAATCTGTCACACCCTCAAATTTCCACTTGCGGAGTTTTACCGCGAGGCGTATGACAAACTAGGATCCAAGTCAACGGTCACAATAAACAACTCTATATGAAGATACATGACGTTCAAAAGACACAGTTTTCATAATCTTAAAAGCAGTAGCGGAAGCATTTAATAAGTTACAGGCCATAGACCCAAATGTACCAAATGTTTATTACAAAACATGAACTAAGTCTAGACGTCAATGCAGACTCGTGCGCCTAGTTCCATTCGTTGCTACCTTAGCGACCTGAGAAAAACATGCCAAAAGACGTCAACATATAATGCTGGTGAGTTCACAGGTTTGTTCAATATGATACTAAGTGTTACCAAAACGTTACCATGTCCATACTATATCAATGTTACTAAGTACGCTAGCTAGGCGTATGTTTTATTACTACTACGATTGGAAACCATTACTAGACACGTTTAGCAATGTTTAGCATATGTTTAAGCAGCCCGAATGTTCAGCATGTGTAACAACCGGCAAAAATAAGGTAATTCCGTACAAATTAATTAATATATGATTAACGTAATTAAATGCGATTATGTGTGATTTAATTATCAAGGCCTTAGGAGATAGCAATTTCCAAATAGTGCATAGGAATGCATACGTTTAATGGTAAAGCATGATTGGATCATGTGTAAATAAGCTATCCGGTATGGACGTTGGCAATTACCCGGTAATAATTAAATAAACGAAACGGATCCCGGACACCCAGGATATAAAATAAAGGGTATTTTCATAAGATATAATGAGTTTTGGAACTCCAAAACCATAAATGAAAACGTCTTGTACAAATCTCCCGGTAACGAATAAAATGCGCGTACCGCACCCGATACGCGTATAACTCATAATTTCACCCGGCAAAGGCCCAAATAACCTATCAACGCTTAAAATAGACTATATTTAAGGGTTATTAAAGGTATTTTTAATGTCCGGATAACGCGTGATTAAAACCCGAAAAATACCCGAACGACACCCGAACGACGGGGGATTAAACATAACAAACAATGGGTAAATATTTGAAGTTGTGGACCCCACCAAACCCATCTAAGGGGCCGGCCTAGGTGGCCTTGTGGTGTCCATGCCATGTGTTGATAATTATAAGCTAAAAACCTATATGTAAAGCATGCTTTACATAAGACAAATGTGTAAGGAAGACACTAGTACAAAAGCAACTTAATCTTGTCCCCCTTGATCAAAATTTCGGCCAAGTGCCTTAATAATCCAAGACCAAAATCTAAACCATCATGACATTAGTATATGCATGCATGGTGAGGTCTTGTATAAAGATCATGATGGTTCATGAGGATTTACCAAAGATTTGCAAGCAACCTCCTATCTATACATACATACATACGGCCATATACATACACACACACTTCATATCCACCCAAGATCACCTAAGTACACATACAATCTTCAAGTAAATCTTACAAGATCCATGGAAGATTACATGTACCCAGCCCAGTCGGATGCGGCAGAGTCTCCATTCCGCCGACAGGCTCATGCCGAGCACGAGCCAGCACCGGTACCCCACATTCACTCACCTGCAGGCATGAGACTCCTGCCTATCGCCCGTGGGAGGAACGGGTGGATATCCGATGACTCCAACGACGAGTCTGTAGGTTCGGTAGGGCACATGTTGGTGCCCGAGATTCCGGCTGATCAGGAGGAGCCAGTGGCTCCAATGCTAGAGGACGCCCCAGCCGACCCCGTAGCCCCACCAGCACCACTCGAGCCCATACCTCAGGAGGAGCCAGCCCCAGCAGCACTTGTACATGAGGGTAGCCCCGCCCGTAGCTCTGAGCTACATAGGGCAGGCATGGAGGCATTCGCCACTGCGAGCCCTCCCACACCCCCTGTAGTGGTGTCCACCCCAGAGTGGGCCACTATCTCTGAGCCTCTCTTGACCCCTTTAGCCGAGCCTGTACCACCACCACCCACCATTGCCATGACTTTACCCATCCCCACCATCCCCAGCATGACACCTGCATCATACCCTCTAGGTGCAGGGGACCCTTATATGATGCCACCCCACTTTTCCATCAGGCCACCAGGTTTCACTCCATTACTGCCACATATACCGATACCAGCCCCCTTCGGGCCCTTCCCATCCACACACCCAGATATACCCGGACCATCCCAGCCACCCAGGACGACACCCTTGTCTGGACCAGCATGGTCCACTGCCATCACTCTAGAGCGGGATTTTCAGACTCTCGCTGATACGGTGCAGCGCACCGTAACACAGGTGGAGCATCAGACACGTCTGATGTGGACGAGGATGATAGATGCGCGGGATGCTTTGGCGCATTACGCGGAGGAGTTGCTGAGCCTGGACGCTCAGTGCGGTATCACAGGGGATGCGCACTTTGCGCATCGACATTTCTTGTACGAGCGTATCATGAAGATCAGTATGACGATCAGTACGCACGCGCCGCAGTACCAGTACCCACCGCCACCGCCACAGTAGGATGTATCGGGGATGCACAGAAGACCCACCAGCTTATGTACATATTAGCAGCAGTATGGTAGTAAAGCACGGGTTATGACACTCGTCTGCATTTTGCCTAGCCGTACGGATATTACGGCACATGATATGATGCTTTATTTATTTCAAGAACAATGTATTGTATGAGAAATGTATTCTCCATTTTGTATTATGAACAAGCATTGTACTGGTATTATTGAAATTAATGAAAAATCTTATTATTATGGTGAAATATGTTGTTGTCCATGATTATTATTGCTTACTCCATATGTTGTGATTTGTATATTTGTGTGGTGATGTTGTGTTGATTACTATTTATTTTTGTATGATGTGTTGGTATGTTGTGTGATGACATGGTGTTGAGTATTGTGTTCATGCTTTGGTTTGTTATTTATGCTTTGTATTGTATAAATGTTTGCCAAATTAACCTTTGATAATTATTATTGAAGAGAAATGGCACCGGCCACTAGAAGCAATAGCGGAGCAGACGGACTGCCCGCAACACCCGCCGAACTCGAGACCATGATATCTGAGCGCATAGCTCGCGCCATCGCCGAACATGAAGCCGCACGCTCTGAACACTCCCATGACAGGACAGGGAGCGAGCGACGAGAGACCTCCCCCATTGGTAAGAGGTTTAAGAATAAATGAAAAAGTGATGGGAGAATATTTCAAAAACTCCTATCCCATAATAACATACTACATTACTATTACAGGGACAGCCTCGGGAGAGCGCGGCTGCACTTTCAAGGCTTTCTTGGACTGCAAGCCGATAAACTTCAGCGGCACTGAGGGTTCCATAGGCCTGGTCAAATGGTTTGAAAAGACCGAGGCAGTTATCCGCATCAGCGGGTGTACCCCTCGACAGTCTGTCATGTACTCCACCAACCTGTTCCTAGATCAGGCACTAACTTGGTGGAATGGCCAAGTACAGTCTCTAGGAGATGATGTTGCATACTCTCTATCATGGGCGGCACTGAAGGAACTTATGACTGCCGAATACCGCCCGGCAAGCGAAGTTCAGAAGTTGGAAACCGAGTTCTGGAACCTCACCATGGTAGGAGCAGACGTTACTGGGTATACGTCTAGATTTCATGATCTCGCTCGACTGGTACCTCGTCTGGTTACACCGGAAAAGAACAAGGTGGAACGTTACTTATTCGGGTTAGCACCACAGATCCGCAGCATGGTCACCTCTTCCAAGCCCACGACCATGCGCGAGGCGATTGATCTGGCACTAAGCCTCACTGAAGATGCTATCCGCATGGGTACCCTAATCCGCCAAGTTTCAGGATTGAAAATTTCTGAGGCAAGCAGTGTTGAGGCCAAGAATCAGGGATCAAGTTCAGCTGTTGTGACTAATGATCAGGGTAACAAGCCGAGGTTTGGGAAAAGAAAGAGGGATGAAGGAAAAAGGGACCGAGCGTCGGGTAGCTCGAACAAAAAGGGAAAGGGATATGTCGCCACGGGACGTGGTAACGGTAACAAGCAGGGAAATCAGGGGAGAAACAACGGGTTAACTTGTGGGAAGTGCCACCGCACCGGGCACAAGACTGAAGAGTGCCGATCTGGAGCACCGAAAAATGGAGGGGCTAGACCATGCTTTGCATGCGGGTCATTGGATCATTGGAAGAAAGATTGCCCCAAGATCAACAATCAGGCCCGCGGCCGGGCATTTGTGATTGGAGCCGGTGATGCACGGCAAGACCCCAATGTGGTCACTGGTACGTTTCCTCTAAATGGTCATTATGCCTCTGTATAATTTGATACCGGTGCTGACTTTAGCTTCGTATCCATTGAGTTTAAAAGACTACTTGGTTTAAAAACTAGCAAACTAGATACACCCTACTCTATAGAACTGGCTAATGGTAAAACTATTGAAACGAGAGAGGTAGCAAAAGATTGTAAATTAGAACTCTGTGGGCACGAGTTTGGGATTGATCTATTGCCAGTCGTATTGGGAAGTTTTGACATCGTTGTCGGCATGGACTGGTTGTCCGCGCACCATGCCATTGTGGTTTGCAACGATAAAATTATTCAAGTTCCCCTCGCAAGTGTTGATGCATTTTGCGACTAAGGATTGGATATACTATAATTAACACATGTTAGTAGATAGCCGAAGGTGTATGGATATGGGCGAATGTAGATAAACTGGGCGAAGGTGAAATAGAAATGGGCGAAGGTAGAACTGAAGTGGACGAAGGAAGACAGGACTGGGAATGAAGACACATTCGACCACTCTTAGTGGGCGAATGTGGAAAATCTCACATTCGACCAGAAGAAAGGGGCGAATGTGCAGAGGCTATATATAGATTTTGAGTTTTTGATTATGTAAGAGAGTTATCATTTGTGTCGAGGTTCAGTTCAGGTTCAGTAGTGTTTTTGAGAAAGTGTCTTTGTGATTCTAGATTAACATAAACAGTGTAAATGCTTATTGATTGAAAGTTAATCTATGAAAATGATATTGAAAATGATCTTGATTGTGTCGTGATTAGCATCTTATCAATTTGTTCAGATCTAGGGTTTCCGCACCTAGATTTGTGACTTGTATGATCAATTAATCCTGTTTTAGATAAAATCCAACGCTCACAAAGTGGTATCAGAGCATAGAGGATCATACAACAACAAGTTTGATAAGATCAGAGTTGATTTGGACATGTTTTAGACAAATTATCATCTGTTTTTACAAAAACTCTTATAAAACATAGTTTTTGATCGATTTAAAGGTGATTTTGTGGTCAAATTCAAGTTTTCCAAGACTTAAAGTTGTTCCAAATCAAATCCGAAACATAACCTGATTGAGATCATTGAAATCCATGAACTTTTGAAAATCTGAGCTCAAAATAACCGTTTTTCAAACAATAACCGTTTTTCAAAAGTGAGATCTGCTGATATGGGGCGAACCTGGAACCTGGACTGAGTTTGTGGGCGAACCTGACATAAAAGTGGGCGAACCTGAGAGTTTGTGTGGACGAACCTGAAAACTTGTTTGACATTTTTCACATTCGGGTAGTATATTCTACATTCGACCGTTTTTGCTTCGGACGAAAGTGGAAGTTGTGTTTGTGTGATTTACATTCTGGTCATATTCACCTTCGGGTATCACTGTTTGGACGAAAGTGAGTTATAAGGGACGAGAGTGTGTCAGTTTGGACGAACTTAGAAAATTTTGGACGAAAGTAGTATTTTCGGGCGAACGTAGGATTTGTTGCTGAAAAAATTTTTTTAAGTGTTGTGATTTTCAGATTTTGATCATGTGGCGTTTTCAAACTACTTCGGGACCAGCACCAACACAACCACAACAGCAGACAATGGACCCATGGACTGTTGCAGCTCAAAAGACGAACACGCAATCCTCACAACCACTGAACTACATGACAACATCTAGCACGATGCCTCAGAATGTAGCACATCCGGCATTACAATCAGATTACTGGGGAGTAGCTGCAGCGGCGGTAAATACTCAAACCACTAACGCTATCTCTACCTTGATTAAGGATTTGTCTACAGGTAGTGGAACTCGGCCACCTAAGCTCATGGATATGCAAGAGTATAACCAGTGGCACACCATGTTCAAGATCCATCTGGAGGGCATGGGAGTTGAAGGAGCTGAGGCATGGAGCATGATCGTGAAAGGATACACAGCACCAATTCTGGAGAATACCGGTGAGTTGATTCCTCTGGAGAGCTTGGCTGAGGATGAAAAGAAGAAATACGTGGTGGAGAAGAAGGCGTTCTCTCAACTGACACAGGCGATCACAAGTGACCTGTTGCATCAGTTCGGGACATGTACTACGTCAAAGCAGCTGTGGGATAAGCTGAAAAGGAAGCATGATGGAAATGAAAAGACCAGGAGTTTGAGAATGGAGGAGTTGGTTAAAGAGTTTGATAATTTTTCTTTCATTAATAATGAAACTTTGAAAGAACTAACTCCGAGATATATGCATTTATTGTCTGAATTGTCTAGCTATGGTGTACAGATTCCCATGACTAACCAGGTTGATAAGTTTGCAGATGCTTTGCCACCACAATGGGATCAGCACGTGGAGGTACTTAGAGAGAAGGATGCTTATCAATTCTGGACCATTTCAGAATTTATTGAGAAGTTGGAGAACAAAGAGCTGGAGGATAGGAGGAAAGCTAGGAGGTCGCAGATTCCTCAGAATCCAAGTCTGTATTTTGGAGGTACTTCAGTTTCAGCTGGAAATTCGAGCTCTGGAAGCGTTGCACCACATGTTGCATGCATTTCCAATGTCATGGATTCATCAAAACCAACCACCAACTATACACCACCACAATACAATTCCTACACACAACAACCATCATACACACCACCACAATATACTTCATACATTTCACCAATCTCTCCAATGCAACAAGCTAGTTTTTACACTGCTAACCAATCACAACAACCATCAAACCAAATTACTCAACATAAACAACCGGTGGTTTTGGATACTTCCAACCTAGGAAATGTGACTGTGGAGGTTGCTCAGCAACACATTGCATTAGTCTCTGCAATGGTTTCATCCTACAATGGATTGGTTGCTAGTCAGATTGGGAACAACAACTTGACCAACGAAGACTACGCACAGATCGATAAAGAAGAGATGGAACTCATTGACATTCAATGGGCTTTTGCGAGTATAATGAGGAGAGCAACAGAGTTCATAGAGAAAACTGGAAGGACTGACTTGGCAACTTCTCCCAACACGACCTATGGTTTCAATAAGGAGAAGGTTACATGTTTTAATTGTGGAGAGAAAGGACACTTCAAACGGGAATGCACCCAGCCACCTAAACAAGGTAACCGAAACCCTTTCAATGCAAATTACCAGAACCGTCAACAAAACCAAGTTTCTTACCAAAATAACAACAACTACCAAAACCGAAACTTTAACAACCAAAACAGACAACCAAACACACAAAACCAGATTCAAAACCAATCTCCTAATCACCCAAACCGAACAGTTGTACCTATCACTACACCTACTGAGACTCAACAGAATGCAAATCAGAACCAAGCTTTGGTAACTCAGCAGGATGAGAGGTTTGACTGGTCGGGTATGCAAATAGGAGTTGAAGAAGTAACTACTGGTGGGAATGTGGCATGTGTTGCTTATCAGGTTGATTTGGAAGAGTCGGTGGTAGTTGATGAGAAGAAAGAAACTGAGGAGAGCGAGAGTGATGATTCTGAGACTGAGATGGAAGTGGAGAGTGAACCTGTTGAGGTTAAGGCTGAGGAGAAGAGATCTGGGATGGTGATTGATTCAGTTTCTGATGTTCCTGAGGAGTGTAAATCAGTCTATTCAGATTGTGAGAGCGAATCAGACACAGAGGGAAGTGTTGATTCTTTGGATGATGATATTGACCAGTTGCTGGCAGAAGCTGATTTCTTGATGACGAGGAAGTCGTGCATAGCTGATGATGCTTTCACCAAGATCGACTACTCAAAGTTTTTCACTGGAAAGGAAGCTCATTTTGCTTTGATGGCCATGACCGAACCGCCAAAACCTGTAAGTTCTGAATCTAGCACTGATGTCATGAGTGATAAATACTGTGGGACTTGTGATAGGTTGACAGAGGAGAATAAACAACTCCGAATTTCACGTGATAGTGCTATTCAAAACTGTCAATCTACTCGCAAAGAGTTAAATGCTTTTAACAAAGTATTAGATGGCTATAAAAAGGACATTTTTGACTTGAAAAACACTTTGTCATTGAAACAATTAGCCATAAATAACTACATCAATGAAATTGAAAACACCAAGTTAGAAATGGCTGCCATTAAATGCTTTGCTGAAAAGGTTAACAAGAAGTTAGAAAGCTATAAGAATGTTGCTTATGTCGTGGATCATATCATTGATGATAACACCACCAACTACAAGTCTGTACCATCTCCGGTTCTTTTTGAGAACCATAACTATCATCAAGTTATACCGGAGAGTTCGGTGAAATCAGACTCATCATCAGATATGGAATCTAATACCTCGAGTATTGGTGAACCATATCCTGAAGATGTGAGACCGATTTTGGGCTTGAACAATGAGGGTGTTTATGCTGAGAGTGATAGTTCAGACTCAGATAATGATGATACTGGTAGTGATAAATCTGATAATGAATGTGAAATTCCAAAAGAAAATCACATCATTACTACCGAACCAGTGTCACCATCTGATCATATTCATCCGATGGCTAAGGCTATTCATGATAAAAAGTCTGAAAAGATTGTTGTTAAGAAAAAGAATGATGTTAAGAATGTGATTGAAAAGAATGAGCTGAATGAAACCAGTGACAAACCTGTAAAGGTATTTTATCGGATGGAAGGATCCGATAAAATCATTGCTGATGAGGAATTTCCGATTAAAAATGTTAACTATTCTAAACTTGATAAAATCTGGCAAGAAAGCACAATTTGGTTTCCAAAACATGAAAGAACCAATGAAATTCCACCAGAAATCTTAAAGAAACTGTTTTCAGAAACTCCTCAAGAGCCAAAAATACATGTCACTGAGTTTATTCGACCTGATGATAAAGCAAATGGTTTTCATGAACCTTCTTACTCGAAAGGACCACTTCCTGAGAGTTTAAGAAATCAACAATATAATGATCAATTTCCTGTAAGATCATTTGCTTCACCAAATGCTCATTATGTGTTTGAGGAATATAGAAAGTGCTTTAAATGTGGAGAACGCGGGCATTTACTTGCTCAGTGTCCATATGTAAGGCACAAGAGACATGAAGTTGAGGTTAAGAATTCCATGAAAAAGCCGATTGATCATTATATTCCACCGCATAGACGGACTGTTCCTCAACAACAACATTTTCAAAATCAAAACAATTTTCAAATGAGGAACAACCGTCCATTTCATTATGATCGGAGGAATCGGATTGCAATGGAACAATCTTGGAGAAAACCAGTGGTGAACACAACAGCTGATAGACAAAAGGTTCCACAAAAACCAATTGTCAAGTCAAATGTTGGACCTAAGTCTGTTCATTCAGATAAGGTTGCTAAGAAAGTTACTTTCAGTAACAATGTTCAGAAACCTATTGAGAAACCAAAATCTCAAATCCGTATTCTCAAAAGGTCTGAACAATCTTGGACACCTAATGGTTCTCCAGGAGCCTCTACATCAAAGGTGAGTGATAAGAATGAATCTGTTTTGAAAAATCAGAAAACGATTGATTCAAAACAAAAAGTTGTTGATAAAGTCATTGAGAATGATTCTTTGAAAGCCAAAGTTCAAAGGCCCAAGACTCAGGCTTGGGTCCCCCGAAAGAACTAATTGTCTACTTTTTGTGTGCAGGGAGCTTCAGTTGGCCCTATTAGCAGTCTCTGGATTGTTGATAGTGGAGCTTCAGGCCACATGACGGGGGATTTAGCGTTGCTGTTCGATGTGAAGAATAT
This sequence comes from Ambrosia trifida, assembly GCA_028751855.1. Taxonomy (NCBI): domain Eukaryota; kingdom Viridiplantae; phylum Streptophyta; class Magnoliopsida; order Asterales; family Asteraceae; genus Ambrosia; species Ambrosia trifida. The sequence continues at coordinate 100,233,356 of CM054131.1, forward strand.
CAATGGTGGATATGTTGCGTTCGCGGGTAATAAAGGAGGTTATATCACGATGGAAGGAAGCGTGAGTAACGGGATTGTGACTTTCGAGCGGATATCTTATGTCAAGCAGATAGACTATAATCTGTTGAGCGTCAGTCAAATATGCGACAAACAATTTTCTGTGCATTTTGATGACAAATCCTGCTACATCCTCAAACCGGGCTTCAAGATTCCAAAGGAGTGGGTTATGTTGATGGCACCTCGAGTCAACAATCTTTATATTCTTGATATGTCCAAGGCAATGACACCACAGGGACAGATAACATGCTTTCTTTCCAAGGCGACCGAAAAAGAATCGATAATGTGGCACCGCAGGATGGGGCACATTCATCTAAGGAAAATGAATCAGTTAGTGAGAAATGGACTTGTCGATGGAGTTAACGTGAAACATTTCCATCTGAACGACAAGTGTGTGAGCTGCATGAAAGGAAAACAACACAGACAATCCCATAAATTGAAGAAGGTTAACTCTGTTGAGATGCCGCTTGAGCGATTGCACATGGACCTTTTTGGACCAGTCAAGCGCAAAAGTCATCTTGGAGAGCTTTATTGTTTAGTCGTCACTGATGACTATTCCCGATTCTCATGGGTGATGTGTTTGAAGAACAAAAGCGACACCTTTACCAATTTACAAGTTCTGTTCACTCGGCTGGAGAATATTTACAACTTGAAGATCAAAAGGATCAGGAGTGACAACGGGACGGAGTTTAAAAATGCAAAGATGGATGAACTTTGTGAAAGCAAAGGAATACATCATGAATATTCAGCTCCGTATACTCCGCAACAGAACGGTGTTGCTGAAAGAAAGAATAGGACTCTGATTGAGGCTGCAAGAACAATGCTCGCTGACTCAAATCTTCCAGTAATGTTCTGGAACGAGGCGATTTATGCAGCAAACTATACATTAAATCGGGTTATGACAGTGAAGAAGTTTGGAAAAACATCTTATGAGCTGTTACACCGACGAAAGCCCAATCTAGAGTATCTAGAGCCATTTGGGGCGCCATGTACGATGTTGAATCCAAGCGAGAAGTTTAGTCCTAAAGCTGAGGAGGGATATTTTGTTGGATATGCAACCCCGCTCAAACGGGTATTCAACAAACGAACTCGTCAAGTGGAGGATTGGGCAAACGTGGAAGTTCAACGATACACACAAAATTTGCAAGGCACGGGCCCTGATTGGATGTTTGATTACAAAGATTTCTTTGAATCATTCAACCTAGATAGCCTGGTTGAAGAAGCTGTGATCAGATTACTTTACGAGTGTGAAAACGCGGCAACTTCACCATTAATGCGTCCAATCACCGTAAACTCACCACCAGCTTCTAGTGATACCAGTGCTCCTACACAAGAAGAAGAGTTGTTTCAAGAAGCTTCAACTTCATTAGACACTTCAGAATCTGAAGATGAACAATTTGAAGAAGCTGTTCTTGAAAATGCAGAAGATTTAGAAGAGCAAACTGTGAACCCAACCCCAAATCCAGATGTTGCTTCATCATCTAACACGGGTAATGATCAGGATGCTACAGAGAACTTGACTGCTCAGACGGGAGTGATTGTACCTGTTAATCCGGAATCTCGGATTCATCGTATTCATCCGCTGGAGCAAGTAATCGGTGATCCTGGTAGTGGAGTGATGACCAGAGGGCAGCTTAAAAGCGTTAATACGCCAGAGAATTTTGGTGCTTTAGCATTGTATGCCAAAATTCAGAAATCTGGTGACCAAAATGATTGGTCGTTTGCATGTTATGTGTCCCAGGTAGAGCCAAGGACATACAAAGACGCTTTGCAAGAAGATGCCTGGGTTGAGGCAATGCAGGAAGAGTTATTGCAATTCCAGAAATTGGGAGTATGGACGCTCACAGATTTGCCGCCGGGACGAAAGAAAATTGGCACTAAGTGGGTGTTTAAGTGCAAAAAAGATGATCGTGGGGTTATTGTAAGGAACAAAGCCAGATTGGTTGTGCAGGGTTTCCATCAGATTGAAGGAATTGATTACAACGAAATCTATGCACCAGTAGCACGAATGGAAGCTATTCGGATGTTCCTTGCGTTTGCTTCGTATAAGAAATTCAAAGTCTATCAAATGGACGTCAAGAGCGCATTTCTGTATGGTAAAGTCAAGGAGGAGGTTTATGTCGGGCAACCACCGGGCTTTGAGGACCCAATCCACCGGGACAAGGTCTACGTGCTGAACAAAGCTTTATATGGTTTGCACCAGGCTCCAAGACAGTGGTACGAGGAGCTAAGCACATACCTCATCTCCAAAGGATTCAAGCGCGGCCTCGTCGATTGTACCCTCTTTACGAAGAAGACGGGAGATGACTTGCTTCTAGTACAGATTTACGTTGATGATATTATATTTGGTTCAACTAACGAACTCTTGTGCAGGGAATTTGAAACTGTTATGCAGGAGAAGTTCGAAATGAGCGCTATGGGAGAAATGCAGTTTTTCCTCGGCTTACAGGTGGATCAAAGACCCGACGGGATCTTCATTCACCAGACGAAATATGTTGCCGACATCTTGAGCCGATTCCAGATGGAGGACTCTAAGCCGATGGATACCCCGATACAACCCAATCACGGGATTGGAGTCGACGCTAAGGGGGAGCTGACAGATCCATTTACATACAGAGCAATCATCGGATCTCTGATGTATTTGACAGCGTCTCGACCAGATATTATGTATGCAACGTGTCTCTGTGCGCGTTACCAATCGAAGCCGAAACAAAGTCATCTGACGGCGGTCAAGCGTATCCTTCGATATCTGAAGGGTTGTCCATCAAAAGGACTTTGGTACCCTAATGATGATGATTTTGATTTTATTGCTTTTAGTGATGCAGATTGGGGCGGCTGTGACAAAGACAGCAAATCAACAACAGCCGGTTGCCAGTTTTTAGGGAGCAGGTTAATTACCTGGCAATGCAAGAAACAGACTTCCGTCGCACTATCTACATGTGAAGCCGAGTATATTTCAGCCTCCAGTTGCTGTTCGCAAGTGCTCTGGATCCAACAACAGATGGTCGATTACGGTTTGCAGTTTCTTAAAACCCCTATACACTGTGACAACGAAGCCGCAATTGCTTTAACTAAAAATACTGAAAATCATTCTAAAGCTAAACATATCCGGATTAAATATCATTTTATCCGTGACTGTTATGCTAAGGAGTTGATTGACATGGTCAAAATCCATACTGACTACCAACGTGCAGATTTGTTTACAAAAGCTTTTGACAGATCCCGCTTTGAATATCTTTTGAAAGTAAACAATATAAAGGAAAAACAGGACTAATCGGCTCCTCGGTTTATCATTTTTCGTTTTTAGTTTTAGTTTTAATTTTTTGCTAATTGGGAATTTCTCTTTGCTAATTGGGAATTTCTCTTTACTATCATAATCCTCAAAGAAGTTGATGCTTTCGAGGGGGTTGTTTAATCCTCAACGAAGTTGATGTTTTCAAGTGGATTGTTTCTTTCAAATTTTTGTTTTCGTTTTTCAGAAAAATTAAAAACCCAAAAATATGTTCTTTATTTTAGGGGGAGTCATTTTATCAGAAAAACCAAAAACATTGAAAAATTTTCAAAATACCTAAAAATTAGAAAAACCCAAAATGATTTCCTGGATAAAAAGAGGAAATGATAGTACATCAGTGGGGATCTGACATAGGCTAAAGAATTGTATAGTTTTAATGAGACGTATGTTGATTACGTGTGATTTGCTGATAGGCTTCGTAGACTTTATATTGCGTGCATTAGTGATACAAACATAACAAACTACGCGTTTGTGGATGAACACCTCATGGGCATATGGTCTTAGTACCGTAATTTCGTTTGATAGGGTGTTTGTACAAAACTCGGAGGTTTAGGGTCGTTATGTTATTAGTTGTCTGGGGATAGCCTATCTGATCTTCTGCTGTAAGTCATTACGGACCTAGATCAGACAGGATGTCTTTATAAAAGAGCTTTATGCCAAAACCTAAAGTTACCGAATTGAGGAACTTTCCATGTTATATGATGATCAAAGATTATCTATAATATCGTATTGATCGTTGATGCAAATCATGATTAATATCAGTCCTCAACCTGGTATGGTGCATATGTTACTTTGCTGCATTAATTTGCTGACCTGTATACCTCTATGCATTATATCTTGTACAATTACAGACGACGAAAGCATAATCACGCTTTACAATGAGTCTTTGTGCAGATTACTTCTTGATACGGGAGTATGTCGTGTGTGTGGGAACCACAATGTGTTAGTCTAATACATCTAATTCGTATCATTTTAAAGCATTGCGTAATTGTCTGCATGTAAGCTTATGTGGACAACAATATCAGCAATTGCCGTGTCACATATTGGTTCTAATGATAATATTGAACCAGATCAACGCTGTGTTCAGATTTCTCAGAAAACTGATATGATCCTCTTACCGGAAATCACAAAATGTTTACTGCTTTCATTTAAAGTTGATACATTCTACTTTGTTGCATTTTACTTTTATTGTCAAAAAGTTACAAAATCCAAAAAGATTTTAGGTGTGTTTTAATATAAATTTCAGAAAATCCAAAAGATTTGCATTTCTGCTTTATTTTTGATATCCGGGGATGCTTGATGGTCAATTTCTGAGATTTGATAACACCATCTGGACTTTGTGACATTCAAAATGTGAAAATCTGAGTTTTGGAAGCTTAACGGATTGAAAAATGTTGAACGGGATTCGAATTCGTGATTTGGCGAAATTTTCAGTTTTTCCATTTCACATTCGCCCCTTAATTGGGTCGAATGTGGAAAAACTATCTCTTTCGGCCGTTTTTATTTTGGGCGAAGGTGGATTTTTCACCTCCGGGTGTGATTTCCACTTCCGGGTACCAAGTTTCACCTTCGTGTCTTTCATTAGGGGCGAAGGTGGACCACTTTCACATTCGTGCCATTAAAACGGGCGAATGTGATTATTTCCCACTTTCGTCCATCCTAACCGGTCGAAGGTGTCACCCTATATATAGACCAGTCACCTTCGAGTCTTTCATTCGAAAATTTTTTCAAAAATTCTTAAGTACCAGGCCTTGTTGCTGTGTTTTTCTAGTGATTGTGCATATTATTCCCTTGTTCATTCTGATCATTTTAACCATACTGTTGCAGGTAATGGACAACAAAACAGTTCTGAATTGATTGTTTAAGAACACGACCTAGGGTTTTCAATCTGGGGATTTTTGATGTTTATTGACGAATGATTTTAATTGCCGATCAATTTACATAGGTTTTAGGGGGAGATGGTGAAAGGAATTAGGTTTATAACGTGTTTAGATGACAGATTTGATTGATTGAACACGATGAACCCTAATTCCAATTGAAAACCTATGTAAAATGATGTGTTGATAAAATTGGTTATAAACAAGTGTTAGTCGGCATTGTTAGTACATGTTAGAATCAAAAATACATGTTAAAATCAACAATGGCAATTTTTTAAATTTTGGGGTAAATCAGGTTCCACCTTCGGTTCAAAAACCGGGCGAAGGTGAGAATGTTTGGGCGAATGTAAAGTAAAACGGACGAATGTGACTTTTATCAGAAACTTTTTCATATTCGTCCATATACTTGTCACATTCGACCAGTTATTCCCACTTTCGGCCATTTCTAAAATGGGCGAATGTGTAATTCAGTTTGACCAAAATTTTTATAATTTGTCGTTTTTGTGTTTTGACGCGTTTTATTGATTTTTAAATACAGATGGCTGAACAACCAGAAAATATTGAAGCTCCAGCAGTGAATGTTGAGACTCCAGCAGAGATAGTTGTTCAAGATCCAGTCCCCGTAGCTGAAACATCTACACCGAGCAGTTGGTCTTTCGAAAGATCGCACAACTGTTGCGCGTATCTAGGAGACGTGGAGAAGAACACAGAGTTTACTGGCATTATTGAGTTTCTGAAGAGGAGCAGGATTGTACATGCTCTAGCCACACCAACCATAATCTACAAAGACATAATAGAAGATTTTTACCAGAACGCTAAGTATGACTACTGGGATAATCAAACCATTATCAAGAGCAAGATTCAGGAGATAGATATGTTCTTGACTGAAGCCGACATTCGGGAAGCTTTACAGATTAAGTTCGAAGATAGAGAGGATCCCAGGGAGTTATCTTGGACAGAACAGAAGGCGTGCTTTTTAAGGATGAAATACAAAGGTCCTATCACTGACGGATCGATGTATAAGGGGAAGCTGGGAGTGCAGTACAAGTACTTTGCACATGTTCTGATCCATGTCTTTGGATGTGTTAGTGGTGGTTATGACGTGATGAGGAAGAGTTTGAGTTCATTAATGGTTGCGTTGACACTCAACAAACCATTTAATGTGTCTGGGATGATACTTGACCACATGTTGGAGATGCTGAAGGGGATAAAGTTTAAGAAGTTTATGTTGTATCCAAGGTTTCTAATGATGATCTTTGATTACAAGTATCCAATGCTGAAGAAGGATCCGACAATGATTCTAGGGCAAGATCACATGAATATTAGAACCTTGATGAGGATGAAAGGTTATAAGGGTGTAGCTGATAATGAGAAACCACCCAACAGGAGATTGTTTGGTGCTTTGGCTCGTCCGGATTACACTGATCCAGGCAAGAACAAAGCTAGACATGATGATAGTGATTCAGACAACGACGATCCCTTAGTGTATGCTGACTCAAGCACTAAGCGGAAGCGTCAAGTAGTCAATCCTGGAGCCAAAGGGAAGGGCAAAGGAAAGGCTATTGATCAGGGAAGCACAAAGCAACAGGCTGCTAGAAAGAAATCGACTGCAAAGAAAGGTTCAGGTTTGGTGGATGAAGAGTCTGTGGATTCGGAAGAGACTGAGGTTGATGAACAGTGGGATTCTGATGACGAGAACGTGAGGACCACCAAACGTAAGGCCACTATGGTTGGTGAGTCTGAATTATTGAACCAGTCGATTGAAGAGTCTGAGAGGAGAAGGAAATCAGTTGAAGATGAAGGTTTGGGAGTTGATTTGGCTGAATTGAGTGTTGGAGACACTGTAGTTGTGAATTTGCCTAAGAAGTCAAAGAAACAAAAGACGATGGCAAAGAAATCTAGTGTGAAAGAACTGAGAGAGAAAGAATTAGCTCAGTTGTTGAAGGGTAAGAGATTGCCTGATGCTGGAACACCTTCTAAGCTATCTTCACCAGTTGCTAAGAAGCAGAAGAAAGGAAAGGAGGCAGAGACTTTACCAATCGATCAGTTTAATATCGATATGGATAAAGTGCTCGATATGTTTAGGAAGCCTCAAAAGGAGAAAGCTGTTGAAGTTGAGCCCTCCAGATCTAAGTCAAAGAAAATGACTGTTGATGATGATGTTATGAAACAAGTCAATAAGAAGATGGAGGATATGATGAAAATGCTGATTGCTCAACAAGCTGAAATCACTAAAGTCAAGCAGAATGAGGAGAAGATGCTCCAAATTGTAGTTGCTTCAAAATCGAATCAGGATGAGATAAATGAAAAGATTCAGATGTTGGAAGCAAAGAATGAGAAGCTTGAGAGGAGATGTGATAGAAACAAGAACAAGATCAAACTGATCAAGGCGGATAACAAAGAGTTAAAGAAGGAAAACAAACGCCTGTGTGGTTTGATTGAAGATCTGTATAGCAGAGCACCCCAGTTGAAAGAGGGTGATGAAGAAGAAGATGAACAGAAGGTTGATTATGAGTATTCTGAATCTGAGAAAGAGGATGATGATGAAGAGGATGATGATGGATCGGATAAAAGTGATGATGACAACAATGATGATGATGATGACAATGATGATGATGATGATGGTGCTGAGGGTACTGAGAAGAAGAAAGGTGATGAGTTTAGCAGTGGAAGTGATCATGAAGGAGGAGATGATACTTCTAAGTTTAGTTATGAGAAGAGAACATCACAGAAGAAGAAAGATACTGGAGAATCGAGTTCCAAGAAGAAAGGAGGAAATGTAGATTCGGATGAAAGTATCTTTTGGAACGAAAAGGTGAGATCTCTTTCTGATGATGCTAAACTGATATACAAGAACATGTTGGAGAAGAGGGAGTGGACCATTGAGTTCACTGGATGCTTCGCTGAAATATTCCAGACTGATGATCTGAGATATGAGCTGGAATATGAAGATCCAGATCTTGAAGAAGGGGAACTACCTGCATCTGTGGCGAAAGAAATTTTAGATGGTCTCGCACAGAGGGTAGGTAAGACGTTTGAGGAGTTCATGATGGATGAATCGATTCCTGATATTCCTGAAAAGGATATGGGAAGTCATTCAGATGATGTACAGACTCCAGAAAACAATGAAGTTGAGATTGAAGATATTACTCATGAGGAGTTTCCTCAATATTTCAGAAAAGAAGATGAAAATGAAGTATTTCCTGACTTCACAGAGATACCAAACAAGTCAGCGAAACAAAAAGCGAAGAGAAGAAGCGAAGAGTTTGTTGAGAAGGTGTTTGGAGATGAAAAGAAAGATTCTTCTAACCAGTCTGATGAGTTGAAGAATTATCTGAAGAAGTTGAAGGAGATGGATGAGAACCGACCTAAACCTGAAGCTCAAGGTAACTTTTATCGATTTCATAATGCCAAGTTCAAAGGCAGAGCTCTTGGGTGGACTTATCTTGGCAGACTGAAGTGTATTGCAGCAAAATGGGAAACCGGAATTCTGTATTTAACAGATTCTGTGATTTGCTTACTCTACCGTATTGGGCGGTGAGAGATTTATGCAGATTCCCAATGTCAGGTGCCGAGGTAAATGGATCGCATGTCGGTTGGTGCGCAGACAAGTTGGTTTGGGAAAGTCGTACACGATGGAAGAGATTTCAGCCTCAATATCCCAGAAGAAAAGAGCATAGGGATATTGATCCTCAAACCAACATGAAGCGTGTGACTTTGAAATATAAAGCACCAAATGTGATGAGAAAGATACCATTGATGCCAATGCCACAGCATTTCAGTGCTGATTTCATATTCTGGTATTACGATTGGAGGAAGGCAGAAGCAGTGATTGTGTTGAGGGATGGAAAGGACAAATACAAGCATGTTCATGTATTTGATCCTATGTGGCTGATAAACTGCACTTTCGAAGACATCATCATGTTGTTCTTTAATCCGATCTATTATGAACCGAATGACTTTGCTCAAGCGAGGAAGTACACTCAAGTTGTGGGAGTTTGTTTTGCATACGACATCAATGCAGGAAGCAACTTGGAGGGTAAACTTGGCAAGACTGTGAAGATCGCCAATGTGTCAAAGCCTGTGAAGAAAACATTCGAGCCGCCAATGACTGATGAGCAAAAGAAGCAGCTCAGAATAAAGCTGATGAACAGGACGATGGATTACCAGAGAAAACTATCCAATCAATAGTCGAGGGGGAGTTTGTTGATGCATTTTGCGACTAAGGATTGGATATACTATAATTAACACATGTTAGTAGATAGCCGAAGGTGTATGGATATGGGCGAATGTAGATAAACTGGGCGAAGGTGAAATAGAAATGGGCGAAGGTAGAACTGAAGTGGACGAAGGAAGACAGGACTGGGAATGAAGACACATTCGACCACTCTTAGTGGGCGAATGTGGAAAATCTCACATTCGACCAGAAGAAAGGGGCGAATGTGCAGAGGCTATATATAGATTTTGAGTTTTTGATTATGTAAGAGAGTTATCATTTGTGTCCAGGTTCAGTTCAGGTTCAGTAGTGTTTTTGAGAAAGTGTCTTTGTGATTCTAGATTAACATAAACAGTGTAAATGCTTATTGATTGAAAGTTAATCTATGAAAATGATATTGAAAATGATCTTGATTGTGTCGTGATTAGCATCTTATCAATTTGTTCAGATCTAGGGTTTCCGCACCTAGATTTGTGACTTGTATGATCAATTAATCCTGTTTTAGATAAAATCCAACGCTCACAGCAAGCGGTGAAACTCTCTCAATTCAAGGGGAAAGACACGGGACGCCACTAAGGATTATTTCGAGCATGAAGGCTCGTAAGTGTCTGAGAAAAGGGCTTGTCGCATTCTTGGCACACGTAGTGGACAAGAAGGCCGACGAGCGAAAGTTGGAAGACATTCCAGTCGCCAGAGATTTTCCGGATATATTTCCAGAAGATTTGCCGGGGTTGCCGCCACCTCGACAAGTCGAGTTCCGCATCGACCTCGTTCCCGGAGCAGCTCCTGTGGCACGATCGCCATACCGCCTAGCTCCATCAGAGATGCAGGAACTGTCCAGCCAGCTACAAGAATTATTGGACAAAGGTTTTATAAGACCGAGTTTCTCACCTTGGGGAGCTCCCGTCTTATTTGTGAAGAAGAAGGATGGCACATTTCGCATGTGCATCGACTACCGAGAGCTGAACAAACTAACCATCAAGAATCGCTATCCTCTCCCCAGGATCGACGATTTATTTGATCAGCTCCAAGGTTCCAGCTATTACTCCAAGATCGATTTGAGGTCAGGCTATCACCAGTTGCGTATACAAGAAGAAGATGTACCAAAAACGGCCTTCAGAACCCGGTATGGACACTACGAATTTTTGGTGATGCCGTTCGGCTTGACCAACGCACCAGCGGTTTTCATGGACCTAATGAACCGCGTGTGTAAGCCATACCTGGATAAATTCGTCATCGTCTTCATTGACGATATTTTGATCTATTCACGCACGAAAGAAGACCACGAGAATCACCTTCGGTTAATTCTTGAAGTATTACGCAAAGAGAAGCTCTATGCTAAATTCTCGAAATGTGACTTTTGGATTCGGGAAGTTCACTTTTTAGGCCACGTAGTGAACGAGAAGGGCATACACGTCGATCCAGCCAAGATCGAGGCAATTAAAAATTGGGAAGCACCTCGAACTCCCACCGAAGTACGACAATTTCTAGGCCTTGCGGGTTATTACAGAAGGTTCATCGAGAACTTTTCGAAGATAGCACAAGCTTTAACCATGCTAACCCAAAAGGATAAGAAATTTGAGTGGACGGAAAAGCAAGAGGCAGCATTCCAACTGTTAAAAGACAAGTTATGTGGCGCTCCGATACTGTCACTTCCAGACGGTACGGAAGATTTTGTGGTTTACTGCGATGCCTCGCATCAAGGTTTGGGTTGTGTATTGATGCAGCGAGAAAAAGTAATAGCATATGCTTCCAGGCAACTGAAAATCCATGAGAAGAACTACACTACGCACGATTTGGAATTAGGTGCAGTGGTGTTCGCTCTCAAGATATGGAGGCACTATTTGTACGGAACCAAGTGCACGATTTTCACTGATCACAAGAGTTTACAGCACATCTTCGATCAGAAGGATTTGAATATGCGACAACGGCGATGGGTTGAATTATTAAACGATTACGATTGTGAGATAAAGTACCATCCCGGTAAGGCGAACGTCGTAGCTGACGCCTTGAGTCGCAAGGAACGGGTTAAACCATTGCGTGTTCGAGCTTTGGGACTGACTATCCACACGAATATGACTGAACGAATTCGTGAAGCTCAAGTTAACGCCCTCAAACCCGAGAATGTCAAAGGTGAAAGGTTACGAAAGATGGTTGATTCACTGGAACCGAAAGCGGACCAGACACTGTACTTCATGAATAGAATTTGGGTCCCAGTATATGGTGGATTGCGTGAGCTAGTATTGGCCGAAGCTCACAGTTCTAGATATTCGGTTCACCCAGGAGCAGACAAAATGTTCCACGATTTGAAGGAACTTTATTGGTGGCCAAATTTCAAAAGGGATATAGCAGCCTATGTTGCGCGATGTTTGACTTGCGCAAAGGTCAAGGCTGAGCACCAGAAACCTTCCGGTTTGCTCCAGCAACCGGAAATACCGGAATGGAAATGGGAACGAATCACCATGGACTTCATTACCAAGTTACCTAAGACAACAAGTGGCCATGACACGATCTGGGTAATCGTTGGTCGATTGACGAAATCTGCACACTTCCTTCCGATTCGCGAAACGGACAAGTTGGAGAAACTGACCCGTTTGTACATTAAGGAAGTGGTATCTAAACACGGTGTACCTGTATCTATCATCTCCGATCGGGATAGTCGTTTCACTTCCAGATTTTGGGAAAGTTTAAACGAAGCCCTCGGTACTCGCCTCGACATGAGCACCGCATATCACCCCCAAACGGATGGTCAAAGTGAACGAACCATCCAGACCTTGGAGGATATGCTAAGGGCATGCGCGATTGATTTCGGAGGTAATTGGGATACGCACTTGCCATTGGTAGAATTTTCTTATAACAACAGTTATCATACGAGCATTCAAGCCGCACCGTTTGAAGCTCTATATGGACGCAAGTGCCGATCGCCATTATGTTGGGCGGAAGTTGGAGAGAAGCAACTCACCGGGCCCGAAATTGTTCAAGAGACCACGGATAAGGTCTTTTTGATAAAGGAACGCCTCAAAGCGGCCCGGGACCGCCAGAAAAGCTATGCTGATATGAGGCGAAAGCCTCTAGAGTTTCAAGTCGGAGACAAGGTCCTACTGAAAGTGTCACCTTGGAAAGGTGTCGCGCGCTTTGGGAAGCGCGGAAAGTTGAACCCACGATATATTGGACCGTTCGAAGTCTTGTCCAGGGTAGGCACAGTGGCATACAAGCTCAAGTTGCCTCAAGAGCTTAGTGGAATACACGACACGTTTCATGTGTCAAATTTGAAAAAGTGCCTATCCGACGAAACTCTCATTATTCCAGCTGACGAAATCCAGATTGACGACAAGTTACATTTTGTGGAAGAACCAATCGAGGTAACTGATTGGAAGGTCCAAAAACTAAGGCGCAGCAAGATCAGATTGGTCAAAGTGCGCTGGAATGCCAAGCGTGGACCGGAGTTCACGTGGGAAAGGCTGGACCGGATGAAGCAAAAATACCCCGCCCTATTCGAGAAGACACCTGTACCGGAGAACTCGAAGTGAATTCCGGGACGGAATTCTCTTAACGGGGGGAGAATGTAACAACCGGCAAAAATAAGGTAATTCCGTACAAATTAATTAATATATGATTAACGTAATTAAATGCGATTATGTGTGATTTAATTATCAAGGCCTTAGGAGATAGCAATTTCCAAATAGTGCATAGGAATGCATACGTTTAATGGTAAAGCATGATTGGATCATGTGTAAATAAGTTATCCGGTATGGACGTTGGCAATTACCCGGTAATAATTAAATAAACGAAACGGATCCCGGACACCCAGGATATAAAATAAAGGGTATTTTCATAAGATATAATGAGTTTTGGAACTCCAAAACCATAAATGAAAACGTCTTGTACAAATCTCCCGGTAACGAATAAAATGCGCGTACCGCACCCGATACGCGTATAACTCATAATTTCACCCGGCAAAGGCCCAAATAACCTATCAACGCTTAAAATAGACTATATTTAAGGGTTATTAAAGGTATTTTTAATGTCCGGATAACGCGTGATTAAAACCCGAAAAATACCCGAACGACACCCGAACGACGGGGGATTAAACATAACAAACAATGGGTAAATATTTGAAGTTGTGGACCCCACCAAACCCATCTAAGGGGCCGGCCTAGGTGGCCTTGTGGTGTCCATGCCATGTGTTGATAATTATAAGCTAAAAACCTATATGTAAAGCATGCTTTACATAAGACAAATGTGTAAGGAAGACACTAGTACAAAAGCAACTTAATCTTGTCCCCCTTGATCAAAATTTCGGCCAAGTGCCTTAATAATCCAAGACCAAAATCTAAACCATCATGACAATAGTATATGCATGCATGGTGAGGTCTTGTATAAAGATCATGATGGTTCATGAGGATTTACCAAAGATTTGCAAGCAACCTCCTATCTATACATACATACATACATACGGCCATATACATACACACACACTTCATATCCACCCAAGATCACCTAAGTACACATACAATCTTCAAGTAAATCTTACAAGATCCATGGAAGATTACATGTGATAGCATTATATAAACATGTGTTAGATACTTACACATTCAAGCTTTCTTCCTTCCTTTTCCTCCTCTTGGGCCGTAGGTTTTACCCAACACACACACATTCTCCTTTCAAGTTTATACATCTCCAAAACACTCTAAACAATCCATCATCCAAACCCCTATTGTGTGTTTCAAGAGCTTGGAGCTAAACCACTTGGAAGAACACACTAAACCCCTCTCAAATCCAAGGTTTTTGTCTTCCCTAGCCTTGTGCTAGTAGTAAGCTTCTTAATCTTGTTTTTGATTGTTATTATTCATGTATGTGTTCCTAGTAGCAAGTTGTACATGAAGGGTTTAAAAATGGTTTTGAACATAATCTTTAATAGGTTTTCATGTGTAAAATGGAAGATTAAAGATATGAAAATAAACCATGGATTTGTTGATGATGATGTATTAGTCTTGAAAATATATAAAGTTTACATGTAAGACTAAGTAGGATGATGTTTTGGTTAAGATTATGGAATGAACTTGAATATGTTAAAAGTAACTTTAAATCATCTTATTATGACCATCTAAGTTATAATATGTGGTAAAACATGTTAGAAGTTCATAAATGAAGAAGATGGAAAATCTAAGTTAGCTTACTTAGATGAATGATATTTTGATAAAATGGACAAATACATAAAACACACATATAATTAGTCTTCCATATGAAATACAAGACTAACATAAGTGTTTTGATACAAAAATAACTTACCAATAAAAAGTTGAATCTTCAAAGTTTACTATTTTGAGTGAAAAATGTTAACTTTGAAAGTTAGAATAGAAAAATGCAACTTTTGGAAGTTAAGGGACTAAAGTTGTAACTTTGAAAGTTAGAGGACTAAAATGGACATTTTAGAAACTATTAGTCCAAAAATACAAGTATGGAAAGTTTGGTGTCAAAAATGTAAGTAATAAAGTCTAGGGATGATTTTTGTAAATACTAGTAGAAATACTTGGGTATTTTGTATAAAAGTGTATCTTTGAAAGTTATAAAAATATAAAGGGTTTTAACATAAGGATTTTTACAAAATAGAGATTTTATAAAAATATTAAATAAACTTGGGAAACTTATACAAAAATGAATACTTTTATATAAATGGGAATATAAAAGTGTTGGAAACATTTTTGTAGTTAAGTTGACAAGTTGGGTTAAAAATACATAAGTATTTTAAACCATCCAAGTAACATGTGAAAGTAGGAAGAAATATGGATAATATTTCTATAAAATACATGTTGGGAAAAACTTGGAAAAATTAACTAATCGAGTTAAGATATCGAACTAAAACGCGTTAACGAACCATACACGGACAAATCATGAGAAAAATGCCATTGCGGCAAGATAAGAAAAATATATATATTTTAAGAAGTAAAATATATATATACATTGGGTGAAAACTAATAAACACTTTCCTAAGTGTTGGAGGAATTATTCGTGGGAGAAACGCATGACATAAACAAATAAGACGTTAAACAAACGTATATACTTAACAAGAAAAATTACACATTTATATATATGTACGCTCGTCTCGGCAAAATTCTAGTATATCTACTTAATGGGAAAGTAGATATGTGGGAAGGAAAGCCGCAACGAGAAGACAAAGATATATATATGTGTATGCCGTACCAACGAGATCCTAGTATATTTATTTGAATGGGAAAATAAATATACGGTATGGTGAGTTGAATCGGGCGTTAAGAATATACAATCGAACGACAAGATCTTAGTATATTTGTTTAAATGGGAAAACAAATGTGCGGCAAAGTGAGTCGGGTCGAGTGTTGAAATATATATTATATCGAGCGATGCGATCTTAAGTATAATTATTTAAATGGGAAAATAATTATATGTTAAGTGACGTCGAGTCGATGATAATAAAACACAAGTTAAGGAAATATTAACAAGAGTAATATATAACTTGTAACACAAAGGGTAATGTAACGCCAACAAAACCTAGGATACGCGCTTAATTAAACGGGATTTGGAACAACTTGTGGTCGGGAGTTGGGTGTACAACTTGCCAAGGCACATGCACTATAGGAATAGTGACTTATACGTCTAGGACGTTTGTAGGTGCGAGACCACCCACTTGCTATCTACCTTTTGGGCCAGACGCAGTTTCAGGTGAGTTTCACGGCCCCATTTTAAACTATTTTTACGTTTTCGGGGGAAAGATATGTTAGGGAAATGTTTGACGGGTTATTACTTGAGGTGTGACCGCCACTCGGGGTTGAGTCCTCGCCTCTATAATCATTTATTCGGAGATTGAAACCGGAGGAATATTCGGATAGTACTATTGGTGCCTGACAAAGCCCACCCCTAATCGATAGCGTCGATTGTGCATTAGGTTATGCCTGGGGTGCAAATATTCTGAACTTAAGTCGTGGGAAACCGAGTAACGACTTGGAGCGGGGCATTTTATTTATATACGTCTTGGTTTGATTATAGTCTCAAGTAGATTTATAGGAATTTGCAACTCCTATATATTGTCATAACATGGTATTCCCAAGTATTCAAGTTTTAGAAACTGAAAACCTGTGAACTCACCAATATTTTTATATTGACGAAACTTTTAAACATATCTTTCAGGTAACTAGATGATGAAGGATCAGGCGAGCTGGGTCGGAGAATCTCCCAATGCGGCGTTGTACATTTTGCGGGGTTTCACCCTTATTTCCCAAAGCTTGGGATATATTTGAGAAACCTCGATGTTACTTTAAAAACAATTTACTTTTGTGTAATGTTTGGAACAAGTAATGACGCCTTAATAAATGACCCACTTTTCTTAAATTACTTATGTTTAGCAATAACCTTGACTTTATGCTTTTGAACCGTCGCACCACGTGTTTCCGCCGTTGTCGTGGTGTGACAGCATGATACCAATGTTCCAGTTCGAGACAACATGCACCCGCCCGGCCCTCCAAGCCGACGAGTGGGGCAGGTCACGCCCAATAGATAAATCCACATTTCCCCCGTTGTGCATCCCCGCACATTCATGGTTTCCCCCGGGACTTACAAAGATCGTATAGCAATACAAAGTTAAAAACCATAGTATGACATATGTTACCAAAATAGTTTAGCGCATGTTTTCTCCCCCAAAGTTAAAGCAGTAAAAAATGGGGCCGTGAACTCACCTTAGATAGCGTTCTTCGGTTACTAGTAAAAATGCTAAGCCCTTGATAATCCCTCTACCGGAGATCTATCAAAATGTTCACATAAGTGTTCCGACTAATAACCATAAGGTTATCTAGTCCCCGATTGTCCAGATCGTAACCAAGTATGTTTTAAAGCGTGTTTAAATGTTTAGCCGACACACTAGACCGACCCGACATCCCGTTGGTGACTCATTACCCTAACTAATGAAGTACACATAGATTACACACAAGGTTCAAGAATAAAACACTTAGTTTGTATCGAAAATCTCATTTCTGCATCAGAACGGTCGAACCAGTCAGGTTAAATCTCCTTCGCCCGTTTTTAAGTTTCCTTCGCCCATTTTACCACATTCGACCGTTTTGACGTCTCCTTCGACCATTTTACGACGTTCGCCCAAACATAATCCAGATTCGACCCTGGATTCTCTCCTTCGCCCATTCGATTGGTCGAAGGAGTCCAGGTTCGCTCCTGTTGTACAAATTTTCCTAAAAACGCTTCAAACACATTTGAAACACCTCGAAACATCATCAAACACAGCAGTCAAGTATGAATAACTTATCCCTACAAAACCCCACCAATTTTACCCAAAAATACATCCATTTCAGCCCTTTCCCAAAATGGTAAAAATTATGAAAACGTCATAATCATGCATGGATTCTTTACCCAATTTGGAAACTTTTGAAATCAATCCATATTCAACTTAAAATGCTCAGTTTGTCGAGTGTTCGATTTTTCCCCATTAGTTCTATTGATCATAAATATCATGCATCAAGTCTAGATTCGTTAAAACCCCCAAAATACCCATGATATCACCATCTATCCGATTCTAACCCTAGACAACAATAACCCAGCGTCAACAACAATCCTACATCATGTTTCTATCATAGATACATCAGCAAATCATTGAACAACACATAACACCACATAATACACAATTAACATATGTTTATTATCATGAAAACCTATGTTTAATGATAAGGTTTTGGTTTAGAAAGATGTTCAAAAGGTTTTTAATCATGAAAACACCCTTAGAACAGATCCGGACAATTAGGGTTAGATGAAAACGAATTGAAATGCTTTAAAAAGGATTTAGGATCAAGAACACACCTTGGATTATTGTTTAGATGTTGTAGATAGGTTAGATTATGAAAAAGAAGAGCAAAAACTCCTTCCTTAGTGATTAAAATCGTTTGAGAGTGTTTTGAGACGGTTAGGGTTTGTGAAATGGTGAAAAAAGACAAGGTTTGGTATTTATACTAATCCTCCTTCGCCCCCTATCGGTGGTCGAAGGTAGCCTCCTTCGACCCTTCCACAGGGTTGAATGAGCCCTGTCCTGGTCGAAGGGAATTCTTTCAATTCCACCTCCCAGGTTCGCCCATTTACAAAGGGTCGAACCAAAACATAATTCCACCTTCGACCACTCGAAGTGGTCGAACCAGAACACATGTTTGTCTAGTTTTCCAGTTTGTCGTGTTTAACGCATTTTAAAACTCTTTAACACATGAGCATGCAACCTTAGTCTATGTTTAACATATTTAAGCACGGATAATCGTCTGCACTTCATTTAAACACATCTATGTATATAATCCACCACACGACCCATAATCTACACATTCACTTAATTAGTTCATGTAATGTCACCAACAACGGGACCCGATACTAGTGTATTCCCAAAATGACTCCCAATGATCCTCCAGATCATTGAACCCTGGACAATCCTAACTTGACCCGACTCAACTAACCTAGTTAAGTCCGTTTATAAGCGTTTCCCGCTAAGGTAGACTTAGATATTACTAAAATGTTTAAGCCAAATATGCCGGGTGTCACATCATCCCCACGTTGAAAGAATTTTCGTCCCGAAAATTACGCAAAGCCCCAAAATGAAAGAAACGAAAAGGAAAATTACCGGATGTCATGTGTCTCCTTTTGTGGGACTTCGGGATTCGGGGTTTGTGGCAGGGCAGACAGTCTTAAAAGCTGAATTTAAGAAAGTGGACAAACATGAAGCTTCTTATCTTGAAAACCAACACGTCTTTGTGTCCTTCGTTTTTGACACATTTGAGGGCCTTGCTCCCGAAGTAATTAGGTTTTTAGATTGAGTGCAAAAGGTGGTGCAGAGTAACTCTCCTGCAGCCAAGGACACAAGTTTTATATTTAATAGAGTAGGCTTTACTATTTAAAAGGGTTGCGGCGCAACTTGTTACCCGTCTACTCACGCCTCATTTGTAACTTACGCCTCACTTGTAATTCTTGTTGGTATCGAAAGAATTATTGATTTTGTGTTATCGTCAACTCTACATCAACCTCTACATATTCTTAGGATTAAATTAATAAAGACATGGTCTCGGTTGAAGATCAAGTTTTTAGAATATTTTGGATTCCTTATATAACATGAAAAAATTACATCAAGATATCGTGAAGGCGGGTAACAAGCTGCGTCGCCACCTTTTTCTGAACGGTAAACCCTAATATACTGGAAACGTAACCTTATCCTCCGGAGCCGAGACACTACTATGAATAACTTGCTGTACCCTGGTCAGGAAACGGGTAGCATCCGATGCCAATGAACCAAAGGTATCAATCAAAAGCCAAGGGTACGAAAACATGTTGGTTCTCCTCGCAGGCTTTAGCATGCTTTTCTACCTTCTTTGCCTCTGCTTTCCACACCGCTTGCTCTGTTACAAACCCACTATCCCTCAACCTGACTAAAGAATATACACTTATCAGGTCAACATAAGCATGCTTCTAGTTCTCCCCAGCTCACACAAAAACAAGCAAATCTGCTGTACACAACTATGTAACTCCTTTTAACTTTTATTTGCTTACAAATCCGGTAACATAGTTTTATAGTGCAAATAAAACTATGTTTCCGTATAAAAAAAATGCTATACATTACTATTATCAAGATCAAGATTTTGAAACTATTAAAGATTTGTGCAATAATTTTCTATCTTATGGAATAGTATTTTGGGTATATTGTAAATTACTATTACACGTGCTTTTGTAGTGGAATGCATGGTTAATGTATCCTTTTTTTTTATTTGCTTATCAAAGAAAATATAATTTACTGTAAATTATTTTATGGGAAAATCATCAAAATAACCTGTTGACCAGATGAATTACGAGAATAGCCCCCTCCCGTCTTTTTAAAGAGACGGTTCACGTTTTCTAACCCGTCTGAAGCGTCTCTCAAGAGGCCTTCGATTCCAGCCAACAGAGGACCGCCACGTGTCGTTGTTGATCCCGAGATTTCTAAGCCGTCTCCGGAGTCGTGTCCAGTGACGTCTCAGAGACGTATCTGGTGACGTCTTAGAGACGTTTCTGGTGACGACTCCTTGTACCAGTTTCCACTCCCCTAGCAACCACCAACCGGAGATCTTGTTGAAGGTTGAAGGTGACGGAGATCTTGTATAATGATACGACGTCATTTTGTGGGGTGGGAGTGGAATACAAAGCCAGATCTGAGGAGAGTCGGAAGGGAGTAGAAAACATCAATCGGGTTCATTGATACCTGGTTCCTGACGAATTGAAGACGAAGGTAGGGGGTGGAGTGGAAACTGGTACGAATTGAAGACGAAGGAGCTTGGATTATTATTATTATTATTATTATTATTATTATTATTATTATTATTATTATTATTATTATTATTATTATTATGCAGCATAATGAAGTTGAGCTTTCAGCTCTTGGAATGGGTATTGTTTTTTTATTATTAGACCATGTGTAGTGGAGGGGGTTATTTATAACGCCCCCTCTGTGATTGTTCCACGTGGCAGCTGAGTCAGCACGGGGTGTTAATTCAAAATAGGGTGTAGTGGGGGAATAAAAAAAAAGGACGCTATTTATAAAAAAAACTGATAAAACACAAACAATACACGTGGCAACAATTGATTGGTTTGTTCATTTGGGTTGTGGCGTTATATTAGTAACGCTGGAGGAGTTTTTTGCCCCGTAATGATGTGGGGGGCGTTATATTTGCTTTTCACGCTCAATAGCGCCACCAGTACAGCTGGTCTTATCTTTATATATTAAACCTTTTTTTTGTTTGCGTTTTCTTTTTTTTTTTTTTAGAAATTATGTATGATTTAGACGCCGACATTTGAAAGACGTTTGAGAGAGAGAGGAGAGAGAAAGGGAGAGAAAGTGAGGAGAGAGAAAGTGAGGAGAGAGAGAGAGAGAGAGCGCGATAAGGTATCGGTTTTGTATTGGTTCATATGGGAAGCCTCTCAGGAGACGCCCCAGACATGTTGGTAACCGTGACCGTCTCTTTACCGTCTCTCAAAAAAAAAAAAAAAACGGAAGAGAGCTATTTTTGTAAAAAGGTTGGTAAACGTACTATTTTAGTGATTTTCTCTTATTTTATTAATGATTTAACCTGATGTACATGTGAAGCTGACCATGGAGTGGGAGAAGGTGAAAACAGAAAAATGGAAGTATGGGTATTTGGCTGCTCCTCTCTCCAATTGGACCCAACATAAAAATACAATGAATGTTTGTTAGAAAGGTTTGCAAGGATATACAATTATTTTATTAATATAAATTGTGACTTAAAAAATTTCAAAACTGAGCTATATATAACTTACTTTAGTTTTGAGAAACAATATATATTCCAATTAATTATGCAAAGGCAATATGACCCTATAATGAAAGACGTAATCGAAACATTATGAAATACAAAATATTAGAAAATACCTTGGGTTTTAGTGGTATAAACTTTTTCAAATAAATTACCTAAATATAGACATCTCCGGATGCCATAAATATTCACGATTTTATTCATTCAATTTCAAAGAAAAACATTGAGGAATGACAAGCTAAACCAATCATGATAAGTGGGTCGGCTGGATTGGTTGGTTTTAAAAGAATAGGTGATAGCCCCTTATTATAGGAAGGTACAATCAAACCCAATGAGTGACAGATTTAAAAATAAATTTGAGTAGTAAAGTTAAAAAAAAAAAAAAAAAATCGCCTTAGTTTCATACAATGTAAAGGAAATAAAAATAACAACATGATAATAGATAAAGTTACACAGATACCTAATAGATTTCACCCATTCGGTTTTAGAAAGCTTGAAACCGAGTCATTACGTCGTCTTCTTTTACTTTATCAAAAGTGTCTCTTTCAACCGCACAAATCAAAGCATTGTTCAAATAGTCCTCACCCATTCTATTGTGTAAATCCATCTTGATAAGCTTCATCTTAGAAAAACACCTCTCAATGGTTGCGGTTGCAACCGACAAAACCAATGCTAACTTCAATACCCGATAAACGAAAGAAAAAGTTTTATGTTTTCCGGTTTCCACCATTACACGAGCAATGTCAAACATTCCATTTAGTTTTGCAAATTTATCATCCTCCTTTAATGTGTGATAAAACACCGTAAGATCATCCGAAAGACACCCTCTATCCTCTTCACTAAAATCATTCGGATACATCTCAGAAAATGCTATAATCTTAGGTATGTCAAACTTAGAAAACGAATCACAAGGATTTAAACCTGACATATTTTCTATCAAAGTAGTTGATACCTCATTGAATCGATTTCCAAGTTCTTGAATTTGCAAATCCAAAACCGTATTAAAAACTTAAACTTCAAAATGATGTTGGTTAGTAACATCATTCTTTCGGTTTCTTTGATTACCATAACTTTCCGACATTTCTACCATCTCAATCTTATTTTTTTCACAAAAAGATGTCATTTTTGCCAACATATGATCAAACCCGTTTTGTCTTAAATTATTCAATGCTCGCTTTGTTCCGTTTATCAATTTAGCCGCTTCTAATAAATCTTGACTCTTTTTTTGAAGATGTTTTGACAGAGCATTTGTGAGGCCTAAAATATCATCTAACAAATGTAGTTGTAGCAACATCATCATCCGTTTGCATATCATTATCATTATGGGTTGGGGTGGGCTTGTTGTTTTGGACTTGGTTTAAAGGGGCTGGGGCGGCTTGTTGTTGTTGGACTTGGGTTAATGTGTGGGCTTGTTTAGTTATTTAATTGTATTATAATATAATTAGATTAGTTATTTTTTGGGTTATTATTAGTCGAGTTCGATAAATATTTTTTCGAGTAACGTAACGTGGTAATGTTACTAACGTATAATTTCATTTAGTAGTAGCGTATATTAATTTTTAGTGGCAACGTAAAGTTTATTTTAGTAGTAACGTTTTTGAATAATTATAAAAAATAGCTTTTTTCCACTACGCGCACAAACCCGAGGGGCAGCGGGCGCGGCTCTTAGCATAATGCTAGGTCCGCTCCTGATCAAACCCTACACTATAAATAAGGAAACTATACATTATGATAATTATAATTGCTATCTCTACCATAAATACAATAGTCATCTAAATAATAACAATATAAATAATATCGGATAACACTCCCCCGCAGTTTGGACGGGGGAAGGTCCAACGCTCAAACTGGATTTGAAAGACTGAAACTGTAACAACCGGCAAAATTAAGGTAATTCCGTACTAATTAACTATACGCGATTAACGTAATTAAACGTAATTATGTGTTGATTATTTAACTGAGGCCTTAGAAAGATAGCAATTCCCAAATAATGCATAGGAATGCATAAGTTTAATGACAAAACATGATAGGATCATGCGCAAGCAAATCTAACCGGTATGGACACTGGCGATTACCCGGTAAAAATTAAATAAGCGAAACGAACCCCGGACACCCGGAATATAAAATAAAGGATAATTTCACAAAATATAATGAGTTTTGGAACCCCAAAGCCATACGTGAAAACTTATTGTACAAACCTCCCGGTAACGAATAAAGTGCGCGTACCGCACCCGATACGCGCGTAACACGTAATTTCACCCGACAAAAGCCAAAACAATTTATCAGTAATTAAACTGGACTATGTTTAAGGAATATTAAGGGTATTTTAATATTCGGATAGCACGCGAATAAAAACCCGAAAATACCCGGGCGGTACCCGAACAAGATTAACTTAACTAATTGTGGGTATTATTTAGCGAAGTGGACCCCACCAAGACCCCTTGGGGCCGGCCTATGGCCCTCCAAATGATTAATATCCTTGTTAATCTTATTAAACCACTAGAATTAATATTAATCATGAGGTTGCATGATCAAGCATTGGGCAAAAGAATTCACCAAATCCTCTCCACTCTCTCTCTCAAAACTCACGGCCAAGACACCCTCTTAATCTTCCAAAGATTTTATTTTGTGATCTTACATAATCCCTTGCAAACTTCCATAATCCAAGGCAAGATATTGAGTGATCTTTGCAAGATTTGAAGAGATATTATATACACACAAGTAAGAACACTTGAAGCAAAAACACAAAAACTCTTCTTCTCCTTCCTTGTGGCCGTGACCTTACACCCCTCCATATACATTCTTCTTACAATTTTTACACTACCAAATCACCTCTAGATCATTAACCTTCAAAACCCCATTGTGTGTTTCAAGAGCTTGGAGCTTAACCCTTTGGAAGAACACACTAAACCCCATCCAATCCAAGGTTCTTGTCTTCCCTAGCCTTGAGCTAGTAGTAAGTTTTAACCTTGTTTTGTTTGTTAATGTTCATATTATGTGCTTCTATGAGCAAGTTGTACATTGATGGGTAGAAGGTAGTTTTGAAATATAAAGTTAATGTATCTCACAAGATGAAAATGAAATAATAATAATATGGATAAAACATGGTTTTGATATTAATAATATGATATTTTAAGAAGATGTAAGAATATGAACATACACTTGAGTTGGATAATGATTGGAACATGATTTGTGAAAAGGACTTGAATATGATAAAAGATGATTTTAATCATCATAAGATGACTAGTTAATGTCAAAAATATATTAGAATGTGTTAGATGATCATGAATGAAAAAGTTGCATGTTCAAAGTCTACTCACTTGGATGAGTGAAAATTTGATAGATTGGATAAAGACATGAAACCCACATGTTAATAGCATTAATAATGGAATAAAAGACTATTAAAAATGAAATGGTGTAAAAATAACCAAACATGAAAAATATGATTCTTCAAAGTCCACTAAATTGGAAGGAAAAATGCTAACCTTAAAAGATGAGATGAAAAATGCAACAAGTATAAGTTAAGGGACTAATATTGTAACTTAGAAAGTTGAGGGACTAAAATATTCATTTTAGAAACTTTGGTCCAAAAATGTGTTCGCGGAAAGTTCGGTGTCAAAAACGTAAATAATAGTTTTTCTAAGTATAATTTTGATAAACATGAGAAACCTACTTATGTATATTTTGAGAGAGGTATTTTTATAAAAATAGAAGTTTTATAAAAATAGGAGGCTAAGTTAACATAAGGATTTTATAAAAATAAAGGTTTTATAAAATATTAGTAAAGACTTGGGAAGACTTGTACAAAAATGGATACTTTTATATAAATGGGAATATAAAAGTATCGGAAACATTTTTGGGCTACAAGTTAACAAGTTGAACTAAAAATACAAAAGTATATTTTTCCAAGTAATATGTGTTCGGAATTGGAAGTACGAAAAATATTTCCATAGAGCGCATATGGGAAGAAAATGTGGAAAAAGCTAACTAACGGACTTAGTCACATGAACTAACGATAACGGATAAACGGACAAATGAGAAAAGGATGCCATTGCGGCAAGATGAAAATATATATATATTTTAAGAAATAAAATATATATAACAAGGGTGAAACTTATGTAACACTTTCCTAAGTGTAGAAAGAATATTCGTGGGAGAAAACATAACGTAATGAATTAAAAACGCTAAACGACACATGGACTTAACAAGGAAAATGCACGCATTGGTATATGTACACATGCTCGTCTCGACGAAATTCTAGTATACCTACTTGAATGGGAAAGTAGATATGCGGGAAGGAAAACCGAGACGAGAAGGTGAAGTATATCTACGAACATGTGAATACCGACAAGATCCTAGTACATTTATTTAAATGGGAAAATAAATGTACGGCATGGTGAGTCGAGTCGGGCGTTAAGAATATATTACCAAACGACAAGAACTTAGCATATTTATTTAAATGGGAAAATAAATATGTGGCAAAGTAAGTCGGATCGGGTAATAAGAAATCATATTATATCGAGCGAAACGATCCTAAGCATAATTATTTAAATGGGAAAATAATTATACATTGGGTAGAGTCGTGTCGAGTATAATAGTATACAAGTTACAAAGAGTATTGACAAGAATAATATATGACTTGTACGAAAAGGGTAATCCATCGCCAATGAACCTAGGATACGAGACTAATTAAACGGGAATTTGGATAATACGTGGTCGGGGAGTTGGGTGTACAACTTGCCAAGGCACATGCACTATAGGTGTAAGTGACTTATACGTCTAGGACGTTTGTAGGTGCGAGACCGCAAAATTTGCTATTTTCTTCTTTGAGCCGAGCACAGTTTCAGGTGAGTCTCACGGCCCCATTTCTAAACTATTTAACATTTTTACGGGGGAAAGATATGTTGGGATTTGTTTGACGGGTTGGATACTTGAGTTGTGATCGCCACTCGGGGTTGAGACCTCTCTACTATAATCATTAATTCAGGAAATTGAAACCGAAGGAATATTTGGATAGTACTATTGGTGCCTGACAAGGCCCACCCCTAATCGATAGCGTCGATTATGCATCGGCGTATGCCTGGGGTGCACGTATTCTGAAATCAAGTCGTAGGAATACCGAGTAACGACTTGGGGCGGGGCATTATTATTTGTCTTGGTTTGGTTATAGGCTCAAGTAGAATTATAGGAACTTGCAACTCCTATAAATTGTCATAACAAGGAAATTCCCATGAAATACTGTTTTATTTAAACTAAAACCTGTGAACTCACCAATATTTATATATTGACGAATTTTTAAACATATCTTTCAGGTAATTGATAGATGAAGGACGACATGGCAAGCAGGGTCGGGGGAATCTCTAAACTGGGCGTTGGATATTTTGAAGAGGTCTCGTCACCCTATCCCAAGGAAATCGGGATATAGTTGAGGAGCCTCCTTATTTGTCTTAAAAACAATTTTCAATTATGTATGAATAATTAACATGATTTTCGACGCTTGAATAAATGACCCATTTCTTTAATTACTTGTGGTTTGCATTAATCTTGGCTTAATCCTCTTGAACCGTCGCGCCACGTGTTTCCGCCATAGGCGTGGTGTGAGAGAAACAGTTGCCGAGAGAGCCCCTTTGTAAAGATATCCGCATACTGAAGAGCCGAAGGAACATGTAATACCCAAATGTGGCCTATTCGAACTTTCTCACGAACGAAGTGAATGTCAATCTCTACATGCTTCGTACGTTGATGTTGCACTGGATTATGTGAAAGGTAGATAGCGGACACGTTATCACAGTAAACGATGGAGGCCCGATGCGAAGGGGTATGTAGTTCTAATAATAAGTTGCGCAGCCAAGTCGCTTCTGCAACTGCATTAGCAACTCCCCGGTACTCAACTTCAACACTTGAACGAGAAATAGTAGGTTGCCGCTTAGAAGACCAAGACAATAGATTATCACCAAAAAACACACAGTACCCAATTGTGGACCGTCTGGAATCTGGACAGCCGCCCCAATCAGCATCTGAGTAAGCAACTAAATCATGAGAATGTGACTTAACTATGCAAATACCATAGTCAAGAGTCCATGTATGTAACTTAAAATCCGCTTCATGAAAGCGTAATGTAGTTACCGTGGGTCATGTATGAACAAGCAAACCTGTTGCATGGCATAAGATATATCTGGACGAGTGAATGTCAGATACTGTAAAGCTCCTGCAAGACTGCGGTACAAATACAATGTAGCTAGGATCTGAAACAAGAGGAACATCAGATTCGCTTAACTTGGATGATAGATCCACATGCGCGTTAGGTTTGCAAGTAGTCATGTTAGCACGAGCAATGATTTCCTTAGCATACTGATGTTGTGATAAAAACAGACCTGTAAAAAGCTTTTCAACTTTGATACCCAGAAAATGATGAAGACGACCCAAGTCAGTCATTGCAAACTCTCGTGAGAGTGTACGAATAATATCATGAAGCAAACGGTCATTGGAAGCAGTTAACACAATATCAGTCACATACAGCAAAAAATAAGCAATATTAGCAGGATCCCGCTTATATATAAATAAAGAGTGGTCACAGGAATTGCTAGTGAACCCCTGAGATGTTATAAAAGTGGCAAACCGAGTATACCAAGCCCGTGGCGCCTGTTTGAGACTGTATAAAGACTTGTTAAGTCAACACATAAACTTAGGATACCGTTTGTCAACGAAACCTGGAGACTGGTGCATGTAAACTGTCTCATTAAGATGTCCATGTAAGAAAGCGTTTTTGACATCTAGTTGATGAATCGGCCAGGACCGGGTGACGACCAAAGATAAAACATTCCTGATAGTAGCCTATTTAACAACGGGACTAAATGTGTCGTCACAATCTACACGAACAGTCCGAGAGTTCCCGTTGACAACCAAACGGGCCTTATAGCGTTCCAAAGAACCGTCAGACCGAAACTTATGTCGAAAAAGCCACATGCAACGTATAACAGGGCAGTCTATCGGTCTGGGAACTAATTCCCATGAGTCATTATCCTGTAAAGCAGTGAATTCGGTCCTCAGGGCACTCAACCAATTAAAGTCATCAAAGGGCTTAGGCATATGTTTTGGGGACTAGTGAGATAGTATTGGGGGTGAGATGGATGGATGTGGAACGGGATTTGGATAAGGTGGTCATGGGGTGTTTGTTAGTGTGTGGTGGGTCGGCTTGGTTGTGAACCGTGGGTTGTCGTGTGTCCGTGGGCTGTGGGGCAGTGTTTTGGGATGTCGTGGGTTGTGTAGAAGATGGAGGTGTAATGGAGTTAGGTGGTTGGGTGGGGGCCGAGAGCGTGAAAGGTGGTACGATTGAAGAAGCTGGAGGTCTAGGGCGTCTACTATATGTGATGGGGTGAGGGGTGGTAGGGGATGGTCGTGTGGGTGGAGGATGGATGAAGGAAAAACCCGGAGGAGGTGATTCATCCAGGAAACGATAGGCAGTTATGGGATGGTATAAGGAAAAGTATTCTTGTCAAAGGTTACATGACGTTAAATATGGACCTTCCCAGTTGTAGGGTCAAAGCATCGGTACCCTCGGAAGTCCGTCGGATACTCTAGGAAAATGCATCGGATGGCCCGAGGGTGAAGCTTATGTGGTTGGGTGGCAGATATGTTTAGCTAGCAGACACACCCGAAAACACGTAGATGTTCATAGTTGGGGTGACACAGGTAAAGGGCGAAGGTAGGGGTGTAAAAGTTCAGTTGTTTATTGGGTAGGATGTTGTGGAGGTATGATGTTGTGTGAAGGGCTTCTACCCAAAATATGGGTGGTAGGTTTGCGTGGATTAGGAGAGCACGGATGATGTCGTTGAGACGACGAACTATGCGCTCGGCCCGTCCGTTTTTGGATGACGTTTGGGGGCAAGAAAAGCGAAATAGCAAGCCATGATGATTGGCAAATCATTTGAAGGCCTGGCTTTCAAATTCGCACCCAAGGTCACATTGAAAGGTTTTTATCTTACGTTGAAACTATGAAATAACTAATTGATGGAATTTAACGAAGGTGGAAAAGGCCTTGGATTTAAATTCTAATGGGTAAACCCACACAAAGTGTGAGAAGTTGTCAACGAGCACCATGTAGTATTTGTAACCTGTTTTGCTCGTGACAGGGGATGTCCAAAAGTCATAGTGGATGGACGTTAAAGGGTGCAAATGTGAAAGAATTGGAAACTGAAAAAGGTTTGTTATCACGAGTACGACGTAACAAATTTAAAACTTGATTCCCGTGGTGGCCGAGACAAATTGTCTTTATTACATGAAAAATTAAAAGTACGACGTAACAAATTTAGAACTTGATTCCCGTGGTGGCCGAGACACTCGTGCCAAGGTAGTGAAGGAGTTGAAATTAAACATGCTTGCGGAGGCAGTTCTGGTGGAGTGATTGGATATAGGTCATCGGTACTGTTGTGTCTTGAAAGAGTCCGTTTAGTGAAGAGGTCCTTCAAAGAAAAACCAAATTGGTCAAATTCAATAGACGCATTGTTATCACGAGTAAAACGTCGTACAGAAATAAGATTTCTAATAATTTGAGGGCTATAAAGGACATTGGGTAAGATATAGGTTCGGTTTGGTAAAGGGTGAAAGCCGGTGCCTGTGCTTTTAACAAAACCATTTGATGTTTTGTTGTTGAGGTGTCCACAAAAGGGAAGGTGCATGTGTCCATTTGATGAGGGGACATGTGTCCCGGGTATTGACTAGTCAAGAGTTGGGTTCGTTAAAACATATCGGCTCGGTCTCGTATTGTCCACTCGAGTAATATTATGTTAATCTCATCAAAATAATCATACATATATATTATTATGTTTTTGTTTCGTTTTAACAAATACATGTATTTCTTGTTCACCACAATATAGTCTCGAAAATTTATGAGGCTCAAACCAAGGTGTTACAAGACGTAAATCGGAAACCGGGTGATCCACATCCGCAAGTTGAGAGGCAAGGTTTTGGAGTTGAGTGCAGTAGTCATCCAAGGAAGAACAGGAGGACAAATTCATGTTGCAGAAGCGGGTTTCCAAGGTAGCCAACCGGGCTTTCTTGTTACTGAGATAGATCTTTATAAGTTTCACCCAGGCTTCTCTAGCCGAGGTTGTATTGGGCAGAACTCGGGATAAAATCTTGTCCGAAACAGTGCTGAGAATACACTGTAGGACAAGATCATCAAGTTCTTTCCATTGGGGATAGGTAGGGTCGGTGTCGGGTGGGGCTGGCGTGTGTCGTCAATGTGATCGGCAACCTTGTAGGCGACAACATGAATTTGGAACAACTAGCGTTTAAGGGGGTTTTTGGGATTGATTATTCAAAATAGATTATGCGTTTTGGAAAAGCAGAGGTGGAGTTGTTTATAGATTATTGTGTTTTGGTATCCTAAAAAACTGATTATCTACGTTTTCAAAACGCAATCCCAAACACTAAAAACTGATTATCTGCGTTTTCAAAATGCAATAATCTAAAAATCAAATTCAAAATGCAATTCCAAATACCCTCTAAGTAAAAACTCCTACTAGCTACAAGCTTTTAATGACTAAAATGACACAAATACCCATTCTACCATTAAAAAAACATGCATACAAGCTTTAAGTTATGTCCATATTGGTCATTTTATACATTTTATTAAAAGCTCCAAGTACTCTGCCAAACAACAAAATATATTTAGAAAACTACAGCTACCAGCCCGTTTTACCAAACATACCCTTAGAGTGTTTTGAGGAAGTGACAAACTTGTACAAAAACTTCACTCGAGCAAGAGGTGTAGACGTTGAATTAAAAGTAAGTTTTATGAGTTATCGATTTTTGAGTCCTTACAAAAAAAAAAAAAAAAAAAAAAAAAAAAAAAAAAAAAAAAACGGCCTATTCCTTTTATGGTATATACATTTTATAACTTTATATTAGACTTGTCTATCTCAAGAAGCTCCCTGTCTACTCGGGAAGCTCCCGAGAGATAAACCAGTTTATATATATTTGTGTTCATGAGCGAGTGATTCTGGAACAAGCAAGTTTAGTTAATTTTACAAATATAGAATACATGTATGTTTTATTTGCCACGTTCAACTATAAAATACCTTCACATCGAAGTTATATTAACTTTAAAAAAATAGAGTAAACTGTCAAAATGGTCTCTAAGGTTTGCTCAAAAATGCTTGTTTAGACATCAAACCTGATTTTTATCATTGGGAGCCCCGACGTTTCAAAAAGTGCCATTTTGGAAACTTTTTAACATCTCAGTTAGAAACTCAGTTAACTCCTAGGGCAATTTCGTCATTTTATGTCTTAATGTTAAAAAACTCATATTTACTCCTTCTTCACAGACAACGATTCAAACTCAGTATCTTCCACCTCTCCTCAACAAAACCCTAATTCCCAAATCATACAAACCCAAATCGATGATTAAATCATACAATGAAGTACATTTATTGGTTCTATGGTTCCAAAAAGAAAACGTGTTCGTTTTTTCGGAACTAGTGAGGTAAATAATATGCAGATTTACAATATTCATCGTCAATATACTCCATTTTGAATAATAATATATTCAAAATTGATGCGAAACTGAGAATATGTTTGGCTGAATTAGCAATCAGAAAAAAATAACAATTTGGTGCTAAGTATTATTTTGGACTCAGGAAGCATCAAGTTTGGCCTTTTATTTCTGTTATTTAGATTGAAAGTTAAGCTTCTTAACCAGCACTAGTCATTTTTTAAAATAATCATGGCATGCTAATTTTTATTTGTATATCATTTCCTAATCTGCTTTTCTGAATAGTTCGATGAAGGAGATTCATATCCGCCTTCTCGTAATCAATGATACAGAATGATATTTTGGATATTTGTCCTAAAATAGCGGTATAAGTTGTATCATGAATATACTCTATTTCGAATAAGAATTACGTGCCGGTTACTTTTAACAGTCAAAATTGATCAGAATCGTTTGTTTCAGACTGATAATTGAATTTGGATATTAAATTAATATCCATTTGTTAACAATAAGAAAACTTTGATTCGGAGCTCAGTGGTTTTCTGGAATCAGGAAGCCTTGAATTTGATCTTATGCATGAATAAGTATTTGATAAAAAAATATGCAGCTGTCTTATGGATCGATTGAAAAATTTCGGTATCTGAAAACGAATACGTTTTCTTTTTGGAACTATAGACTCTACCTTTCGGTATCTGAAAAATGTATAGGATTCGAAATCGGATCATAAAAAGCATAAAAATCCGGGTTTTATTCTAGCCGGAAACGTACCGGAGTTGGCCGGTTTTTCTTATAGGAAAACAGAGGAGGGAAAGGGTCTAAAATTTATTTTTTTATAACTTTTCATTGACTGCCATTTTGGCCCATGAGGACATAAATGACGAAATTGCCCCTGAGAGTTAACTGAGACGTTAAAAAGTGTCCAAAATGACACATTTTGAAACATCAAGGGTCTCGGTGATAAAAATCAAGTTTGGTGTCTAAACAGACATTTTTGGGTAAACATCAAGGGCCATTTTGGCTGTTTACTAAAAAAATATATGAAATAACATGTTTATGATTACTAAAAATGTGAAAAATATAAAGCAAAACTTCCTATAGTCAAAAGACATGTTAAGTATCTACATCACCACTTACCCCACACTCCCACCAAATGAAAGAAGAAAACACCCCACAATCCACATCTTATTTCCCCTTTTTCTTCTTTGTATTGGAATCGGATGTGTACTACCAATTCACATATGTAATAGCATTCTAAATGATATTCACCATTTTTAAGGTTTTTATTTTATTTTATTTGATGTATATATTATTAAGAAAAAAGTCTTTTTATATAAACTAGATCTTGATGTGATATTTAGTGAATGTTAACAGATAAATAAGTAAATATAAGAATATAAAAATAAGGCTAAGATCAAATACACAGTGAAAGAAAAATAGAAAGTCATAGGATTTGAAGGATATCATACGAACCTCGATTGAACTCATTCAAGCGGGATTGGAACCATTTAATCGAACCTTACGATTTTAGTTTTTAGTTTTTCGTTTTTTTTATGTTTAGCTTGTAGTTTTTAGAATTTACGTTGTATCATTGTGTCTTTTATGTAGCATTGTGTATTTTTCTTATTTTCCTCATTGTGTCATTTTTATGATTCATTGTGTCTTTTTTTCTTTAGCAATGTGTTATATTTTTCGCCATTATGTTATACTTTCTGTCTCATTGTGTCATATTTCATGATCCATAAGAGAGTGTCTAGTCGAGCGTTATTGGTGGCCTTTTGGGCCCGATAGTGCCGGGGAACACCGCCGCCCCGGACGCTATTGGGGGCGCTGCCCCTTTGAGCATGATGAACATAACAGGCATTACCCCTGAACTGATTATTATTATTATTATTATTATTATTATTATTATTATTATTATTATTATTATTGATCTGGGTATGTGTGAGAAGATGAAGAAGAAGTGAAGAAGAAGAAGAGGAAGAAGAAGTAGGGTGTTACCGGAGAAGATGGTGTCGCCACCGTGATCTCTTCCTTGTCCTGCCTCTCTCTCTCTCTCTCTCTATATATATATATATATATATTTATATATATATATATATATGCGTGTGTGTGTGTCTGTGTATAGATATAGAATAGAGGGGTGGTTTGGGTTTTGCGATATTTATTCTGTGTATAGATATGGTAAACTTGTAATGGATGGATGGAAGGGGTAGGTGAGAAGATGAAGAGAAGATGAAGAAGATGTTGGTGTTGGAATTGGAAGGAGTGTGTGGGTCTTTGTGTCCTAATGATAATGATAATGATAATGATAATGATAATGATAATGATAATGATAATAATAATAATAATAATAATAATAACAACACAATGATTACCCAATCATTTATAAAGCACCATAACGCCCCTTCCCACTACACTCTCTTTTCCTATAACGCCTCATAACGCCCTTTCTTTTGAGTGAGATTTTGAGAAGAGTTGCTCTTTGGAGAGCACAGTACAATGAAAGCTATTACTTTATAATATTTTAATTCTCATAACGCCCCTCCACTACACATGCCCTAAAAATAACCTTTATGTAGGGGTGTTCAACGAATCGAATAACGAATTTTCGAATTATTCGAATCGAATTATTCGAATTTTTAATATTTTTACCTGAATTCGTATTCGATTCGTATTCGTTTAAAATTCAATTTATTCGATTCGTATTCGATTCGAATAAGAAACTCGAATTCGAATCGAATTCGAATAAATTCGATTTAGTTCAAATTCACCTTAAATAACAAAATGTTTTACTTTTAGTTTTAAAACTAATACAAACTCATTATTTTTAACATATAAAATACAAATCTACAAAATTGATAAACAACAATATGTTAAATACGAGAATAGTAAAAATAGTAGAGAGTATAGTTTTATAGAGTTTTGTGATATATAAGGTAAATATATAAAACATGGTTATGCTAAAAGTTATAGACACTATGGGTTCTTAGAGTTTGACCAAAATTTAGAAGTTTTTTTTTCCAATGTGTATACTTGTGTATATAATAATGTGTATATGTGTATATATATTTAAAAAAATATACATGTACAATTTTTTATTCGAATTTCGAATCGAATCGAATTTAAAATCATAAATTCGTATTCGATTCGTATTCGATTTACTGGACTCGAATTCGAATCGAATCGAATTCGAATTCTTAATAATCGAATCGAATTCTTGGTAATCGAATCGAACTAAATCGAATTTCGAATTTTTCGAATTCGAATCGAATTCTGAACACCCCTACCTTTATGTATTCAAAATAATATATCAGCCATTAAAAAATCATAAAACAAACCTCCAAACTATTAAATTTTTTATGAGGTCGATCATCATGTTCTTAACTTTCATGTCACTAGTTCATGTTGGTTAGCACCCCGAAAACCTTGGTGATCTTTAAAAAAAAGGATTGACATCATTTCAGTGTCGTCTCACTGTTTCGAACACTCACTTTTGACTTGTGCATTTTTGTTAGTGAGGCCACTTAAATAGAGTGTTCTAGCACTTGTAGCATGCGTGCATATTAGGGAGGACAGCGTGGAATCGGGTATCCCCTACCCGTGCGGCTCACAGAGTCACAGTCGCCGCCTCTTTGAGTAGGGGGTAGCGGGTATGATTCTCGGGTGGTACAAGCAAAGGCGGGTAGTGGGTGTCCATTGTAGAAGATGGGTGTTGCAGAGAGATATGCGTGTTTGTGTGTGTTGCAGGTACCCGTCAGGTAGCAATGGTCGAGTAGTTGATGTGGTGGGGTACTCGTGACATCTTCATCGGGATGCACTCCGACCACCCTTATATGCAAGTGGTTAAGAGGAATAAGAGGGGTTGATGTATCATTGTATAGAAAAATGTTTCAAAGAGTAACATGACATGCCATGAGCTCTTCGAGTTCCACAAAGACAGTTATAACAGAATTTGATACCAAGGGATTTTACTTCTTTAAAATTAAATCGCTAAACAACCTAACGCTTCGAGTTCCGCATAGACCCTAACGCTTTGTTCCAAAGTTTGAATTAAGGGGGAGGGGGGGGGGGGGGGGGGGGGGGGGGAGAGAAACGAATCCCTTCTTTCATCTTCATCCCCTTCCTTTCTCTCGTGTTCCTTACAAATTGAAAAGATGGACTTATGCGTTAAAACCCCACTATTTTCCCTCATCTTTCCTTCCTTTCTCTCTATGCAAAAACTTTGGAACACATTTTTTCCTCCATTCCTTCCAATTCCTTTCTCTTCCTCAGTTAAATGAAATTCTAGAACAGAGCGTAAATGATGATAACTAAGAAAGTACAAATCATAAGAGCATTCACATCCCATCCCATCCCCAATTCCCATTTCTATAATTTACCAAAAAAAAAAAAAATACTATTTTCTAAATTTATTTCTTACATTCTAAAAACACTCCACATCCCATTCCCTATTCATATCCCATATAAGTTTTTTTAATTATTTTTTCTTTTCTTCTATTTATAATATTATCTACAACTATTTTGTTTTATTATAACTTTCTCTTATATCAAGAAAATGAGAGAGGTATAGAAACCCCTAAGGGGGTTCTCAAAAGATTTTTCTAAAATTTAATAATGAGGGTATGGGGATGAGGGATGGGATGGAGTGAGGTTTTTGTATGATTTTCTTAAATTTTAAAAATGAGGGATGAAAT
This sequence comes from Ambrosia trifida, assembly GCA_028751855.1. Classification (NCBI taxonomy): domain Eukaryota; kingdom Viridiplantae; phylum Streptophyta; class Magnoliopsida; order Asterales; family Asteraceae; genus Ambrosia; species Ambrosia trifida. Next base: position 100,270,295 of record CM054131.1, read on the forward strand.
GAGGGATAGGTTGTGAATGCTCTAACAATTAGATACATAACCTTAAAACTCTAATTATGTCCTTAAGATTACGATTGAGGATTAATAGCATTGTATATTTAAGCATATTTAGAGAATATCTCTTACTTATAATTAGGCAAATCTGTTATAATTATCTTCTAAAATAGTTGATCTCATTGTAATTGTATATATCAATAAACAATACAGAGAATGATCAATGATCCTAAACTTTCTTGTTGTTGTATGATAATTGCCATGCCCTCGCACTGGTCGTTTAAACCAGTAATCAGTTGCAAGACTAACCTTCCGTTTTCCACGGGAGAATCAATGTTGGCTAGTTGGCGGCTTATACCTTCAGTTCTTGACAATAAGCGAAAACACTAGAGAATCCTGCAAGCGAGTGTTGGAGAACTTGTGCAGGAGATGGATAGCACGAGAACTCTTATTATCTTGGAATATGTTTTCAATGGCAGTCTAGGCATCATATGCAGTGGAGTTCGATTTCAGAATGGCGTGGAGAAGATCACTAGAAATTATGCCATAGATCCATTGAATCTAGGTGTTCCCAGTCATCAACGGGTGTAGGGGCGGCGGATTTGTCGGAATACTCGGCCATGGGTTTGGAGATAGTAGGTCTAGTGGAGAGATGATTGTGTACCAAGAAAGCTTTGCAGTGGATTTTGAAAAGTTCAGATCAAGAGGAGTATTGGCCTAATTCTATCTCTAGGGTAACAGGGATGAAACTTTTAGTGTTAGAGACGACGACAACGAGCTGTATCTTGGAGTCGATGGTAATCGGAAATAAGAGGAGGAGCGAAATGGTGACTGTGAAATCGTAGGGAGAAGGAAAGAAATTTCGATGGAGAGGGTTAGATAGGGATCTTGACCCGTGATATGATGAAAGTTTAGGATCCTTGATCCTCCTCTATATTATGTATTGATATATAATTACAATGAGATCAACTATTTTAGGAGATATTTACAACATATTTGCCTAATTATAGGGAAGAGATATTCTTTTAATATACTCTAAATATACAATGCTATTAAGGATAGGGGTTAGCTAAATGCACTCCCCTCTTTTACTTTTTACACTCCCCTTTCTAAAAATTTAGTTTTAAAGTTGTCAAATCTAATCCCTATAAAATTTCTTATTTTTAGTTCTAAAAATATTACACTTTTTCCTTTCGTATATATATCCCTCATTAAAAACTTTATTAACAAATAATTTTAAATTCTTTATATTATTCAATAAAAATATAATATTTTTAATTTACTTGCCTATTTGTTTATCAATCTCGTTTTCAATCTATCTATACATATAATAAACCAAAGCCATTTTGATGAGATGTCATAATATTATGCAATCTCTCTTTTGAAAGATGCCACATAGGATGTGATGTGGCAACTCTAGACCAATTAAAAAAAAGGAATAAATATGGTTTAAATATTATTTAACATAATCTATTAAATACCTAATCTACTAAATTTAAATATTAAAATTTTATTATTTTCTCCCTCATAACTTTAAACTTTAATATCTTTCATATACGAGATTTTTTAAAGAAAAAAATTATACCAAATTAACGAGCGTTTTATTATCTTTCCAACAAGTACCATAGTGCTATATAAAAAACGGAGAAAAAAAAACGACTATTTTTTGTAACCCGACATGTATTGCGTCAGGTTTGGAATTAGTTTTAAAACAATTGTGGGTTTGGGTCGGGCCTGGGATTAGGTAATACCCGACCCAATTACCTTTTTTTATATTAGAATATGATAACTTATGGCAGAGATTTGTTTAAAATAATAATAATAATATTATTGATTAATCATATATTGGCAAGTCATTATTATGTTGTCATATTAGATATTTTATTATGTCATATTAGATATTTCAACCCGGGACGCTCTCCAACAGGTAATTGCTATATAGATGCCATTTTTATAGTTTAGATACTTCTAATTTTATTCACTTTACTTAGATTTATCAACCCGGGACGCTCCCGGGGTATAAGCTAGTTATTATATATTAAAATCAAATCATAAGACTTTATCACTATCTAAATCTATTTAATATACTTTATAAATATTACGTTGAGCAAACTTTTTATTTTTTAAATTACGTTAAACAAACTAATAATATGTGTAGTAACTAATTTCTCAAAACTTATTTACATTACTCTAAAAAACTGGAACCTTATTCGCATGGAATAATCTAATAATTAATATAACTAGAGTAAAGATCAAATACATATAGTTTTTTTGTAAGAACTGTGAGAATCAAAGGGGGTAAAAAAAAATTATTTTTTTTTTAGAATTTTTTTTTTCCCATGTGCTTAAACATTCTTTCTAGATGAATAATACAAAAAAAAATTTTAAAAAAAAAAAATTTTTTTAGTGTAATTACGTCATTAAGGTAAATACATTAGTTTACACTAGAGTAATTATGTAATTACTCTACACGTAATTACTCTACACCAATTTTTTTTTTTTTTTTTAGTTTTCAATACTATAATACTTGTTTAACAATATGGGAAAAAAAAATTTTGAAAAAAAAAATAAAAAAAATACCCTCCTTTGATTCTCACAGTTCTTACCAAAAAAGCTATTTGTACCGGATCTTTACTCTAATATAACTATATCTAAGGTTTAAGTTTTCAGCTATCACATAAAAATTCAAAATTTTAAAAATAGTTCTATAAATAAATAACAGATACAAGCTCGATGTATATAAAATTTTGGATAACTTTTGGTTATATAATTTAATTATCTTTTTAAACAGGTATAAAATCTTAAATTAGATGCAACAAAAGAAAAATCTAAAATAAAAGGTTTGATTGTATTAATTTAAAAACTTTAAGGGGGGAGTGTAATCAGTAAAAATTAAAAAAGGTGAGTGCATTTAGCAACACCCACCCTTAAGGATAATGAAGTAGAAGTTATGACCTTTTCGATTGTAAACCCGAAAGATTTCCGTTAACCTATCTCGGCCTCCCAATAGGTGCAAACAAGAAGTGAAAGAGTTTAGCATCATGACTAAAGATGAGGAACCAACAAAAGCGATGAGCGGCCAAATTGAAATGAAGCGCCTTTGGTTGGATCGTCAAAAACAAGAAGCGGAAGAGTTTAACATCATGACTAAAGACATCGATCAACTTTCACCTAGAGAGCGAGCGGTGGTGCTAAAGATGAGAGACAAAATCACGGCAAGATGGCGGGAGTGAGCTTTTTATGTTGTTTTTTTATTCATTTAAGTTATGTAAATTTTTATTATTAATGAAAGTTTAATTTTTTGTTTAATTAAATGAAATGGAAGAAGAAATTAAAAAAAATGAGGATAGTGAAGAGTAGTGACCACACCACATGTTAGATCATTCACATTTGGTTTACCATATTATGTGAGTGAGCTTTTCATATTTTAAAAAATAGTTTGATGGGTTGTGAGTAGAGAAGAGAGAAAAATTTACTATTCATCTGTATATTTGGGGGAACTATTCACCCATATATATATATATATATTAATATTTTTGAAAGTTGTTGTGAGTGGAGGAGAGAGAAAAGAGAATGATAAAAGTATAAAAAAAATATTATTTATGTGAAAAGAAGAGAGAAAACTTAGTGATTTATAGTGATTTTTATTATAATTTGATGGATGAAATTTGATAGACCAAATGTGAATGCTCTTAATGTTCTTATAGATGGTGAAAAGATGATGTTGACATAATAGTGAGATAGAAGCTGGTGATGGTCACTCCACAAATGACCACACCCTGTTACACCCTCAAATTCCACTTGCAAGGTTTTACCGCAAGTTGCATGACACACCAGGATCCAAGTCGACGGTCACAATAAACGACAACTATATGTTAGAATTACGTAAGCCAAAACCATAAAATTTTATAGCATAAAACCACTAGCGGAAACTGAAATAAGTTTACAACCCATCATAGTATAAACATAGTCTTAAACTGTTTTAAAACATGCGACTAAACTCTAGACGTCGTGCAAGACCCCCGTGCGCCTAATCCATGTGCTGCTACCTTAGCGACCTGAGAAACATGCCAAAAATGTCAACATATAATGCTGGTGAGTTCATAGGTTTTTATAAAATGTTTCAATAAGTTTGAAAGATTAATCTCGTTACTACTATGTTATAAGAACGTTAGCTAGACGCTAAGTATTGTTCTACTACTACCGTTGGCAAACCATTACTTGACGCGTTACGATATGTATTCCCGAATGTACCACCGTCATCCACGGTATATATATTGAGACAATATGCACCCGCCCGGCTCCCAGCCGACGGGTGGGGCTGGTCACACCCAATAGATCTATCCACATTTCCCTCGTTGTGCTACCCCGCACATTCATGGTTCCCACGGGACATAGGATGAAATGTCGTATAGTAAACAAAAAGATAACCATAGTATAACATGATCTTTATGTATAAAGTTATGTAGCATGTTTCTCCCCCATGAGAAAGTGTGTGAAAGCGGGGCCGTGAAACTTACCTTAGGTTGTGTTCTTGAAAAACAGTTAAACTAGAAATGCTGTGATAGTCCCTAATATCGGCGACCTATCATAAGATGTATATGAGTATTCGGACTAATAACCCGTAGGTTAACTAGTCCCTGAATGTCCAGACCATAACCAAGTACGTTTGAAAACACGTTTGAACATTAACCTGACCAAACAAGACAAGACCCGACTTCCCATTAGTGACTTGACATCCCCCGTGTTAGTCAAATACAAGTAACCAAGCAATCATGTGTAAACACACACTTAACACATATAACAATTCACTAAGTCTAGCATACAATTCACATATAAGTCATAGCATGTGTTACCAGGTTTCTAGACATGCCACGGGGCTTACAATATGTTCCCAGGTGTCAAATCATGCTTCGGGGTCCCAAAATACACTTACAACAGCAAAACACACGACTAGGCATCAAAACACGCGACTAGGTATCAAAGAGGCAACTAGCAAATTGCCCCTTGGAGGAGCGACTGGGTTTCTCCCAGGCGAATAGCTAATCTAGTCGCCCCCTGCAGCATGGGCGGCTCTTTTCGCGAGTTAAACCCTCCATATCAGATCCGAAAGATGTAAAAACACCCAATATCAATCCATAATCATCAAGCAACTTATCCTAAATGAAAGCCCCCAATTTATCATCAATCAAACACCTTAATTGCAAGCATTTCTCAAAATGGAGTAATATTATGGAAACATCACATCATTGCATGAAAACCTTACTCTGAATGGCAAATAATCAGATTTCATCACATAATCACGTTCCAATCATCATCATATTGCTACTACATCATTCTAACATAAACCCTAACATCATTCAATCATCAAATCATCCTATAACATCCTAAATCCTCCTGATGCACTCAAACGGGTCAAAACGCATATTATCATCAAAACACATTAAACAGCCTTCATATCCCAAGATAATCATCCTAATAACTCATTCATATCAACAAAACATCAAACACATAAGAATCCCCATGTTTTAATCATCAAAAACTGTTTTATGCATGACTCTTCCATATGAAACCCATTTAAATGATTAGACTTGTTTTGGAACTATTTTTCAAAGGTTTTTAAAGACACAAACTTTATAAAATCAGATCTGGTCCTTTAGGGATCAAAATAATGAAATGATAAAAGCTTAGGATGAATAACACATCTTGGATGTTGCTTAGAAATGATGTTTTAGGCTTGGAAATGGTAGATTTAGGGCAAAAACGTATTCCAAAGGTTAACGATAGTGTGAGAGAGGTTTGGGGCGAGTTAGGGTTTCACAAATGATGTTTAACAAGTCAAGTATGGTATTTATAGTTGTTGCTAGTCGTTTCAGACATTACATGCGACTAGGTTGTTGCAGGTAGCAACTAGGCATTCTAGTTGCCCCCTACAGCAGGCGACTATGCCCCAGTCGCCCCCTACAGCAGAAATGGGTTTTCGGCGCGTTAAACATTATTTTAACATATAATAACACGTATTCATATACCGACAAGTTATATAATGATTATAAACACATATTACTTGATAGCTAACACGTTCACATTCGTTCACCAATCCCCGTGACTCGAGACTCGCGTGTGTGCGTTAAATCCGGTGATCCTACGAATCACAAATCCTTGTACACATGGTTATGGATCGACCCCCGATGATTCCTCGAACCATCATAACGACTCAACTGACCCAGTTAAGTGTAATGCATGCCTGATTTGCTAAGGTAGATTTACTAGTTGACAAAAGTTACTAACATGAGTTTGTCGGGTGTCACACACCCCATAACCTAATTCGAGAAAATATCAGATAAAGCTACTTTTGAAATGCTTTTGTACTTTTTTTGAACGCCTCCTTTACTTACAAAACATAAAAATATCTCTATCGGAAATAAATCATGAAAAAAATTCTCAGTCTTTTTCCGATTGGAAACATGTTATGATCTTGATCGCAATCCAAAAATGTTAAAAATATCACTATAGGTACTCTACTAATTTTGAAGAGAATTATAATAAATCGTTTTTATTTTTATTTTTTTTTATGATTATCAAAATATATTTGTTGACAAAAGATCAAATACAAAGTGTAATTACATAATTACTAAGTTGCTAATATTTACATTTATGTCCTTGCATGTTTTTTTCATTTTCTTTACTTCGTACGCTTTGTATGGTAATTCCATTTATATGTAATCTTCCCTCTATATTTGTTCTATATTTGTATATCGGAGGAATAACAACATTCAAAAGTGGCAATTTGTAATTTTCTTTGAATATTCAATATATTATTATATAAAGTAATAAGTTGTACGTAACTTTCTTTATTATGTTACGTTGTTCTTATTTTATTTTTAACTAAATCACCCGGTAAATCCTTTAGACCTATAAACCTGACATGAGTCATGTTTCTCTTAATCTTTTGATTACATAGGCTAAGGCGCTCACTCTTGTGGTGGAGTGGTAAAGAGGAAATCCTCTTTTAAAGGAGTTTGTGAGTTCAAATCTAAAGTGTTGCAAAAAAAAAAAAAAAAAAAAAAAAAAAAAGTGTAATAAAATAGGTATAAAAAAATAGGGGAGGAAATTAGCAGTTCAAAGTAGCAAAGCTAGGAACTCTATAAGGCTGGGGGGTATGGTCTCGGTAAGCTTCTTCGGTGGCTGAGGTGGACGTGGGTGTCGACGGCAAACACCGCCCCCCCCCCCCCCCCCCATTGAACTTCGGCAAAAATGGGGCTTTTTCCCCGACCTCACCGACCCATTTCCCAATGCTTTTTTGAATGTTGGGGCTACTTTTTGGAAAAAAAACAATAAAAAAAGGGAAGGGTGAACCATTTCCCCTAGAAGGGGGAGGAGAAAGGGGAAATGACGTGGCGCTGACGTGGACAAGGGGGAAAGAAGGGGGAAGGGTGACCACACCCCATAGCCTAAACGAGTAGAGCCGATATTTATTGACTAATTGTAATTAACGTTATCATTTAAAATTATAAATGCTTATATAATAAATAAAAAACGACTAAACATCAGCCGGCACAAATCATGAAAACAACCGGTGTTTTTTAAACAATAAAAAGAAATTTAATATTGTATAGATGTCTATTATTATAATTCTTTACATTAAAGTATGTATTAATTTAAGTGTAATGATATATCTTTTTTTTTTAACGATCAACTAAAGTATTGCCGGGTACTCTGTACGCGGCCCCCATGGCCGAAAGGGGCCCCAGACGGCCTCTAGTCCGTACGGACAGAGCCCTTCGGCCCACCCGTCTCATGTTCCAGGGAAAACCCGACCCACAAACCCACCCGAAGACACGACAGTAGTGAACCGGTAAAACCTGGAGGGATCAGGAGTCGAACCCATGACCACAAGGGTCAAGGGTCTCTCCATCAATTCCCAACCAGCTACCCCACCACAAGGGTGGGGGTATTCATCACATGCCTCCCGTGGGAATCGAACCCGGCTCCCCCAAAGAGAGAACCGACCCTTTTATCACTAGGCCACATGATCAGGATTGTGTAATGATATATCTAGTTAAGAAATAAAAATATTAAATTAATTAAATTAAATATGCATGGGGGATGAATGAAGGTGGGTCGATGGAAAGGTAGATGGAAAGTCGACATCATATATGGTGTTCAAGATCAATTCTTAATTCACATCAATACTTTCCAATATGAATATGAATATTGTCGGGTGGGCTTTGAAAATGACTCTTTTATTTGTTTATTTTTAAACTGGTTTATCACTGGGAAAATTTCAGAATAGACAAATCTAATATGAAGTGATAAAATGTGTATACTATAAAAGAAACAGGTCGTTTTTTAGAATTTTTTTTTTTGTAAAGGATCAACACTCGTCTCTGTACAACTGTCATTTTCTCAATACACTCTAAAGTTGCGATGTGAACCCGCAAAACAAAACAAATTGATATCAAAGGATTTGTCATGATGATGATAGGTGATTCTGATGTTTAAAGTGAGCATATGTTAATGATTGACATACCTGTTCAATTTTCACTGAATAAAACATTCAATAGGTAAGCAGTGAAGATCTATTTTAAAGATAAAAAAACATGATCTAACTGAGAGCATTCACAACCCAACCATCAAACATTCCCCAATGTTTAAAATTTAAAAAAAAAAAAATACTAAAAACTCATTACATCCCATCCACCATTTCTTTACCCTACACTTATATTTTAAAAAATCCATCATCATGAAAAGCTACTATTCATCTCCACCAAATTATTGTGTGTGTAAAAACGAGAAATATAATAAAATATGTTTTTGTGAGTAACATAAAGATAATAATGGTGGATGGAATGTGAGAAGTTTTTTTAAAATGAGAGATAAATTTTAAAAAGTATGATTTTTAGTTAAATTATAGGGTAAAAATGGTGGATGAGATGTGAATGCTCTAATATCGACTAAAAAGATTGTAGGATAGTTACTTTTCATATCTTCGGACTATTTTCTCTACTCATATATAATTTAAGTATCTATTTTTAAGTATCTATTTCATTAATCACCACATAAAAAAATCGGATTTTTTTTCTTTTTTTGTATAACACTATGGTACTCGTTGGAAAGACATTAAAACACTCGTTAATTTAGTGTATTTTTTTTTTCAAAAAAATATAAAAATGTTATTAATGTTCAAAAATCATGGGGGAAAGTGCATGTGTCATGCATATGAGAGAGAAATTTTTTTTTTTTTTTTTTTTTTTAAATTCTCATAATATGAAATATGACACACTCAATGGAGGAAAATGACCTCAATGAATGTCATATCATCATGGGTACTTTCTTTTATATATAGTTACTAGGTGAAATCTCGTGTCAAAACACGGGAAGAGTATATATTTTTTTTAAGACAATTACTCCCCAAAATATAAAAAAACATAAACAAACCAACTGCTATGGTCTATTTACTAAACACCAAATTAAGAAGTCAATCATCTATTGCATGAAAAATTGTGTTTGGTAACGTCTGTTCATTGGCAGTGGGTCTGTTAAGGAGATCTTTCTAAAACAGTTGTTACTACAAACATTTGTTGATTCAAACAGATGTTCCTTCAATAGTTTGCTTCAAACAGATGTTTCTTAAAACAGTTGTTACTAAGCTCTGTTTCATAATCATCTAAGTTAATGGATACTTTTTACATATTCTTCCAATTTGATAGGTTTATGCTAACAAAAGTGTAAATTCTAATCATTACTTATATACAGATGTTAACTCAAAATCAGTTTAATTTCTAAGCTGTAAATTACACTAAAAAAGAAAATATAAATATGATAATTATAACATACTAGACATCACATTTACAATTTCAAAAACATCAAAACTGATCAAGCTTTGACAACATAATATAACCATATTCAGAACTACCAAATAAACAGTCAGGAAGTTAATATTGTTATTCTAAGAACTACAATCAAACATCACCAATATGCAAACATTATATCAACATCAAAACATTGCCACTAGCTACCAAACGATCAATGTTTAGTTATGACCAAAATTCCTTCTGATTCATCAAACTTGAAATTATACCAGTGACCCCTTTTCAAACCTTTGGATTTTATAAAGTTTATCCATCCACTAACCACAAACCTATGAAATGAGAATTTAAGAGTGTTAGTTATATTATTAAAATTAAATGCAAATTTAATTATTAAAATTTAAGTAATACTTTTTTGAATTCTTATACTGTTCAACATAAAGTTTACACTCATTTACTTCACCACCATTCACTTGAACCAACATCTTATGTGGGCATGTAAGCTTAGCTAACCTAACTATTGTAGAATGATTGTGCTGAAAAGTTGATGTATGTTGTAAACATTAGTACTTAATTAAATTCAGTAAGATAATGAAAAATACAAAACATAAAGTAATATATAACTTACATAACGTTTAGTAATCACAACATCATACTCATAAACTTCAAAAGTAACATTATCATCCATATCATCTACCTGTCCAACCATTTAAAGCAAATAAATTAGTACATGTAAGACCCTAACCCGAAATCACGCGATTATTGCTTAATCTTACGGGTTTTGACCTTAACTAAAAACTACTCCCGATTAAAACTTTGAAATTTTCTTTATAAGTCAACCCACTAAGATCAAATACATGTTTGATTCACACAATTTTTTCTACATTTTAATAGTTAAAACATATTTTAAGATGTTGCGTTTTAACGGGAGTTCCTTAGATTCAGTGCGGAAGCTTGTATGAGTGATCGGGTGTGTTCGGCTCTTATCGCGACTTAATCCTTGCTCCGGGACTTCCATCACATGTTTACCTAGCACCATTACACAAAGAATGGTTAGTGAGTGGTCAAATGAAACATTTAACTAGTACGATAGTCGTTACACATCGAAACGGAACGAACCAGGCCAAACGACCCTTTATCAGGAGAACAAACTGCTGCAACTTTTGCGCAGCAGCTGTTCGGATCGCTTTTACCCCTCCTAAAACCCAAAATCCGACTTTGACTTTCAAATGAGAATTGTTCTACGCTCCGAGAGCTTTTCAGGCATATAAAGAACGCCTCCTAACGATTTTTCTACGATTTTATATGCAATTTTAAAGATCGTGTCGTCATGCTGTTCTCTGCGCGCGGCCGCGCGAAGCTTCTGATGTAATTTTGGTGGTTTTTAAGCATGGGAATCATGTCGCAACCGCATTTGATGATTCCCGAAGCCTAAGTATTGACTTGCCGACTAAATAAACCTTTGTTTGACGGAAATCATTGCCCGGTTTATGTCGCCATGATCCGGTTCTTAGTTTTGAATGTTTATGGCGACTTTTACACAAATCGACCCATTTAGACATTGAACTTAAGCAAAACACCATTCGACCACGCGCAATGCGTATAGTTTATGTTGTCAAGTCATTAGACACTTGATCAACTAAAGTGTTTGTCCGATTTGTTCATTATGACTTTGTTATTAGATTTATCCTTTAGTAAATCTTTATAAATTCCCAAAATGCCCCTCCTAGCCAAATCTTTCGATTTAGCCGTTCATGGCGACTCTTCTTGATTCAAACCCATTGTTTTGGACTCAATGACTTGTTTAAAAACTTCTAAGTCCATACGGACTTAGATTTTCAACATTTCTCAAGATTGTTCTAATGTGGTCGATTCTAAGCGCCTTAGCGCGCATTAGACATAGTTATGGAAATAACTTACTTGATTTGCACCCACACTTCATGTGGGTACTTTATCACCTATGTTGTTTCGCCCGAAGGCGTTTATTTGACTACGGACTTACCGGGTGACCTTGACCCATATCCATACCTTGTGTTTATCCTCCATGATTCTTAACATCAAGAATGCACGCGCAATTGCATCTACCTGTATGCTTTCTAAATAGACAACGTTAATTTCTCGGAACTCAAATGGCAATAACTTGCCATTTGACCCGTTTAACTTTATGAATCTTAATGCTTGGAATACAAGCATCAAGTGTTGGATTCACATGGTGAGGACATCACCATTTGACCCGTTTAGACTCCTAGTTCATAATGCTATGTTACCCAAGATTTTATCTATGGTTCAAGTGAAACAAACTTGACCCATTTAACATCATGCTTAACGACTCCATTCAATTGGTTTAATTTGGATTAAAACATCATTTCTCACATATCTTTATTAGTTGACCCGTTTGATGGATTTCTCCATTTGGTCATAACTCATTATCTCGATTAAGGTCATAAACCACATTTTGTATTGAGTGCACATAAGGCAACTCACTTAATAGATTCTACCCCTTGGGGTTTATCTTTACCTCACACTCAAGATTTGAAACTAATGTTTATAACAATTTAAGCTATGTTATAGTATATTGGTGTAAGTAAAACTTACTTCGCATCCATTCTTGTTTCCATAAGTATTCGCCTTGCATCCGTTTGACCCGTTTGCTCCCTCTTGGTTGTACCTAACTTGGGGATGAGTCAAACTTGTCTATTAGAATACATAATATGGAATTTTGTTCACTATCCATAACATCATGTATTCATTATCATTTCTAGCTAAATCCATAGCCATTTTCTTTCATGTCTAGTTAAGATTAACTCATCTAGGCATTTCATCAAACACTTGGTGTGCATCCACCAATATACTTAGTTTTCAACATTCTAAGTTTAACCAAAATATAGCCATGTATCTAATTATTATCATAATCCACAGTCAAACACCTACAATTGTTCTAGTCATATAAGACACTAGGTCCTTAGTGCGTGTCTTACTGGCAAGTTGTACACCCAACTCCCAATTAAAACACATGTCCTAGGTCCGTTGGTGATGGATTACCCCTGTTATAAGTTTCACATAACTTATAGTAACCATTATTTCCAAAGTTAGTTAGATTCGTCATCGCGAACCAAGATCATTGCCCGATTTAACCACATTCTGATTTTGTTATTTAATATACATATTTCAGTATATATTAACTAACTTGAATAACATTATCTCCGACTCGACTCACTTTATCGTATAATTACTTTCCCATTAATTAATTATACTAGGATCTTGCCGATCGAGATTTGATTTTCAACATTCGACTCGACTCACTTTACCGTATATTTATTTTCCCATTAAATAAATATACTAGGTTCTTGTCGATTCGAGTTTTCATTTCACACAATTAAGTTTTCATTCTTAATTTTCATTTAAACATACTAGCAGGAACCCGCGCGTTGCGGTGGGACTACACGATGTTTGGCTATACATAATTGGTATATATATATATATATATATATATATATATATGTATAATTGATATGTTTAGCTTTAAGAGTTTTACGTGTAGCTTTAAGACTTGTTTTATTAGCAAAAAGAGATAACCATAGGGGATACATTTATATAGCACAAACATTGGTGATGATCATGTCTTAAAACCTTCCCTTGCTCCATTTTTGCACATAAACATATTATTCGTGAGCACAAAATGTAAGTCAATCATCTACAGTCTCATAAATTTCACATACATAAGCCCTAATCAACACAAAATCTGAAAATAAAAAAAAAAGTAAACTAACATGTCTTAAGTTATTCTTCTATGTCAAATCCACCATGACCCTGAAGATCTGATCAAAACATTGCTGACATGTCAAAATATTTTGAGTTAAATACATAATGGCCGAAAAAAATACTAAACTGACATAAGATAACAATCAGTATATCTATTATGCATTTCACCTTCATGGTTATTCCAAAGTGTTGTTGCTACCCTGTTAATAAATGAACATGTATTTTGTTCTGCAATTACAAAACTTCAAGTAGTAAGTTTGAGTAAGATTTTTTAATATCAATGGCATGCCACATCATACGTATAAGGAAAGTATAAAATTGACTTATAGCACAAATATTTTATGCATAGGAGTAGAAAGTGTAGTAGAGTTAGACGTTAAGTTTGTATTAACTACAATGCGATATGAAAGTAACCCAAAGTGTGAAATAATAATGTGTATACTAGCTTGTAGTGATGTACCTTTGTTTTGATGTAGGCAATGGTAGTTAGTCTACTAAAACCTCTCGGTACACTACATTTGTAGTGTAGACCCCGCTTTCGTTATCCCTGCTGGTTGGATGTGCCAATACCTTTGTGTTGTGCCTTGTGGTGCACCTTGACAATGCCACATAAAGTTGGCCATGGGAGAATACAGGTTCGGTGAGGTAAACACCTACATAAGGAATAGTTTGTCCTTGCGCTTTGTTTATTGTAATGGAGAAGCTTAATCAGATTGGGAATTGCTTTCTTTTCAGTTTGAACGGGAACATGTCATCTTTGGATGGAGTTAGTGGTATTCTTGGGATGAAGACCCGTTTACCATTATGTTCTCCAACAGCTATTTCCACATCAATAACGTTGCGTTCAAAACATTTACATATTAGTCTAGTGCCATTGCATAGGCCATTTGATGGGTCGATGTTTCGTAACAATATAATTGGGCATCCAACTTTTAGGCGTAGTTTATGTGGGGGATGCCGCTGACATTTAGGGAGTTAAGGAACTCTATCGGGTACAAGTGGTGTTCGTCATCATCAACCTCATCGAAACTATAGTAGTGTCTTTCCTCTCCTTGGAAAATGTCAATCATTTGGTTGTTAATCTCGTCAACACTCTCATTTCTTGTGGTTAATATGGCTCGGGAGGTTATGTAATCGGATGACTGGGCACCTGAGTTGAGGGAGGTGTAACACCCCAACCGATGGCAGAAACATCGAGGTGTCACGTAGTGATGATTGTTCGGTAGCTCATGACAATACATATGTTTAAATAATCCTTTATTCCATTACATATAATTTAAACTAAATACATCCAATTGTCACAGACTGAAATTTTACATGCAATGATAATAATCAACTTTAAATAATCTCCTCTTGGGATAGCAATAGACTTCAAGCACCATTGTTCCATAAAACTGTTAAGTTTGGAAAAGATGGGGGGTCAACTAAAAGTTGGTGAGACTACATAGACCTAGTCTAGCAATAAGTTTGTAAGTTTCAAATGTTTAGCAATTCATATGTCTATTGTATATCAAAGTCTACATGTGGAAACAAAAACACAAATGATAGTATGCACATTATCAATCCTCCGACAAAGTTTAGGTTCATCCCGCATCCACGGTTCTCCTTATAAAGTTTGGAACGATAACAATCACCCGCACTCCCCATAGAAATGGTCAACGAATCTAGGTGGGGTTTTCAATCCAATAGATCTATCATTGTATATCGCCGGCTTGATCAAGGTTAATGATTATGTAAGTTTAAGTTTAAGTCTAACAAGTTTTTGTCTATGACATGTGGCATCAAAGATTTACAACTAGACACGTATGAAGAATTGCTCAAGTATAAAAGCATAAAGTTTCAAGCATAAAAAGTTGCATAAACGAAGCTATATAAACTCACCTTAACAAAAGCATCGAATCCCTTGATAGAATAATTGTGGCTCAAGTGTATCCAAGTATCACCCTATGTTTAAGGCAATAAAATAAGTGTTGGGAAAACTTAAAAGTCTAAGTTTTCTAATCTATTGGTATTCTAGGGTTCCTAATTCACAACTGTACACATAAATTCGATTATTGTTTCAAAAAACATGACAATCACGCGTCAAAGGGGTCGCTGGGTCGCGGGTCGGGTCTTGGGTATCTGTTGGGTGAAGAAGATGGGCCAGGGTGTTTGTTGGACTAGTCTGTCTGCTGGTGGGCTCAGTTTTGGGCTTAGTTTTGGGCTCAGTAAGGGTTATGGTACTTGGGTTTGGGTATGTTTATGTTTAAGTTAGTTAGTTATGATGAGTTTATAAAACTAAGCTACATATATGTCTTTAAAACATAAAATAAAATAATTTTTACTATTATTATTATTATAAAAATGTTTTGAAATAAATAAAAAATTAGACATGGTTATTCTTGTACAAAAGAAGTATAATATAAATAAAGGGGCGGTTTTACTAATTCAAAAAAAATTTGGGGAAAAATTCGCGATGTTACAAGAGGGGAATATGGATTTGATGAGTTGTTTTATAGAGTTTTCCTTTGTGGTGAATGGGATTGTCATGTCACCAGGGATGCGAATCTGGTTTCCATCTGTGGTTTCCTCCGTCCCATTGCCGACTCGTAATAGGAATTCGGAAAACCAAGGATCAGTAGGCGCTCTCATGTTTATGGACAAGCGTATTTTCTTAGTTACAGCCAAATAGGTGACATGCGTAGGCTAGCGTCTACGATTTGCGCTCGTGTGCCTCGCTTAATTACTGGTAGGACTTGTCTAAAATCACCACCCATTACCAGTATCTTCCCTCTGAATGGGAGGTTGATTCCTGTTATGTCTTGGAAGGTCCTGTCAACGGCTTCTATTTACTGTCGTCCCAGATTATTAGTTTTGCTAGCCTAATTAATTGTGCACGCCTGCTTTGTTTTTCTATGCCACATAGGGAGTTGTTGTCAAGTTTAGTTGGGATCTTGAATTTTGAGTGTGTTGTTCTCCCTCCTGGCATGTTGTTTGCAGCAGCGCCAGAGGAAGTGGTGGCGAGGGCAACATGGCCGTGAGATCGAACCTCGGCAAGCAATGCTTTGTATAGGAATGTTTTACTCATTCCACCTGGACCGTCAATGAAGAAGACGCCTGGGATAGCGTGGTTGATATGTCGCATGATTTCATCAAAGACCCTTTTTATCGCGGTTAAGTAAGTTCTTTGCCTGTAAGTCAGTGGGGTGAACAACTATACTACACTCCTCTTGTATGTCACGGTGTGTTATATGCTGGTTATGAAGTTGTTGTGATGGGCGTGAGAGATCATAGTCGTTCAAACTTTTTCCCATTGATTGTATGCGGGTGTCGATTTCAGCAAGGACCAAATTCTGGACGTGTGTCATGTTTTGAGAATGAAGGCGATAGTCTTCAGAGAGTGCATCAAAATGGGAACTCCACAGCTGTCGAACGTCTCAAGGTTCACAAAAGATCAATACGGTCGCAAACAGCCTACGAAGTGCGTTTGGGAATTGAAATATATTTGCTTCTTTGAGGCATTGCGATAAGATATCGTCGTTTTCAATTAACCCTGGTTCATGTGCCGCTTTGCGAAATGTAGCATGAAGAACATCATTGACTGTGCGAAGATGTTCAAAGGACGTAGCTCCTCTGACACTTGTGAGTAGGAGTCGTAAGTAATATCTTTCCCCTTCTGCCGGGTTTGCAGTAACAATACGACCTTTTTGTGGTATGCATGCTCGAGGTTTCCAACAACTTTTTTTTTACTCCACGTGTAGTGTTTTGGGAAATCTTTGTACAAATGGTCCCTCGCTTCTGGGTGGAGCCTGTTTTCCTCAAAAAATGTAGTGAGCATGGTTTTTTTATTCCTTTCCTTTTTAACAACATTCTTCATGTTAGACTTCTCAGTGAATGTTACCATTTGTTTATCTGGAAGGTGTAGTTGTAATGTTAAAACCGTGGGTTGGATCTGAGATAGGGTGAAAGAAAAAATACGCCACATTGCCTCAGGGGGCGAAACATAGCGTGCATCTTGGTATCGTCGGATTTCATCAACGATAACATTCTCCGCATCTGGTTCAACTTGGATGACTTGTTTGTCATGACCTTTATAAATATACTTGAAGAGATATTTTACAGATTTTATGCTAGAGCATATCTCGACATTGATGTGACAGTTAAACAACATACGGCCCATATGATAAACATGCGGCTTGTATCTTATCTTATCCAATATCAAGATTTTCTAGGAAAAACATACGGCCCGTATGTTAAACATTTGGCCCGTATGTTTTGACAGACAACATAAAAAACCCTAACATCAACTCATTTGTGGGGGATGGTTTGGGGGAGCAAAATCGACAGGTCCAAGCTGGTTCCACTCGTTTTTTCACCCATTTTGGAAGACAAACAAGCTAATCTTGAAGATCTAACACTCCAAGGAAGGAATTAACACTACACAACCCACCTTAGCATGTTTTGGTTTGATAAACTCTTAATCTTACCATGTTTACTTTCAGTTGTACAAGCTTGGTTGTGTTTTTTGTTGTATTTATGGGCTAAAGCACTTGTTTCACTTAGATTAGATGAACCCTAGCCAATATTGACAACTAATATGTGATTTTGGTGATGTTTATGTTCTATGTTTACATCAATGCTATGAAAGTTCTTCATTGACTATGTGTGTTTGTTTAACTTGATGAAATATTGAATCTCGTGGATGTCTTGTTCATATTATGTTGGAAAACCGTATGAATTAGGGTATTTATTCATAAAGTGAAACGATGAAAAAAACTCACGTATAAAGATTGACGTTGAAACGACGCTAAGAAGAAGCAATTTTTAACACGTGTAAATAAACAAGCCACGCGATTAATTAAGACATTTAAATGTAAAATTCGATTTAATTAAAGTTTAGGGTTGTATAAATAACTTTTTTAAAATTAGGAGTATAAATGTAACTGGTTTAAAGAAAAGAAAAACAAATTTAATGAATTTTGAATGGGTGTAAGTGTAAAATCTACACTAAAAAACACTATTACTAAACACCCTTAAATGTTACTCCATGTTGAACAAATGTGAACAAAAATTTTTTTTTTTGTCTTTTGAAATATTGTGATGTTTCTTAGTTGTTAGATTTATCGTTGTGATTAAGTTTTCATAGTTACTACTTTGTTGATCGATTTTCCATGTGTAGTTAAGTGTTAGTATTAGCTGCTTAGTTGAGAGTGTATAGTAATTTGTACGTAGAAGCGTTTATAAACTGTTGAAAATGGCTAAATCGTTCAAAAGAAAGCAAGTCATTTGGTTTACCGGTTTAGGATTCAAATGGTTAGGTTCACCGTGCGGATTTTAATAATATTCTGGTTTGGAACTTGAGCAGGTTGTGTAATCCGAACTGGGCGTTTAAGTTTTATTATTTATATTTTTTCACTTTTGAACTATGTAGTTAGGTATATGTATTGTAATTAAGGCTGCAAATGAACCGAACCAACACGAACAATGTCTTGCTCGTGTTCG
Source organism: Ambrosia trifida (assembly GCA_028751855.1). NCBI lineage: Eukaryota > Viridiplantae > Streptophyta > Magnoliopsida > Asterales > Asteraceae > Ambrosia > Ambrosia trifida. The sequence continues at coordinate 100,289,341 of CM054131.1, forward strand.
TTTGTTAAGGAAATTACGTATCCACGAACAATTACCGAACGAGATTTTTTGTTCGTGTTCGTTTGTTAAGAAAATAGACGTGTTCTTGTTCGTTTGTTAATTTTGTTCATGAACACACACGAAGATAAACGAATGTTAATGAACACAAACAAGTGTTCATGAACACAAGGAATTGTTCATGAACGATAACAAACACAAACAGACATTAATTTTCGAATAAGATCGAATTTACATATATTAAGAAATTAAGTAGAACATCCAACATATAACATGACTATACAAACATACTTAATGCATAACATAATATTGATAAAACATAATAAAGTAGTATCTAAAAAAAACAAAGCTCTCATCTTAAACTTGAAGTCTTCATTTATTTAAACTTGAAGAATATAAAATTAAATTATAAAAATTAAAAACTCCATTAAACTATCGAACACAAACGAACACGTTACTGAACGTTTACGAACATAAACGAACGAACGCAGCCTCTGTTCATGTTCGTTCGTTTAACTAAACGAACGAAATTTTTTGCCAGTGTTCCTTCATTTATTAAATGAACGAGCACAAACGAACTACCTGCCAAACAGTTCATGAACTGTTCGTTGAAAGTTTAGTTCGTTTGCAACCCTAATTGTAATCACAAACAATATTATCATTAGGGTGGTGATATTTAAACCCCCCAGCTTCTATTTAAACCCCCCAGAAGCGCCTCGCTTAGGCCTAAGCGAGGCGCCTGGGTGCTGAAGTCGAGGAGCTTAAGCGAGGCGCTTCTGGGGGGTAATTTATTTTGGTAGTTTTTTGGTGTTTTGAGTTGTTTTTTTTAATTTAATAATTATAAAAAGTTAAAAAAAAAAAATAAATGTCAATGACTTAAACTTGACATCATCTTCTTGTAATTACTTTTCAGTTGTTATCCGAGAGATAGCGGTCAACGATGAAGACAACCCGAAAGTGGATACCATGGATCAGAGAGATTCAAGCTAATTAAACTCATATCTCAAGCCGGTGCAAGTTATGTTGTAACGAAATCATTCTCACATGAATTACCTGCGTAAATGACTAAAGCCACATATCTTGCCATTAATACCAACTGAATTTTACTTGCTTGCATGAAAAGTTCATTGTACGATGTCTTTTTCAGAGGACCTCGACTCTTGAGATGTTGCAGGTGTTTGAAAAGTTTGAACTGAAATTGAACTTTTCATGCAAGCAAGTAAAATTCAGTTGGTTTACTAATTTCATAGTCTTGATACTTTTAACAATCGGATCGGTGCTAAACAATAGAAAGTAATTACAAATATTGCAAGAGGGTCACTATTCATATATAAAGAACATTAATCGGTTTCATCTTTGTTTTATTGAGTTCAACTTTCCATGATCTACCTTTATCATCTCAGAGAGATATCTGTCAAACGATGGAAGGGAACCCGAAACAATAAAAAGTAATTACAAAGAAGATGATCAAAGATGCTACAACATAACTTGCACCGGCTTGAGATATGAGTTTAGTTAGCTTGAATCTCTCTGATTCATGGTATCCGGTTGTTTTCAGGTTGTCTTCATCGTTGACCGCTATCTCTCGGATAACAACTGAAAAGTTGTCTCATTAATTCCAATTCCAATTCCAATTCCACCGGTGCAATCAGAATCTGAAGAGAAGCTATCATCTCAGAGAGATATCTGTCAACGATGATGGCGCAGTAGAGGTTAGCGGTAACTTTAAATTTTGAATGATCGTCGGTTTGCTCTCTATATCTCAAGCCGGTGCAAGTTATGAAATGACACATGCAGAATGTAATGTCATGCACAAATGTGATTTTGTATTAATGGCAAAGTGATTTGTAAGGGAAGAAGAAGAGAATGTTATATATGTTTACCTTCCCATGGATATGAGTTTAATTAGCTTGAATCTCTCTGATCCATGATATGAGAGCATAAGAGAAGAGGTAATAACATATGAGCTTCAACATAACTTGCACCGGATGATTGCCAATGAGATTGATAACTGGACAGGTTAGCCAGGTGTTTGTCAAAAAGGTAGAGCACACCACTAGAGCAAAAAGTTGTGTGTATGAATAGTGACCCTCTGGCAAACCTGCCATTATTTAGCGTAAAAAGTTCATTGTACATATACCTCCTTATTTAAAAACAAATCACATCATTGTAGAGGTTACTAGGTTACTCATTACCGTTGGACGTTGAAGGTAAACATGGACAGTGAGAAGTGAGATTGATAACTTCTTTATGGAAGTTGCTAAAATAGTTAAACAAAAGCTGAAATTGAACAGTTATTTGGCAACATACTTGAAATCAATGGGAAGACTGGATACCATGGATCAAAGAGATTCAAGCTAATCAAACTCATATCTCAAGTTGGTCTAACAACTGAATTTGACTTGCTTGCATAGGAATCTTGAACGAAATTATACAGTTATTTGGAATGTTCCTGATCATTACAGTGAGATTGATAACTTCTCTATGGAAGCAACAAATTCAAAACAGAGGTAGGTTTGCCAGAGGGTCACTATTCATACATAAAAAGATCAAGAAGAACAGTACGGTCAACGATGAAGGTGTGTTGTATGTATAAAATTGTGAATAATTGTGAGAGTCGATATGAGAGCAATAATCCATCGAGAACTAGAGAAACAGAGAATAAGAGAAGAGATAATAACATATGAGCTACAACGACGTCGTATTTTGGAAGCTGAAGTTCGGAGAGAACTAAATATTCGGTTGTTGTTTTTCTTCTCTATACAGAGTGACGATAGGCGTTTTCGATTTCCAAATGAATCAACGACTTAAACTTGACATCATCAACCGCGTATAGTCAAATATTTATTCTCCATATCCATACCTTGTTTCAAGTATCTTGTAAAATTCATTTCGTCTTCAAGACTCCTATGAGTCACAAAGGGGGAAATATATATGACGTTTGATCATACGAAATTGTGCAAGAGTTTGACATTATTGTGTTCAAACATCAAGGAGACATGGTGTTTGACTTTTTTGTGTTTGACCCATCCGGATGTGAAAGACAATATCCATATTTACCTGATTATAAGAGAGGTCGAAGATATTGAATGATCGTCGGTTTGCTGTAGTCGATGATGGCGCAGAGGTTAGCGGTAACTTTAAATTTTGAATGATCGTCGGTTTGCTCTCAATATACCAACCAACAGTCGATCCGACTGTTCATTTCTCTCTATAACAAAGTAAAATTCAGTTGTTATCGGAGAGATATCGGTCAACGATGAAGGCAACCTGAAACGACATGAACATTTATAACCTTTCTGTACCTGTGGCCAAAAGAACCTGATAAAGGCTGTACACGAGTTATTTGGACTGTTGCTAAAATAGTTAAACAAAAGCTGAAATTATACAGTTATTTGGAATATTCTTGATCATTACAGTGAGATTGACTGTTATCAGAGAGATATCGGTCAACGATGAAGGCAACCTGATCATTACTTTTCATGCAAGCAAGGTGGACTTAAGCACCTGAACGGGAATGAAGGATGAAAGCATGACGTGAAACATGGCGTAGTCACATTCAGTCTTCAAGGTGGACTTAAGCACCTGAACGGGAAGTTGAAATTTTGAATGATGTTCGTCGACTGCACCGAACAGTAATGATCAGAAACATTCCAAATAACTATTCAATTTCAGCTTTTGTTTAACTATTGTAGCAACTTCCATAGAGAAGTTATCAATCTCACTGTCCAGTTATATCCACTTTCAACTAAATCTTTCTCTGATATACTCTATATCAACCGGCTTGAGATATGACTTTAATTAGCTTGAATCTCTCTGATCCATGGTATCCATACCTTGTTTCAAGTATCTTGTAAAATTCATTTCGTCTTCAAGACTCATATGAGTCAACAAATTATAATAATTTGTTATTATCAAGAATCGGAAATTAGTAAAACGATTTATGAAAGTATCAAGAATCGGAAATTAGTAAAACGATTTAATAAATCATTGCTCAGACGTTAGGGTTTGATAAACACAAAACTTATTATTTATAAAGCATTTTAAAACACAAATCGTACCGTGAAATAAAGAGAGGCCCATTAGGAGTGCCGTGGAGGAAGATCGTCGGTTTGCTGTAGTCGATGATTAGCTTGAAATCAATCTCTCTGATCCATGGTATCCACTATCAGGTTGTCTTCATCGTTGACCGCTATCTCTCGGATAACAACAGAAAAGTTGTCTTCAATGATTCTAAAAAACTTGAAAGTAATTACACCGGCTTGAGATATGAGTTTGATTATTATCGTATTTGCAACTTAGTTCCTTGCTTGCATGAAAAGTTATTTTTTAAATGTTTGTTAATATATCTTTAACACCTTGATCTGCAATATTTGAAAATTATCATTTCTTGACATTCTTGGTAACACCTTGATCTGTAATATTTGAAAATTATCATTTCTCGAAAAGTAATTAAAAACACTTAAAAATGAATTAAAAACAATTGTTGCGAGTTAGGTTTACTCGGAGGACCACGTACAATGATTCATCATTGTTGTACAAAGCTGGATGTTCGTACGGGAAAACCAAAACGAGCAATAAACGAAGCGAAACGGGGAGATATAATTTTCTTGGCTTGGAAACAACTTAAAAGAACCAAAAATGAATTAAAATTATTTTTTGGTGATTAACAGATAATTTTAAAGAATTAAAAGAAATTCAATTTTTTTTTTAAAAAATGTCCAAACGCCTCGCTTTGGTCAAAGCGAGGCGTTTGCTTGCCTCGCTTTGGCCAAAGCTAGGCTGTTTGTGCCTAGCTTTGGCCAAAGCGAGGCAGGCAAACGCCTCGCTTTGACCAAAGCGAGGCGTGTGGACATTTTTAAAAAAAAAATTGAATTTCTTTTAATTCTTTAAAATTATCTGTTAATCACCAAAAAATAATTTTAATTCATTTTTGGTTCTTTTAAGTTGTTTCCAAGCCAAGAAAATTATATCTCCCCGTTTCGCTTCGTTTATTGCTCGTTTTGGTTTTCCCGTACGAACATCCAACTTTGTACAACAATGATGAATCAAAGGAACTAAGTTGCAAATACGATAATTATCAAAATAACAAAGATGAAAAAGAATAAATTAATGTTCTTTTTATATGAATAGTGACCCTCTTGCACCGGCTTGAGATATGAGTTTAATTAGCTTGAATCTCTCTGATCCATGGTATCCACTTTCAGATTGTCTTCATCGTTGACCGCTATCTCTCGGATAACAACTGAAAAGTTGTCTCATTAATTCCAATTCCAATTCCAATTCTACCGGTGCAATCAGAATCTGAAGAGAAGCTATCATCTCAGAGAGATAATTGTCATCGATGGAAGGGAACCCGAAACAATAGAAAGTAATTACAAGAAGATGATCAAGGATGCTACAGTTATTTGGACTGTTAATCACCAAAAAATAATTTTAATTCATTTTTGGTTCTTTTATGTTGTTTCCAAGCCAAGAAAATTATATCTCCCCGTTTCGCTTCGTTTAATTAGCTTGAGATATGAGTTTAATTAGCTTGAATCTCTCTGATCCATGGTATCCACTTTCAGGTTGTCTTCATCGTTGTACATATACCTCCTTATTTAAAAGAAACCACATCATTGTACATATACCTCCTTAGCTGAAATTGGACGGTTATTTGGAATGTTCCTGATCATTACTTTTCATGCAAGCAAGTCAAGTCAAAAAAACATTTTTTTTATATTGCTCTCATATCATCTCTCTCTATAACAATGAATGCGGTATGCGCGTTAAATTTCATTAAATGCGGCAACACAGGCAAGTCCTCGTCTGATAACAACTGAAAAGTTGTTTTACTAATTTCATAGTCTTGATACTTTTAACACTTATGCGTAGATCAAGGAGATTGATGAAGATATCATCAAGATGAGCAGGAATTGTTAACCTTCCCATTGATTTCAAGTAAGTTGCCTTGATTGTTGACAGCTATCTCTCCGATAACAACTGACTTTTACTTTGTACGAAAATCGAGATCATCTCATTCCATGTTGCCTTTTCATGCAAGCAAGTCAAGTCAAAAAAACATTTTTTTATATTGCTCTCATATCATGGATCAGAGAGATTTAAGCTAATTAAATTCATATCTCAAGCCGGTGCAAGTTATGTTGTAGCAGTCAAGATTCCTATGCAAGCAAGTCAAAATTCACCGAACACACTACAATTATTCACTATTTTATACATACAACACAACCCCCGGAGTTTGACCGTACTGTTCTTCTTGATCTTGATCTTCACACTTACTTTTCATGCAAGTCATTATTATAAAAACATTTTTTATAATAATTATATTAAAAAAAACAAAAAACTAACTAAAAAGACCAAAAAAAAAAAAAATTGATCCTAAGCGCCTCGCTTAGGCCTAAGCGAGCGCTTAGGCCTAAAAATCAGCTTTTTCTGCCCCTCGTACTGACCTCCTCGAATTCAGCTCCCAAGCGCCTCGCTTAGGCCTAAGCGAGACGCTGGGGGGGGGGGGTGAAAATAGAAGGAGGGGGGTGGGAATAGACGGAGCCTAAAAGAAACAGGTCGTTTTTTAGAATTTTTTTTTTTTTGTAAAGGATCAACACTCGTCTCTGTACAACTGTCATTTTCTCAATACACTCTAAAGTTGCGATGTGAACCCGCAAAACAAAACAAATTGATATCAAAGGATTTGTCATGATGATGATAGGTGATTCTGATGTTTAAAGTGAGCATATGTTAATGATTGACATACCTGTTCAATTTTCACTGAATAAAACATTCAATAGGTAAGCAGTGAAGATCTATTTTAAAGATAAAAAAACATGATCTAACTGAGAGCATTCACAACCCAACCATCAAACATTCCCCAATGTTTAAAATTTAAAAAAAAAAAAAAATACTAAAAACTCATTACATCCCATCCACCATTTCTTTACCCTACACTTATATTTTAAAAAATCCATCATCATGAAAAGCTACTATTCATCTCCACCAAATTATTGTGTGTGTAAAAACGAGAAATATAATAAAATATGTTTTTGTGAGTAACATAAAGATAATAATGGTGGATGGAATGTGAGAAGTTTTTTTAAAATGAGAGATAAATTTTAAAAAGTATGATTTTTAGTTAAATTATAGGGTAAAAATGGTGGATGAGATGTGAATGCTCTAATATCGACTAAAAAGATTGTAGGATAGTTACTTTTCATATCTTCGGACTATTTTCTCTACTCATATATAATTTAAGTATCTATTTTTAAGTATCTATTTCATTAATCACCACATAAAAAAATCGGATTTTTTTTCTTTTTTTGTATAACACTATGGTACTCGTTGGAAAGACATTAAAACACTCGTTAATTTAGTGTATTTTTTTTTTCAAAAAAATATAAAAATGTTATTAATGTTCAAAAATCATGGGGGAAAGTGCATGTGTCATGCATATGAGAGAGAAATTTTTTTTTTTTTTTTTTTAAATTCTCATAATATGAAATATGACACACTCAATGGAGGAAAATGACCTCAATGAATGTCATATCATCATGGGTACTTTCTTTTATATATAGTTACTAGGTGAAATCTCGTGTCAAAACACGGGAAGAGTATATATTTTTTTTAAGACAATTACTCCCCAAAATATAAAAAAACATAAACAAACCAACTGCTATGGTCTATTTACTAAACACCAAATTAAGAAGTCAATCATCTATTGCATGAAAAATTGTGTTTGGTAACGTCTGTTCATTGGCAGTGGGTCTGTTAAGGAGATCTTTCTAAAACAGTTGTTACTACAAACATTTGTTGATTCAAACAGATGTTCCTTCAATAGTTTGCTTCAAACAGATGTTTCTTAAAACAGTTGTTACTAAGCTCTGTTTCATAATCATCTAAGTTAATGGATACTTTTTACATATTCTTCCAATTTGATAGGTTTATGCTAACAAAAGTGTAAATTCTAATCATTACTTATATACAGATGTTAACTCAAAATCAGTTTAATTTCTAAGCTGTAAATTACACTAAAAAAGAAAATATAAATATGATAATTATAACATACTAGACATCACATTTACAATTTCAAAAACATCAAAACTGATCAAGCTTTGACAACATAATATAACCATATTCAGAACTACCAAATAAACAGTCAGGAAGTTAATATTGTTATTCTAAGAACTACAATCAAACATCACCAATATGCAAACATTATATCAACATCAAAACATTGCCACTAGCTACCAAACGATCAATGTTTAGTTATGACCAAAATTCCTTCTGATTCATCAAACTTGAAATTATACCAGTGACCCCTTTTCAAACCTTTGGATTTTATAAAGTTTATCCATCCACTAACCACAAACCTATGAAATGAGAATTTAAGAGTGTTAGTTATATTATTAAAATTAAATGCAAATTTAATTATTAAAATTTAAGTAATACTTTTTTGAATTCTTATACTGTTCAACATAAAGTTTACACTCATTCACTTCACCACCATTCACTTGAACCAACATCTTATGTGGGCATGTAAGCTTAGCTAACCTAACTATTGTAGAATGATTGTGCTGAAAAGTTGATGTATGTTGTAAACATTAGTACTTAATTAAATTCAGTAAGATAATGAAAAATACAAAACATAAAGTAATATATAACTTACATAACGTTTAGTAATCACAACATCATACTCATAAACTTCAAAAGTAACATTATCATCCATATCATCTACCTGTCCAACCATTTAAAGCAAATAAATTAGTACATGTAAGACCCTAACCCGAAATCACGCGATTATTGCTTAATCTTACGGGTTTTGACCTTAACTAAAAACTACTCCCGATTAAAACTTTGAAATTTTCTTTATAAGTCAACCCACTAAGATCAAATACATGTTTGATTCACACATTTTTTTCTACATTTTAATAGTTAAAACATATTTTAAGATGTTGCGTTTTAACGGGAGTTCCTTAGATTCAGTGCGGAAGCTTGTATGAGTGATCGGGTGTGTTCGGCTCTTATCGCGACTTAATCCTTGCTCCGGGACTTCCATCACATGTTTACCTAGCACCATTACACAAAGAATGGTTAGTGAGTGGTCAAATGAAACATTTAACTAGTACGATAGTCGTTACACATCGAAACGGAACGAACCAGGCCAAACGACCCTTTATCAGGAGAACAAACTGCTGCAACTTTTGCGCAGCAGCTGTTCGGATCGCTTTTACCCCTTCTAAAACCCAAAATCCGACTTTGACTTTCAAATGAGAATTGTTCTACGCTCCGAGAGCTTTTCAGGCATATAAAGAACGCCTCCTAACGATTTTTCTGCGATTTTATATGCAATTTTAAAGATCGTGTCGTCATGCTGTTCTCTGCGCGCGGCCGCGCGGTCTCTGTGAGCGGCCGCGCGAAGCTTCTGATGTAATTTTGGTGGTTTTTAAGCATGGGAATCATGTCGCAACCGCATTTGATGATTCCCGAAGCCTAAGTATTGACTTGCCGACTAAATAAACCTTTGTTTGACGGAAATCATTGCCCGGTTTATGTCGCCATGATCCGGTTCTTAGTTTTGAATGTTTATGGCGACTTTTACACAAATCGACCCATTTAGACATTGAACTTAAGCAAAACACCATTCGACCACGCGCAATGCGTATAGTTTATGTTGTCAAGTCATTAGACACTTGATCAACTAAAGTGTTTGTCCGATTTGTTCATTATGACTTTGTTATTAGATTTATCCTTTAGTAAATCTTTATAAATTCCCAAAATGCCCCTCCTAGCCAAATCTTTCGATTTAGCCGTTCATGGCGACTCTTCTTGATTCAAACCCATTGTTTTGGACTCAATGACTTGTTTAAAAACTTCTAAGTCCATACGGACTTAGATTTTCAACATTTCTCAAGATTGTTCTAATGTGGTCGATTCTAAGCGCCTTAGCGCGCATTAGACATAGTTATGGAAATAACTTACTTGATTTGCACCCACACTTCATGTGGGTACTTTATCACCTATGTTGTTTCGCCCGAAGGCGTTTATTTGACTACGGACTTACCGGGTGACCTTGACCCATATCCATACCTTGTGTTTATCCTCCATGATTCTTAACATCAAGAATGCACGCGCAATTGCATCTACCTGTATGCTTTCTAAATAGACAACGTTAATTTCTCGGAACTCAAATGGCAATAACTTGCCATTTGACCCGTTTAACTTTATGAATCTTAATGCTTGGAATACAAGCATCAAGTGTTGGATTCACATGGTGAGGACATCACCATTTGACCCGTTTAGACTCCTAGTTCATAATGCTATGTTACCCAAGATTTTATCTATGGTTCAAGTGAAACAAACTTGACCCATTTAACATCATGCTTAACGACTCCATTCAATTGGTTTAATTTGGATTAAAACATCATTTCTCACATATCTTTATTAGTTGACCCGTTTGATGGATTTCTCCATTTGGTCATAACTCATTATCTCGATTAAGGTCATAAACCACATTTTGTATTGAGTGCACATAAGGCAACTCACTTAATAGATTCTACCCCTTGGGGTTTATCTTTACCTCACACTCAAGATTTGAAACTAATGTTTATAACAATTTAAGCTATGTTATAGTATATTGGTGTAAGTAAAACTTACTTCGCATCCATTCTTGTTTCCATAAGTATTCGCCTTGCATCCGTTTGACCCGTTTGCTCCCTCTTGGTTGTACCTAACTTGGGGATGAGTCAAACTTGTCTATTAGAATACATAATATGGAATTTTGTTCACTATCCATAACATCATGTATTCATTATCATTTCTAGCTAAATCCATAGCCATTTTCTTTCATGTCTAGTTAAGATTAACTCATCTAGGCATTTCATCAAACACTTGGTGTGCATCCACCAATATACTTAGTTTTCAACATTCTAAGTTTAACCAAAATATAGCCATGTATCTAATTATTATCATAATCCACAGTCAAACACCTACAATTGTTCTAGTCATATAAGACACTAGGTCCTTAGTGCGTGTCTTACTGGCAAGTTGTACACCCAACTCCCAATTAAAACACATGTCCTAGGTCCGTTGGTGATGGATTACCCCTGTTATAAGTTTCACCCCCCTTAAAGAGGTTTCGTCCTCGAAACCTTTCTTGTGTTGTTGCTTTGGTTACACCAAAGAAACTTAGTGTCTCTAATCAATTTTTTTTTTTTTGAGCACCGCTCAACCCCTTGACATTCTATAGTCTAACAAGTAATACTATATACTTATTGTTTGTATCCCTTTACTCGGCTTTCTAACTTTTATTATATGGAAGCCTTAGCTTTCATAATATGACTTGAGTCATTCTATTATTTCGGTTAACTAGGGGCAATATCTACATATTTACCCCCTACCCGACATTTTAGCTACTTCTGTTCTCATAGGTCTTCCCTAGATCCGTAGACTATCCCCGTCTACTATTATCACGAATGATGTAATGGTTTAAGGGGCCATTCTATCATGCACCTTAGGGCATCTACTGTAATACTCGATTGCAGCATGCATAGGCATACATGTCTATGCGTCTATTTCTAACAAGTAATTTGTCTTGGTTTCCAAGACTAACCCGGCTTTTTAATATAGCCGTTTTCTAGCTTCTTGGATTCATCCCCGAATCCAACCCTCGTTTCTTTTTGGTTTGCTAGAATGCTATAAACAAACCTTGCTTTACACTAACATTTTCCTTTCTTTGGCTAATCCTATTTCAAGAATTTGCCATTTATTGGGTTTACCCAATTTCCTGTTTTGCTAACTCGATTAGTGGTCATAGCCCCACCCGACCCGTTTAAAGACCTTTGAGTTTTAGATTTCAAATCGTTTATATATTTAGAACGCTTAGTTTCTAAAAGTCCTCTTTCTGATTACCGATCTCAATACAAATTGAGGTTAGTTTTCTTTTCATAAAACACGGTGTAGATTGGTCATTACTACGTATTGTATCGACTAATTTCCTGTTATCACGGTTTGCATCAGATTGTAATAACTATACAATCCAACCGTTATTATGTTTTGTATTAAATCGTACCAACAATACAATCTAATGTTGTTGCAGTTTACACTTTCTCATCCTTAACCCGAGGGTTGAATGATTTACTGATTTATCATGGCCCAAGCCCGCTGTTTTAGGTCATTAATCCCAAGATTCATGACTTACCCGAATGTGATTATGACTCAACCCTTGATTATGGTTCATGTCCCTCTTTACGAATTTAACCTTCTATAAAAGTCCGAGTTTAATTATGACTTAACCTTGATTAAGGCCCAAGTCTGTTTTCAAGCTAAATCTGTTTATGACTCGACCTTGATTAAGGTTCAAGTTTATTTCCGAACTGAATCTATTTATGACTAGACCTTGATTAAGGTTCAAGTCAATCTCTGTATCAACCCAGGATAACTCGAATCGTATATTGCCCGTTTTGCTAGCCCAGCGTATAAGCTGGTGCCTCGCTCAAGGTCTTGCATGGTTCGCATCCCTGTCGTGTTAGACAGTGGACTACGTTCAAACGCTCCAGTTTGTTGTCCTCTTTGCTAGCCCAACGTATTCTAGCTGGTGCCTCGCTCAAGGTCTTGCATGGATCGCATCCCTGCCGTGTTAGACAGTGGACTACGTCCAGAATCCCCCGGCACCTCACACTTACTAAGCCTTTGTCACATAGGTTGTATATGTATTAATCATAAGAAACCCATGGTATCATATGTTTAACACTTACCTGGCCAGGGTAAGTAATTCGCATATGGTACGCACGGACTTATTATAATTAAGGCATCACACCCTATGCAAGCAAATTTTTAGCTCATGCTTGTGCCCCCTATTTTATTTGGTAAAACCCTTCCTTGATAAATTATTCAACGTTAGGTTTTTACCTTTATTCATTAAGAAAAAGCTATGTGTTTTCAATTTAATAAGCTTTGTGTGATCACACTCATTGGTATGATCACAACGCCTTTCTAAACATTAGTATGGGATGATTACCCCCAACCCGGTCTCGATGTTCAAGTTAAGTTTGTGCATTGATCGTTCATTATCATGAACTATGCACCTTTCACATTTTTCCTATTGCTTGCATATGCAATTACCACTCTTCAGGTGATAATTGCATACTAATGCACCTACTATGGTTTCGAGCATGTACCTGTTTGATACTTGCTCCCGTGTTCCCTTTCGTTACTGATCCATTAGCCCGAGTCGTTACTTGACTTGGTCCTTAGTGAGCATGCTATTAGCCGTGCTCCCGAAACCTCTACAACCTCGTTTGGTGAATCATTTGATCCTCTCTCGATCGAATAAGATGTTATCATCCCTGTCACATTTATAATTTCAATTAATTAGTAACATGACATTTCATTATTAGTATGCATCACTGCAATAGTGATGTTAGAATTCTTGTTATAAGAGATTATCGTTGCCCGAATCAATCTTTTGGATAGGCCCCATGAGTACCTAACCATTCCCTTATCAAGCTTTTGAGATAGCGTGTATCTACACGATATAACTATTGATTACCTATAACAATTTCCGATCAAAACGGATGGTCATTATAGGTATTACTTACCGGATTCCTCGATCAAGTCTTGAACCGAACACCCTTCAACACTTTGAGCGCACGGTTTGAGTCCAATTATCCTTCCCGACACTCGGATCCCTCAAACCTATGGCTCTGATACCACTTGTAAGACCCTAACCCGAAATCACGCGATTATTGCTTAATCTTACGGGTTTTGACCTTAACTAAAAACCACTCCCGATTAAAACTTTGAAATTTTCTTTATAAGTCAACCCACTAAGATCAAATACATGTTTGATTCACACAATTTTTTCTACATTTTAATAGTTAAAACATATTTTAAGATGTTGCGTTTTAACGGGAGTTCTTTAGATTCAGTGCGGAAGCTTGTATGAGTGATCGGGTGTGTTCGGCTCTTATCGTGACTTGACCCTTGCTCCGGGACTTCCATCACATGTTTACCTAGCACCATTACACAAAGAATGGTTACTGAGTGGTCAAATGAAACATTTAACTAGTACGATAGTCGTTACACATCGAAACGGAACGAACCAGGCCAAACGACCCTTTATCAGGAGAACAAACTGCTGCAACTTTTGCGCAGCAGCTGTTCGGATCGCTTTTACTCCTTCTAAAACCCAAAATTCGACTTTGACTTTCAAATGAGAATTGTTCTACGCTCCGAGAGCTTTTCAGGCATATAAAGAACGCCTCCTAACGATTTTTCTACGATTTTATATGCAGTTTTAAAGATCGTGTCGTCATGCTGTTCTCTACGCGCGGCCGCGCGGTCTCTGTGAGCGGCCGCGCGAAGCTTCTGATGTAATTTTGGTGGTTTTTAAGCATGGGAATCATGTCGCAACCGCATTTGATGATTCCCGAAGCCTAAGTATTGACTTGCCGACTAAATAAACCATTGTTTGACGGAAATCATTGCCCGGTTTATGTCGCCATGATCCGGTTCTTAGTTTTGAATGTTTATGGCGATTTTTACACAAATCGACCCATTTAGACATTGAACTTAAGCAAAACACCATTCGACCACGCGCAATGCGTATAGTTTATGTTGTCAAGTCATTAGACACTTGATCAACTAAAGTGTTTGTCCGATTTGTTCATTATGACTTTGTTATTAGATTTATCCTTTAGTAAATCTTTATAAATTCCCAAAATGCCCCTCCTAGCCAAATCTTTCGATTTAGCCGTTCATGGCGACTCTTCTTGATTCAAACCCATTGTTTTGGACTCAATGACTTGTTTAAAAACTTCTAAGTCCATACGGACTTAGATTTTCAACATTTCTCAAGATTGTTCTAATGTGGTCGATTCTAAGCGCCTTAGCGCGCATTAGACATAGTTATGGAAATAACTTACTTGATTTGCACCCACACTTCATGTGGGTACTTTATCACCTATGTTGCTTCGCCCGAAGGCGTTTATTTGACTACGGACTTACCGGGTGACCTTGACCCATATCCATACCTTGTGTTTATCCTCCATGATTCTTAACATCAAGAATGCACGCGCAATTGCATCTACCTGTATGCTTTCTAAATAGACAACGTTAATTTCTCGGATCTCAAATGGCAATAACTTGCCATTTGACCCGTTTAACTTTATGAATCTTAATGCTTGGAATACAAGCATCAAGTGTTGGATTCACATGGTGAGGACATTACCATTTGACCCGTTTAGACTCCTAGTTCATAATGCTATGTTACCCAAGTTTTTATCTATGGTTCAAGTGAAACAAACTTGACCCATTTAACATCATGCTTAACGACTCCATTCAATTGGTTTAATTTGGATTAAAACATCATTTCTCACATATCTTTATTAGTTGACCCGTTTGATGGATTTCTCCATTTGGTCATAACTCATTATCTCGATTAAGGTCATAAACCACATTTTGTATTGAGTGCACATAAGGCAACTCACTTAATAGATTCTACCCCTTGGGGTTTATCTTTACCTCACACTCAAGATTTGAAACTAATGCTTATAACAATTTAAGCTATGTTATAGTATATTGTTGTAAGTAAAACTTACTTCGCATCCATTCTTGTTTCCATAAGTATTCGCCTTGCATCCGTTTGACCCGTTTGCTCCCTCTTGGTTGTACCTAACTTGGGGATGAGTCAAACTTGTCTATTAGAATACATAATATGGAATTTTGTTCACTATCCATAACATCATGTATTCATTATCATTTCTAGCTAAATCCATAGCCATTTTCTTTCATGTCTAGTTAAGATTAACTCATCTAGGCATTTCATCAAACACTTGGTGTGCATCCACCAATATACTTAGTTTTCAACATTCTAAGTTTATCCAAAATATAGCCATGTATCTAATTATTATCATAACAAGATATTTAGGCATTTCAACTAAATTTGATCATTATAACAACTCCTAAGAGTCACCCAAAACTACTAATCATGTGTGGTTTCAACCTAGAGGTTAATCCCCAAATCTTACATATTCACATAATCATATGGTCAAAATCAAAAGCACATGTATAATGTGATTCATAACTAAATTAGGTATGTTTGAGGTTCCCCAAGACTAGAGCAACCTCTTTTAACCATAAATTTCACGTTTTATCAAAACCCTAGTTTTTGACCAAATCAAAAACGGGTATTAACATCAAATTACATCAAATAGAAGGTACCTTGATGTTCATTAGGCCTTAGATGACTTGTTTCTTGCTAGAGCATCGAAAAGCCCCTTGATTTGGCTTGGATTCAAGCATGTTCTTGAGTGTTTAGGGTTGGAGGTTGAAGGAGATGATGATCTCCTGATCATAACTCACGACACACACACCAAGTGTGTGTTTTTATTGTTTTATTATTATTAATAAAACTCACT
This sequence comes from Ambrosia trifida, assembly GCA_028751855.1. Lineage (NCBI taxonomy): Eukaryota > Viridiplantae > Streptophyta > Magnoliopsida > Asterales > Asteraceae > Ambrosia > Ambrosia trifida. The sequence goes on from CM054131.1 coordinate 100,305,747, forward strand.
TTGTCATTTGGCAACAATGGTCCCTCAAGTTATCCCACTGTCATTTTTGTATAAAAACTAACTCATAAGCTAGTTTCAAACACCTTTTATTAATTTATAAACATAATATTATTAACTAGGTTATTTCCATATTAGAATATAACCCATGTTCTTATCCTCTAAGTCTCGTGTTAATATTTTGCTAATCACGCCTAATGGCGTAGTTAGGCGAACGAATGGTTTTGGGGTGTTACAAGTCTACCCCCCTTGAAAAAAATGTATATAACTTTCAATAACATTATAAATACCAGATTTTGAGCTTTTAGATAAAAAACACATGCAATGAATGAGCCCATTTCAACAATTTAACCTATTAGAATCAATGTAAAACAAATTACTAACACAACTATAATACTTCAGACAAATCATAAAAATATAATCATAATAACCAACACATCTGATTTGCATGTTTCTTAAATATTAGAATACCTAAATGAACCACTAAAACTGATAACAAAAGAACAAAAGGTGCTAAAAACTACAGTTAACTAACTTGTAAATATTCACATAATATAACTTGATTTAGAGATGTTTCTTACCTGATTTAATATTTGTGAACTTAAGTTTAGTAATTATAAATAATCAATGTTTAGATTACCGATTCCTTTGAAAGACTTTAGAACACAACATTGATAGAATACTTTAACAGTGATAATAGACAACTTATATATTCGGTGGGAATACCAGTGGATCATACACTATAATTAGATGTATTAGAGATTTCTTATTATAATAATGCACTTAAAATTCTATATTAACTTCATAATCTTAATTACTTAAGTGAAATATTTATTTGACATCCGTTTACTATTTTAAATTACATTTATAAGTTTGCTTAAGTACGTTTAAATCAATAATAGTTATGTAACATTTTTTAAACTTATTTTTTCTGTATTTTCTAAATACATGTTCTGTCGAATAGACTTTACGAGCATCTGATGACATGCTATATATAGTGGACATCTCCTTAAATCATCCTACAGTACTTTAAACATTTGCTGATGGTTTATTATCTGCTTTGCCTTACATGATTTTTCACTCCAACAGAATTTTAATTAACTTTTTTTTACAACATACCTTGATCATTGTAAAGTGTGTTTACCTTCTATAAACTTGTAGCAAAATATTTTTTTATTTTTGTTCTAAATAAAATAACATCACGTTTAACTACTTTTTAACAATTATTATCTACAATGTATTTTTTATATTTTTACTTTTTTATAATTTTTTTTGTAACTTTTCCATTAATCAAAAGAGAAAAGATAAAAAATAATGTACAAAAGATAATTAGAGTAAAGATCAAATACATATAGTTTTTTTGTAAGAACTGTGAGAATCAAAGGGGGTAAAAAAATTATTTTTTTTTTAGAATTTTTTTTTCCATGTGCTTAAACATTCTTTCTAGATGAATAATACAAAAAAAAATTTTTAAAAATTTTTTTTTTTAGTGTAATTACGTCATTAAGGTAAATACATTAGTTTACACTAGAGTAATTATGTAATTACTCTACACGTAATTACTCTACACCAATTTTTTTTATTTTTTTTTTTAGTTTTCAATACTATAATACTTGTTTAACAATATGGGAAAAAAAAATTTTGAAAAAAAAAATAAAAAAAAATACCCTCCTTTGATTCTCACAGTTCTTACCAAAAAAGCTATTTGTACCGGATCTTTACTCAAGATAATTAAACCAATAATAGACGATTGATAAACAAAAGATAAAACATATCGACATTTTAATAACTCAAATACTTATCAACTTATATATGGTCTTTTTTAAAAAATAATGCTTTCTTATCTAAATCAGTTTATTTTGAATATGTTTGCATTAATTTGTGTTGTATGTATATAAAATTATTGCAGAAATAACATAAACACAAACTAATATTTTATTTAAATAAGCAGTTTATTACATGAGGATCTACTACATTGCCAAAAAGTATACAAAAAAGAAAGACAATAAACATAATAAGAATCAAAAGGAATTTAAAAAGATCAACTTCAACTCGATAGAACACTTAAGTGAATTTTGGATATCACCAATTATTTCTAACTGGTCCAGATTCCTATTCATCGCATTGATTTAAAACACCACAACAATGTCACGAATTGTTGATGGTGGCAAAGACTTCAGTTTTTCTATTAGCTTGTCTCTTTTATCAAGACAGTTGGAAATACGCGTGAAACTCTGCTTCAACACATCTGTATACAATGCTTCTTTCTCATATTGCACAAGAACTTGCCTAATTAAATCACCTTTCAAATCGCCTGCTAGTGCTGCTGAAGATGATGATGCCATACCTTGAAGAAACGAATAATAACTATCCTATATGATATGACTATATTGTAGAATTTGAGTAAAAGATCTACATATTTATAACACCACAATTCAACTAATAATCAAACTTACCCATATCGTATTAATTACCGAAATTTAATGCTATAAATGCGATAGATGAACAACTATATTTACCAAGTGACAACTGTAAAATCTACACACTATATCACAAAAAAATAAATGTATAATATCCCAGTTGCATTCCAAACGTCTCCCACGTGTAACACACGTGTAAGATAGCATTTTCAAAGTTATTTTCTATTCACACCATCCATATATACATATATAAATATACAAAACACTCTACTACCATGCATGTCTGTGACACCCAACAAACTCAGGTTAGTAACTTTTCATTAACTAGCCAGTCTACCTTAGCAAGTCATGCATACGTTACATTTAACTGAGTCAGTTGAGTTGATTTGTTGGTTCGGGGAATTATCGGGAGTTGAATTGTATTACCTATTGTCCAGGGTTCAATGATTTGGAGGAACATTGGGGGTTATTACATGCACACATGAGTCTTGAGTACCGTTGTTCGTGAATTACATGAACTGAATTAAGTGATATACATAAATTGATCCATATATGTTATATAATATGCAAGTACATGTTTCGATGATGTTTATATGATTATACTTGCTTAACATATGTTAGGATTGCATGATCATGTGTTAGGATGTGTTATAATGCGTTAAAACGACAAAACTGGAAATTTAGGAAAACAGGCAAACTGGTTCGACCTATAGGGGGTTCGAACCAGTTTCATGTGAACTCATTTGACCCTACTTCATCTTCATTCGACCCCTGCAGGGTGCGAATGAAGACGGGGTATAAATACCATACTTTGCAATTTTTCATCATTTCACAAACCCTAAACGCCTCTAAGTGCTCTCTCTCGACCTTAAACACCTAGGGAGGAGTTTTTGACCTTGTTTTTCATAATCTAACCTACAAACACCTTCTATATCATAAACAAGAGAAGGTATAAGGTATGTTCTTGATCTAAAATCATTTTCAAGCATTTTCATTCATTTTTATTAAACCCCAAGGGTCCAGATCTGTTCTAAGATGGTTTTCATGAATAAAAACCTTTCTAACATCTTTCTAAACAAAAGCTCATCATTAAACAAAAGTTTTTATACAAAATAACATGTGTTAATGGTGTTTAATGATGTGTATTGTATTGGTTGATGATTGAATGTTGTTTAGATGTTATGACAATGATCTAGGGCTGTTATTAGACTTGACAATTTCAACCCATTTAGTTGAGTTTGGGTTGTTTTGGGTTTAAAATTTGACCTTGTGGGTTAAAATAGGGTTAGTATATTTTTCAAGGAGGTTAGGATGGGTAATTTTAATTCAAGGAAATAAGTAAGTGGGTTAGGATGGGTATGTCAAAAAAGAAAAACAAATGGGTCAGGATGGGTATTTTTAGATAACCATATACAAATCTGAATTAAAACTCACCCAAATGGTCCGGGTCGCTAACGGGCCCGGTCGGGTCGAAACAGTACGGGTCGCTACAGGACGGGTCAGGTTAAAACGGTCTAGGTCGTCATTGGGCCCGGTCGGGTCGAAACGGTCTGGGTCGCTACCAGGCCCGGCCGGGTCGCTATAGGACGGGTCAGGTTGAAACGGTCTAGGTCATTACCGGGCCCGGTCGGGTCGAAACGGTTCGGGTCGCTTGCGGGCCCGGCCGGGTCAAAATAGTCCGGGTCGCTACGGGACGGGTCACGTTGAAACGGTCTAGGTCGTTACCGGGCCCGGTCGCGTCAAAACGGTCCGGGTCGCTACGGGACGGGTCACGTTGAAACGGTCTAGGTCGTTACCGGGCCCGGTCGGGTCGAAACCGTTCGGGTCGCTACCGGGCCCGGCCGGGTCGAAACGGTCCGGGTCGCTACGGGACGAGTCAGGTTGAAACGGTCTGGGTCGTTACCATGTTCAGTCGGGTCGAAACGGTCCGGGTCGCTACCGGGCCCGGCCGGGGCGAAACGGTCTGGGTCGCTGCGGGGCAGGTCAGGTTGAAACGGTCTGGATCGTTATCGCGCCCGGTCGGGTCGAAACGGTCCGGCTCGCTATCGGGCCCGACCGGGTCGAAAATGTCCGGGTCGCTACGGGACGGGTCAAGTTGAAACGGTCTGGGTCGTTACCGGGCCCGGGCCGGTCAAAACGGTCCGGGTCGCCACGGGACGGGTCTGGTTGAAACGGTCTGGGTCGTTACCGCGCCCAGTCGGGTCAAAACGGTCTGGGTCGCTACTGGGCTCGGCCGGTCGAAACTGTCTGGGTCGCTAACGGGCCCTAGTCGGGTCGAAATGGTTCGGGTCGCTAACGTGCCCAGTAGAAATGTCTGGGTCGCTACTGGGCCCGACAGTCCACATGCTATCCACGTGTCTTCATGTAATCATTACCTTATGCCTGGGGACTGGTTTTCAGCTTCGTGCTACATTTTCAATTTCCTTCCTAAATAACAATGTTATTTTTCCTTCTAAGTTTTACCATCCCTGAGGATTTTCCTCCCACCGGTACCAATAGTTAATTATCGCGTACATGTGATTATTCCATCCACTACAATAAAAATGGGTTTTTAGTACGCACAAAAGCGTCCTAAAATGTTATTTTATAGGACCTTTTATTTAATAGGACCAATGGTAAAAGCGTTTCATGTAAGGGGGTCGTAATAAGTCACGAAACTTAAAAAGCGTCCTAATATCTCAAATAAGATTATGAAACCACTTTTATGGTCGCATAATATGTCCCAAAAAAACTCCTAATAAAACATATTAGGACACTTTTACAAGGTTTTAACATGTGCTTACGTAGTTCTAATCTTTTAATACACATACAAGAGTCTTAAAAAAGAATTTATAGGACCCTTATAATGTAACATCATAGGAGCATTAGTACCAAAAAAGGGCCCCAATATCTCAAATAAGATTATAAAACCAATTTTATGGTCGCATAATATGTCAATGAACAAACAATATAGCGTCCTAAGAAAAGTATATTCGAACACTTTTACAATGCTCTTAACAAGTTTGATAGGACAAAATTTCAAAATCCTAACAAGTCATATGATACAACGTTTTTTTAAACATACACACACAAAATTTTATGATATATTGTATATAACATCAACTAATGAAACAAAAAAAATTATTATATTTCAAATAAGCATATTTATAACAAAAATACTAAACATAAATAAGTTATAGCATTATCTAACATAAAGTCTTGTAACATTTGACAAAGAAATTAAAAGCAATGAAAGAAACAAGCAGCATAGAATCATGAGTCATCATGCGTCCTCAATCCTCACGGATTACCTACAAATAAACCATCCATTTATAAGCATTAAGTTTCAGATTATTAAAATTATTCGTATCACAAGATTAATAAATACATACCGAGATGAAAGGACAAGGCCATACAATGGAGGCACCAAACAATCTTGAATTGTGGAAAATAACCCATATGGTCTCACCAACTTTTCATCTATTTTTATTGCTACTTGAACTTTTACCTCACACCACTCACACCATTCTGGTCCAATCTCTGTACCACCTACTAGCTCATTTGGGTCCAAGCTCTTCACCCATCCTCTTGTTACTGTCTTGGTAGAGTTTAGAATGCTTTTGAGGAAAACTTCATCTCCGACCTAAATTTTAGTTTTCAACAAACATTTATCAATCTCTAGTCACAATATTGCAAGTAACAGTTCACAAAATAAAAATAAAAAATTGCACTAGCATCCTAAGATTTGTATAGAAAAGACTAATATAAAAAAAACATTAATAGACATTGTTGTTTTATAGTGTAGCCCAACGTAACTATTATTTAATTGCCAACTTACAATCATTTTTGGACTATTTCGTAGCTTTTACATATTTCATAGTCTAACAAAGTATCCAAATTACAACCGAACTCACTATAATAACTATGTTTAGTTATAACGAGTCAATAACAAAATGGAAAAAAAAAACTACCATGTAACTCAGCTTAACACGACTTTTAAAATCAGCTAACAAATAGATACATCAACTAGCAAAATACATTAGTACTGAGCAATTAGATAGTATCTACAAAACAGTCTAGAGTCGAGCAATGAGATTTTTAGAGTTACAATGCACAGATGATAGAGTAATCACACGTCTCTAAATAGTTCTTTTGGGGTTTGAAGGGGGGGGGGGGGGGGTTGTTCTAACCCATAAAATCTATTTCACACATAATTTTAGTAATTAGTTAATAATTGAAGATGAGATTAATCCATGACAAATCAATGAAATCATGTATCTACACCAGACCTTAAAAGTAAAATGATGAAAGGTAACTTACCTCATCATGATTTCGTGGTAAATCTGTTTTGATTCAAACAATGATATACGGCGTATATGCAGGGGCTTCTTCAACAATGCCCTTGCCTTCTTTTGGTTTATTCTGTCTTTGGAAGCATTAAAATATAAAAACTCTTGGAAAATCTTTCTAGAAAATACAATTGGACTTTGTAAAATGAATTTAAGTTTCATAAATTAAGAGACAAAGCACATCTCTATGATCTTCTTATAGACTCTTGCTGCAGCAGAACATAAATCAAAGTAAATCTGGTCATTCTCAATAAGAACGACAATCAAGGAAAAATACAAATTAGGACCAAGATCGAAAGTATATACAACCAAATTCTATTCGCAAAAAAAATACAACTTACTCGCACAATGACTTTGATTCTTATAAACACTTCATGTAATTAGTATTAGCGAACGAAATGGCAAACTATTACTTGTAATAAAGGAAAGCCTTGCTTCACAAGAGAGGAATCATATAGAACAATATCAGCTATTGCAACATTCCATTCCATATCACTATCTAAACAATAATGTCCGACAACATTTTTTTAACATCACTCTCCTAAATCATGGTATCCGTTGGGATCACGATGAAGAACAAAATCACAGCAATATCCTCTAATATTTCAAATATATTTTTAGGCATAAAAGAACCAAGATTTTCAAGACTCTACTCAGAAAGCCTCACATTCACAAAGAAAATGGGATAACAAAATTTGAAGTTGATTTGCATACCAAAAGATCAAAGGACATCCAGGACGTAGAGGTTGGGCGTTCCTGGCTGGGTTTTTTTTTTTTTTTTTTTTTTTTTGTGTGTGTGTGGTTTTGGGAATGGTCTTCAGTTTATGGGAGTCCAAGAACACCTAACAAAGACAACCAACTAAACGCTCAAGAGATTGTTTGTAGAACATTATTGAAAGTTAATATACAGAGAATAAACGGTAAGATACTGAAAATTGTTTTAGAACCCACATAAATGCTCGAGTCCGTAACTCTTTTCTTCTCAAGGCTATAAATTCCTAACGTAAGATATGAACTAACAGTGGTAGCAGACAACTTACTTCGATAAATACACAAGCGTGTACATAAAACTTTCATGCGACGGCTTCATTGTGGTGTGCCAAAGCATCCAATTCAGTCTTTCCACCTAAAAATTAAAAGCACAATTAGCTAACTACTTAACACACAATTAGACCAACCACAATAAAATATCAAAAAATCTAGTATTATATTTTTTGTGAACTTTTTATGAAAGGTGGTTATCTGCAAATCTGAGTGTATGCTTTCAATTCTTCCCTTCAAACATGTATTATTATATCACCTGAGATTTAAAGTAGACATTTGAGAGAATATTTTTAACTAATGTGGAAAAAGAAGACCTTTAATCACTGATACTTTTATCCTTAAATTGTTTAATCAAATATGCGAACTGATTCATCGGTTACCTCTAATGTCTCAAAAGAAGTAAATTTGATCCACATCTTGGTTGAGCGATATTCCTACATTACTCGATGGTGGCTTCAAAGAATAGTTAATAATAATTAGTATAAATTAGAAAGTAAAAGGGAGTGTCGTAATTTCAAAACCTCTTTTTTTTTAACTTTTCATATAAGAGTTGAGTAAGTATTGCACACCTTGGTGAAAATGCACTTAATAGTCCAGCAATTGTAATTTATGCGCATATTGTTAGTGACAATTGATTTGCACACTGTTTTGAAAATCCACTTAATAATCCAACATTTGCAATGTATGCACATATTGTTGGTGACATTTGAACTGAATTAATACAAAACTAACAGAGTTATCACCAAGAATTATTGAACGATGTCCACATTTAGGCTTCGTAAGCTCATTACCACTTATCGGACTTCGATGCGTAGGGAAAAAATAACCGATGCGAATGATAAATCCAAGTCGTAAGACTAAAAAAAATTGACATACCTGCAACACCAATACTCCTGGATTGATTTTCAACCAGCATAACCATTAACCATGCTGACCCACCTTCTTTGTTAGTTAAATTTCTTCATTTGGTCAGTAATAACCAAAGCAAGAAAACCCATCAGGGAAACAATATTGTGAAAACAAAATCACAGTATCTGAACAAAAAAAAAAGACTGGTTGAATTTAGGAAACAAAATAAAGAACCTAAATCAAAAAAGACGAACAACCACATACATGATCTTTATCATCAGATAATCTAGTGAACACGTCTAATCAATCACTAAAGAGAAACATATCAAGATTAAAATGAACATGAGTAACTTTAATGCTTATAAACATATCGTGTGCTGCTTATATCAGGGACGCATACCATCCAGCCGGGCTACAAGCATTTTTATACTAAGCTTCATACATAATGCTTATAAGCATTATGAAAGGTAAAAAGAATATAAAAAAAACCTATGAGCCACTATCACGTGGCAGTGGCACTATTCATCAGCAGTCACAATTCAATATATAGGATAATATATAGGATAATATATAGAATAATTAGAGCTTCCAGCTCTAAAATATTAGGCTGTTGGCGAAAGATTTCATGAGAAGCGGTACAAGTAAACAGATCCCAGCCTCCGATGACTGAACCTGGCTGGCGATACAAAGGAAACTCCTCCCTCATATCAAAATACCCTGCAAAAGTATAGTTTGTTTTGTTACCAATCATCATGCTGTCGGGTTTAGAACACAATTAAGAAAACGATCGAAAAGAAAACCAAATCACAGTTCAAATACTCTGTCAATATATTATATAAACATATTATGCATAGATTGGATAAAACCTTAATTAATAACAATTTATAAAAGAAGGTTAGTGCGTATGTGTCATGTTTAGGGTTAATAGAAGTATATGTACATCAGATCTGAAGGTCGATTGGAAAGCCTAATAGGAAATGAAAACATAATACTGTTAGTAATAAAAAAGGAGTACTTGCAGGCAAATCGAAGCGGAAAGGGTAGATCAAGAGGAGGCTACGTTTGTCGGGTGAAAGGTTTTCTGGTTACATAGATTATAATATTCGGTTTTAGGGTGGACCCGGGTCAAACTTCGTTCTTCCGATCACCGGAATTTCCTTTACTAGTTGAAACCGCCAGGAATTTCTTGTCCCATGGTTTATTGATTGTGTTAGAGATAAAGGCACAAAGGAGAAAGAAAGAAGGGGATTAGCAGCTAGGGTTTTTAAGGATCTTTGAGGGAAAATAAATTAGGGAAAGACAAAGGGAGGGAAAATGCAAATGTCTAAAAAAAATATTAAGATAGACACAAATTTTTGTACATCGTACCTGTGTTTTTTTTATTATTATTATACATTTACACTATGACACAAATATATGTGTCAAAATTTTTTCAGATTTCATAAAATGATATTTTAATGTTATTATGACATACGCTTATATAATTAGTGTGTCTCAAAGTTCGTGTGTCATTAAAGGCTCATCTTTATGAGGTGCTCGGTTTAGCTAGTTTTACTAATTAAAGGTACACAAGTTCTTACACTTGCATGATCCCTATCTTTTAATTCCTTTTTTTTTTCTAACCAAAGTCAAATATCAAGTGTACTATTATGGTGTATTATAATAACACCATTATGATTAAGCGTCCTATAAATGTTAAAGTTATAAGACCCAAGTGTTAAGTGTCCTATTAAGTTATGTTATAATAAAACTATAGCGAATAAGCGTCCTATAAAACGGATGTTTCATGACTCAAATATCATGTGTCCTATTATGGTGTATTATAATAACACCACAATGATTAAGTGTCCTATAAAGGTTAAAGTTATAAGACACATGTGTCAAGTGTCCTATTAAGTTATGTTCTAATATGATTTCGACTAGAAAGGGTCCTATAACATCTAACATTTATGACTTAACTACAAAGTGTCGTATTAAGTTATGCTATAAAAGGACCCCCGGTGATCAAGGGACCTATTACATTACCACATAATGGGACACCAACAACTAAATGTCTTATAAATTACTTTATTGGGATCTATATTTTAAGTGTCTTATTAAGTTATATGATAATAGGACCCCAAAGAATCATCTGTCCTATTAGTTATCTTTTTAGGACACCAGTTTAGTAGTGTATATTATGAAAGGACCCTAAAAGTTCATTCGTCCTATTAAATAATTTTTTAGGACCCCATTTTACAAGCGTCCCACACAAAAGGTCCTTAAAAGCCCTTTTTGTTGTAGTGATCTTATCTACAATTTCCGCGATCTATCTTGAATTGTGTCCTTGAGACCTCTTAATTATCCACAAAAGTTCACCTTATCATAAACACCACAACTAGCTTTTAACATATCATGTGAGTTAATATTAAATTCTACCTTGGGCCGTGATCGAGTCTTGGATTGTACGGGTCACTGCTTTCAAGAGCACACAAGTTTAAGTTCAAGTACTTACTTCCTTGTACAAGATTTCACTCAAACCTGGCTCTGATACCAACTTGAAACACCCTAAACCTTTTTAACCGAAAATACGCAGCGGAAATACGAACCCGAAAATTTCTAGCTTTATAAAATCATTCTCAAATGTTTGGAAAGCATATCTCCAAAATATTATATGTGTCACATCTTTCATTGTTTCTTATTATATTCAACACGACTCATCTTTATTAGGTTACGTGATCGCGATTCCATACAATCCGTTTCCTTACTCGATCTCCTACCATTCCTTTCTTTGTGAGGTAGACTAGACTTCATGCAAATATTCAAAATGTGGAAATAACATTCAACAACACATGATGATCATGACCAAACGCCTTTTGCAAGTTCGAATCTGAATTTCAGATCCTCACCTCTAACTTCCATGCCTTCGTACGTACATACCTTAATCTATATTACCATCCTCATCATAAAAAGGGTCAAGCGTGTTCGGTTCTTCAGAATAGCTTGATCCTCCATCCGGCTCCAAAGTAGCGCACACCTAGGGTTGCACATCAACAAACCATTTACACAGTTAAACAAGTTGAATAAAAGAAAATTTAAATTCTAACAAGCCTTGCTAGTCTGAGGAAACCTCCTCTGCTCATTCTTCATTTGGCCTAAACTATCCTCTGGCATGAGCAAATATCCTCTACTCATTCTTCATCTGGTCTAAGCTATCCTCTGGTCTTAGAAAATATCACCTGCTCATTCTTCCTCTGGTCTAAAGTATCTTCTGGTCTGAACAAATATCATCTGCTCATTCTTCCTCTGGTCTGAACAAATATCCTCTACTCATTCTTCCTCTGGTCTAAACTATCCTCTGGTCTGAGCAAATATCATCTGCTCATTCTTCCTCTGGTCTAAACTATCCTTTGGTCTGAGCAAATATCATCTGCTCATTCTTCCTCTGGTCTAAACTATCCTCTGGTCTAAACAAATATCCTCTGCTCTTTTTTCCTCTGTTGACCCATTTATCTCAACTACATTCATTATCGTATGGTGAACGATGTTTGTTCACTAACAATATCCATTCACTTGTCTTACTATATGTTACCATTTCTGTCTTGTTCCCATTCTAAATTAATACATAAACATGCATTTACTAAACTAAGAGTTTAGTTCATAAGTCACTTACATCAATAACTGCATGTTATTCTTTGTTTCTTTGCCTCTTCTTGATCCATTAACCTTCCATGCTTAAGCCTATCTTGACATGATCCACATCCTTTCATGTCATCATTCCCACCATTCCATTAGCATACATAACTATGCATACTATCAATCATATTACATTCACTTGTTCCCATGACTTTCATTGGTCAATTACTAATATGCACGTCACATAATTAACTACCACCTTGTTTATCAAGCAAGCAATCCAACATACCATCAGGTATGCACGTCACATAATTAACTACCATCTTGTTTATCAAGCAAGCAATCCAACATACCATCATGTATGACACCTAGATAATCTAACATATATCACATGATCTCCTTAATAACACAATCATGTTGGGTTTCCTAACCTTGTTAGTCATACATTGTTGACTTTTCAGAAAGTCAACTATCAAGTATGCAACTTTCAATATTTAGATACATACATCCATCTCGATATACTACTCCATATCAATTTTTTTACCCTAAACATTACATTAGCATGTTATAGGACACATATCATGATATGACTAGCGCTTCCATGATTCTACCATTGGCAATTACAAATCCAAGGTTATCCAACATCATATAATACCAACACTTGGTGTGCATCATACTATCCAAACATAGAATACAACATCCTAACGCACACTTCTTACCAAATCATATAATTCCATAAATTCCCACATGAATACTCTTCTAATACAATCCTCATGTTAACCTACTATTAATTGTATCTATTATCATATTACTTTCATATTTGTCAAGTCTTGCATACAAATTCATACATCATGCTCATCTAGACATTTCTTTAAACACATGGTGTGCGTACAACATTCTAAGCTCAATGTACAAGCTTCTAATACACGCATTCCACTAAAACGCATAGTCACCTCCAATCATGACCAATTTCTACATGCATATCATCAACTACACATTATTCCTACAATTGCATGGATTTACAACTAATTTAGCAACATCAAAGTTCTAATGAAAACACAATATCATCATCTTTTGCAAACAAGCAATTTCTAGTGATTAGCTCATCTCTAAACCATTAGAGATGATTAATATCACTTACAATCAAGCAATAATACAAATTTAACATCATTTGCTCAAAACCCACATGTGGGGTTCGAACCCTACACGAATTTGGGGGTTAGGATTCTTACCAATGCTCAATCCTTGAAGATTAACCCTCTAGAACACACCCTTCATCCATTACTTCAATCTCTTGCATTAACTTCTTCAATTGAGGAATTATTAGGTTAGGTTTTTTGGCTTAAGGATGCCCCTTTGGGGATGAATACGTATGACCCTAATCGGGTCTTCTTGATCCTCTTATTTTGACCAAATAGTTATATTAATGGTCCCTCAAATTTTCCCTCCTTCCATTTTATTATGAAACTTAACTAACCAAGTTAATTCCTAGTGTTATTTACTTACATATTTAGATAACACTAACAAGGTTATTTCCATATTGGAACATAGCCTACATTCTTATCATCCCGTTTTATTATCCGTACGAGTTCATTCTGCTATTTAATTCATCTTGTCATTTCTTATTCACGCCTAATAGCGTAAATAACCAAAACGGATTTTCGGGATGTTACAAGTCTACCCCCCTTAAAGAGGGTTTCGTCCCCGGGACCTCCCTCGTTGCTACCATACCAGGAATTCTATAGTTACTTATTTACTCATTCATTTCATTCAAAGTTTCATGCCTCGTCGCAAGCCCACATATAGACTATAAAAAAATAACCTTACTCGTGGCAAAACATATTTCTATGATTTGTTCTTACGCTCTTATATTACAAGAGGCCTATCACATTTGTTAAACATAATAAATCGATTAGTTACATATTCAACCCATAAATCCTACTTAGTCTTTCATTCTTTCTTTAGTCACAAGGCGTCCATCACGGGTTTACTACAATACTCCACTATTAGCATTCCTTCTAAATCCATTCAATCACATAATTAGTTAGACTATCTACATGCGTATATCCCAATCCTTAAATCGTGGTTATCACTTTCACAGCATACATACCATTTCATTCCCCCATTCATTCTCACTTAACTTGAGAGTTAGGCATATTTACATAGGAACCACTGAATTGGTACATCTACCATATACACCCCACCCCTTTTGGTAAATTTCAGAGCCTATATATTCATGCTAATTTGTTTGTGAGTTCAATTCATGCATTACTCATAGTAGACACATATGTCCATTGCTTAACAACCCTGGGTTTAAGCTAAAATTCATTCATCTTTTGACCTTTAAAGGTCAAACTTTTCAACTACATCATACTTGAGCTACCATTCATTCATACGTGGGTACTATTCAACATATTAATTTTTCTATTTAACAATCACAAAATATCTAAATTTACTAACCTTCCTTTCACAACGTTAACCAACCATCCATACGTCAGCTTGACTTGTTCCTTCGCAAGTCCACGCCATACTTAGCTTGCTTTAGTTCATTCACAACGAGTCCCAACTCGTTAACATCATGTCACCTATCATGTAGATTTCATCATATCCATAATTCGACTATCCGTATCTACAAGGTCATTGGTTAGACATATATTTTGCATTCATAACAATTGTCTTTCAACAGTCCATGCAAAATTCTTTCACTTGGAATGTCTAATTATATACATCTTTCCTTTACAATTTCTTCTTTGTTGCATCAACAATTTCCAATTGGCTAAGCTTACTTCACGCAAATAGCCCTTCACGCCATCTTATTGATACTCGCTTTGCACTTACTAATCCACTTGTTTAAATTTTCGAAAGTCAACCCATTAGTACATTTTTAAATATCTTTCCACAATTTGTTTCTATCGTTAGCTATCGTGTATTTCTACCCCCATCTATATATATAATATGGATATGGATATATGTATTATACATATTTATTCCTTTCGTCGGTCACACAACACATGTATCCCAACAAAATTATTAAACTACGTTCTTACCACCTTTAAATTTATCATTGTTAAAGACGAGAATGTAATTCCCTTCTTCCTTCCTGCCCAATACTACTAAATTATGGATTCTACCTTTCATTCATGCATGCATTCTATATGCCATGTAACAGGCTTATTCTAAACTAATTTACTACACTACGCATTTACATTATTCATGCATACGTTGGTCAGTAAAAGACATATTCTCTTCTTCTTTCATATCCAAATAACCCATAACATGGTTTGTTCCACATTTCCACAAAGTAGTCATCATTTTCCCTTTTACTTGTGCATCTTGCCACAACGTAAATTTCCAGAGCTTTGACTTGTGTATCTTGCCACAAATAATTTATTGTCCACTTATCAACAAAGGTATTCTACACCTATTCTACCATTCCCTTCAAAGGCTAATTAAAGATGTACATACCGGAGCTTTATGGCTTGTAAACCAACAATTTAGTTAATCATACATTTTCAAAAGGAAACCATCCTTCCTCATCATTCTCCATAAGGTAGTCTATTACATACTTTCACCCATTCTTACCCATTAAGGCCTTTCCAACCTCGTCCCATTAAGGTTCTCCTACTTATCATACATGATTTCCACCCTATGAACCGTTAAGGTCTTCCAAACCGTTTGACCCGCTTTGTTCTTCCTAGCCTATTTTACATGGTTTCAACCATATGATCCGTTAAGGTCTTTCCAACCTCTTGACCCATTAAGGTCTTTCCAACCATTTTGACCCATTAGGATCTTTCCAACCATTTTAACCCATTAGAGTCTTTCCAACCATTTTGACCCGTAAGGATCTTTCCAACCATTTTGACCTATTAAGGTCATTCCAACCATTTTGACCCATTAGGATCTTTCTAACCATTTTGACCCATTAGGGTCTTTCTAACCATTTTGACCCATAAGGATCTTTCCAACCATTTTGACCTATTAAGGTCTTTCCAACCATTTTGACCCATTAGGATCTTTCCAACCATTTTGACCCATAAGGATCTTTCCAACCATTTTGACCCATTAAGGTCTTTCCAACCATTTTGAGCCATTAGGATCTTTCCAATCATGTTGACCTATTAAGGTCTTTCCAACCATTTTCATTCATACAAGTTTGATCTGTGCTTACCTACGGGTTCAAACCTTTCATTCCTACCCTTCCTTGCAATACAGACTGCTCTCTATCACTTGAGAGTCTTCTACCTTAACCCACCACTGACGTCTAGTTACTTATCTATTCATTGCCATAATTAGTTTATAGGCACAATTCACATATATTTGGTTTAATACCTTTTGAGGGAACCACTTTCTATTTACCCCTTTAAATAAGGTTTATTCCACCCATCTATCCACACGATCGCTTACTTTCCAATTTACCAGGCATACCTGTGATGATTCTCATGGTCTCACGTGTATCACATGCTTCTTGTGCACTGGCCAGGTGCGCAGTCCACATGCTATCCACGTGTCTTCATGTAATCATTACCTTATGCCTGGGGACTGGTTTTCAGCTTCGTGCTACATTTTCAATTTCCTTCCTAAATAACATGGTTATTTTTCCTTCTAAATTTTACCATCCCTGAGGATTTTCCTCCCACCGGTACCAATAGTTAATTATCGCGTACCTGTGATTATTCCATCTTATCTACAATTTCCGCGATCTATCTTGAATTGTGTCCTTGAGACCTCTTCATTATCCACAAAAGCTCACCTTATCATAAACACCACAACTAGCTTTTAACATATCATGTGAGTTAATATTAAATTCTACCTTGGGCCTTGATCGAGTCTTGGATTGTACGGGTCACTGCTTTCAAGAGCACACAAGTTTAAGTTCAAGTACTTACTTCCTTGTACAAGATTTCACTCAAACCTGGCTCTGATACCAACTTGAAACACCCTAAACATTTTTAACCGAAAATACGCAGCGGAAATACGAACCCGAAAATTTCTAGCTTTATAAAAACATTCTCAAATGTTTGGAAAGCATATCTCCAAAATATTATATGTGTCACATCTTTCATTGTTTCTTATTATATTCAACACGACTCATCTTTATTAGGTTACGTGATCGCGATCCCGTACAATCCGTTTCCTTACTCGATCTCCTACCATTCCTTTCTTTGTGAGGTAGACTAGACTTCATGCAAATATTCAAAATGTGGAAATAACATTCAACAACACTTGATGATCATGACCAAACGCCTTTTGCAAGTTCGAATCTGAATTTCGGATCCTCACCTCTAACTTCCATGCCTTCATACGTACATACCTTAATCTATATTACCATCCTCATCATAAAAAGGGTCAAGCGTGTTCGGTTCTTCAGAATAGCTTGATCCTCCATCCGGCTCCAAAGTAGCGCACACCAAGGGTTGCACATCAACAAACCATTTACATGGTTAAACAAGTTGAATAAAAGAAAATTTAAATTCTAACAAGCCTTGCTAGTCTGAGGAAACCTCATCTGCTCATTCTTCATCTGGTCTAAACTATCCTCTGGCATGAGCAAATATCCTCTACTCATTCTTCATCTGGTCTAAGCTATCCTCTGGTCTGAGAAAATATCACCTGCTCATTCTTCCTCTGGTCTAAACTATCCTCTGTCTGAACAAATATCATCTGCTCATTCTTCCTCTGGTCTGAACAAATATCCTCTACTCATTCTTCCTCTGGTCTAAACTATCCTCTGGTCTGAGCAATTATCATCTGCTCATTCTTCCTCTGGTCTAAACTATCCTCTGGTCTAAACAAATATCCTCTGCTCATTCTTCCTCTGTTGACCCATTTATCTCAACTACTTTCATTATCGTATGGTGAACGATGTTTGTTCACTAACAATATCCATTCACTTGTCTTACTATATGTTACCATTTCATTCTTGTTCCCATTCTAAATTAATACATAAACATGCATTTACTAAACTAAGAGTTTAGTTCATAAGTCACTTACATCAAGTCCTGCATGTTATTCTTTGTTTCTTTGCCTCTTCTTGATCCATTAACCTTCCATGCTTAAGCCTATCTTGACATGATCCACATCCTTACATGTCATCATTCCCACCATTCCATTAGCATACATAACTATGCATACTATCAATCATATTACATTCACTTGTTCCCATGACTTTCATTGGTCAATTACTAATATGCACGTCACATAATTAACTACCACCTTGTTTATCAAGCAAGCAATCCAACATACCATCAGGTTTGCACGTCACATAATTAACTACCATCTTGTTTATCAAGCAAGCAATCCAACATACCATCATGTATGACACCTAGATAATCTAACATATATCAGATGATCTCTTTAATAACACAATCATGTTGGGTAGCCTAACCTTGTTAGTCATACATTGTTTACTTTTCAGAAAGTCAACTATCAAGTATGCAACTTTCAATATTTAGATACATACATCCATCTCGATATACTACTCCAAATCAATTTTTTTACCCTAAACATTACATTAGCATGTTATAGGACACATATCATGATATGACTACTTTGGTGCATATAGAATTCATTCGACACATACTAGCGCTTCCATGATTCTACCATTGGCAATTACAAATCCAAGGTTAGCCAACATCATATAATACCAACACTTGGTGTGCATCATACTATCCAAACATAGAATACAACATCCTAACGCACACTTCTTACCAAATCATATAATTCCATAAATTCCCACATGAATACTCTTCTAATACAATCCTCATGTTAACCTACTATTAATTGTATCTATTATCATATTACTTTCATATTTGTCAAGTCTTGCATACAAATTCATACATCATGCTCATCTAGACATTTCTTTAAATACATGGTGTGCGTACAACATTCTAAGCTCAATGTACA
This sequence comes from Ambrosia trifida, assembly GCA_028751855.1. Taxonomy (NCBI): domain Eukaryota; kingdom Viridiplantae; phylum Streptophyta; class Magnoliopsida; order Asterales; family Asteraceae; genus Ambrosia; species Ambrosia trifida. The sequence goes on from CM054131.1 coordinate 100,324,906, forward strand.
AGCTTCTAATACACGCATTCCACTAAAACGCATAGTCACCTCCAATCATGACCAATTTCTACATGCATATCATCAACTACACATTATTCCTACAATTGCATGGATTTACAACTAATTTAGCAACATCAAAGTTCTAATGAAAACCCAATATCATTATCTTTTGCAAACAAGCAATTTCTAGTGATTAGCTCATCTCTAAACCATTAGAGATGATCAATATCACTTACAATCAAGCAATAATACAAATTTAACATCATTTGCTCAAAACCCACATGTGGGGTTCGAACCCTACACGAATTTGGGGGTTAGGGTTCTTACCAATGCTCAATCCTTGAAGTTTAACCCTCTAGAACACACCCTTCATCCATTACTTCAAACTCTTGCATTAACTTCTTCAATTGAGGAATTATTAGGTTAGATTTTTGGCTCAAGGATGCCCCTTTGGGGCTGAATACGTATGACCCCATTTGGGTCTTCTTGATCCTCTTATTTTGACCAAATAGTTATATTAATGGTCCCTCAAGTTTTCCCTCCTTCCATTTTATTATTAAACTTAACTAACCAAGTTAATTCCTAGTGTTATTTACTTACATATTTAGATAACACTAACAAGTTTATTTCCATATTGGAACATAGCCTACATTCTTATCATCTCGTTTTATTATCCGTACGGGTTCATTCTACTATTTAATTCATCTTGTCATTTCTTATTCACGCCTAATAGCGTAAATAAGCGAAACGGATTTTCGGGATGTTACAGTGATGTGCATATTAGTAATTGACCAATGAAAGTCATGGGAGTATCGATGGATGTTATTTCCGCATTATGAGTAATGTGCATCAAGTCACTAAATGAACTAACGAAATGGTTATTTGGTGATTGCAGATTGTCTTGTCTACCTAATAGAGTAAGGAAATGATGGAGATCGAGCGAGGAAGTGGATTGTACGTGGTCACGGTCACATAACCTAATAAAGATGAGTCACGTTGAATGTAATAAGAAACACTAAAAGATGTAACACCAAACATATCTCTTAGATATGTTTCCAAACATTTCAGAATGAACTATATGAAAAGAAATTACTTAAACAAAGATCGAATCCCGTAAATATAAATTTTTAAACTTATGCCATGAGAGTAAATTAAACTTTACGAGTTCATTTCATTTAACGATAATACAACACTCATTAACACAAACGAATTTATCGATTCGTGGTAAATCAGGTTTCTCCTTTGTTGTATAATTGCCTTAAGTGCTGTTTAAACTTTTGTTTGAGCCTATGAAGGGATTGAGTACCTAATCATGACATGGATCGACCCAAACCGGATCCCATATACGCATGAATAACAGCATGCGCACCTTCTCACTCGCGCACTGTAACGTATGCATGTGCATGGGGCTCCTGTAAGACACACCGACAAGGCACGTGGCAAGTCATTAACCAAGATCTTGTCGGGTACAAAGGAAACATCAAGTACATCACCGAAATTTTCTACCTACTACCATTCAAGGGATGACACATGTCACAAGGTTAAGGCGGTACACGTTCCTATTTCCTTATTTATTACTTTACCTTCAAATATCATACTAACATAGTTTAGGGTGGTGGAGATAACCCTAATCGGGTCTGGGCCCACAATGATTAGGGTTTCATGATGTTGGCACATGTCAACCCTATATAAGGAGGTCTCACGTCCTTAGGGAGGACATTTTTTTTGCTAACCCTAAAAGCTATTACAATAGTATTCCACATCACCACAGTTTTGTCATAAACAACTGCGAAAGTAGGCATCTCCCTACCCACAATCTCGTTTCATCTTACCAGGTTATCCGAACCATAGAGTCATCAGTGAAGGATCATTCTTGTGGATCGGTGGTTTAGTCGTCCTTAAAAGAAGGTTAGATCTGTTGTTTCTTCATTGGCGACATCCGTCTCGGCTTTTATCTTTCAAACTGATACCTATGGCTCAGAATCTTGGTACCTTCACTGCCATTCCCAATAATGCCGATGCTCTTATCATCGAGGATCTTGATAATGTCAACCCCAAAAATGTGACTAAGTAGGTTGCCCGAACGGCTCTTAATTTGTCATTCAATTTTGATGCTGAAGACCAAGATGATCAACTGCATCAGGCCAAGGGGAAGGATAAGGGTCCCTCGGATCCAGATGCATAGTTGGCCAGGGAGTAGGCTAGGACTGTAGCCAAGTACTAGACGATGGTAATGGCAAAGGCAAAGGCAAAGGCAAAGGCAAAGCAACCCAATCAGAAGGCTCTAAGTTATGGATCCCAAGGTCATGAACGTGATCCTGGCCAACAAAAGCATAATGATAACCGTCTTGTCAGGGAGCATCGTCAGACGGTATGTAGTGAAGGTCATGGTAGAAATACTCGCGATCAGGACTACGCTAGCCTGGATGATGAACCCGATGGTTATGAAGACTCTGGTGAAGGCAATTATGACCTAAGTTATCAGCACAATTCTAGGTCAGCAGCGAGTACTCATGCCCGCAACGAGGACGACCTGGTTAAGCCACACAGGCCAAAAGCATTTGAGGAGAAACCCAACATTTAACTTTGTATTGCTTTGGAACCCATCCCGCGTGGTGCAAACTTCCTAGCAACATCGGGAAGTATGATGGTTTGCGTGATCCTGATGATCACCTACATGATTTTGAATGCGCTGGGAGCGCAGTGCTATCATAAGGGACATAGAAGTTCTGATGATCAGAATTTATAGCTTCATTTTTTATTTAGCGCAAGTTTTTTAATAAGAAAAAAATGAGTAGCCGGTCTACAAAATAAGATAGTAGCGAGGAAAGGTACCTTCTATGTTCTCTCTGTTTTTCTCTCGAGCAGGATTTGAAACCACGCCCGACTACCTGTCGAACTATAAAAGAGGCTGCTCTACAATGGATTCGGGTTCACAAAGGACAATGAAACTGATGCAATGGTGTAGGACTGTAAAGCCGTAGCATGTGACAGCGATGAAGACTCCCTGCTTGAGTCTGTCATGAGTAAAGATGCCACTAGGGAAGCCCTGGAAACGCCAGAAGACACACCAGCTGTGGAGTCAGATGTGGCATTAGACATCAAATAGGTTCTTCTCGAAGTGGTTATTAGTAGGCCAAGGAAGTTCTTTCCCCAAGGTAAAGAGTCCGTTTACAGTAGAAGTCATTTCCTTTCAACTAAAATACTGACGTTCCTCAAATGATTGGAACTTAGGTATCCTCGCTGAAGGAAAAGAAAAGTAAGACAATAGTGTAAGTCATTTCCAAACTCTCAATATATTCAGATAACTAGTTGCACCCCTACCAGGCTATCATGTGTTATCATTGATTTAATCATATTTGGGTTGTAGTTTACTTCTTTAATGCAATTATATAAGTCGTATTCAAGTTGATTATATGAAATTATACAAGTCGTATTAAAGTTCATTCAATTCTATGCAATTATACAAGTCGTATTCAAATTGATAATATGTAATTCTTCAAGGTATTCCAGTCTTTTAATACAAGTTATATCCACAGTTAAAAAAATAACACAAAAAAGCTCATCAACCGGTTATACCGACATAACTTTGATGGGTAGTAATTTGTACAAAAGTCAGAGAAGGACGATATCCATGATAGTGGTTTTTAAGTTAGGACACTAGCCTTCTAGTTCTAAGTTCCAAGAACATACATTTATGGCCCATTATGAAATGTCCCATTTGTACCCCCACTTAATTTGACCTTTTTAGATATATGATTGATAACAATGATGTCAAATCCATCTGGTTTGAGATGGAAGAGTTTACTTCTTAGAAGGGTTTCTATTTGGGGTTGGTCACAAGTTCGATTCTCGTCCATCGAAAAATCGTACCCATTAAAGGTTTAAAGGGTCTGATGTGTGGGAGGACTCGAACTTGTAACCCGGAGGTTGTTAGGACTAGGATTTCACCGTTGAACTACGCCTTAAAAAAGATATATGATTGATAAAGGGTTCTGGGTTTCATATACCCCGTGACATCACATTTTAGGGTGTGTGATATCACATTCTGGGATATGTGATAGCCTCTTATTGGTGTGTGATGTGAGCCAGGGTGTATGAATCATAATTTAGGGGTATATGATTCCTAAATACCTTGATAAAAACAGCCTTTAAAAAAAGTTTTTTTTTTGTACGGCGAATTTCAACTTTAGCGGTGTTTAATCGCATCCCTCTTTCGGGGAGCTTACTGCCCCAGTCCAGCCAAACTATGTTGTCTTAGCCGGACCCGACCATGCTGGCATCAAAGTTTGGCATGACGTACACTGGGAAAAGCCCACAGAGGCTAGCCCGTGCAAGGGGGGGGGGGGGGCATGCGAATTGCCTCTCGTATGAGTCGAACCTGGGTCTTTTGTGTAAAACCAAGATGCATCAATCATGTTGTCATGACACTAATGGCATTTGAAAAAAAAGAAAAAAAAGGTTAATCTTGACTATAACGATGATATGACTATATTAGGTAAGTTTTGGACGACTTAATTACAAAAATAATAACTAATATTCATGTTTTAGACACGTTTATAATGCATAAATAAGAAAAAAAAAGTTAATGAGAAATAAGAAATAAAGTTAAAAAATGTTTATTACAATATTACTATGTTGTCATGACACTAATGGCATTTGAAAAAAAAGAAAAAAAAAGGTTAATCTTGACTATAACGATGATATGACTATATTAGGTAAGTTTTGGACGACTTAATTACAAAAATAATAACTAATATTCATGTTTTATACACGTTTATAATGCATAAATAAGAAAAAAAAAGTTAATGAGAAATAAGAAATAAAGTTAAAAAATGTTTATTACAATATTACTATATAGAATTCTCTTTTACACATTACATTACCTTTTCAGTAAGATATTTTAGATATACATTTGGTTGATGGAAAATTTTTTAAGTGATTTTAGTGTCGTCAAGTTGTTTCCGGGTAATCAAGGTTTACTTAAAGACGAAATGAAAAATCATTATAAGTATGGATACGAGTTAGCCGAAGTTTGAGAGTCATCCCCTAGTGTCCACAAATGATAACTGCAACCAGTGACTATTAAAAATAGTAGCAAAGGTTGAATTTTAAATAGTGGAGTGCGAAAGATATGAGACTTAAATTTACGCAATATCAAATTAAATTGATGGGACTGGCTCAATATATACAAAATTTTCTAACAAAGATTGATAAATGTACACTACTGAGTCAAAAACGGTGGGGTCGGGCACCCCCGAACCCTTCTTAAGCTCTCCCCCCCCCCTCCCCCGATTAAAAATGATGATCAGTACAACTGGTGATCATTTGTTGAAACTCCCTAATATGGTTTCTACTAAGGTGCGGTAATACACTTGGTGTGGATCTCGGTCATGGTATAGAATTACGGGTTTGATATGTCTGTAAGATATAATGTATATATGTATGGCTATTGTGGGGGCAAAAGTAAAGTTGCATTAATTTTAACATTATTTTACTAATTTTGTGAAATTAACGTTAAAAATGACGGACGGTTAATCATGCATCATGTGGTGCTGTTGATAGCCAAAAGATAAGGGGGTACATGCACCAATCGGGTTTGTCCCGATTGCTAAGTGTTGTGCCTTATGTCCAAGGCTTGATACAAAACCACTATCGAGCCGGGGGTCTCACTGGAAGCACTATGTGAATTTGTTATGTATAAATCAGAAATACATACTCACACATTAGAGCGACATACATAAATATTTACTTCAAATTTAGATATAATATATATTATATAATACATCGTATTTATGCATATACATCAAGCCGAAAAATGTTTCAAGAAAAATACAATGTTATTTTTATAAATAACATATTTTAATATTGTATTAACATTACGTGAAATCGATTACAATAACACGTAAAAAGGAACAGTGAAAAGACTAAAAAAGAGTATTGTTTTATTTTTTGCGTTAACAATACATATCTATTGGATCATTTTTATACATTGTAGGTTTTTCATACATTATCAATTATTAATAAGTCATGTTCTAATTAAAATACAATTGGTTCTTGTGGTTCTTATACTTGAACCATGGGTTGGGAACCGACCCGACCTAAAACCGAAAATTCATATAAATCTAGAACTGGGTACCGACCCATATATTTAAAAAGGTTCGGGTCCAAGATTCTCACGAGTCGGGTCTAAGGTTCCCGTGGGTTCAAAGTCGAAACTATGAAAGGTATGAAATGCTCACCCCTAATTTATGGTATCTATTTTTTTTGTCTTCCCACCTTTTTTCCTACTCAATTATGGATAATATATAATTTAATATTTATTAGTTTTTGATCTTTATCTTTATTTCTATTATTACTTTGCTATATAATAAATAAAAATCTTATAAGTACCTTAATTCTCTCACATATGAAATCATAATTTTACTTTTGTTTCTTATTTATTTAATATATATTTTCTTAACTAATTGTTTTTATATTTGCATTTATTAAAAACCACTTAATATTTTATTAATCCAACCTCATCTAAATTAATTTTTCTAACCTAATAACAAATAAAAAAAATGTTATAACCCGAACTATATACCCGATCATATACCCATAAATTTTTCTAACGCATCACATAACCCTTAGACTAATGCGTTCGATATTTCAATAATTAACTTTTTTTTTCTTATTTCATGTTAGTTCTTTTTAGAATGGTCGATTACAAACTTCCGAATTCATTTGTAATGGCACTAGATTTATACCCCAGCGTAGAGATTCATTTTTTTTATAATTGAATATGATAACTTATGGCAGAGATTTGTTTAGAATAATAATAATAATAATAACAATAATAATATATTTTATTATGTCATATTAGATATTTCAACCCGGGACGCTCCCGAAACAAAAATTAGTATTATATATATATAAAGTATATATACGTAAGGTATATTATGCTGATACAAATCCTATGTGTAAAAAATAGACACATTAGCAAATTATATGGCCCCAAAATTTTATTTTGGGATGTTATTGTTACTTTTTTTTAGATATTTTTCAAAATATATATATATATATATGTTTATTATTATAACAAATTATATGATGAAAAACTATTGAATAATATTAATGTCGCTAATTTAAATAGTTATACAAATTTTAAATAAGAAAAAAAAATAACATAGTAGTCATTGCTTTCTACTCGATGTAAGACGCTTAAAGTACTTAATTGTTTTGTTTACAACTTCATCATTTTGATTTTTTTTGTTTAAATATAATATATATATATATAGGCCAAGTATGAGACAAACCAACATGCAAGCCACTACTACAAAACTAAGCAATTGTTACCAAAATTTGCTACCAAAAAACACCGTAGCAAATTTTCAAGGGTATTAAGGGATAAATAGAAAAATAATAAGTAAAACACACACCTCTCTGTCGTAAAACACACACTCTCTGCCCTAGACACACACATCTCTCACCACCTCAATCGTCACAGTAGCACCACCTCAATCGCCACACTAGCACCACCTCAATCACCATCGTAGCACCACCTTAATCGTTGTACCGAGCATCACCGTAGGCCTTCGAAGCATCACAGTAGCATACCGTAGTCCGATTGTTTGTTCTTAGAAGGTGTCCATCGAAGCATCGTCTCTATTGGTTCTCGATTAGAAGTCGCGTCTCTATTGATTCTCGATCAGAAGCATCGTCTCTATTCATTCTCTATCCATTGAAGCATGGCACAGATTTTGGTATTATAATTTGACCTAATTTGTTAACTGATTTGATTATTATATACTATTAATAGGTCAGTTGATTTTTGCATTATTTTTAGTTCGATTGATCTGCTTATTTGACCTAACTGTTATTGAATTGAATATATTATTGCATAGTTTTTACTTTGATTAATGTGTTCGAGTCTGTTTATTGTTGATTAAGGTTCGGTGTTTGGATCTGATTGATATGGTTGTGTATCGGTTGATTTCTTCATATTCGTCTCTATTGTCCATTACCTAATTATGTTGAAAACTGAACTGATTTCCAGTTGAATTTGTTTATAAACATGCCCTTGAAACTCATCATTAATGGCTTGGTAATATGTAGTTATATGTTTTGAAGCCGTTCATGCTTTTCAATCTCGCTTTTTTGGTTCGGGAGTTTTTTTAACCTGAAAATGTAAAAAGAGATGCTGTTGATGTAAAATGAAATTATAACAAATATATTTTCAAATGCCTTCTTTACCATGTAGTGCTTTAATTGGCACAAATGTTGGTGCGTCAGTTCCCCCATATCCGGCAAATGTTGGATATGTAGTTCATTGGACAGTTGTGGAACATAAGAGAGTTATATTTCCTCAAAGCAAAGTTTTTGTATTTGCTTCTGTTCCCCCGTGCCCCGTGTAACATGTCTTAGTGCATTATACAGTGTGATATTTCCTCCAAGCAAAGTCTTTGTATTTGCTTCTGAAATAGGATGATTTCTGCATCTATCTTATCATCCTTTCTTTATGTATGATGATGACATGCAGGTTACAGTTGCATATAACAAGCACCCAAGCCCTGTCAAACTCAATTTGGGTGTTGGTGCATATCACACTGAGGTTCGTTTATGGTCGTTTGTTAGTTTTGTATACTTTTTGCTGACAGTTTTCGGCCATCTATAAATTTGCCTCATTAATAAGAAATGTTTCAATCTTGTTACTTATCCTAGGGTCTTTTAGAGTTGAATCATTTGACATTTCTACCTGAAAGTTGTCTTCCCATAACTACCTTTTGTAATAAAATTTATGTTTTAAATTGCATGTTAATTTATTTGACAGGAAGGAAAACCTCTCGTATTAAATGTTGTCAGACAAGCAGAGAAGCTACTTGTTAATGACAGGTAATCTTTATTTAGTGTTTACCCTATGAATGCAATCAATGAGAATGTATATACCACACAGATAAGGAAGGTTCGACATTTGTCGCTTGCAGGTCTCGTGTCAAGGAGTATCTCCCCATTGTTGGATTGGCAGATTTTAACAAATTAGCACAGTGGACTAATTAGGGTGTTGACAGTTAAGTAAATGTGTAGATACACAGTAAGATTCAAAAAAATTCATTTCATAGTTGAAGTTGGCTCTATTGCCTATTTAGTTTCCAATATTTGCATCGCTGTTAATGTTGTCTCGCTATATTAACAAATGATGCAGGGATTTATCGAACAATCAGATTTCTGGGTCCATACCAATTAGTTTAAGTTCCTCAAATCTACAACTTGTGTAAGCTATACTATACCCCTTACCCACATTATGTTTCGTTGCTTTAGACATCTTTTATATTACTCGGTTATGTTTTGTTCCTTCTTATAGCCTATGTGTCATTACTAATTTTTTTTAGCTGTGTCTATTCAGTGATCTTTGCTGTCACCATTGTAGTGAGTTACATGAACAAGTTTACTTAGTCTTAGTGTTTTATTTAATTTAATATCCAGGTAGGCTTAAATGTATCATTATTTCACATTAATACACAGAGATACTTTGTTTTTTTTTAAATGAATTTTCAGATGATTAGCCCGATTCGGTCCATTTATGTGATCCAATGGGTCAAAAGTTTTGATTCATATATCCTAATTCCTGTTTTTAAAATTTATCTTGCAATTTATTGTTATCTAAGACATTTGATGATATATATGTTATGCAGCCTTTTTGGTAACAAAAGGGTTATGTGGTGTACCTTCTTTACCCAACTGCCCCATGTTTGGTGGTCTGTCACACGGTGGTAAAATTGCAATTGGGGTATCGTGTGGTGTCGTGTGTTTGTTAGTGTGCAATTGGGGTAACGTTAGTGTTGATATTTATCTGTAAAAGAAGACGGCGTAATGATTATGACTTTGCTCTTCCGCATGAGTTAGTGTGTAAGTAGAATTTCTACCACTCTCATTGTTTTTCTATTTGTAAAATGGTCTCTTTTGACATGTATTTTTTTCCAGCTCTTGCTGCAAAGAAAAACAAATATCAGACACAAAAATCGTTAATGGCTCTTGAAATGGAGAGCCAACATGCCAAAGGATTCATGCCGAATTACAATTCAGACTAACTTGACCCCTTTAGTCGAAGAAAGCTGTGCAGGTTGAGAGTCTAGCCATGAAATGACTTTAAACCAGATTGTCACTAGAATACAAGGTATTATTATTTTTTCTCTATATAAACAAATTTTGGCATACAGATATACTAAGACACATTACATTTCTAGTTTAAAACATTTAATTTGTGTTTTGACTATTTCTTTCTAATAAAGTTTTTACATAGTGGCGAAGGATTATGGGGTCAGGGGGTGCCCCAGCCTCCACCGTTTTTTGGCTCAATGGCGGTAGTTTGCTATTTTCATAGGTAATTTTTATATGAATTGACAATTAAGTCCGGCCCCCACCGATAGAAAAAAATTTAGGTCTTGTAATTTCCTGGCTAATACTTAGTACACACATGTAAAAGTACCAAGAATCTCTAAAAATCTGCTCAACATAACAATAAAACTTTTCAAGTGTTTCTCAAATACTAATATTGCATCATTTTATCGAATAATAGAAACTTTGATGTGCATGTTTCCACTGTGGACGGTCTAGGCACAGAGCATCAGAATGTCCCAATATCTAGTTTTCCCCTCTTTACAGCCAACAAGCTCTTGGATCTACTTTAGTCATCACTGCTCCGTTTAAACGGGCTGACACCTGATCGGCAAGAAAAGAAAATGGCACGCATACACGTTGGAGGCTACATGAAGCTTAAAGTAAGGTCTTCAAAGCTGCTTTATGTAAGCAGCATTTTTGATATCATGATTTGTTCAATTGTATAATATTCTTTTTGTAAGTTTTGTTATATCGATAAGGCTTATGCATTGGTTGTTTTGTAGATTCGGAAGTTAAACAAGGAAAAGGAAGAATATAAAGAAAGGTTCAATGGAATCATTGCAGAGTTGAGGGCTACGTTAACAACATAGTCTATATGTAAACGCTTTTAGTTTGAATGTTTGGATTTGGATGTTTTAGTTTGGATTTTTTGATGTATTGATTTGAATGTAAAGATATAAAATTTTCATAAATGTATACATTTTGCAACGAAATGGAATGACATCAGGCAGATAAAAGAAATAGAATGTCGATATGGTAGAAGAAATACTGCAAAAATGGTACCAAAACAGTAGCAAAAAACATAGCAAAGTGGTGACAAAAAGCGGTAGCAAAACCGTGGCAAAAAGCGATAGCAAAACCGTGACAAAAAAAGTGGTAGCAAAACGGTGGCAAATTAGTGGTAGCAAAACGGTGGCAAACTAGCGGTAGCAAAACGGTGACAAACTAGCGGTAGCAAAACGGTTTCAAAACATAAAGCGGTAGCAAATTGGTTGCAATAGGGCAATTGCCATGTGTGATTTTGCTATTGAGTTTTTTGGTAGCAAAATGGTGGCAAAAGGGTAATTGCCACCGTTTTGCTACCGAAAATGCGGTAGCAAAAACCCTTTTCTCTAGTAGTGAGCAAACATAACCGGGTGTTTTGATTTAGGTTTATTTAAGATTAAAAAAATCAGAAGTTTTGTTGCAAATTCACATGTGGAGGGACCATGTATAAAAAAATTGTTGAGTGCAAAAACTATAGTGCCTTTTATTTGCATAAAAAATATCGTATGATTTTTATGAGGAAAAAATAAATAAAAAGTATAGTATTTTTTAATGGTATTTGCCCATAAAATAAAAAGTGACAATTGATTAAGAAAACGATAAAAAAAAAATTGCACATCAGCATCAGCATTGTTTAATAAATAATAAAAAAAAACAAATAATCAAAGAAATATCATCTTAATGTTATGTCACCTTGTTAACTCAATAATTTTACCTCTTAAATCGTATTCTTTTGCGTAGTGGTAGTATCATATGGTTCGAACCGGTAAACCTTTGTTTAATGACTGTCACATTGTCAGTGCATCATCCAGGCTCCAGCCGCATCTAGTAACAAGCCCAAAAGATTGCAAGACTTTACAAGGCCGTCCAGATATTTTTATTTTATTGTATTTTTTTAATTCTTTTTCTTGTTAGTATGTTGCATCTAAGTTAGACGTAGATGTTAAATGCACCAGTTCAAATACTTAGGATGTTAAAACTGACGTGGGTGATTCTTTCAATCTGTATAAAATCCTTGCTTCTAGCTTGAAGAACACACCGAAAAGAAGGTGAAAAGAAAGCACTCACTTTGATTTGTTTGGAAATTATGCTAAAAATGTCAGTCAAAAGAATTCGATGCAACGTCTTCTAATTAGATTTACAACTTATGACAAGTGGATATGACCCGTCTATGATGGATAATGGTGTTCCTTGCAAGATAAACTAAAACTTATAATCTTAGACTATGTGTTGTGGGCCGCGAGCGAGCAGGTGGGAGCGAGCTCACGAGCCACGTGGCTCGCGAGCACCACAACAACTACATGTGAACGATGGCGCGAGCTAACAGGCTTGACCCTGATCGCGTGGGCATCGAGGAAACATTTGACCGTTGGTGGGCTATGGCTGCTTGAAAAAACAAATCGGGGTTTGTGTGATTTGATTTGCATGAAGATGATTTGGTTTGAGAATAAAAGAGGAATATGAGTTGTGTATTTTAATGTGGTTTGTGTTTTTTTTAAGTGGTCGTTAATGGAATGTTACATGTTTTAAAATTTGTTTGTAGAGGATAGTATTTGTTGTAATGTTTTTAACTTTATGTAATATAATGTTTTTAATTTTGTTTATAAATGTTAAAAAAATGAATAAAGCCATCGCTCACCTAAAGCCACAACATGGTCAAGTGAGTGAGCTTAAGTTTTATCCATTGTCATGTCAGATTCCAAGTGGTGTGAAATGATGTGATAATATTTGTGCTCACCATGAGGCACAACAGATAGTCTTATTTGGTACTAGTTTATCCCTCGGGAGTGTATCGAGATAGACAAATCTAATATGAAGTGATAAAATGTGTGTACTATAAAAGAAATATGCCATTTTTAGATATATATATATATATATATATAGGGTCGAGATTCTGTGCAAAGTGTGTTTTGTGTGAGAAGGGTAAGAAGTGTTTTGGACCATTAGATCATCTTAATCAATGGTTTAGATTTAATGAGTGGCATTATTGTAAATAAGGTTATAGTTATAATAACTAATTAGGCTACTTAGGGGTATAATGGTAAAACACACCCTACATTTAATTCACATTTAAAGAGTCTAATTAAAAATATGGAAGGCCTATTAAATTCAATCTTCCTATTTATGTCCTCTATTTAATTCACATTTAAGTGTCTCTCACCTCCCTCTCTTTTTCTCTCTCTTTCTCCTCTCTCTCTCTCCCTGCGCCACCTACACAACCGCCATCAACCACCACCATCAACCGAACCATCATTTGACAGCCACCATCACAAACATAAAATAATCGGAGTGTTTTTTTAGGGATGAAGATGGAGACGACATGAGGTGATAATGGATCAGTGTGTTTTATGGTGGATTATTTTAAACAACATTCATATTGTTGTGTTTTATGTTCAAAGGATTTTTGTGTGGTTTAGTGTTTTTTGAATTTAAAACACATTTTAAATGTATGTATAGTTGTGTTTTTGAATGTGTTACTGATTGTGTATGATGAAGATAAAACACACTGGATTATGGAGAAGATGATGATAAAACACACGGGACTGTTTAAAACACAAAGTTGAGAATATGGTGATAAAATACACGGGTATGAACGTAAAAACACCTTGTTGATGAAGCAACTTACAAGACTATAATAAAACACCAATGTGCATAAAAAAACCATATTTTTTGCATCAGTAAAACTCCTTATAAAAATAACACAAAAGGTGTGTTATACCTTCAAACCTTATGGTATACCAGTAAAACACCATGTGCTCACATCAGTAAAACACACCAATATGAATGCTGTTTTGGTCGTATATAATTCAGTAAATGAATGATAATGTGCTGAATGTTAATAAAAACTCTATAAAAATTCGTGAGATGTGAAACAAAATCCCTAAGAATGCTCCTAAATTAAACACGAAATTAATTAGTCATTATCTCCTAAAATAAGATTAGCAATGCAATTTACAATGTTACCCTTCTATATAATAAAATAGGCCGCACTATTATTGGTTCTCACACTTCTCACAAAAAATAGGTTTTGTACATGTTCCTAAACCTATATATATATATATATATATATATATATATATATATATATATATATTTGTAAAGTATCAACACTCGTCTCTGTACAACTATCACTTTCTCAATACACTCTAAAGTTGCGATGTGAACCAAAAAAAAAAAAAAACCAAATTGGTATCAAATGATATGTCATGATAATGATTATAATGATGATGATATGTGTAACATCGCGTGATTTTTAATTTTCTTGTATTTTAAATTCTATATTTAACAAATTCCAAGTTCGCCTTTATTCGTTTCTTTTATGCTACTCCTACCAATTCTTGACGAGCCGTCAATATAAACTATCCTATTCAATTTAGACACTGTAACAAGAAAATCATTTAGTTAAGATTTTAATATATATTTAATTATTTAAATAAAACATATATATTTTGATAATAATACTTTCAATAAAAAAGTAATAATAATAAAATAAAATGGAGCAAACGTGAATCTGTTTGACTTTGTTTCAAAGTGATAATAACATACAACACATGAAATCAGTATATTATTGTAGGTCGTATTATTATTTTTTTTTTTTTTGAAGTCGATGTCCAACAGTGGCATATAAACAACTAGAACCATCCCATTAACAATCAAACTTACCCCCCACCTAACTCACTCTCAACCACCCTAATAACTCTATTTAATAGCCAACCATCTTACCCCAACTATAAATACCTCCTTTCCTACACTCTCTAATCCTTTATTCACTCCAACCACTCTCTAAACCTCCCAAATATTCAAGTTTTCAAGCCAAACTTTCTGCATTGCATCAGTAAGTTTTTAGGCTTAAAACTTCACCTTTCTTTCTAATCTTTCACTTCTTTTCTTCTCAAATCTCCTTGGAGAAACCTCTAGGACCTATCCCTTGCTTTTCCACAGCAATATAAATGGATAGAGCACCACAAAGAGGCCTCAAAGGCGATTGTTTTCCTATTATTCTTTTATGTTCTAGGATCTTTCTTGTAGAGATACCAACCAAGTCCACCAACAACTCAATATTGGATGGATTTGTGGTATGGTAATGGTTGACTAAGGAGAGCCAAGGCTCATCCAAACAAGTCATCATAAGTTTACTTTATGTATTTATTATAAGTTATATTATGTATTTATTATAAGTTTACTTTCAAGCTTTAATCCTACTACTCTATTAACCAATTCTTGGAAGGTTTGTGGTTACACCCTACCTTACCAAATCTCTTGACCCTTCTTGTGATATGGATTAGTCCACACTAGAAAGGGGGAATCCCGTGTCCAAAACCCACGTTTATCCCATAAGCGAAGTGGTTATGACATGAACCTATCAAATGGATTCACATTCCTAACCTTATACCATCCGAATCATCTATGAGGATTTTGTGCTTGGTCTAACTTAATCTCATGACCATCCGGATTGCCCTAAAGGCAATTTGTGCTTGGTTTGCCTAAAAGGCTTGCTTGATTCTCTTGAATCTATAATCTAAACTCGAACCTAAGACTCTTTATTTTTTTTTTAATTCTAGTTAACCAAGGCTAAGGAACTAATCCCCCAAGACTCATTCTTTTGGAACCTTGCTAAAACGCACCCAAAGGTGAGTTCATACTTGTCCCCCTTTTATCCTTTATTCTTTGGGGCTCAACATGTATCACTATCAAAACCCAAACGATTTTAAACTCTACAATCTATTATGCTTAGTCTAAAGTCTATCATATTCTAAATTCTATCATGCGCAACCTAAAGTCTATTATATGCTTGTACGCTATGCTATGTAGAATTATTTATTCTAACATACAAATGTTCATATAGTTGACAACCCACCTTGCGTGTATAGCGCTATAGGATTGGCTATCCGCCCCCTACATGGGTCATGTTAAGCAAAATTCTTCGTGGCTAGTCGCCATTTGTATGGTTCTCTTGCATATGCCTATAAGCAAAACTTTATTATACTATGTATGTATGTCAAAACTAGTATGCTCACCAATGCTTTATGTGTTGACGGATATTTTATACATGTTGCAGGAAATATTTATTGCAGGACATTCAAGAAAACTACTTAGGATTGGACATAGAAACTCACTCTAGTTCAAGTTATCATATTCTTGTTGTTGTATTTTTCGTTATTTGAACTACTTGTATTTCTATTTTTAGACAATAAATGAAATTCTATCTTTAAACTATATTGTCACAAAATCTAGTGTCATGAAGTCTTTGAACAATCTATCACAAGTCGCGCCCCGATGTATTCCGCCATCGGTTGGGGTGTGACAATATGTGATTCTTATGTTTAAAGTGAGCATATGTTAGTGATTGACATAGTTGTTCAATTTTCACTAAATAAAACAATCAATAGGTAAGCAGTGAAGATCCATTTTAAAGATAAATAAACATGATCTAACTGTTATCAACTAAAAAGATTGTAAGATAGTAACTTTTCATGTTTTTAGACTATTTTCTCTACTCATATATAATTTAAGTATTTATTTCATTAATCACCACATAAAAAAGGTCAGTTTTTTTTTTTTTTTTTTTTTTTTTTTGTATAATACTATGGTGCTCATTAGAAAGTTGGTTGAGAGTCTAAAGTTTCCTATGAGAGACTTGGGTTCAATTCCCACTAGCTACATTTGGAGGACATTGGTGGATGGGAAATGAGGGATGACCCGGCCATTGGCTTGGGTTCGAGTCCTGATCCCGACCGGTTTTACCGACTATTTCACCGTCGTGCCTTCGGGCGGGTGAGTGGTCGGGTTTTCCCGGGAATTGGTGGCAATTGGTGGCCCGGGTACTCTCGAGTACCTGATTCGCCAAAAGGGTGCCCGAGAGTGCTCGGAATTGATTCGTTGGCCGTTCAAAAAAAAAGAAAGTTAATTAAATGCTCGTTAATTTGGTGTGTTTTTTTTAAAATGTCGTAAAAAAATGTTATTAATGTTAAAAAATCGTGGGGGAAAGTGCATGTGCAATGCACATAAGAGAGAATTTTTTTTTAAATTGTCCCAATATGCCACATAACACACTAAATGGGGGGAGAATGACCTCAATGAATTCTATGTAATCATAGGTGCTTTTCTTTATATTAGTAGGAAACCCGCGCGATGCGGCGGGAGTGACACTTTTTATTTCGGTACTTTTCAAATTCGTATATTATTTGTTGTAGCTTCATTGCGGTGGATATATGTCATAAGCGTTACACATGTCTAGCAATTAAAAAGATTTAACATTTAAATTGTAATGTACTTTTAAGAAACATTTGATAAAATAAAGTAACATACGAAAGGAAAAATAAGTATTAATAAACATAAAAGTTGAGAAAAATAAAAGCTAGTGAACTAATTGAATCGTGAGATCAATTTAGTCATACACGTTCCAAGTCTGTATGAGTTTCCTCCATTTACTCCTATCTATAGTGTCATCAAATATGTCTTTTTTGTCATTTTCATCACAACTTTCTAGATCAATAAGTTGACTCCATTTTCATTAAGAGAGCCTCTTGGATCTCTTCCTATTAATTTCATGCCTCTAATCCTTAAAAATAAATTAAAAATATTTAATACACAAGTTAATAGAAGATGAAATAAATGTTGATATTACCTATTCACTAAATTCATGTTGAAGATCATATTTGTAGGGACTAAACATTGCACCATAGCAAATAATCTCAACACTATTATCACCATTATCCTGCAATAAACACATACAATATACCACATAAAATAACAGCCATGTTAATATTAAAAAATTAAACATTAATAAATACAACCTTAGACGCTTGTATGGCTATTGGCTTGTTCATCTCCGTATGTTTTTCATCTAAATGAATATGCAAAACCAAGAAGTTGACACTTAAATGATTAAGATATGTTTAAAAAGGTATAATTAGTAAAATGGGACGAATAAAAACCAAAAACTAACAAATAACCAACATTAGAAGCTTCAACTTTTGAATTTAGTATCCAAGCCTACGTATTTTAGCAAGTGAAATAGGTGTGCATTAGTATGTATTTATAGAATAAACTTTAGTAGGTTAGCACATGGTTTAATTTTCAAATTCATGATTTTCCCACCCCTTTAAATTATGAAATTTTGTTAAACTTTAGTAGGTTAGCACGTGGTTTAAATTTTGAAATTGATTATTTTCCCACCCCTTTAAATTAGGAAATTTTGTTTATCTTTGACTAAAGTGTAAAAAATTATTGTGTTTTCTGTGAATACCGAATTCAGTGCATTTATCTTTTTTTTTTTAAACCTTGTAAAAATGAACCCCTTCAAATTAAGGAGTTTTGTTGTTATTAACATAGCTGTTCATATCACATGGATATATAATATGCATCATGTGTTTTCTACCAGATTGATGCAGCTGAGGTTTTCAAAAGAAATTTACCTACAATTAATATCTACAATGCATTTTTATATTTTTTCTAAACTTAATTATTTTAAAGTTTTATATATTTAGCTAATTATTTATATTTAAAAGTTTAATGAGATTTCTTTTCGTTAGTTATGTTTATGTGTATACCTATTAATATATGCATGCATACCCATATACATATGCACATATTGCTAATGTTGATTATTTAAATAGTGTACTATAATTGAAGTTATCAGTAACAATCGTGATAAAGCATTCTTAGAACCCAGTCTTGTATTGCAGTTTTGTTACCATGTGACAAATTATTTGTCTGTCAAAGGAAGGATGAACCATAATGTTTAACAACATTATCATATTTTAAAAATCACCAAAGCTGATATGTAGATTTCGAGTGCCCTGTTTGGTTTTTTAAATCGTTGCATTTGATTTATGTGAATTTTTTCATTATTGGGCGGAACAGTATTTAACACCAAATTCAATTTTACAATTTTGAGTTTTACTTGATCATGAAATGGTGTTATGATTCAACATCCATATTAACAATAAATCCATATTATATTTCATCTAGTTAGTATTTAAAACATAAAATGCAATAATCACTTATACATAAGTGTAAGTCCAAGATCCTCTCTACCGGGTATCAAACAACACACAATCAAAGGCGGAAACAATGATTGTATGGAAAGAACAAAGAAGAAACTTAAAAGAGAATGATTTTATTAAACAAGTGCACACGTCTTCAAGGAGACGTCTGGTACACCTCGGCCAAACAAAAGAACACTTCACAAAAGACTAACAACCCAAAATTGGCTAAGGAACCCCCTATTTATATTAGCATAGGGCGGTCACTTTACATGGGCCATATAGGCCGAAACCCACTAACCAAAATAACAAAACCCAAGACAACACAAACCTCTAAAATCTAGCCCAACA
This sequence comes from Ambrosia trifida, assembly GCA_028751855.1. Taxonomy (NCBI): domain Eukaryota; kingdom Viridiplantae; phylum Streptophyta; class Magnoliopsida; order Asterales; family Asteraceae; genus Ambrosia; species Ambrosia trifida. The sequence goes on from CM054131.1 coordinate 100,344,381, forward strand.
ATATCCCCCTAGGTTTGTGTTGACTTGTGATGTCTCTACCGCTTCTTGCTGCGCTTATTAGAACTTTTCTTCTTTTCCTCCATTGCTCTCTTCCATTCCTCAGGCGACTTGCCAACATATGGACCAAACAGTTCCGTCTCCACTCGTCCTCTTTTATCAGACGCCAACCCCATTCTATCAACTTGAGCTACAACACTGGTGAATGATTTTGCACAAACTTCATAAGTGGGGTCACATTGAATCTGATGTCTAGCTAGAACTTGAACATCTTCAGAATGCAAACTCATCAGATCTCTAGCATCAGATATTCTAAACTCATCAGTATCACAAACAATCACTGCAGATGCAGAAGTAGGATCATAGACCCAGAATCTCATATCCTTTAAGCAACCTCTATCCATTGGCTTGGCCAAGGGAATGGTCTTCAATTTTTCAGTATGTGGCCACTGAACCGTCTTGAAAGGCTTTCCATCAGCACTTCGCACACCCTTATATTCCACCAACATTGAGCTAGCAGTCTTCATATCCCTGAAATTCACTTTCGCCTGCTCCTGAATCTTCTTATGAAACATGAGCCGAATCTTATTTCTTGGATTTCTCGTCTGATTTATGAAAGGAGCTCTTGCAAGTTCTGTCAAATCAATCTTAGTCCAGGAGTTGAATGCATAAGTAGAAGCATAGTACTCAACTGCTCCATTGCCTCTATGAACAACAAACACTCCCTTATCATCATTATATCTCCAACACTCTATTCCAGTTCGATTACCATAAGTATCATACCGATCATTGGTAATCGTCACATATCTTTCTGGATGCTCCTCCATTGGGTCAATTGATGGCTCAGCTAAATTCTTGAGAACATAGGCACTTCCAAGGCGACTATCTCTAACTCTGGGAACTTGATCTTCGAAATAGTTCTTCATGTGTTCTTCATGTTCTTTCTCTGATCTTTCACATTCAGCAGGAGTCAATACTTTGTCAACAAAAGATGATGTCTCTGAAAATTCCTTTCCAAACTTGTTCTCTAGTTTCTGAGTCAAGTTGAGTAATCTAGCTGAAACATCACCAAATCCAGTTTCCAATTCAGTAATCTTTTGCTCCTTTTCAGTGACCGTCTCCATCAAACTCTGCACCTGGGCAGTTAGAAATACATTCTCAGTCTCTAACTTTAGCACTCTAGCTTGTAACCTGTGAACATCCACCTCAGCAAAAACATCTTCATCACTGTCAATCTCTTCTTGATTTGCCTCTCTTTCTTCTGTCGTCAAAAATTCAACATCCACACGTTTTCCCTGCTCTTTATCCTCTAGGAAAGCCATCTGGGCCTTTTGAAAGGCTTCCTCATCAAAGAGAACCTTACTTGAACCAGAAGCACCAGAAGATCCAGCTTCCTCATTTAGTCTTCCTGTAATTGGTGCCTTATTCATGAATTGAGAAAACGATTCGGTTGTAGTTGCAGGTAGAGTAGTGGAGCTTATAACACCAACAGGAATATCAATCGAAGCACCAACATCAGTCATGACTGTATCAGCAGCAGTAGAAACAGTCTCAGCTACAGGAACAGAAACATCAGCAGCAACATTCAACCTTGGATCTCTTTTGCTTCTCTTCCTTGGCCTTAAATTAGAACTTGGGTCTTCAGCAACTTCAGTATCAACAAATGTCTCAGCTGCAACATCGGATGGAGGAATCCTTTGTTCAGCCCCTCTAACGGTATTTAATATGCTTGAAAGTACTTCTGCTTGAGGAATAACAGTCTCAAAAGCAGTAGTGTCAGTAGCTTGAGTCACGATCTCTTCTCCAATTAACTCTTTCTCAGCTTCGGTTACCGACTTTATTTCAGCATTTTCAAGAATAAAGTCATCTATCTCATCATCATTTAGATCATCAAACTCAAAATTCTCAAACTGATCGTCGTCATTTCATGTAGTCTGTTCATCATCTTTCAATTCTTCCGCATCCTCACTTTCCACCTCATCTTCACTTTCCACCTCAGTCAAATCTACGTTTTCAGGAGGAGAACGTTGTTCTGTAGGTGGTGGTTCGAAAATCTGAACATCATGCTCTTCAGCTACCTGAGCAGATGGAGGAATTTGTGCTTCTTCAACAATCTCAGCAAAATTTCCAAATTTCTCCAATGGAAACTTTCCTTCAAACATCTTCTTAGCATCCTTACGATTCTGCTTTTTGAGTCCAAAAGCCTGAGGAACCATACACTTCTGATCATATGTTTCAGTAGTTCTTTCCAGACTTGGATATTTGTGCTCCGGTATCATTTGTACGAATCGTGGAAACTTATAAAAATACTTCTTGTTCAGTGTCTTCACATTCATTATCATATCTTCAAAAATGCACCTCGAAAAGTTAAAATCCCAGCCTTCAATCAACGCTACCACTCTCGAAGTGTACTTCAAATTCATCTGATCTAAACCACTCTTGTTTCCTCCCAAACTTGCTAGAAATATATGAATCAGCATTCTCCAGTAGCTGGGAAAAAGTTTCTTGATATATGGAGAAGCATGCAAATCACCCTCATATCCCATCCTTCTCAATGTTGGAATAACCTGCTCTCTTGTAAAACTAACCGGGTCTTCATGAGAATCACCAAAAAGCAGCACCTCTCGAATATCCTGTTCTGAAATAGTCACTTCAGTTCCCCGAATCTTTGATCGAATAAAAGTATCTGTCTTTCGTGCCGTTGCATTGTTCCAGAATTCAGATATCTAGTCAGCAAGCACCACAGGATTTTCTCTCAAAGCGTGAGCAATTCTGCAAGTATTGAGTCCCACTATCAGCGACTTGAAGTCCTGCATATGGTCTTCAGGAGGGCCAGACAAAGAACAGACTATGTTGTGATCCCTTTCAAACTTTGGTACATGAGCGGCCATTTCTTTGGATTATTTAAACAAACATTGATGATCTTGAATAAGAAGAATCGGCGAGTGTGTATGTGTGTGTAAAGTTGAGAGAGAAGGAAATTTTTTTGTGAATTGTGATGATGGGTAAACCAACCGCCGCCCCCCTTTTTGTGTGAATCAAGATTCGTGTGGCCCACCAAACGTGTGGTGGGCCCCACGTGAATCCCAAGCCTCATTTAAAAACATTTGAGGTGTGTTTTGCAACCGGGTCCAAGTTAGATCGTGAACTGGTCAAACAGAAACTTAGCTAAAATTATTTAAACGAGACACAAAAAATATTTTTGTCACGAGATCAAATCACTGTGTTTCAGGCTGAGCTACACTTATCGACTCTAATCTACTTGGTCGGTCTTAGCAATTGCCAGTATATTTGTCCCCTTAAACTTATTTCCTTAGGCCTTCTCGTTCTATGATCTGTGATATTATTTATCATGTTTTGGTATATTTAGTACGAACACACCAGCAAGTTACAGTCAAGTCCTAGAATATCAAGTGGTACACTCTATCATGCAAGCAGTTTCCCTACCACATATTTTTCACAGTATCTGTTCTAGAATTCTGAAACCTTGACTGGGACTGGATTGAGAGAAGAAAAGAATAGATCAATAAGAGATTTAGAGTAATATACAAGTCAGATGATTTCTCAAATGACGAGGGCTTTAGGTTTTGGACTCTAGAGGGTCTCAATGATATCCTGACTGTGTCCAGGTCATCATATATCTGGATGCAGCAGAGGAGCAGCCAGGACATATTTGGACACTGAGGTCTCTTTTAGGTGAAGGATGATCTATAGCACGACAACGAAAAACTAGGTCAGCATATATCTGGATGCAATAGAAGCTTTCGTTGCCTAGCATCTCCAGGTATTTGCTTACACAAAACAGAGGAGATACACGAGTTTTTCAGAAAAGGTTTCAGACCTAGACCACAGTGTTATGCTTCGGGACATCACACAAACATTCAAATAGAGATTGTACCCGAATCCAAGTGATGTTCCTTACTGAGGTCGTGTCTTTATCTTTAAGTGCTTCACAAGATCATTAACATTTCAGCCATCAGGACCAAGCCTACCAACATATCACACTAGAGCCAAACTGTTTTGATACACGTCTTACGTGTGTCAGCCTTAATCCAACTTGTGAAAGTTCATTTCATCTCTCGTTTTTGACACTAAAAATGTTTTGATCTTTTCTTAGGACACATCTCCCTAAATTTGTGCTTAAAATAGAGATTTAGAGAACAAATTTATAATCCTAAGACTAAGAAAAACCAAAAGACCTTTTTGTTTTTTTTTTTTTTAACTTAAAGACCAGTTCAGTCCTCGAAATGGACCATTTTGAGCAGTGCAGAGAGAGCTTCAAAACGAGCTCGATTAAAAGGTTTTGTAAATAGATCTGCGACATTGTCGTCAGTGTGAATGTGTGTAGGCACAATTAAACCTTGATTAAAAGAGTCTCGGATGAAATGTTCTTTTATGGCAATGTGTTTTACTTTTGAAAATTGAACTGGATTTTTCATAATTTGGATAGCAGCATCATTATCACAGTAAATAGGAGTAAGAGAGAAATCCAAACCGTAATCTACCAATTGATGTTGTATCCAGATAACCTGAGAACAGCATGCGGAGGCAGCCACATATTCAGCTTCCGCTGTTGAAACGGATACTTTTTGCTGTTTCTTACATTGCCATGCAATAAGCCGATCGCCTAAGAATTGACACCCTACAGAAGTAGATTTCCTGTCAATGTCACAACCTCCAAAATCGCTGTCAGAAAAAACATGTAATTCAAAAGGAGAATCCCTAGGATACCAAAGACCAAATCTGGGTTTCCCCTTAAGGTATCTAAAGATTCTCTTGACAGCATGTAAATGAGAAGTTTTAGGATTAGCCTAATAACGTGCGCATTGACACACAGCGAACATGATGTCTGGTCTGCTAGCAGTCAGGTACATAAGCGAACCAATCATCGAATGATAAAGTGTTTCTTCTACGGATTCTCCTTCCAGATCTTGAGTTAGACCTGGTCTCTCAGACATTGGTGTGTCGGCTGACTTTACATCATTGAAGCTGAATTTTGCAAGAATGTCATCCACGTATTTTCCTTGATGAATTAGGATACCCTTAGAGTTTTGACGAACTTGCAGACCTAAGAAAAAGGTCATTTCCCCAAGAGCACTCATCTCAAACTGCTTTTTCATCACCTCTTCAAATTCCTTGCACAAAGCATCATTGGTGGAACCAAAGATGATATCATCCACATAAATTTGCACCAGAATACGATCGTCATTCACTGTCTTGACGAATAGAGTCTGATCAATAACACCACGAGTGTATCCATTAGCAAGCAGGTGTTCAGTCAAGGTAGCATACCAAGCATGAGGTGCCTGATGTAACCCATACAACGCTTTGTCTAGCTTGTACACATGCTCTGGATATTTTGGATTTGTGAAACCCGGTGGTTGACCGACATAGATTTCTTCTTTCACAGTACCATAAAGAAACGCAGTTTTGACATCCATCTGATAGACAGTAAATTCCTTAAACGATGCGTAAGCAAGGAAAATTCTGATTGCTTCCAATCTCACAACCGGTGCATATACCTCATCATAATCTAGTCCCTCAATCTGTCTGAACCCTTGCACAACCAACCTAGCTTTGTTTCTTACAATGACCCCGCTATCATCTCTTTTGTTTCGGTAGACCCACCTCGTGCCAAGAGGTCGTTTTCCTGGAGGCAATTCAACTAGCTTCCAAACCTTCAGTTTCTCAAACTGGTTTAGGTCATCTTGCATCGCATCAACCCAACTCGGTTCTCGCATGGCCATAGCAGTAGACTTTGGCTCAATTTGAGAAATGAAGCATGAATACAAACATCTGTTGATGTCACCAGTTTGACTCCTTGTGAGAACACCTGCGTCTACTGGACCAATGATGTTTTCCAGTGGGTGATCTCATTGAATGCTTGTAGGAATGGCTATGTCTGGAACTGAAGAATCTCCAGGTAGGATTGTAGCACCACCTGTTGCAGTCTCTTCTACAGTATCATGATCAACTTCGACTGCGTCACTATGCTCCACCGTGCACTCAATAGGAATGGGATCATGGAATGTAGGAACTGAAGTATCATCAAACAAATTCTCATCATCGGCTTGTTGCACAGGATCCGTAGTGGGAATGAATGGTTCGGCAGGAACTGAGAGTGGTTGTGGTAATGGAAATGTGGGTATAGCATCCCCCTCATCCTTTGCATCATCAATCACGGAGGATGAGGTTCCAGCAGTGGAAGTTGAGGAATCTGCGAAACCTGTATTCACACCACTAGAAACATCGTCAAAAGTATGAAAAGATCGAAAGAGAGTCTCATAGTCAAATAACCAGTCTGGACCCACTCTACCATCTGTTGCATTTTCTTCAAGCCAACGCACGTCAAACGACTCTACGATTTGCCTAGTTTGTTTGTTGTAGACCCTATATGCAGTCTTGCCAGCATAACCGACAAAATAACAATCATCAGCTTTCGCATCAAACTTTGGTGTAGCGTCCAGATGCAACAGTGTACACGGACAACCAAAAGCACGAAAATGCTTGACGGAGGGTTTAGTACCAAACAGCACTTCGTAGGGTGTTTTCATTCGAGCTTTGTTGACTTGAACTCGGTTCTGCACATAGCAGGCTGTGTTGACAGCCTCCACCCAGAAGAACGTCGGAAGCTGTGAGTCACACAACATTGTGCGGGCAGCTTCAATTAAGGTGCGATTTCTTCTTTCAACAACTCCATTCTACTGTGGCGTCCTTGCTGAGCTGAATTGATGTGCAATCCCTTTCTGAGCGCAGTAATAGTTTAACTCCACATTCTTGAATTCAGTTCCATTGTCACATTGAATGCCCTTTACCTTCAAGTTGGTCTGATTCTCCATCATATGATAAATTGTTTTACTATTTCTGCAGTCTCACTCTTGTTAGCCAAAAAGAAAACCCAAGTAAAACGTGAGTAGTCATCAGTTATTACTAAACAATATGCTTTACAAGAAATGCTGAGTACATTCACTGGGCCAAATAGGTCCATGTGGAGTAACTGCAGCAGAGAATCAATAGTGTTTACCAACTTGGAGTGATGTGGTTTTCTATGATGTTTTCCTTTGGCACATGCAACACATTTTTCAATTGTTATAAAATCACGTACTGGCAGATCCCTTAACAATCCCAGTTTAGCCACTCGGTTCAAGTTTTTAGCATTTGCATGTCCAAGACGACGATGCCATAGAATGGCAGTATTTTGAGAGACTTTTGAGAAAATACATGTGACGTTATCGGAGGGAGGTTTGTTCATGTCAATGACATAAGTGTCACCTCGACGATCCGATTTCAGTAATACCCATTCATCTGGAATGACTACTCTAGGTTTCAATATTAAACAAACTTTGTCAGTGAAATGAGTTGAGTAGCCATTGTTACAGATTTGGGACACACTTAGTAAACTATGCTTTAATTCAGGAACGTAATTTACCTTATTAAACTGAAGAGCACCATTTCTTACCGTTCCTCTTTGTGTTATCTGACCCTTCTCACCTCCTGCGAAGGAGACAAATCCACCACTGAAAAATTCAACATCGGTAAGCTGGGATAAGTCTCCTGTCATGTGCCTTGAACAGCCACTATCAATGTACCGATGACGAATGATAGTCCTCCACAGCCGTTCCTGCACATGATGCAGGATTAGTTAGTCATAGGTACCCAGGCCATAGTTGTTTTGGGTACACCGTTGGTATCCTTATATTGGACTTTTATCCATTTCATGTCAACAGGTGAAACATTAGCACAGAGATTAGACTTATCATTCACAGAACAAGTAGAACCTACAGACGGGGAAGAGATTGGAATAGAGCGTTTTGGTTTCCAGTGAAATTTGTGTTTAGAAAACATTCTTTTGTTCGAACTGGATTCTGTCAAGTCAGTCAGAGTCTGAGAATTTAACCTTCTACCAGACTGTTTAAACATTTTATATCTATTCCAATCACCATCAGATGGCTTCACCTTGGATTTGTCATTCCGCATTGCCTTAGGCTTCTTAACCTTCATTGACTTGGTATGATTAAGATTCCCGTTTGGAGACTTCTGATGTTTCCAGCTTGTAAGATTTGTTGATTTGTTTTACAATTTCTGGCAATATGTCCTGGGATTCCACATGTGTAACATGTCTGACGTTTTACATGTGGATCCCCCTGAGATCTTGCATACTTTCCAGGCTCAAGGAGCTTGGAGACATCTCTATACCTGTGTGATGCTGTTTTGAAATACTGTGTCCTTTGTTTTGAAAAATTCTGTTTTTCATATTTTGGTAAAACCTGTTTTGGTGGGACATATTTCCCTGTCCGGTCCTTACTGGATTGTTTAACCAAAAGATTTTTCGTTTTATCACAAGCATGTGGCAAAATAACAGAATCTGAATGAACAAACAAAGAGTCAGACAAAATGTCACAAGGTTTTATGCTCAAAACAAACGAGCCCACACAAATATTGTTGTCCTTATCAGAAATTGAGAAATTGTTTTTCTGTGTTTTATTATTAAATGCAAGTGAATCAGTGTCATCGATTTCATCCCCATCATCTACCCAATCCTCAACAATCACATTTTCTACACAAGAATCAACCAAATTAATAACATTCACATTATTAGAAACATCTAAGCAGTTTTCTGTAGAGAAGTTTTCATCCACAGAAGAAGTAGGAGATTCAGAAGATATTGAGCACGTTTGTTCTGAATCAAATGAGTTTGAAGTAGACACAGAAACATAATCATTCACTTTGGTCGTGTCTTCAGATGATTCAGTGGTTTCAAATGACTGATAGCTAGATGAGTTGGTCTTTCCTGAGTCTGGATCAGAGTCAGACTCAGGTTCAGTCACTGACGAATCATCTGAGTGAGAATTAGAATCGGTCAGATTATTTTCACTGTTTGCTCTTTGCGTTAGACAAAGCTCCCTAATTTGCTTCATGAAATCAAACTCATAGCTCACACTTGAGTTTTGCTGGGTGGTCAGGTCAGGAATTGGTTCATTAACTTTCACGGATTCATGTTTAGACTCTTTAAAAACACCTAATGATTCGTCAGATTCAGATGAGGAGGGAACCTCATCTTTGCTGTCCTCAAAAACTCTATCAACCTCTTTATTTTTCTCATAATTTAATGTCTCAGTCTGCTTTGAGACATCTTGAGACTTGACAAATGTTTTTGAGGGAGCCTGCTCTTGCATGGATTGTTTTTGTTTAGGTTTAGAGATTCTAATTGGGATTGATGCAGGTTTAGTGACTTCAACTTGATCCCGTGATGGTCGACTGGTTGGCTCTTCTATTGGTGGGCCATAGCCTTTCACAGGAAGAGCCAATAGTTCTTCATCCGACATAGGAATTGAGGAATAATTTTCATTGAAAGGTGGAGGAATTTCCACAAAGCCAATTCCCTTATTCCTCACTTCCTTTGGTCTGTACTTTAACTGGGTATTGATCATTTTTTCAACTTTAGGACTAGAACAATCGAATTTTTTGAAATGAAAATCTGCATTTTCAAATTTTTATTTTAAGTCGATCAATCCCGTGGTCAAAGTGTCAGACAGTCGTTTGAAGTGTAAATATCGACATTTATGATTACTCACCTCCTGATGCAAACGCTTGATATCAAGTTTTTGCTTTTCGACCATTTCTTTATAGGAGTTAAATTTCTTTTTAATATCCCAAGTGGCCATCTTTTCGTATTCAAGCTGTTTGTATGCGGAGAGAGTTTCTTCTCTAAAACCCTTAATTTTAAGTTTACACCTTTCAGTGCAACATGATTCAGCTAAAGTTTCAGAATGTACCTCAGCCGCTGACGGAACATAGTCGTCATCCATCTGTGCCATAAGAGCCTTGTACACAGTATCTTCAACAATCTTCAGATCTTCCATTTGAGAAGACCAATCCCATCCACCTCCTGATTGATTGACCCTGGCTTTGTTGGAGTTAGAGGATTCAGATCCAGTGTGAGTGGTAGATGATTGACTTCCCGGAGTTGCATTGGGAGAAGCTGCTGCAGGAGTAGAATTGTCTCCTTCTTTCTTTGGCTTGGTGCATTCACGAGCAAAATGTCCAAGTTCATCACAGTTGTAACAACGCATCTTCATCTTGTCCCAACCCAGTTTCTTTGTTGGGTTTTCCCACACATTTCTTCCAGTCTTCTTCACAAACTTATTTGCTCTATGCACCACCATAGCTATCTGCCAAGTCAAGTCCATCTCTTCAATATCATCTTGATTAACGTCATTTAAGTCACATGCTCCAACATCTTTCGCAGTAAGTTGACCTGTCAGAAACGCATTATAGCAATTCATGAATCCAGCAAATAAACCTAAGTTACTTTCAAGCTCCTTTGGAATTTTGACTGCTGACAAAGGTGCAGCTGAAGAAAGTGAAGCAGACGACGAAGGTCCAGCAGTGGTGGCTACAGAGGAAGTAGGCATAGCTGACCCTTTTGAAGCACTGGTGTAAACATAGGTGGATACGAAGATCCACTTGGTGGATAAGAGTACAATGAGGGACGCTGAGGTTCTTGCTGAGACATTAGAGCATTGCTGGGAGTTGCAATGATTGCATTATTATAACTGGCAGTCTGAGTCATGTAGCGTTGCCTGTCATCAAGGTCATAGGACTTGATCAAAGATATGGTCTCAGAAAGGGTGAGTCTTGCTAGATCTTTGGTTCTCTTGATAAGGGTTACATTTGAGTCCCAACTCCTTGGAAGAGTATTTAGCAGCTTTTTGTTCATAACGGAGTTGTCTACCACCATATCATTTGACTTCATTTCACTCACTAAGGCCACAAAACGTTGGATCTGGCTTTCGAGTGTTTCTCCAGGAATATGATTGAAAGCATTAAACTTCTGACTCAGCATCTCTCTTCTGCTTTCTTTCATTTCTTCATTTCCCTCGTACAGATTCTCAAGAGCTTCCCAAAGTTCTTTGGCAGTGGCATTGTCACGAACTCCAATTGATACTTCAGGCGAAAGTCCTTGATGAAGATAAGCAATTGCCCTTTCATCAATATCAGTCTTTTCATGATCTTCATCAGTATACATACTCTTTGGTTTGATAGCAGTGGCTCTAGTTATTTCGTTAACCACATAAGTGATCACACAGGGTCCATTCAAGATAGATCTCAGAGCCTTTGCATCTTTTATCTTCATGACTTGAATGAACCTGAACTTCCACTCAGAATAGGACATTCCAAGTTGAAGAACAGGTATTTTCTGATGAGTTCCAATGACGGATTCCATAGCTTTGTCCACTTGGGCAGCCACAAGTAACTGGTCAGTATTTAGTCCATTCAAATTTGCCTGATTAACAATTTGATCCATTTCTGAAAAGAAACTTAAATTTATTAGTTCAGTTTTAAATTGTTTAAAGCAGTCTTAGAAGGTCCAAATTTCAGTCCAAAGTCCGTTAAAGTCCAGTTCAGTTGAAGCAGTGATGTATGTGACTCGTACACAGTTTTAGGGTCAGACACACATGTGTGGGTCGGACACAGTGTATTGGTCGGACACAGGTTGTTGGTCGGACACAGTTGTGGGTCGGACACAGTGGTGAGGTCAGACATAGATGTAGGTCGGACACAATGTGTGGGTCGGACACAGTTTTAAGGTCGGACACACTTTGGAGGTCGGACACAGATGTTGAGGTCGGACACAGTCTTGGAGGTCGGACACAGATGATGAGGTCGGACACAGAGGTCGGACACAAGCTGAGGTCGGACACAGGCTTCAACTCAGATGCGTCTTGATATGGTAACCTGCAAGGATTAGCAACAAACTTTCCAAGAATTGCGAAGTTTTTGAAAAATTTAAGGAGATTATTAATCAATAAAAACCATTCCTTTTTAAAAAAAAATTTATCTCCTTAATTTTAGCAAACAGTTTGACCTTCAATCAAATCGGATCAAATCAAGAATTTTCTTCAAATTTTTAACGAAATAAAAATTGATAATCAAGGTTAAAACATCGAAACAAGGCTGCATAGAGCAAACTGATTAGTGATAAGACATATGGCTATGAAATTAATATAGATCAAAAACATCAAAATCAACTTTCTCGCAACAAGAGCTTCTCTGATCTTCTTCCTTTGATACCAAACCGAGCCTTCAAAAGACTTCTTAGGCTCTGATACCAATTGTAAGTCCAAGATCCTCTCTACCGGGTATCAAACAACACACAATCAAAGGCGGAAACAATGATTGTATGGAAAGAACAAAGAAGAAACTTAAAAGAGAATGATTTTATTAAACAAGTGCACACGTCTTCAAGGAGACGTCTGGTACACCTCGGCCAAACAAGAGAACACTTCACAAAAGACTAGCAACCCAAAATTGGCTAAGGAACCCCTTATTTATATTAGCATAGGGCGGTCACTTTACATGGACCATATAGGCCGAAACCCACTAACCAAAATAACAAAACCCAAGACAACGCAAACCTCTAAAATCTAGCCCAACAATAAGGCATTCTTTCTTGTACATTTCAATCCACCCATCGGTATTGACTACGACAAACACCGACACGTCGACAAAAATGAGCCGGTCATCATGATATATTTGAATGTTTTTAAAACATAATGGTTTTAAAGATATGATAGAATTAAATAAAAGAAATTATAATTTTGTAGGGGAGGGGAGAAAAATGTAATTACTAACTAAAAATTAGGGAATTAAAGTGTAAATAAGATAGGGTATTAAAGTGTAAATAATGTATGAATGACTATTTTACCCTCATTTTAGGGCTATTAATGAAAAATTAGTTCTTAACTTTTGGGTATTTTAAAATACCTCTCCCTCATGCAATATAATATAGTATATATATAGTTATAGATTGTTAGGTGTGAGGTGGTTTGTTTCGGTTTTTTGGTGTAACGCATGTAGACGGTTTTGGTTTATGATTTCTCTAGCTTCTTGCTAGTGATCTTTTGGTCTTAATAAAAGTTGTTTGTCGTTAAAAAAAAATATTAAATGCAGCAAAGGTCGAAGAGGCTGAATACTGATTTTGATTTGTAATATTTACAAGCCCGAGATATCGCAACGGACCCTTGTCAATACGGCCCGGTCATTTACACCCAATTTGGCTAAATTCCGCCCAGTAAGCTAATTTGTTTGTGCTGGGCCAAAGTAAGTTCAGTTTTACTACACTTAATTAAAAAAAGGCAAAAATAGGGCAAAATAGTAATACCTTTTTTATGTTTTTATTACCGTGCTGATATCTTTACGGTCATAACAATGATATAACTCTTAAGCGTATGTTTGGTTCGCATAATGACTTTAAATTGGAATTTAAATTTGTGAAGAAATTGAAATTAGAAAGAATTGAATTTAGAATTTAAACATTTCAATAGGAATGGGAAAATTATTGGAATTGGACCATTTTGTCCCGTACCGTTTCGACATGTACCATTTCAACCCAACCCGTTTCAGACCGTACCGTTTTGAACCTGAACTGTTTAGAACCGAACCGTTTTGACCTGTGTCATTTCGACCTGAACAGTTTTGACCCGTACCGTTTCGATCCGAACCGTTTTGACCCATATTGTCTCGACCAGAACCGTTATGGGATTAAATGGTGCAAGTCAAATTGGTACGGTCTGAAACAGTTCCAGTCGAAACGATACAGTACAAAAACGGTTTGGGTCGAAACGGTACTGGGCGAAAAGGTACGGGTTGAAACGGTTCAGGTTGAAAATGTTGCGGTTCTAAACAAATCGGATCGAAACGGTACGGTCCGAATTAGTTTGGGTCGAAACGACGTCTATCCATCAAAGATTCCAATAAGTTGACTTGAATTCCCTCTAATGTTAGAAGGATTTTTAATTCATTTAGTTAAAGGAATTTGAAGGAATTTATACCAAATTCCAATTCAAATTCCTTTGTCAACCAAACACATCAAGATTGAAATTGAAATTCCTTCCAACAAATTCAATGAACCAAACAACTTAAGAGTTGGAATTCAAATTCCATTAAAATCTATTTAATTCTTGCGAACCAAACGCGCCCTTAGTTCTTTCTATGATACCTATGGATTTTGTTGGGGTTTCATTAAGAAAACAATAGTTGTCACTAGACATCACATAGACACACTTTTTTTTCACCCTTCAAACCCTTAAAGGGTGTTGTGGAGGAGTTTCGTTAGGGCTTCAACCCCCAAAAAGTTGTTGGGTCCATATTAATGAGACTGATGCTATCAAATACATATTGGTGATCCATATAGGTGTTTTACTATTTAGGACCGAGAACACTTGGGTTCTCAGTTATTTAAGGTGTTTAGGCCGAGAACTAATTAGTTCACAGTTATTAGTTCTCAATTAGTATGTTGGGCTTTATTCTTGTGGGTTGGGCTGTGGGACTGTTAAGGCTATGTGAGCCCAAGTCCTACGTATAAAAGGTGTTTTATTGGTTCATTTGTAACCAGCGGTTTTACATTTTCTAATAAAAAAGCACTCTCTAGTATCAGACGAATCCTTTAGAGATCGTATGCTATTGAGGTTGTTAATCAATCGTTTATTGTGTTCTTGAATCATATAATCACTAGATTCCGCCTACTGGTTATATTACTTGATATCATTGTTAATTTGGGATTTACATTAGTATCAGAGCCATTGTAGTCATTTGTGGCTCGGTTTGATATCAAGGATTCAAGAATAATTTTTTGGTTGAAAATAGAAGTGTTTACGAAGAACAAAGGTTGATTTGGTAGATTTGATTTTGTGTTCAAGTACTAATTTGTGTTAGAATTTTTGGTTGTGTTGGATTTTCTGAAGAACATGAGATAAAAGAAAAGGGGGTTGTTGATCTTGTTTTCGTGGATTCATAAAGTGTTTGCACGGTTGTGGGAAAGTTAGTTTGGAAAGGAATAATTTGGGATCCCTTGATAAAAAGAATTACTTGATCCTTAGCAAGCAGGACACAAAAGTCAAATTGGTTTTCGAATGGTGGAGTTCTCGTAAAAGTTTAGTGAGGCAAGCAAGCATGCAAGCATGAGGAAATTTATGGTTCTCGAAAAACCAATTAAAGTTCTCGGCCAAATTATAAAAGCTAGCTACTAGGCTGCTTAATTAATTAAGCAACTTACCTAGCACGTCAATTATCTCTCATCCAAGCAACCACACAAGAACCTCATTTTTTTAATTTTTAGAAGCATGTCACTAAAATAAGAGTTCTCGATATTTAAGACGAAGCAAGCTAGCAACCTGGTGAATTAATTTAACCAAGCAGGCACACTGGTAATTTAATTTAGTTTACAGCATCTAGTTTTCGACTACGGTTCTAATCAAGGGAGGGGAAAGTGGTTCTCGGGTTAAGGTTCTTGGTTATAAGTTTTCGAATTCGCTTTTTAAGTTCTCGGTTTCTTTAAAATCAGTTCTTGGGTTTGTTTTCGGATTGCAAGACTTGTTCTCGGATTTACAAGTGGTTCTCAGATTTTTGCTTCGATTCACAGATTTAGCTCGGTTCTCGGAGGTTTGTTTATGTTCTCAGAATTTTGTTGGGATTTCACACAGTTCTCGGATTGCTTACTCTTTCTCGGATTTTCATTGATTCTCAATTAGAAGGGTGTTCTCGGGAGTCACTTGGTTCTCGATTTATCTTTTAGTTTTCGAACTCGAAGATAGTTCTCGATTTTGATCCTAGTCATGAATGCAACAAGCACGTGGGTTCCCATGTTGATGTTGGGAGAGTCTTTTGTTGAATGGAAATTTAGGTTGATTCAAGCTGTTAAAGAAAAGGATGCCAAAGTTTGGAGAGCTATTTGTAGAGGTCCTACCCCAATTACTTACGAAGAGAAGGGTACTACACTACTTAAACCGGAATCCGAATATACAGATGAAGATCGGGACCAAGTCAAGCTTGATGAAAAGGCTCTGAACACACTAATTATGGGTTTAGCACCAGAGATCGTCTCAAAATATGGAGAAACTAAATCTGCCAAAGCATTATGGGATTCTCTGATTGAATTTTATGAATGCAATGATGACATGAAGAAAAGTCGAAGGGACATATTGCGGTATAAGTTTAATCAGTTCAGTTTCATTCTTGGTGAAACCCTTGAAAATCAAATTGCAAGATTCGTATCTCTAGTAACTGAAATGAAGACCGCAAACATAAATTTTACCAATTCTGAGATAAATAAGAAGCTGATAAATGCTCTTCCAAAGAGTTGGGATACAAATGTTGCCGTGATCAAGAAGACGGAGGATCTTCAACATCTGTCTCTGTCAGGACTCATCTCCTCATCAAAGCTTGTGATTCGGACGACAAGCAAAAGGTGCAAAATCTTAATGTTGCTGCTCAGCCACGTTGCACACCTGCTACTGTTTCGACACGCGCTCCTGTTGTTCCAGTACCTGTTGAGTATCAGGTTCCTGTGCTGGTACGATATATCAAACATGCTTCACATGAGGTATTTTCTGATCTATGCTCTAATGCTTGTGCTGAAAAGGCTAAATATTACGTAGGATATAACTCTGAGTTAGTAAGAGAAAACGATGAGCTAAAAGGAAAGATTTCTTGTCTTAATAGCCGAACCTCTGCCTATAAACTTAGAGTAGAATCCTTAGAAAAGGATATCGTTCAATACAATAATGATTTAAGCAATAAAACTTGCCTTGTAATGCATCAGAAGAATGTTATTGATGAACTTAGTGCTGAGCTAGATTCTTTGAAATCAAAATTTGAAAATGCCGATTTCCATTTTAGAAAATTTGATTGTTCTAGTGAGCGTGTTGAGAAAATGATAAGTTCAAAACTCAAGTTTAGGGAAAAACAAGGAGCTGGTATAGGTTTTGTAGAAATTGCACATCCCTACAATCACAATTACACCGGATTGCCTCTTTCGGATGTAGAAATAGAAAATGAGAAAAATATGGAATATGGGAAGGGGTTGGTGGTTGAACCCGCAAAGAGTGTTCCCATAAAGATAACATAACCAAAGGGGTTAGTGGTAGAGCCGGTTAAGTCTGTGCCAATTAAGACTGCTGAACCAGAAGGGCACAGGAAACAATCTAAGTATGTTGCTCCACTTAGTGACGTTTCTATTGCTAAGTTCGTTAAACTAGAAAGCAATGAAATGAGCAACCATGTTAAATCTGAAAATAACAACTCTGAAAATGTCAATGATGACACATCTTCAATAAAATCTTATTTTTCAATGGGATCAATTGAATCGATGTTGTTTAAAAGTATTTCAAAATCTATCAATTCTGACAGTTGCTCAAGATCCTCTAGTAAGTCAGAAACTTCAGATGAATCTGACTCAGAAAATGTTGTTGATTCAAAGACTGTTGGCACAGGTGTGGTAAAGCCAACAGTCCCTGTTTTTAAATGTGTGAATGTTACTGATGCTTCTACCTCATGTGCAGATGACGTTAAGGTAGAGATTAAGGTTGAGGGAGATGATGTTGTTTGCACTAATAATGCAGATGTTTGTGTGAAACAATCTAATTTATCTGTAGATGCTGAACCATATGTGAAAAAGATTGTTTCTGAGCTATCTGTTAATGGCACCACTGATAAATATGTGCCATCACATCGAAAAACTACCTGTGCTAACTCTCATGAACAGGTTCCTGAAGTCAAACAGAAAGCTCAAAGACAGTCAACATCACAAAGACAATCTTGTTCACACGGGTGTTCAAGATCTTCTATGTAGAGCAGAAAAAGTAAGAAGCCTACAAACAAATCATCAAACGGATCTCATCACTCACATTCTTCAGTGGGATCTAACAGACCGGGACTTGCTCTTTATGCAAAGAAGCAGACACGCTATAACTGTGGAAGACCTGGTCACATTGCAAGAAACTGCGCACATTGTCCTTATGTGCCCTATTACAGACAATATCAGAAGGTTATGCTTAGGGAAAACTTCTACTCCAAGCCAATGAAGGTTGAAAACCTAAGGCAAGGAAGAATGCGAATCCCAAAGTCAAACCGTCTGATGGAGACTGGAATGCTGCCAAGAGCAAACGGAAGGTTGTTCAACCACATAAGTCTAAACCTAAGAAACCGAAAGCTACTACTCCGAAAGTAGCAAAACCGGTTCTTAAGCCTAAGCAAGTTTGGAAAGCAAAGGCGGCAGCAACAACTGATCCAAATGAGAATAAGGACATGTGCTTGAGGGAAGTGTCTTACATAGATGCTTCAGGAGTGCCCAAGACCACGATGGCCTGGGTACCAATGTTTAACTAATCTCCTTATTCATGTAGGGACAACCAAGGGGGATTATTAATAACCACTGGTGTGTTGGTAGTGGTTGTTCCAAACATATGTTAGGTGACATCTCTCTGTTACATACCTCTACATCTTTTAACACAGAGTATGTTTCCTTCAAAGGAGATAAGGAAGGTAAGGTCAGCGTGGCAGTTACATTTAAATTTGATGCACAAATTTTTAAAAATGATTTAGTGGTCGTTATTTTGAGAATGGTTATAGAAAAGAACAAAAAGATTTTTCTTATTTTTTGGTAAATTTTATACATAAAGTTTATTCTCTCGTTATTTATGCACAAAATTTAGGGGGGGGGAGGGAGATAATCAAAGAAATTACAAAAATAGTGTTTCATTTGAGTTATGTATAAAATTCAGGGGGAGATGGACGAGAAAATAAGAAAAATACAAAAACATGTGAAAAAGAGAAAACTACAAAAAGAGTTTTTGTTGTATCACTTGTGAAAAAGGCTGACACACGTAAGACCAGCATTGAAACGGTTAGGCTCTAGGGTGATGTATTGGTGGGCTTGGTCCTTACGATTGGAAAATTGGCTGATCTAGTGAGACACTTAAATGGCCTCAGTAGGAAACATCACTTGGGATTGGTACATTTTTTTATTTGACTGCTTGTGTGACGTCCGGATACACACTGTGTTCTAGGTCTGAAATTTTTTTCTGAAAATCTCGTGTATCTCCTTTGTTTTGTGTAAGCAAAGACCTGGGGATGCTAGGCAATGTCAGCTTTTGCTGCATCCAGATATATGCTGACCTAGCTGTACATTGTTGCACTGTAGATCAAAAACTCCAAAAGAGGCCAATGAGCTCAAAAAGATGCCAATGTGCACAACAAAAGAGGCCCTCTAGAGCCCAAAATACCAAAACCTATATCATTTGAGTAATCAAATTGATTTGTATATTATACCATTCTATCTCTAAATGATCTATTCTTTTCCCTTCTCAACCAAGTCCCAGTCAAGGTTTCAGAATTCTAGAACAGACACCGTGAAAATATGTGGTAGGGAAACTGCTTGCATGATAGAGTGTACCGCATGTAATTCTAGGATTTGATTATGACTTGCTTGAGTGTCCATAATTAATACACCAAAAACATGATAAATTAATCACAGACATTCAAATAAGAAGGTCTAAGGCAATAAGTTTAAGTGGAAAAATATACTGGCAATTGCTCGGACCAACTAGAGTAGATCCGTGTTGATAAGTGTTCCTGAGTCTAAATCACAGTGATTTAATCCCCCGGAAAAAATATGTGTAGTTATTTTTATTTCAATTTCTTTTTCATTTATTTTGATTCTTATTGTTTTGCTTTTGAGTTTAATTTTATTTTAGTTTTATAAAATCAACCATTCTTGAATATTTGACCTATCATCCATAGTGAAAGAAATCCAAATTTTTGAAATTTTCGTGTGAAAGTAGTCAGAAGAACTAGGTGTTCATGATACTGGATCCTCTGTTATATTCAGATGTTTGCTTACAAAGTTCTGAGAATGTGCAGAATTTAATCTAAATCAAGAAACAGGGGTTGATGAAGAATCTTTTCCAGTTGCTGACAAGCATGAAGGATCGTGATGAGAAGATGTACCTGTGGTAGAAGTACTTGATGTGATTGCATGGTCTAATAATGAAACACATGCAGAAGTACATGTGGTCCTGCTTGAAGACAATGATTGGAAAAGAAAGAGATATGAGAATCCTCCTCTCACATCTTCTTTAGCAAATGATCAAGCGAATGCTGATGATGATTCAAGTGTGGATCTTACTCCCATAGAAGAAGAAAAGGCCCAAGTTTGAGAGTACAAAAAAGAAGACTTTCAACAAAACAACACCAACACCCTATCAACAATCAAGGGGGAGATCACAATGCTACATTCAAGTTATGAAGACCATTTGATAGCATCAGTCTAGGGGGAGATTGTTGGGTCCATATTAGTGAGACTGACGCTATCAAATACATATTGGTGATCCATATAGGTGTTTTACTATTTAGGACCGAGAACACTTGGGTTCTCAGTTATTTAAGGTGTTTAGGTCGAGAACTAATTAGTTCACAGTTATAAGTTCTCAATTAGTATGTTGGGCTTTATTCTTGTGGGTTGGGCTGTGGGACTATTAAGGCTATGTGAGCCCAAGTCCTACGTATAAAAGGTGTTTTATTGGTTCATTTGTAACCAACGGTTTTACATTTTCTAATAAAAAAACACTCTCTAGTATCAGACGAATCCTTTAGAGATCGTATGCTATTGAGGTTATAAATCAATCGTTTATTGTGTTCTTGAATCATATAATCACTAGATTCCGCCTACTGATTATATTACTTGATATCATTGTTAATTCGGGATTTACAAAAGTGCTGCCACATCAGCACATCTTTTTTTTTTTCGTCGTCACTTTAGATTGCACCTATATGGATGATGAACCGGGTTTTTCTTCTTGTGAGATCTTTTTTTAGCGCCGATTGTGTTTGTGTATCAAGTACGGAGTTGGGTGGTGTTGCCCCCATGCTGGTGGAAAACTCCACCTCACCTGCTCTACGTCAACCTCCACGCCACATAGGGGGTGGTGTTACTGGTGTGAAGGGGATTCACATCCCCTTAGACGCCCCTACACCATATAGTCTAAAACACTTTCATTTGAGCCAACCAGCTCAAACTCTAATTGGTTAAAACAATAAATCAAAACACTGTTCAACTGGATTTTCATTTCTATCAAATCTACCTACACTAATAAAAGAGTAACTAGGGCTCCACTTGTCCCTTTACTAGGGCCTCCATATAGGCTCCAAATCACCATCCACATGTCAACCTTACAATCAATTAAAAAAAGCGGACCCGCCCATTTTCTACCCGTTTTCTGGGATCCAAGTAGGTATATGGAAAGGTTTCTCTCATTTGTGATTTTTTGTGTGTGAAAACCAAGGTGTTTCTCTCTACACCTTACGCATATATTCCCTCTAATCGCATAATTTTCGGCCCTTTCATGGGGATTTCAATCCTCTTTTGCTTGATTCCTACCTATAATCCAACCGAAAGTGATCCTACAAATACCACATCGGTTTGTATTTGTTGGATTAGACCTACAATCGCGTATTATGATTGTTGTGTATACATTCTTATGGTTCGGATTTGGAAAAAAAAACAAAGAGGTAAGAATTAATTGGTTGAAACGATTATTGTTTCAATATCAATGTCAATTGGCCTTGCTTCATACACGGCTGTTACCCAATCTTTGATTGGTGCTAGACCCGAAAATTATTGATATATGGATTGGGATGGTATTGGTAAAGAGAAATACAAACAAATATGTTCTAATCGATCCTTTAGTGGTGTTCCAATTCGTTTGACCCATGTTCTTCTTATTATAATCTTGCCTAATGAGATCCTTAATACGCCACATTGGTTTTGTATTATGGATGAGACCTACAACATGTATTACGTTGGTGTTTACTCAATAATATGGCAGATTCGAGGAAAGGGTGCCTGATTTGGAGAGTTGATATTATTTGTGAAGGTTGAAACTACAAAATTAAACAATGGAGAACTTCTGGTCCCATGAGGTTTGTTTGATTATTTGGGGGTCGTTATTGTTAGTTTGAGTCGGGTTATGATTGCACTGGATTATATTATTTGATTGTGTTGGTGAAGTATGTTAGTTTGTTGATTTTCGGGTTTATGGTTTGAGGGCCAATTGATTTGTTAGTCTCATGAACATGTCCGGCTTTTGTTGAATTGGAGATCCGTAGCCGCCTTTGGCATTAGATCGAACCCATTCCTGGTCATAGTATTCGGCCTTGTAGTGGTTATTCATCATAAGTTTAGTGTTCATTCTTATTATATGGTCCATTGTTTTGAATGGGATTGGAGAAGTTTTGTTGTGGATGAGTATGATGTTGGATTGAAGATCATTAATCATATCGTTTTTTTTTTTATCAAACTCCATGGTCTAATCCTTCCGTGGAATAGCTATGGTTATCCAAATCATTGAATATTTATTTGAATGTTATTTAGTCTTCATGTTTGTTCTTGGAGATTATTGATATTTTGGATGATTAAGCAAGGTGGGATGATGTTTGTGTGTGAATCCGTTTAGAGTTATTTCGGGTATTATTTGTGACCCAGCCTTTTTCGGATCATATTCAAGGTCTTTGATTATCTTTCCTTATTTGTTGCAAAAGATTTTGGGAAAGGTAGTTAATACCGATTAATTGGATTGACTTGATTAAGTTTGTGAATTGAATTTTAAACTTGGTGCCTAAGTCAAAGAAATATAAAAGAAAATGATAGGAAAGCCCCGAGTTTAAGTTTGATAGGAATTTGATTGTAGTGGGCTGATTTAGTATTTTGCCAATGTTATATTATAAATATTTGTTTATATATCTAACATCTTTACTATTATTTTTTTAGGTTTATGCATACACTTTATTGTTTTCAGGTTGCTACAGCAAGGGGTGAAGCAGTATTTTATTGTGGATTGTGCGACGTGTTTTGTATGAGTTCCAAAAACCTTTGGCATGCATAATAAAGGATAGCATCACGTAAGCATGATGATCGAAGGGTAAATACTTTGAAGAAGATGATGTCGATATGTGTTTTGCTTGCAATGTTCAATGTCAAAATGCTAGGAAATTACCATGCTGCAATGGATGTTATGAACGTATTCATAACTCGTTTTTTTTCGTACTTGATTTAATTCCTTTTATCATGCACTATTATTAAGTTTTGTGAACATTATATTTTGACTTATGTTTTCTTTTGGAAATTATCCTATTATTTTGTTTGGTGGAAGAATTTTTTTATTACGAGATTTATTTGCATCGATTTTTTTTTCAACTTATATAATTCACGAGCACAACAAAATTAAAATTAAAAACTTTGACAGAATATTAATTTGTCATGTTATATTTTCTTTCATGTTATGTTTTAAAATTTTAGTTTAACACTGCCCTTATTAAAATTGTTTAATTTTATTTAGTTGATAATATGTTTTATTTAAAAATTTCTTCACCCGTGAAGTTCACGGGTCTCTAACCTAGTATCTAACCTAGTATTGACTAATACAATAAACCATATCGTATTGATATCATTGTATAGAGTACAATACCATTTTCCTTTTATAGAACATGATATGAAATAAACAGTTGACTTGAAAAACAAACAAAACCCTAACCCCATAGCAAACTCCATCTCACCTTCATCCCTATCCAAGAACACACAAGAAAAAATACATCAAGAACCCAAAAGATTCAAAGTATTGGAGAAATCCAGATCGTATTCGGGTTCGAAAATGACTATATTCTTTTGTGACACTCAATGAGATGATATTTTCAGACTGATTGATTTGTTGAACCATGCCTTCCAGCTGCCAAAGCTCTTCCTTGGTATTTCCACAGCCACCGGTTTTTCATCGTCGCCGTCTGCTTGAGGTTTCTTGCAGAGCATGAAGTTCCTGACCCCAAATGATCCAATCGTTTCCCATGGTTCTAGAGCTGTACAAAAATAAATTCATCAACATTCCTATTCAGCTATGGATGGCAAATGAATTCAGTGGGACTAGTATTTGGGACATAAATTTGGGTACGGTTAGTTAGAAGCATAAACGAGTAAAGCCACTTGTGAACTATTCTAGATTAATTCACTAAAAGCTCGAATTAAGCAGTGGTTAAACAAGCTAGAGTATGAGTTTAGAGCTCAAATAAATATTTCTTTTAATAAATAAGCTCAAATATGAGTTTCATTTATCCAGCGTGTTATTTATATTCATTTTTATTTAATATATATATAATTGTATATAAAATTATGTTAAAAATGCTAAAAAAAATATGTGTTTTGTTAAATATAAAAAATTTATACATATATAAGTGAATAAATAAACAAGCATATCAAAATTTAAAAAAAAAAAAAACGTATTCAATAAATAACAAGCGAGCCTAACTCAAGCTTGAAAACCTACTTACGAGCCAGTCTCAAGCTTTATATATAAAACTCCTAACAAGTTGAACCGGAGCCCTCCTAAGTTAAACGAGCTGAGCGCAGGTTCACCTCGTTTACACCACTGGAATTCGTTTAACTTTTTACAAGTATAGAACGAGTAGGGTATCAAATAATACCGAATTATATGACCAAAAACACATACCCATTTGCATGAAACAAATGCAATCAAGCATGGGCGGACCTAGGGTATAACTAGGTGTTGCGTCCGTTGTTAATCAACTTCGCGCGCGCAATGGAAAATTAGTGGTAAATTTGGTTTTTTTTATGAAATTTGGAAAACGTTGCTACTAAAATGAAAATAAATAAAAAATGTTACTACTGAAATTCATTTCTAGATCCGCCACTGCAATCAAGAAACCTGACCTTCGGTCCCAATGACGGGGCAACAAAATATGAAATCATTAGAATTTGAACCAAGCACCGGAAGCCGCCCTTCACGAGCATACGATTTAAGCGCGGTATCGATAACAGCAGCCACCGATTCCTCCTCATTCACAACAAACCGGAGAGGACCCGCGCTTCCAACAACGTTAACGTTAATCAAAAACCGGTTTCCAGCAACTTTCGCAGCCTGAGTCCTCCTATGTTTCATTAGCAACATCTTCTCAATCATCCTTTAAACGTAATTCAACCCCAACAAAGCGATCAAACAAATTAATATTGTAAACGTTATAACCCCAAAATCTATGAACGTCGCTTTTAAAAGACTTAGTTTTCCCCGTTTGCCTTCTATTTCAATGTATAACTAGAGAATTTGTTATATATATATAAATATATGCTAATATAATGTTTGGAATTGAATTAAAACGGGAAACAAATTAAGAATAATGGGTCTACGCCGATGCAACGGTAGTACCAGCCTTGGTTGCAGGATCCGAATGAGAAGGCGGTTGAAAGAGAAGAGGTCCCCCTTGATGAGATCATCCACCAAGGAGCCAAGATTTCCACCATTCACAAATGCAATAATGCAGATGTGATCTGAGGAAACCTATGGGCCTGGATGAACACAGGGATCAATGGAGGGGAATAATATTATTAGGGTTAGGGGCTTAATTGTTTGTTAATTGAAATTTGAGATTGTGGTATTATATAGTGTGTGTGCATGATTAGAGGAACTATCCACCCAACTTGACCCTTCTTATTTTCAAAGGGTACACAGTTATTTTAGACATACAAATTTGAAAATAATAATCAAACTAGACACATCCAAATATGAGTTGATTCGTTTATTTCGGTAAATATTAAAATTTTAAAATAATAAAGTAATTGTTGGAAAAAACCATGTGTACAAGAACATTCATCTTATTATATGGTTATTGCTCGTGTGATGGAGTTGCTCGGTTTTAAATTAAATTTATGTGGAAATGTATATAAAGCCAAGTGTGTCGCAATTATATATTCATAATTTTATTAAGGGGAAAGTTAATAAGAGGGTGATTTTATTATTATGCCCTCACATGCAGGTCACATGATCAAACTTAACGGAGAAAACTAATCAAGTTAGTCATAAAGGACATAACGTGCAAGATTTTAAAAAATAAAGGACAAAACCAATCAATTTTAAAGTTAAAGGATATTCTTTGCAATCGGGTATAAACCTAAAGGACAAAACATGTAATTCAGTCTTAATTATTAAAACATATACAATATATTGATTTTCAAATGCATTATACATGTATCAACTCTCACATCATATTTCCACCTATATTGGGTTTTGAGTTTCATATACCATGTGACATCACATTCTGGGAGTGTGACATTGCATTCTAAGGTATGTGATAGCCTTTTATTGGTGTGTAATATGGGCCGATGTGTATACTTCCTAATTAGAGAATATATGATTCATAAATACCATATTTTATACATATCCATTTCCTCTTTACAATATCATGTCCACTTTAGAACACATATAAAAGCACAATAAAAATGATACGTATATTGTTTGTGACTTTGTGTGTAGGACGACCCATATCCACCCGTTTGGTCCATTCTGAAAATATGGACGCTTCCTCCAATGTAGATGTCCACTTTCGGACTCTACGTCCTCATCACATGTACATTCGCTTCTCTTCTCTTCATTAGAGAAGTTTCTTCTATAAATAGGATTTATATAGGTAAAATTTCAAATATATTCTTTAAGCAAACTTATACACTAAAATATAACTATTATTATTTTTTAGAGTTAATAAACAGACTTTTTGTAGACTTTAAAAAATTACCCTACTACGAAGCATATGTGCTTACACACACACAAACATACACCTTATATATTGATTCTTTTAATCGTTTTAAATTTTGATTTATGTTTCTACCCTGTATTGTCGATTCCGTCGCAACGCGCGGGTTCCCTGCTAGTATCGTAATAAGTATCTTTAATCTAATTGAAACCATATTTAGAATCCATATGGGTCATGTTTACGTATTAAAACTTAAAAATTATAAATTACAATTATGAATTATTAAAAAACGGTGCAGTTCACAAATGAAATCTAGATTTCAATTTCAAAAGAGTAGAATGAAAACTCTTTATAAAAGACCAGTATAGTACAAAAACAAAATTTAATTGCATGGTGTTTGTTCCTCACAAAACTATTGTATGTTTGAATACTTTAAAGTGTTAGGTGGTATTTAAATGTATACATTACGGGTAAAAATAGTAAATCGTAACAGTTAACATAAGCTTTAGCTACTTATCGTAATAAACTAAAGCATAATCTCTACTACATTATAAAGGAGGGGAGATGGCTAAAATAGTCACTTCATATCAATTTTAAGATGACATATGAAAGGTTTTATGTTTACACTCTAAATGTCATGAAATTTTTTCCAATACTACCCTTGTATGCAAAAATCACTTGTACATCCCTCCTCCAAATCAACTTACAAGAATTCAATGATGGTTTAAATTTACTCAATCGTTTATACCGATCGTGTATACTCATAAAGGTGGTTATGAGTACCCAAGTCATTTTATCACATTCAATTCACTAAAACGTTTTGGTTTTCAATTCAATCGTTGTAAATTCAACCATATGTCTCTCTCTTCTATTCACGCTTCCACACTTCTGTCTTTTGTGATTCTTTAATGGTGGTAAGAGTAAACGTCAACATCAATCCAACCATTGAGGTATATAAACTGAGTTTCATGACGGGAGTACTCATTGATATTTTGTGATTATTCGCCGGCCTACCCGTTTCCTTCTATCTACTGAAACAAATTGAGAAGGCTAAATCAATTTCTTTTTGTTTACTTTACAATTAGGGGCTTACAAAAGTTGTACGTGAAAGGTCGGGTCAATATTATAATTGAATGAAGAAGTTTGGAAATATAACTAACTTTTGCTTTGATTTTTGTTAGTGATGGTGACTGCAGGACCCAGGCATAAGAGGAGCTCCCTGTTTGCTTTTATGCATTGCCTATACATATAATTGGAGAAAAAAATGAGGGTGTAAGTCACATATTGTGTTTTCTTTAATAATGACCGTAGGATCAATGCTAGAGTTGTCATGTAAACATGGATAAACTACTAATGTTGTGCTAGCTGGACATTCATGTAGTATAATGACTAGAGGTATTTTAAATTGTTCTAAAACTTTTGTTGCTTTAGGTTTCTCATGTAGTAATTCCTCGCCTTTTTAATGGATAACATGTGGCAATCACCAAAGTATATCATCACTATTTTGCTTTAACCTTTCTTATCAGTCATGCACCCGTGTGTGTGTATAATGTTAGTGTACTTTTCTTGATGCTATACATAGATTTCTATAATATTAGATGATGTTTATGCATGTGTTTTAGGTTGGATAAAATGTAACATTACGCATTAATACTTGTACGTTATCATAAAAACGTCAAGTTTCATTATCATTATTCGTCATTAAAAATTTTTGTGACGTATTTGGACCCCTAATATTATAATATAAATATATAGTATACATATATGTTAGATATATTATCAAAAAATTATATGCTGGGGCCGGGATTCGAACCCGAGCCCTCAGCCGGGTCACAAGCACAACCAACACCACCACTTGGTCTATACACACATATTGATTTAATTCCAACTCACAATTATTATATTACGAGCCTTAGATATTCACAGTTGACTTGGAATGTCAACTGTGACAGCGAGTTACCAAAATCATCTCAATCAAACGCGTTTTTAATCTCAATTTGGTATAATTGCATGATCTCCGGTCTATTCCGCGTCAAACACACAAACAATTATCATTAATTCATACCAAATTAAACCAATTACGCGTCAACCATTCAAACCGAGGTCAAACTTACCAATTCTACAACCCAGACCCTATCACTATAAATTGGACCTCCCCATTCATGCTACACTCACCGATAACACTTTCCCAATCCTCAATTTCTTGTTTAAATCAGCTGTTCATGCGTTTTTGGTACGAAGTTGACTTTTCTGTTTGACCTAGCGTGTTGCACGAATTCGTGTTTGTAAGTATCGTTTTCTTTGTGGGTTTTGATCTTCAGCATACACACAACAATAACCCTAAGGTTAATTGGGTTATTGTTGTGTGATTTGAACGATTGGAAATCTTAGGGCTCGATCATTCATTTGGGGAAGAACACGTTCAGTACTATGTTTTATATTTTATTTAAACTGAAATCAAACACAACCACTGATCTAGAACAAGTGGTTGTGTCTGATGATGTTAAGGGACACCACGCGGGTTCGAGTCCCGTGTAAAACGTTTTTCTAATCTTTTCATTTTCACGGATATAAATCAATTTCTTATATATAATATAATTAAAATAATCGGAAAATAAACGTTCTTAGGGTCCAGCCCAGTTGGTGGCTGGGCTTGTGATAAAACACGAACCGGCCAAGGGCCCGGGTTCGAACCATGGCATCAACAAAACAATTATTTTTATTTAAACTTATATATACATATTCCTTTATATTTTTAAAAATTCATTTTAAAATACTAAAACTCTTTTAAAAATTCTACAAAAATTATATTATGTTAATCTAGTGAAAAAGTTTAACATACAATTTTTAGTTTTCAAAAATTTATTTATTTAATATATATATAATGAATAATTCGGGTTTATTCAATTTTATTTATAAAATTCTATAAAAATATCAAAATGATTATATAAATTTCCACAAAAATTATTCTGAGTTTTTATAACATTAAGCTTTTCTGAAATAATTTTTATTTCTGAAAAATCATTTATTTAATATTTTTAATCAATTTTTGTTAGTTTTAATCATAAATAAATCATAATAAATTCATTTTTCAATATTTTGCACCAAAATTTTATATAAATTATTGAGTTAATAGCCATTTTCGTCCCTGAGGTTTGGGCCAGTTTGCCACTCTAGTACAAAAGTTTTTTTTTTTGCAATTCCTTCCCTGAGGTTTGGATTTTTTTGCCAAATTCGTCCTTTTCACTAACCCAGTAAAAAATCTCGTTAATGTCAGGGGTAGGGTTGTCTTTTTACCTCTCAGGGACGAATTTGGCATTTATAATTCAACCTTACCTCAGGGAGGAATTTGGCATTTATAAATCATATAAATGATTTACCCCATTTCATTTCGTCACGAGCTGCTTTAACCTTTACATATAGCAAAAAAAAAAAAAAAATACGATGAACTCGTAACCTTTTATCTCTAAATCAGTAGACAACTAAATTAAAATATGAAGTTTGACTAAATCGTAGACCTTCTTAACAAGATCCTTTAACTGATTTCTTCCTTGAAGCTGGCGGAGTCCAGGGGTATTGGGGGATGACACATTAATTACCTATAACATGATTAACCAAATGCACTGCAAATCAATTGCACTGCAAATCAGGCGGTGAGCAACCTCGGGATCCAGCAATGCAAACAAAGGATTTGCAATTTTTGATGCTGAGAATAACCAGCCACTGAAATATTGTGTATATCAAGAAGGGTAACAACCAAAGCTAATAGAATCAAACAAGAATAGAAGTGGTCAATGTAACTTGTGTTGACCAGTTTTATGAGATGCCAATCCTCAACCACAATCTCCTATGTCAACATAACTTATCATTGCCTATAACCTTCACCATTTCAACCATCAATAACCATACCATAATCCTTATTGTTGTTTCAGGTAACTAGATCTAGAACTGAAACAAGAAAGGTTGAAGTGATCATATCAACCTAATCGAACCCTACAAGGCCATCACCGCCACTGTGACCTCCGATAATCATAACCACCACCATGACCGAACCATCACAACCACCACCCCTGTTCGTCATTGACCGACAACCACCGAACCTGGACCAATCCCCCAACAATAACATCACAATCGATAGGCGAATCAGGGAGTTACTCGGGTTTACCGTGGTTTTATGATGAATCAGGTGACAAAGGTGGTGCCGCCGCCGGAACCACCGCGTCTCCTACTCTGCTTCCTCTCTCTCCGTCACTTTCTCTCTCTAACTTTGTTCTCTCTCTCTCTCTCTGATCATTTCTATCTCTCTCTAGATAATCGGGTGTATATAATAAGAGGTTTGGGGTGGTTGAAGGTGGTTGGGGTTGTGCCGCCGTGGACGGTGGCCGGAGATCCTCCTACGGCTGCTTTCTCTCTCTGTCCGGCTCCCTCTATCTCTCTCTCACTTACTGAATAATATGTGTGAGTGTGTTTGGTTATGTCTTCATCAAAAAGGAAATGAGAATGGGTTGGGGTATAAATATCGAGATGGGCTGATGGTTTCTTAAAAACCATTTGTTAAACAAATGGTTTTATAAATGCCAAATTCGTCCCTGAGGTAAGGTTGAATTATAACTGCCAAATTCGTCCCTGAGAGGTAAAAAGACAACCCTACCCCTGACATTAACGAGATTTTTTAACTGGGTTAGTGAAAAGGACGAATTTGGCAAAAAAATCCAAACCTCAGGGAAGGAATTGCAAAAAAAAAAACTTTTGTACTGGAGTGGCAAACTGGCCCAAACCTCAGGGACGAAAATGGCTATTAACTCTAAATTATTACTGATTATTTGGAACAGAAATACAATTTTTAAATTAATAATTCTGTAAATTTAATATTTTTAAATATTAAAGTTATATTTTGACAATTTGTAATAAATAGATTTAATATTCTATTTTTAAGAAAATAATTCATTAAGAATTATTTTCATACTTAAAACTTTATATTGTGACCACCTTTAATTTAAAATTTACAAAAAGACTTTTGTTTATTTAATTATTAAATTTCTCTTATTTATTAAAACATTTTATTATTAATCCAACAAATGTTTATCCCTAAATCGAAACCCTAGAATATACTTGTAGACTAAATAGACTTAGACTTATTTGTTACCTTATACATAGGGTAATACTTGGCAATCTTTGGGGCTACACTTATACTTTTTCTTGAGACTTAATACTATACTAAGGTGAGTTTACGTAACCATGTTTATGCAATTCTTCATACTTGCAACATTATACTTAAGCAATTCTACATGCATGTCTAGTTGTAAACTTTAATGCCTCATGATTTAGACAACAACAACAGTTTCAACGAGTTTCAACATTACATAATCATTAGCTATGGCCAAGCCGGCGATACTCAATAATAGATCTATTGGATTGACAATCCCACCCGGATACGTGTACCTCCTACATAGGTAGCGTGGGTGATTATTATCGTTCCAACATATTATTAAGGTGAACCGTGGATGACGGGATGGACCTAAACTAGTCGGAGGTTTGATTATGTCGATTCAACATATCATGTTTATTCATGTAGACTTAAACTTACGATAGACATATGAATTGTTAATCTTTTATACTTAAACTATTTGCTTGACATGGCTTATGTATTCTCACCAACTTCTAGTTGACCCCCCCCCCCATTTTTCCAAACTCAACAGGAAATACTGATGCTTGAAGTCTAGAGCTAGCATGAGGAGATATTTGAAGCTTTGTTTGATTATTAGATGTAGACTTTAATGTAATTCAATATTGTAATGAATTAAAGGATTATTTAAACTTGTGTACTACCATGAGCTACTGAACAATCATTCATACGTGGCACCTCGATGTTTCCGCCATCGGTTGGAGTGTTACATAAAACACTAGGTGATATGGAAAACAAGAAAGAAAGCAAGTTTCCTTCAAAGTAATCAATTGAGACTACAGTTGGCTTGATCATAAAAAAGTAGAGTGCAAAACCTCAAGAGCAACGTAAGAAGGTAATGTACTTTTTCATCTTTCTATTATAGTAGCGCAAGGATAATTTTTTCTACGTTCGGAACTTTTCAGCCTTTATCATTTTGGGTTGTTCGATGTTGATGTAAAAGATTAGTATTGGGAGGCTGAATCAATAACGTCAATTACTTTTCAAAATAGATCATTGAAAGGTAATGTTGTTTGATTGATCGATTGCTAAGAGGTTCTCTTCATTGATTATAGGCTGAAACACACGTTAAGCGCAAATTATAATACATATCAACATAAAACTTCTAAGAAAAAGGAGTTTTTTAGGTTCAAAATGAATTTGAAATAGCTTACCTGGGTATGAATCTATTTAGACGGAAAACTTAAGGTTGAATATGACCTTTTGAGAACACTGTTCCTTGTGGCTACTGTTATTAGAGTTGCACCATAATTACGGGTATTGGATACTGTATTTTGTATTTACATAGTAAGTTTCCTTTTAAGGTTCTATAAATCCCAGTGTTGTTCAAGAACTTTTATCGTGGATAGCAAAAGGTAGTTAATGGTAAACTGTAGGAATCGAAACAACATCATATGATTACGGATACAGACGAGTTGGGCCAAGTAAACATCTTAATCATTTCCCAAACATAGGAACTAAACATTCGTGCCTAATGCATTGTCATAATTAGTGTTTTTCAAACCCGGGCTGGACTGGCTTGTCGAACCAGTCCGCCCTAGAATTGGTGTGTCAAGCGATTTGGTCCACGACCTTTGAACCAGATTACAATAAACTGAAAAGTTTTTACCGAGAACCAGATCAAATCAGACCACATTGAACCAGTTATGAATTTAATTATTTCACTTCCTTTGTGTGTCCTCTATATTTATAGGACTTGGGAGGGGCTTGGTTTTGGAATTTCACTGATTTAGGACAAATTAAAATTAGAAAGAAAAGTTTAAATAGTGTGGCATAGAGTAACATATAAAGAAAAGGCTGTTAACACGAATATAATACATCACCTCTAATACAAAGGAGAAGAGAGTCCATCACATTCCGTTTAAAACATAATTAACACCCGCTGCAACGCGCGGACATTCTCACTAGTTATTAAAAGAAATCTCAATGTTAAACTAAAGCATAATTATTAAAAGAAATCTCAATGTTAAGTAGACAACTATTTATGATCAGTGGGGTTATTGGCCTAGTGGCAAAGAACATAATGGGGGACGGGGCACTCGTTGACTATATGGATTAGGTGTTTTTTTCGAACGACGACTATGTGGATTAGGTTACCGTAGTCAAACGGTAACATTGCCGTCACTCCCTTGGTTACGGTGAAAAACAACAATTACTGGCAAGGTTTAACCGAGCCAACCCTAGCATTTATTATTTGACCGTCTGCAATGGTCAAAAATCGTTTTAATTTACCTCCAAGGCCAACGGTTGTTTTTTTCATATAAATTCACCCCATTTCACAAATGTTTTACCATCTATCATCTTCTACCTCCAAATTTTATAAAAATTCTCTCAAGTAAATCATGTCTTCACCGATTGAGTGGACCGACGACGAAGTTCTAGCTTTGACAGTTGCGTGGTTAAACGTCAAGGAAGCAAACATGTCGAACAATAGGGATGCGTTTTGGGATAAATTGGGTGAACTATTCGTAAATATCCAATGGAGACGGTATTCCAAGGTATAGCCGTCTGGACGTGTTGGCGTCTTTCGAAAGCTAGGAACGAGCTTTTTTTTTTTTTTGGGTAAGAAGAGAAATACGTTTGAGATAGTTGCGGACGTTAAGGCTCTTTGTTTTCTTTAGTATAGGTCTAGATTTAAGGCGGGTACGATAGATTGAAAAGGTTGGTATAATTTTGATGTAATGTAAGTTTTGTGATTGTATGGCACTTATCCTTCATCTTGAAAGTAGATCGCCTATCTACTTGGTTTTTGTTTTTAATGAATTGAGCCTTTAAAAAAAACCTACTATATTTCTACCAATATTCCTCCCAATCATAGTCCTTATATTCTTGGTAACACGTAAAATATAAGAGCACTTAAATTAAACTAATATCGTGAGCATTACCTATAGAATGATTTTTTGGTTTAAAATATTATGCTTCATGGTTGAATGCACCAACCATTTATTGCATCATGGTTTAAAATATAAGTCATTTATCACATCATGGTTTAAAATATAACTAATTTATCACTAGTGAAGCTTGAACTTTTATATACAGGGTTGAAAAACTAGGTAACCTGTATAAGAAATAATTAGAACAGTGAATTAAAAAGTACACTATGTAAAATTTTACTTTTTGAAAAATAAATAGAATTAGGATGATATGACTTATCATATCTCTTTGTTAGTACATAACACATATAACTGTGCTATAAACATGCGGTATAAAGTACTTAAAAAATTGTGTTCAAGTTTAGAAGTTGTGTTGTTCGCGTCGTCAGTGACCTGCTAACCTGTTAAGACACGATTTTCAAGTTGTGTTGTTCGCGTCGTCACTCGTCAGGGCCCCTAGGTGCAGTGGCGAAGCTTGACCCGAAGGTTTGGGGGGTCGGAAGTCACTAGTTTCGGGGGGTCGAAAACCCGTTTCGGGGGGTCGAAACCCTATATTTTCAAAATTTTCTATACGAATACTATACAATCGGAACTTCTGCGCGAAAATCCGGGGGGGTCGGCCGCCCCTCCCCGCCCTTACTATGCTTCGCCAGTGCCTAGGTGTGTTTTTCCCCTTCTTGTTACTGTGCCTTTGAAAAAGAAAAGAAATTCAAAATATGATTTGATCAAAATGGAAAATTATGCTATTTGTACAAAGTTGAACAATTTCAAGATTTGATGTCTTAATTATAGTCAAAGAATATTCTGTAGCAAACACGCGCAAATAATATCTAGAACCTTAAACTTTAGAGAGAAATGTTTAAGACTTTCAACAGTTAGTACTGTTGATGGTTAGTCTCAATTAGTTTTAACATAAACTTTTTTAAGTTTTTTAAGCTGAATGGCTAACTGCTGTTACGAGGAACGAACAAATCAAATCAAATTGTAACACCCTAAACCGAATTAACTGAAAATATACAGCGGAAGTATCTACCGAATTTTTTTTTCTTAATAAACAATCTTGAATGTTGGGAAACCATTTTTCTTTTCAATATATTAAAGGTGTTACGTAATTATCTTCTACTATTAGATTCAACACAAATGCCTTTATATTAAAGTTATGCGACTGTGTATAATCCAGGTCCTCACTCGATCTTCAACCGTTCCTCGCTTATGTGAAGATTCACACCACTCTGCAATCACCACATAACCATATCATTAGTTTAGTAAGTGACTTCAATTAATATTTTGAACAACATAGTAATAGCATCCCAAAGAAGCTAGATGATCACTTTAACTTGTCTCTGCAAGTTCGGACTCATACAAGTTACCATCTCGAATCCGATCTTTGGATTCTAGCCCTGAAATTCCATGCTTTCATCAATACTATTAGGCTTCTGTATTTATAAATTACCAAAAATGTAATTTATAAAGGGGTATTGGATTTTAATAATCCCAAGTTTCACTTGTTGGCCGATAATAATCCCTACTTAAAAAATTCCCAATAATAATCCCAACTTTCCAACTTTTGGCCTCTGGTAATCCTTTTATTAACAGAGGACTAACTGGGTTAGTTCCTGCTGACGTGGATGCTGACTGGACTTGCTGACGTGTACAACTTAGATGACGTGGCATTTTATTATTATAATATCCTTATAATCCTAATAATATCTAATAATAATAATCCTAAGAGCATTCACATCCCCTTCACCAAATCCCATCCATCAAATTACACTAAAAGTCACTACTTCACTCCTAAATCTTCTCTCTCCTAATTAAAATAATAATACTTTTTCATACTTTTATCATTACATTTTCTCTCTCTTCACTCACAACTACTTACAAAAATATTAAAATATATATAGGAGTGAACAGTAGCTTTTCGTATTTGGGTAGAACAGTGCTTCCACCAAATATTTTCTCCCTCCTCCACTCACAACCACTTACACTCATCCCATATAATTTGGTGGACACACTCACATACATTTGGTGGATGGGATGTGAGTGCTCTAAAACCCCTAATAATCAAACACCCTCATCAAACTATATAAACAAATCGATCATAACTTAAAACCATTTCCTCCCCAAAAATTAAACACCCCAACACCCAAAACATCTAGGGTTTATCCTTCAAAACCTACAACCTAAAAACATCGATCAACAACACTTCTACTCCCAAACACAATGGCTGAAGATTCAATCTACGTTAAACTTTGGTATGGTGGTACGATTGACATTTCTACTCCCAAACACAGGTATGTGAACGGTCATTCTAAGAAGGTTAAGATAGAAATTGATAAGTTGTTTTTCTTTGAGTTGATGGATTATGTAATGGAAACCAAATGTTATGAAACTAAAGATTTCAACTTGTATTGTACAAACCCTGAAAATGGAGTCTTGAAAAAGTTGGTTAGTGATAGAGATGTAACTGAGTTGGTGATGATGGTTGATCCAAACCAAGTTATTGAAGTATTTGCTCAAGATGGACCAATCATAGGAAGCCCAATTAGAAGCCCAATAGGAAGCCCAGTAATCAGCCCACCAAGGTGGTCAAAATCTACAGTTAAGAGGGTACCAACTGAAACTTCAGCTAAACCTAGTTCAACCCTTATTAAAGCATGTACTATAGTTGAACTGTTTGCAGAAGGTAAGGAACTGTTTGCAGATGATAAGAAAAGGGAGGCTGATAAGTTAGATATTGAGGTTCAAGCTGATCAGATTGATATTGAGGAGGAGGCTGATAAGTCAGGTTCCGAGGAAGAAACTGAGTTTGATGTTGAGAAAGAAGCTGAGGTTGATAGCGATGAAGGTGAGAGTGATTCTGAGAAAGAAGCTGATAAGGTTGATAGTGGGGAAGATGAGGAATTTAGTTACCCTGAATCAAATCCATTTGGATATCTTGAAGATGAAAATGATGATAATGACTCTGTGAATGATGATGTGATTAGTTGTACTTCAGATAAAGATGAGGAATGGAAAGTCTAAGTTGAAGCCTTACAAAAATCTAAAAAAGAAGATGAAGAGTTAAAAAAGGCATTGTTAGATGAGTGTTTAAATAAATCTACTAATGATGAAGTGGCTGATACAGGTAAAGATGAGAGTAACTATGAGGATTCTGATGGAGATGTGAAGACTCATGGTGAGAGTGAAGATGATGACATACTAGGGACCAAACACATAGACATTGTTCCTGTTGTTGATGCAAAAACTGACTGGAAAAAGTTTGATTGGGTAGTTGGAATTAGGTTCCCAACAAGAGAGGCATTCAAGGAAGTAGTTAGACAATCTGATGTTGTTAATGGTAAGAACCTTAAAGTTTCAGTAAGTGATAAAAACAGAAATGGTCGTGTAGGTGTGAGTTGTGTGAAACGGTGTCCTTTCAAACTATATTGTTCTTTTCACCAAGGGAAGTCTTGTTTTATGTTAAAGAAAGTTACAAACAAGCACAACTGCCAAAGGAACATGTCTAAGAATAGACAGTTAACTGCAAGTTTTTTGGCAAATGAGTTCTTGACTGTGTTTAAAGCAAATCCAAACTGACCTGCTAAAGAGATACAGTTAGTAGTTAAGCAGAAGTATAAGGTGTTGATATCAAAATGGTTAGCTTATAAGACTAAAGTTTGTGCACAAAAGAGGCTTCATGGTTCAATGAGAGATCACTACAGCAAGCTTGGGTCATATTTGGTAGCTTTAAAGGAAGCTAACCCTACTTCAACATTTGACCTGCTAACTGTCCCCTTAGGGTTTGTTAATGCAGATCCCAGTTCAACACTAGAAATTTTTTGTAGACTCTTTGTGTGTTTTGATGGTGTGAAGAAAGGTTTTTTGGCGGGTTGTAGGAAAGTTCTGTGTTTAGTGGATGTTTCCTTAAAACATTCCTAGGAGGTATGTTGTTGGGTGTAATTGGAAGGGATGCAAATAACAAAATGTTCCCAGTGGCATGGGCTGTTGTTGAAGGTGAAACTAATGACTCATGGGAATGGTTTATGGACCTTTTAAGGAAAACATTAGAGGTTAAGGATGGTGGGAAGGGATGGGCACTCATTTCTGATCAACAAAATGTATGTCTTTTACATTACTTTGCAACTGTTTTGTTTATTTGTGTCATCTATTACTTATGTTTCTTTGAATGTTCCAGGGTTTGTTAAATGCAGTTACATTGGTGTGGCCAGAAGCTGAGCATAGGAATTGTGCTCGACACATCTATGCCAATTGGCATAAGAAGAACAAGGGTGATGACTTGAATTCTGGAAAGCTGTCAGGGCTTACAATGAACCTGAATACAGGCAAGCACTTGAAGAAATGAAAGACTTATCAGCCTCTACACATGAAGAATTCCTTAAACAAAACCCAAGATGCTTTTCAAGGTGCTTTCTAAACAATCACACTACATGTGATGTCATAGTCAACAATGGCAAAAACCTTTAATGGTTACATTGATCAACCAAGATCTAAGCATATCATCAATATGTTAGAGGACATCAGGGTAGCAGTTATGACTAGGCTAACTACATTGGAACAAGAAATGGCTAATAAGGATGTCATTGTGTGTCCTAAAATACAAGAGAAGCTTGAGCTAGAGAAATCATGGGCCTATCATTGTGAGGTTTTTCTATCATCATTGAATGTGTTCCAAGTGAGGGATTATGATGATGTTTCTGTAGACCTGATGAAGAGAACTTGCAGCTGTAAAAAATGGGATTTGATAGGAATACCTTGTAAGCATGTGTGTGCTGTAGCAGGATTTTTAAACAAGAATGTTGAGGAGTATGTTGCTGACTGTTATCATAAGGACACATTCATGAAGACATATGAGTACACCATTCCACCCTTGCCTAGTGAGAAATACTGGCCAATTGTTGATTTAATTTAATTTAATTATTTCATTTTTATTTAAACCATTTTATGTTCAATTAAATTAAAACATAATTAAATAAAAAACATAAAACATAATTTTATTAATATTAAACATAATTAAAATACATTAAAACATAAATAAAAAAAAGCTTAAGGTTGACACAACAATTGTCATGCCTTGGTTTTGGTAGCCACGGTTTTAAACCGTGTGAAATAAAAAAGAAAAAGAAAAAGTTTAAATATGTATGTATTTATTTATTTAAATGAAAAATAAATAAACGAATCAGTGAAGTGTTAACTTCAAAAAACAGTTTTAGTGAAGTGATGTGACAGTACAGAATTGATAGAAATCAGTGAAGTTGAAAAAAAAATGAGGGTAATGCCCCTTCCCCCCTTAGTTCGGTGTTAGAGTAGCCATTAAAATGTTGGTAGAATGATTGTTTTACCCTTGGTTCATTATTATTTATTATTATTATTTATTATTTTTGTCGTTGTTATTATTATTATTATCTATACCATTAATTTAGAGACACTTAAATAGTGTCATATTTTAACATACGCCGCCTACCATCTTATGTTACTACCGTATCTATATTTTATTTTAAATATTAAATAAAAGACGGTATATTAATAGTTTATTTATTTTCTTATTTAAATGTTATCTTATTGTGGTATTATTAGAGAGATGAATGGCTGTGAAATTTAGGATAGGTTTTGTAGAGTATTAAAATGTTTAGAATGATGGAATCTTCTTCGTTATTATTGGCCCACGTAATTGGCCCACCTATTTGAAGAAAATTGCTAACGTAATTGAAGATTATTGACCCACATAATTGACGAAAATTGCTAGATAGCGGTACGACACTTATTATCGCTAATAATGTTATTTTTAATGTTTACCAAACCTATAACGACACTAGCGTCCAGCAGCGAAGCGCACGTAACTAAAATACTAGTTATTATTATTACTATTATTATTATTATCATCATCATCATTATTATTATTGTTATTATTATTTAATGAGTGGAATGAGATTAAAAACACATGGGATGATAATCTGTAACATCTTCATTCTACCCCAGTACCACCTCCTCCTCCTTCTCTATAACCAAAGACTTTAAAATTTAGAGAAACAGAAACAGTTCTTGCCACCACCATCACCTCTACTACCTCCACCTCCACCTAGGCACAACTAGGGGTGTACAAAAAGCTCGCGACTCGAGGCTCGCTCGAAACTCGCTCGAAAAAAGCTCGAAAAAAGCTCGGCTCGAAGAGGCTCGTTTTGTTTTCGAGCCGAGCCGAGCTGGCTCGTTTTGTAATCGAGCCGAGCTCGAGCCAGGGGTGTTCAGCTCGTGGCTCGGCTCGTGGCTCAGCTCGATGACTCGACTCGTGGCTCGGCTCGATGGCTCGACATATGGCTCGACTTAGGCTTGTGTAATTTAGAAAATAAAAAAAATATACATGATTATGTTTAATTTTATTTAATTTTATTGTTTTTTATTTAATAAATATTTGTAAAAAAATAAAAAAAAATATATCGAGCTGGCTCGAGCCAGCTCGAGCTCGGCTCGAACATTTACGAGCCGAGCTCGAGCTCGACTTTTCAGCTCGATCAGAAAAATGAGCCGAGCCGAGCTGGCTCGGTATAGGTTCGAGCTCGAGCTCGAGCTGGGCCTGGCTCGGCTCGACTCGGCTCGTGTACAGCCCTAGGCACAACCCACCCGTCGTCAAAAACAATAACCAGGTCCATCATCTCCTTCATGCACATGAGTCAAATCACCACCCTCCATCGCCACCAAGCTCCAATAATCATCGCACTGCTTGTCCCCAACCATAATTTACACAACTGTCAACCTTCACCGCTTCCATCATCAGCCCACCTCCATAATATTGTAGCCACAACCCACAACATCATCACCCCCGACCTCAATCTTCACCTCCATCCGTCCATCGTACGTGATGGTTTGAGTCTTCATATAATAATGATTACAGGGATAATTATCGACCGTTCATTTTAGCATTTGGGTGAACGCAAGTTACAAGGAGAGGTGCAAAGAAAAAAGTTTGTAAACTACATGGGGCTCAGGCAGCTAAGCATCAAAAGGAGGGGTACAGTATGACGTTGGGCCAAAACCATATGGATGCAAATTGCATTTTACTCATTTTTTAGATATTATTTAATAGTGATAATGATAATATTGTTTGTGATTACAATTAGGGCCGCAAACGAACTGAAATTTCAACGAACAGTTCATGAACTGTTTGGCAGGTAGTTCGTTTGTACTCGTTCGTTTAATAAATGAAGGAACACTGGCAAAAAATTTCGTTCGTTTAGTTAAACGAACCAACATGAACAGAGGCTGCGTTCGTTCGTTTATGTTCGTAAACGTTCAGTAACGTATTCGTTTGTGTTCGATAGTTTAATGGAGTTTTTAATTTTTATAATTTAATTTTATATTCTTTAAGTTTTATTTATGTTACTAAATTAAATAAATAATTTATGTGAAGTAAGGGGCTGTTTGGTAGCCTCTTAATCAGCCTCTTAACCATTCAAGTCTGAATCATTCAACATTCAGACTGTTTGTTTCAGCATCTGAATGGAATGATTAAGTGCTAAACAATTAAGCTAATAAGAGATGCTGAATGATTCAGCTCTTAACCATTCAGAGCCTCTTAACCATTCAGACCATCTTAATGATTCAGCACTTAATCAACCAAACAGCCCCTAAGTATATAAGACTTCAAGTTTAAATAAATGAAGACTTCAAGTTTAAGATGAGAGCTTTGTTTTTTTAGATACTACTTTATTATGTTTTATCAATATTATGTTATGCACTAAGTATGTTTGTATAGTCATGTTATATGTTGGATGTTCTACTTAATTTCTTAATATATGTAAATTCGATCTTATTCGAAAATTAATGTTTGTTTGTGTTTGTTATCGTTCATGAACAATTCTTTGTGTTCATGAACACTTGTTTGTGTTCATTAACATTCGTTTATCTTCGTGTGTGTTCATGAACAAAATTAACAAACGAACAAGAACACGTCTATTTTCTTAACAAACGAACACGAACAAAAAATCTCGTTCGGTAATTGTTCGTGAATACGTAATTTCCTTAACAAACGAACACGAGCAAGACATTGTTCGTGTTGGTTCGGTTCATTTGCAGCCTTAATTACAATACATATACCTAACTACATAGTTCAAAACTGAAAAAATATAAATAATAAAACTTAAACGCCCAGTTCGGATTACACAACCTGCTCAAGTTCCAAACCAGAATATTATTAAAATCCGCACGGTGAACCTAACCATTTGAATCCTAAACCGGTAAACCAAATGGCTTGCTTTCTTTTGAACGATTTAGCCATTTTCAACAGTTTATAAACGCTTCTACGTACAAATCACTATACACTCTCAACTAAGTAGCTAATACTAACACTTAACTACACATGGAAAATCGATCAACAAAGTAGTAACTATGAAAACTTAATCACAACGATAAATCTAACAACTAAGAAACATCACAATATTTCAAAAGACAAAAAAAATTTTGTTCACAATTGTTCAACATGGAGTAACATTTAAGGGTGTTTAGTAATAGTGTTTTTTAGTGTAGATTTTACGCTTACACCCATTCAAAATTCATTAAATTTGTTTTTCTTTTCTTTAAACCAGTTACATTTATACTCCTAATTTTAAAAAAGTTATTTATACAACCCTAAACTTTAATTAAATCGAATTTTACATTTAAATGTCTTAATTAATCGCGTGGCTTGTTTATTTACACGTGTTAAAAATTGCTTCTTCTTAGCGTCGTTTCAACGTCAATCTTTATACGTGAGTTTTTTTCATCGTTTCACTTTATGAATAAATATCCTAATTCATACGGTTTTCCAACATAATATGAACAAGACATCCACGAGATTCAATATTTCATCAAGTTAAACAAACACACATAGTCAATGAATAACTTTCATAGCATTGATGTAAACATAGAACATAAACATCACCAAAATCACATATTAGTTGTCAATATTGGCTAGGGTTCATCTAATCTAAGTGAAACAAGTGCTTTAGCCCATAAATACAACAAAAACACAACCAAGTTTGTATAACTGAAAGTAAACATGGTAAGATTAAGAGTTTATCAAACCAAAACAAGCTAAGGTGGGTTGTGTAGTGTTAATTCCTTCCTTAGAGTGTTAGATCTTCAAGATTAGCTTGTTTGTCTTCCAAAATGGGTGAAAAAACGAGTG
This sequence comes from Ambrosia trifida, assembly GCA_028751855.1. NCBI lineage: Eukaryota > Viridiplantae > Streptophyta > Magnoliopsida > Asterales > Asteraceae > Ambrosia > Ambrosia trifida. The sequence continues at coordinate 100,387,966 of CM054131.1, forward strand.
GAACCAGCTTGGACCTGTCGATTTTGCTCCCCCAAACCATCCCCCACAAATGAGTTGATGTTAGGGTTTTCTATGCTGTCTGTCAAAACATACGGGCCAAATGTTTAACATACGGGCCGTATGTTTTTCCTAGAAAATCTTGATATTGGATAAGATAAGATACAAGCCGCATGTTTATCATATGGGCCGTATGTTGTTTAACTGTCACATCAATGTCGAGATATGCTCTAGCATAAAATCTGTAAAATATCTCTTCAAGTATATTTATAAAGGTGATGACAAACAAGTCATCCAAGTTGAACCAGATGCGGAGAATGTTATCGTTGATGAAATCCGACGATACCAAGATGCACGCTATGTTTCGCCCCCTGAGGCAATGTGGCGTATTTTTTCTTTCACCCTATCTCAGATCCAACCCACGGTTTTAACATTACAACTACACCTTCCAGATAAACAAATGGTAACATTCACTGAGAAGTCTAACATGAAGAATGTTGTTAAAAAGGAAAGGAATAAAAAAAACCATGCTCACTGCATTTTTTGAGGAAAACAGGCTCCACCCAAAAGCGAGGGACCATTTGTACAAAGATTTCCCAAAACACTACACGTGGAGTAAAAAAAAAGTTGTTGGAAACCTCGAGCATGCATACCACAAAAAGGTCGTATTGTTACTGCAAACCCGGCAGAAGGGGAAAGATATTACTTACGACTCCTACTCACAAGTGTCAGAGGAGCTACGTCCTTTGAACATCTTCGCACAATCAATGATGTTCTTCATGCTACATTACGCAAAGCGGCACATGAACCAGGGTTAATTGAAAACGACGATATCTTATCGCAATGCCTCGAAGAAGCAAATATATTTCAATTCCCAAACGCACTTCGTAGGCTGTTTGCGACCGTATTGATCTTTTGTGAACCTTGAGACGTTTGACAGCTGTGGAGTTCCCATTTTGATGCACTCTCTGAAGACTATCGCCTTCATTCTCAAAACATGACACACGTCCAGAATTTGGTCCTTGCTGAAATCGACACCCGCATACAATCAATGGGAAAAAGTTTGAACGACTATGATCTCTCACGCCCATCACAACAACTTCATAACCAGCATATAACACACCGTGACATACAAGAGGAGTGTAGTATAGTTGTTCACCCCACTGACTTACAGGCAAAGAACTTACTTAACTGCGATAAAAAAGGGTCTTTGATGAAATCATGCGACATATCAACCACACTATCCCAGGCGTCTTCTTCATTGACGGTCCAGGTGGAATGAGTAAAACATTCCTATACAAAGCATTGCTTGCCGAGGTTCGATCTCACGGCCATGTTGCCCTCGCCACCACTTCCTCTGGCGCTGCTGCAAACAACATGCCAGGAGGGAGAACAACACACTCAAAATTCAAGATCCCAACTAAACTTGACAACAACTCCCTATGCGGCATAGAAAAACAAAGCAGGCGCGCACAATTAATTAGGCTAGCAAAACTAATAATCTGGGACGACAGTAAATAGAAGCCGTTGACAGGACCTTCCAAGACATAACAGGAATCAACCTCCCATTCAGAGGGAAGATAATGGTAATGGGTAGTGATTTTAGACAAGTCCTACCAGTAATTAAGCGAGGCACACGAGCGCAAATCGTAGACGCTAGCCTACGCATGTCACCTATTTGGCTGTAACTAAGAAAATACGCTTGTCCATAAACATGAGAGCGCCTACTGATCCTTGGTTTTCCGAATTCCTATTACGAGTCGGCAATGGGACGGAGGAAACCACAGATGGAAACCAGATTCGCAACCCTGGTGACATGACAATCCCATTCACCACAAAGGAAAACTCTATAAAACAACTCATCAAATCCATATTCCCCTCTTGTAACATCGCGAATTTTTCCCCAAATTTTTTTTTGAATTAGTAAAACCGCCCCTTTATTTATATTATACTTCTTTTGTACAAGAATAACCATGTCTAATTTTTTATTTATTTCAAAACATTTTTATAATAATTATAATAGTAAAAATTATTTTATTTTATGTTTTAAAGACATATATGTAGCTTAGTTTTATAAACTCATCATAACTAACTAACTTAAACATAAACATACCCAAACCCAAGTACCCTAACCCTTACTAAGCCCAAAACTGAGCCCACCAGCAGACAGACTAGTCCAACAAACACCCTGGCCCATCTTCTTCACCCAACAGATACCCAAGACCCGACCCGCGACCCAGCGACCCCTTTGACGCGTGATTGTCATGTTTTTTGAAACAATAATCGAATTTATGTGTACAGTTGTGAATTAGGAACCCTAGAATACCAATAGATTAGAAAACTTAGACTTTTAAGTTTTCCCAACACTTATTTTATTGCCTTAAACATAGGGTGATACTTGGATACACTTGAGCCACAGTTATTCTATCAAGGGATTCGATGCTTCTGTTAAGGTGAGTTTATATAGCTTCGTTTATGCAACTTTTTATGCTTGAAACTTTATGCTTTTATACTTGAGCAATTCTTCATACGTGCCTAGTTGTAAATCTTTGATGCCACATGTCATAGACAAAAACTTGTTAGACTTAAACTTAAACTTACATAATCATTAACCTTGATCAAGCCAGCGATATACAATGATAGATCTATTGGATTAAAACCCCACCTAGATTCGTTGACCATTTCTATGGGGAGTGCGGGTGATTGTTATCGTTCCAAACTTTATAAGGAGAATCGTGGATGCGGGATGAACCTAAACTTTGTCGGAGGATTGATAATGTGCATACTATCATTTGTGTTTTTGTTTCCACATGTAGACTTTGATATACAATAGACATATGAATTGCTAAACATTTGAAACTTACAAACTTATTGCTAGACTAGGTCTATGTAGTCTCACCAACTTTTAGTTGACCCCCCATCTTTTCCAAACTTAACAGTTTTATGGAACAATGGTGCTTGAAGTCTATTGCTATCCCAAGAGGAGATTATTTAAAGTTGATTATTATCATTGCATGTAAAATTTCAGTCTGTGACAATTGGATGTATTTAGTTTAAATTATATGTAATGGAATAAAGGATTATTTAAACATATGTATTGTCATGAGCTACCGAACAATCATCACTACGTGACACCTCGATGTTTCCGCCATCGGTTGGGGTGTTACACCTCCCTCAACTCAGGTGCCCAGTCATCCGATTACATAACCTCCCGAGCCATATTACCCACAAGAAATGAGAGTGTTGACGAGATTAACAACCAAATGATCGACATTTTCCAAGGAGAGGAAAGACACTACTATAGTTTCGATGAGGTTGATGATGACAAACACCACTTGTACCCGATAGAGTTCCTTAACTCCCTAAATGTCAGCGGCATCCCCCACATAAACTACGCCTAAAAGTTGGATGCCCAATTATATTGTTACGAAACATCGACCCATCAAATGGCCTATGCAATGGCACTAGACTAATATGTAAATGTTTTGAACGCAACGTTATTGATGTGGAAATAGCTGTTGGAGAATATAATGGTAAACGGGTCTTCATCCCAAGAATACCACTAACTCCATCCAAAGATGACATGTTCCCGTTCAAACTGAAAAGAAAGCAATTCCCAATCTGATTAAGCTTCTCCATTACAATAAACAAAGCGCAAGGACAAAATATTCCTTATGTAGGTGTTTACCTCACCGAACCTGTATTCTCCCATGGCCAACTTTATGTGGCATTGTCAAGGTGCACCACAAGGCACAACACAAAGGTATTGGCACATCCAACCAGCAGGGATAACGAAAGCGGGGTCTACACTACAAATGTAGTGTACCGAGAGGTTTTAGTAGACTAACTACCATTGCCTACATCAAAACAAAGGTTCATCACTACAAGCTAGTATACACATTATTATTTCACACTTTGGGTTACTTTCATATCGCATTGTAGTTAATACAAACTTAACGTCTAACTCTACTACACTTTCTACTCCTATGCATAAAATATTTATGCTATAAGTCAATTTTATACTTTCCTTATACGTATGATGTGGCATGCCATTGATATTAAAAAATCTTACTCAAACTTACTACTTGAAGTTTTGTAATTGCAGAACAAAATACATGTTCATTTATTAACAGGGTAGCAACAACACTTTGGAATAACCATGAAGGTGAAATGCATAATAGATATACTGATTGTTATCTTATGTCAGTTTAGTATTTTTTTTGGCCATTATGTATTTAACTCAAAATATTTTGACATGTCAGCAATGTTTTGATCAGATCTTCAGGGTCATGGTGGATTTGACATAGAAGAATAACTTAAGACATGTTAGTTTACTTTTTTTTTTCTTCAGATTTTGTGTTGATTAGGGCTTATGTATGTGAAATTTATGAGACTGTAGATGATTGACTTACATTTTGTGCTCACGAAAAATATGTTTATGTGCAAAAATGGAGCAAGGGAAGGTTTTAAGACATGATCATCACCAATGTTTGTGCTATATAAATGTATCCCCTATGGTTATCTCTCTTTGCCAATAAAACAAGTCTTAAAGCTACACGTAAAACTCTTAAAGCTAAACATATCAATTATACATATATATATATACCAATTATGTATAGCCAAACATCGTGTATTCCCACCGCAACGCGCGGGTTCCTGCTAGTATGTTTAAATGAAAATTAAGAATGAAAACTTAATTGTGTGAAATGAAAACTCGAATCGACAAGAACCTAGTATATTTATTTAATGGAAAAATAAATATACGGTAAAGTGAGTCGAGTCGAATGTTGAAAATCAAATCTCGATCGGCAAGATCCTAGTATAATTATTTAATGGGAAAGTAATTATACGATAAAGTGAGTCGAGTCGAAGATAATGTTATTCAAGTTAGTTAATATATACTGAAATATGTATATTAAATAACAAAATCAGAACGTGGTTAAATCGGGCAATGATCTTGGTTCGCGATGACGAATCTAACTAACTTTGGAAATAATGGTTACTAAAATATAAGTTATGTGAAACTTATAACAGGGGTAATCCATCACCAACGCACCTAGGACATGTGTTTTAATTGGGAGTTGGGTGTACAACTTGCCAGTAAGACACGCACTAAGGACCTAGTGTCTTATATGACTAGAACAATTGTAGGTGTTTGACTGTGGATTATTGTTGTTCTCTACTGCTGCGTGCATATTGCTGTTAAGGTGAGTTTCACGACCCCTTTTTACTGTTTTTGTTTTGGGGGAAAGATATGTTTTTTCAAATGTTGTTACTTGTCAAAATGTTGTTAAATGTTAAAATGTGATAAGTGGCATGATGAGTACTTGGGTTTGTTGTACACCACTTGGGGTGAATCCTCGCCTACTGTAACCATTTACTCATGTGTTGTGTGTATGTGTGAAATCGAGAACCGAAGGAATATTTGGATAGTACTATTGGTGCCTGACAATGCCCACCCCTAATAGATAGCGTCGATTATGCAACGGTGTATGCCAGGGGTGCACGTACTCTGAACTAAGTTGTTATTTATCAAGAAACAACTTCTGCTTGCAGGGCATTATTAGTCTTGGTTTGGTTATAGGCTCAAGGGATTGCTCGTCATAGTTTGTAGGAGTTAGCTACTCTTTACAAAGGTCACTACTAGTGTTCGTTCCACTCATGTTGTTGTTAAAATGTTGTTGTTATGGAACTAAAACCTGTGAACTTACCAATATTTTATATATTGACGTCTTTTTAAAATATCTTTGAGGTAACTAAGTGCTGAACAGGTATGCGGCTAGTACGGTGGAGTATGGGATGTTGGACACTTGTCGGAGGTTCATCTATATTTACCATTGGGTTGGGAAATAGACGGTAACACCCCCTGTTAGAACTTCATGTATGTTGTTTTGCATAATGTTTATGAAAAGGTACCCTTTTTTGACATCTTAATGAAATGATCTTTTCTAATTAAATATAGTTTGTGTAAATCTTGACTTTGATATGCTTTCGAGCATTGCGTCACGTGTTTCTGCCATTGGTGTGGTGTGACAAAAGTGGTATCAGAGCCAAGGTTATAACGAACTAGTATTTTTGAAAATCTAGACTATAGCCGGTTTTGGTTCGAAAACAAAGTTTTCAAAACTAAACAAAACAAAATATTTTTAGAAAAGAAAGAAATTTGTACACAGGATGTACAAGGGGAAATTCTGACCGACTAGCCATGTGTGTCAATATATGAAGTATTAAATGGTACGGATAGGAATGTTTATGTTGTGTAGGAATCCGATTTTCTAAGATTAGTTAATACATATACGTAGTACAGATATTTTGCAGTAAGGATGTCGTACGCTTCACCTTAGTCCACACTCTTGCATCGATCACCGGTACCAGCAAGTGGGAAAGACGCTTTGGTCTACGATGAACTCGCTCGCTTACCTATTGACGGGATGATCGGAAGGACTAATCTTTATCGCGCTAATGGATGTCGCCGTATTTTTTTGTGATGTGGAGGCGAAACTAGAATAAGTCATTTGTTGTGAGAATCCTATGTTTTTTAATCAGGAAACTCGGAACTAGCGGGCACTGAGATTACCTAGCAATGCAGATTATCATTATGGGTGCACACGTAATTATAATTTGGGGTGCACGGTATCCTTGGTGGGTGCTAGGGCCGGGGTTGGTTACCACTCCTTGTCTTGTTAGGTTTTGTTCTCTAGGTGCAGACTTAGCCTTTGATTGGCGAACGGGTTAAAAAGGAGGTCTTATCGATATCCCTTGATTTTGATCCTACTAAACCCAATGAGCTTTCTTCAACGTTACCTCTAAGGTTCGAACATGGAAGAGCTCGAATGTCCATCTATATGAGCAATTTGACGTAAAACCTCGCATCGGATAGGGACGGTAGACGAAAACTTCCCTGTATAGGAGCTGAATGCCTTCCCCTCAAGGTTACCCCAAAGGAGCGGACGTATGAGGATGCACTGCCTACCGAAGAGATGAATGTATGGTACGATGCGTGGAATGCTAAACCTGGAACCCAGTGAAGGCCTTGGGTGTGTCCCTGTAAGACCAGTGCGTTTTGAGCCCAGGATTCTGTGTGGATCAGTTATGAGACTTGTGGCCCGTCTGTTGTGTGTTGCTATATATATAAAAGTTATTCTTGATCTAACACATGCCCAAGTTCTCTTCGAGGGTCATGTGTTTCTTCTCCTACTAGAGGACAAAATCGACGTTGCTGAGTTAAGAGGCTTGATCATCTTTATCTAGAAGGCTCGATAGCCATCGTCTGAATCGACAGTGTCGGTTGTTCCTATGTAGTTGTGGAATGAGTGCAAAATCAGCTAGCCGTATAGCACATATACAAGTCATAGGGTTTTGCTAATTTTCGATGATGTTGAAAATTTTGGCCACTGATCATGACCGAGGCAGTGTTTGCTAGTGTTATGTTGACGGCGTATCGTGGAAAAGCAAGCTCCAGCCTGCGTTTGGCTATAGACTCACTCTGAAATGCATACGATTTACCCATGTGAAGCCATTACTCGATGTATTGAGTGTTCACATGTGGTTCAACACCCCTTCTGATAACGCTGGATCATATTCCGAAAGATAATTCGGGGTAGACTTATCAGTTGATCCTTATGTCATACTACCTTCTTGAGGTGCAAAGGTCATTGTAAGACTCATCAACCTGCTTCCACCTGTTTGTTTTTCGAGGATTATTGGTAGTCTCGTTTTAGTCGGTGAACGCCCGAGTATGTTCGATGCGTGTGCTGTGTCTGAATCCGTCATAAATCCTGGGGAGTGGAACCACACTTCGGGAGCCGTAATCGTAAAGTGTGTGTTCTGTAATTGTCAAATGTCGCAAGACGCTTTCTGCTGACATTGAAATCCCCTCAAAAATCAAATGGCTAACAGCTGGGAGCGGTCACGTTATCCTGTTAAATCAAATGTATCCATGGAACAACAATTCTATTACTCTCGTTGCAATGTTGAATGTTAGCCACTCTCGTCATGGCGACAAGACCAGTTATCTATTTGGTCGACAATTGATGCAAAGTGTTTTTCATTAGTCCCTATAGATACCGAGACGTTATGTCCCCTCATCTCGATGGTTTGTAAACAGAGGTCGCGAGACCCATTCGTAATGGATAAGGCGACCTGTTTAATCTCTTGTTGTATTTCAACACTCTCACCGCGTGGCCTATCATGAAGAAAGTCCATCGGCCCTGCTTAGATGACGGAAAGGCACTTAATCAGATGACTGTCGATGCTTGCCCCAAAGGAACATGGAAGAGGACCCAGTGAGAAGGACGACTCGGCTAATTCGTTAGAGTCTGCATCATTTCCATTTTATCGTGGCATCTCAATAAATCATGATCCTTCTACCTCTACCTGTTGTTATTCTCATTGTGACCACTATCTTTGATATTGGGAAAGATGTTGGTTGGTTTCTAGGTCCTATAGATACTATTCACCACACATCTAATGACTACGACGAGTCTAAGGTTCCCGCCAAGCCTATTATTGTTGTTGTTGTTATTGTTCTATGGCTCATGAGAATCCTGTTGGTGTTGCTCTTGTTTCGACGGCTCCTGCTAAGGTTACTGTCGTTGACGTAGACGTCTCTATGACCCTGTCTGTGTCCTGGTGGAGTTCGTTGTTGTTAACCTTATTTTCTTTGAGGCTTCGTTAAACCCCTCGTTATTATTCCTTGGGCTCCTGCCAAGCCTAATGTTGCCGATGGTTCTCAGGCTTCGGTTGAGTTTGTCGATGTTGCTGTGGCTATCGTTCGAGTGACTTATACCAAGCCTACGGTCTTTCTCTCTATGAACAATATCAGCTTGAGAAGTCAGCTAAATTATGTGGAACCCATCATTTCCATTTCTGTTATGGTGACGGATGCCCTTGTTGATCCAATCGTTCCTACCAATGAGCCTATGGAGTATAGGTTTGTGGCTGAGGATATGGATAAGGATTTTGCCACCATAATGGAGCTGAAACGCACCGGATGCCCTTGTTGATCCAATCGTTCCTACCAATGAGCCTATGGAGTATAGGTTTGTGGCTGAGGATATGGATAAGGATTCTGCCACCATAAGTGAGCTGAAACGCACCGGGTGCGTGCTCACTGTAATGGAGCTTCTTGTAGTTATGTATAGTGGAATTCGCTAGGTTGTGTGTCATCCTGTTGTTGTGAGTTCATGTTTTTGTGTTACCCCTAGCAATTGTGCATTCTTGTAGGTGCACTGTTTTGCCGATTGCGTATCCATGTGGTCGCGTTGCGCTGTCGATGATGCATGTCCGTGGTTATGCAGCTCCTATTGTGGTGTTGCCTCGTGGACATGCTTCTCTATTGTCGTATTGTTCCTGTTGCGATGTTCCTTTGTTGATGTGTTTCGTGTACGTGTTGTTGTCATTGTCATGTTGTCCCTACTGTCGTGATGCTCCGTGGGCGTATTGCTACAGCTGTTGGCTTGACTTGATGATGTGATAACTTGTCGTTTGTTTCACTCTTGGTTCCCTCAGGATTAAGACATCGCCTCAACCCCTCGTTGTTGTCATTGTTCTGCTAATTTGATGGTGTAGCGTCGACATTGATAATGTGGGATTTTGGATGACTAACGGACTTTCAAGGAGTCATACAAAGACACTCTAGTCTTAGTGTTAGCATATGTATCTCCTTAAAGTCCGAATCTTGTGGTCGTTTGAGTAACTGACTGAATAATGTGTCGACCCCTTTATATACTCGCACATTTCGTGAGCATTACCTCTTTAAAATCTAAGGCATCAGTGACGCCGTGTCCAGCCTTAACCTTTTAAGCGCATTTTGGTCGACTAACGACCATCTCTGCAAATCAATGTCGGAAAGAAATCCTGTGATCCCCACATGACGAGGTGAGACTCGTCTTTGTGATAAGGGACTTCAAATGTGTCTCGAATCCCGAAGGTATCGAGAGAATGTGAGCAATATTATGACCCATACCTTTGAGAGTAGCAAGAGATTAAAGACTAAACTCATTTATTGCTCGTCCTACTGGGTTCGTGTGACATCATACCTACCGACGTGTCGTGTTGATAATTACGGAAATACCAGTATGGACTCACCCATGGCGTGTGCATTGGTGGAGTCCCACGTGCATGATTCGGAGGTTTTATGAAACCCTGAATCCTGAAGGGCATATAACCTTGTCTACTCTATAAGGGTGCTACCCTACCATGTTGAGATGGTCGATCAGCTGAGTCCTTCGATTGATGTAGTTATTCCTAGGATGGTAGGTCCATCTTTTCTTGGCATTGTTGCTTCTGTTCATCGAATAGTTAAACCCTTTCGACCTTAGGTCGATACTGGTGTTACCAGTTATCCTTTTGTAGCCTTGCTCGCGCTAAAGAACAATTCTTTGTTCTTGACAGACACTATTGGAGACACCATAGTAATGTGAGCTGCCAGGTCAGTGCGGTTAGTACCTAACTAATCAAGATGAGCTCGGAAGCATACATATTGCACCCACATGTATGAATACTTGAGTCGTTGAATGGGATGCCTTATGGGAATGCTCCAGATTCTTGCTTGTTGTACGATCTCGATCGCCATTTGTTTTATGAAACGACTTTGGCACATGAAGCCGCCAAGCACCAAAGGTGAAGTCTATGCCAAATGCATTCATCTATGACTCGATTTCACCCATTACCTCGAATAATCCTGGAAAGACGGAACTCTCGGTGAATTGAAGGTTCTGGTTCTAGGACTCTTTCTTTCAGATCTCTGCACAAGGTCAGAGGGTCCATTCGAGAGAGAGTGGCCTGTATTATTCGGAATTGACTTACTAGGTTGCTAATGCCGATAGGACACTAGTACCCGTGTGGCACATATAACAGGACAAGTATTGGATGCCCATGTTATGGGTAGCTACATGTGTTCTGTATGCCATATCGATGGAGACCAACGTGTCGATATGTTGTTGAAACCTTATCCTCTATTGGTTGCGGCAACCACTTCGTGATATTTCATATACTCATTCCCGTGTTGACCAATGCGATGGGGTGATGTGAGCCTCTAGTCATTGTGTTTGATCGGCCTGTAATTCTCGAGGATTGTGGAGCTATACGACCCGTGTGTCAGATATACAATGTTTACTTTTTAGGGAACTGAGGGGTGAAAGTGACGTAAAATCTTTCGACCTCCATTAGTCCATACTAGGCATCCTAGTACCATTAACCACAATTGCTTATGTGAAAGGTTGTAATTCAGTACGTAGAGGATTCCAGTCCTTGTGAGGACATAGAAATACCATCCGCTACTACAAGCAACCTTGAGTTCCCTCGAGAATGTTGATAGTTCTGTGATCCGGTAAGATCACCCGTTAAGTGAAACTTGAATGAGCGAATCTAATTATCAGGTCGCATGAGGCATCCTGTAGCTGTTATGTGACACGGGTAATGGTTGATCACCGTTTAGAACCCTCTCATCCCCACTCTCTTGTAACTCCGATTTGAGGCATATAAATGGCCACCTGTACTCTTGGAAAGTCGTGGCTAGACACTAGATTGCCAACTACTATAGTATCGGATTGTAGTGGTCATTCTACCTCAGGGTTCGCCGAACCCTTAACGCAAGCCTAGGATACGCGATTTGATATGAGTATGGCTTGTCATTTTCAAACGAACGAATCGAATGTCCTTAACGGAAGTGTCCTGTGTGACACGATTGATGTATGTGGCACATCGGATTGGTGTGCTTCGTCGCTAGAATTTGCTATGTGATAGGAATTATCACCCCCAGCGTTCGGGGTGTACTACTCAAAGCCTTTTGAGGGCATACGTGCACGTCTCCAGTACATTGAATGATAGATGGAGATGGACACATAATCTGGCTTGAGTTGTTCGAGAGGTGACCAATAAATCAGGTAGATCTAAGGCTTCTTAAATGAGTTGCAAACCTTTTGAGAAGTTGTATAAACAAGGCGATGGCCTTAGGAACTTCGAATCGGTAGTAGGTCTTCGCTGAGAGTTATACTTTGAGAGAGTGTTGTTGAGAATGGAAATTGTATCAGACCAAATTCTTGATACTCTAGTGACACGGAGATATCGGTAAAAATTGGTCTCGCAACGAATAAGCTCGAGATATCACCAGAGCCTAGTGGGACTCTTGGTGACTCCCGTACAACGAGTCTGAGGAAGTATTGTGAATTTCTCACTGACAATATCCAGGTTGACGTAAAGCTTTAGCGAATCGAGAAGTCAATAGGTTTGATGGATCGGGAAGTCCAAAAGCTTAGTCATAACTGGGTCATGATATTGTATTTATAGAACACTAAGGGTGAACCTGAGTTCACTTAGGAAAGAAGAGATCGCGTGACGCGCAAACACCCCGCCCTATTCAAGGATACTATTGTAGTAGGTAACATGAACTAAATTCCGGAACCGAATTCTCTTAACGGGGGAGAATATGACATCTGGCAAAAATCAATGCGTTTTCGTACGTAGTTAATATATGTAATTAACAATAATTAAGTGCTATTCTAAATTAATTATAGTAATTTAGCCTTTAGAGAATAGCAAATTCTCCATTGGATGCATAGGAATGCATATTTTTTTTAATTGAAGGCAAGACGAAATCGCATGCAAATAAACTTGTCCATAACGGACGTTGGTGATTACCCGGTAACAATTAATTAACCAAAAACGATCCCGAACACCCGAGATATAAAAAAGGGTATTTTCATGAAATATGATGTGTTTTGAAACTCCAGAACCATAAATGAAAACGTCAAATACAAATCTCCCGATAACGAATAAAGTTCATGTATCGCACTCGTTGCGCGTACAACTTATAATTTCACCCAATTAAAGCCTAAATAACTTATTAACACTTAAACTAGGCTATATTTATGGGTTATTAAAGGCTATTTTTATGTCAGGATAACTTGTAATTAAATTTCGATTAAAACCCGACAAAACCCAAAAACTAAATATTTACAAATAATACAAGACATTTTGTGCAATGTGACTCCCACTTGGCTTCTAAAAATCAGCCAAGATCTTCCCCACTTGACAAAAATTCTTTTGCTTGATATGTCATCCAAATGGGATAGATTTTGGGTATGGTCTTGATGATATTTTATTAGTTTGGTACTTAAAAGTCTTTATAAAATACCATGTTTATTTTCATTTGTAATAAGTCACAAAATTCCTTCCTTCTCTAACCTTGTGGCCGTGAGTTTCTAGAGCATCCACATTCAATTTTTTTTTTTTTTTTTGAAGTTTACAACATCAAAATTCACTCTAAATCCATCCCTAAATCAAACCCATTTAGTGTGTTTCAAGCCTGGAGCTTAACCCTATTGGAAGAACACACTATACCACTTCAAAATCAAGTGTTTTTATCTTCCCTAGCCTTGTGCTAGTAGTAAGTTTCTTGATCTTGTTTTTGTTCTTGAAAGCTTATGTTTTTTTATGTTTTAGAAGCAAGTAGTACATAGGGTTTGAAAACATGGTTTTAAACATAAGATTTTCTATGGTTTTGCAAGACTAAAATGGGTGTTTAGAATTTTGTATATGGGTCGTAGGCTAGAAGTGGTGATGTTTTATTATTTTTGTAAGTTATAAAAATACATATACACTTATATAAAGTGTTGATCTAAGCATTTTTGTAAATGTGACCTGAATACACTTAAAAGAGGTTTCGATCATCATAAAATGACCATCTTAGACTAAAAATAAGGTTGGTCTTGTTAATAAATGAAAAATATAAAAGTCACATATTCTAAGATTATGGACATAAAGACACCAAGTTGGACAAAATGGGCTAATACACACTAATACACATAAAAATATCCCTAATGAGACATTTAAAGATCATGGTTGATAATGGATCTTAATAAAAATATAAAGTGACAAAATTGATGTGTTTAAGTAGCTAGTTTGATGAAAACTTGTCATTTTTTAAAGTCTAGGGATAAGTGTAACTTTTAAAGTTAAAGTGATAATTTGGTAACTTTAAGAGTTAAAGGGTGTAAAATGCCCTTTTGGAAACCTAAGGCTAAAAATGTGATTTTTATTAAGTTAGTGTTGAACATGGAAAGTTGTAACTTTCAAATGTTTGTTATGAAAATATCCATAAGACTTTCAAAAGTATATTTTTGTATAAAATGTATTCTATAAAATAGGATTTTATAAAAATGTAAATTACCAAAGATGATGATCAAAATAAAAACTAAGGTTTTTATTACAAAAATTTGTAATTTAAAAACTTAGTAAAAGTTGTATAAAAATAAACATTTTTATATCTATGGGAATATAAAAATGTTGGAGCATTTTATGTTAAAAATAACCAATTCTTGGTGTTGAAAATACAAAAGTTATTTTTCAAACTTCCAAATGAAAATGTGTAGAAATTAAAGTTGATTAATTTGAAGTAAAGCATGTTGTCGGGAATTTAAGAAAAATAATTAAATATATATTTCGGTGAAGTAGAAAAAATAATATTATGACGATAAGCAATTACTCCTACAAAATATATATGATTAACTTATATTGTTCGAGATGCGAAAAATATATAAGTTTGAATAATCGGATATGGACGTATTATGTTACGACGAGTTATCGGACAAAAATGTGAATCAGACGAATAAGTATATATAGTATAACTTCCTACAAGATACGTACATATGTTATTGCGTTGAATGTGAGTAATTATTCTAGGGGTGAACATGAATGTGAAATATATATTTATGGACAAATATATGTAAGAATAATTATGGGTGAAAAATATATACAACACTTTCCTAAGTGTTGGAAATTATTCGTGGGAGAATTAATGTAAAATAATCTCTATAGATTATATGTTTAAATGAAAATTAAGAATGAAAACTTAATTGTGTGAAATGAAAACTCGAATCGACAATAACCTAGTATATTTATTTAATGGGAAAATAAATATACGGTAAAGTGAGTCGAGTCGAATGTTGAAAATGAAATCTCGATCGACAAGATCCTAGTATAATTATTTAATGGGAAAGTAATTATACGGTAAAGTGAGTCGAGTCGGAGATAATGTTATTCAAGTTAGTTAAAATATACTGAAATATATATATTAAATAACAAGATCATAACGTGATTAAATCGGGCAATGTTCTTGGTTCGCGGCGACGAATCTAACTAACTTTGGAAATAATGGTTATTAAAATATAAGTTATGTGAAACTTATAACATGGGTAATCCATCACCAACGAACTTAGGACATGTATTTTAATTAAACGGAGAATTGTATGTTAATAGTGGTGTTAGGAGTTGGGTGTACAACTTGCCGGTAAAACACGCACTAAGGACCTAATGTCTTATATGACTAGAACACTTGTAGGTGTTTGACTGTGGATTATAGCTATTCTCTACTGTTGCGTGCACATTGCTATTAAGGTGAGTTTCACGGCCTCTTTTTACTGTTTTTGTTTTTGGGGAAAGATATGTTTTGTCAAATGTTGTTACATGTCAAAATGTTGTTAAATGTTAAAATGTGATAAGTGGCATGATGAGTATTTGGGTTTGTTGTACACCACTCGAGGTGAGTCCTTGCCTACTGTAAACATTTACTCGTGTGTTGTGTGTATGTCTGAAATCGAGAAACGAAGGAATATTTGGATAGTACAATTGGTTCCTGACAAGGCCCACCCTAATTGATAGCGACGATTATGCAACTGTGTATGCCAGGGGTGCACGTATTCTGAACTAAGTTGTTATTTACCGAGAAACAACTTCAGCTTGCGGGGCATTATTAGTCTTGGTTTGGTTATGGTCTCAAGGGTTTGCTTGTCATAGTTTGTAGGAGTTAGCTACTCTTTACCAAGGTCACTACTAGTGTTCATTCCGCACATGTTGTTGTTAAAATGTTGTTGTTATGGAACTAAAACCTGTGAAGTCACCAATATTTTATATATTGATGTCTTTTTAAACATATCTTTGAGGTAACTAAGTACTGAACAGGTATGCAGCTAGTACTGTGGAATATGGGATGTCGGACACTTGTCAGGGGTTCATCTATGTTTACCATTGGGTTGGGAAATAGACGGAAACACCCCCTGTTGAAACTTCATGTATGTTGTTTTGTATAATGTTTATGAAAAGGTACCCTTTTTCGACACCTTAATGAAATGATATTTTCTAATTAAATATAGTTTGTGTTAATCTTAACTTTGATATGCTTTCGAGCGTTGCGCCACGTGTTTCCGCCATTGGCGTTGTGTGACACAATCCTCATCAACAACGACACCAACATACCAAATTCACCGAACTTTCACTATCTAAGGTATCTCATTCTCATGTTCCTTGAGCTTATGATTCATCAAATGCTTAACAACTTTCGCTCCCCCTGTTTCGAGATTCAAGTTTGATATCGAACTAGCCAGAAAAAAATCCGCTTCAACTGTAAACTCATCAACCTTCGCATACCCAAATCTCAAACTACCAGACCCAAAACCATTTCCACTATCATGCACGGCTTCCGAACCCACCAGTTTATCTGATTCAACATTATTAATAGATCCCACACTAAACCGCAACAAGCTAACATCAAAAAACTCTATAACACTCTGTTTCTGTTTCTCACCATTATTACTCACATTAAACACAAAATCAACAGTTTTAAACGGATTGAAATTAGTATTGAATGTACCTGAATCAGTAGAGGGTTTATGAAGGCTAGGGTTAGGGTTTTGGGAATAAGAAGGGTGCGTGGTTGATGATGAGGATGGTGGGGACTGGAAACC
Organism: Ambrosia trifida; assembly: GCA_028751855.1. Lineage (NCBI taxonomy): Eukaryota > Viridiplantae > Streptophyta > Magnoliopsida > Asterales > Asteraceae > Ambrosia > Ambrosia trifida. The sequence continues at coordinate 100,404,708 of CM054131.1, forward strand.
TTGGAGAGTGGGTGAATGAGTACAATGTTATGTTGAAATTTTAGCAATATTTGATTCAATTCATGATTCTTGATTAGATCCATCAAGCCTGTTGTTTGTTCTTGTTTAGGGTTTGGATTTCGTTATTTACAGAAAACAAAAATCATTTTTGTATGAAGTTATTAAGTTTATGATGTGAATCACGTTCAAGAATCAGGGGTTTTGAAGGAAATATGATGAAGAAGGGGATTTTCAATCAACTGAGGTGAAGAGGGTGGTTAAATTATGTTTTTAAAGTTTTGACCTGAAATGACAAAAAATACCCCTGACCTTAACTGAGTTTTCTATCGAAGTTAAAAAAAAAAGGGTCGAAATGGCACCAAAACGAAACCACATGGGTTCCAGTGATTAAAAAACTTTTCTATCTAAAGTGACATTTTTGGCCAAACCTAAGGGGCCAAAATGGCAGTCTACTCTTAATAAATTTATGCAACTAGTATTTGAGCTTGTGTTTCGCGGCGGGTTGTAAAAGGACATTGGCGAGGATTTATTGCTACATTTTATATTGATGGGTTAGTATAGATATCCATGCTTTTTTCTAAACAACGGTAACAATAAGCAACCAACATGGTTAAGTAAAAATGTTTAGAATTAAAAGATGGCTTTAATTATAATAAGTAAAAATTAGAATTAAATTTATAAAAAAGATAAAAGAACACATATTTGTTAAAAATAATTTTATTTGACTTTAAGGGTCTTATGATAACTCTATTAAACTTTGGGGGTTGTGAATCATTTATAGAAGAACAATATTATTAAACTTTCGTATGATAAATTCATAAAAGTTTATGGGTATAAACATAAACGTAAATAGTTTATAATATAATATTTATTAGAGTTAAAGAGGCCATATGATAACTCTAATATTCTATTGAAATTCAGTGCTAACAAACTTTTATTGGAGAAGAAGAATAAGCAAACTAATTAAAAGAAAAAAGAACAATAATACTGTGGGCAATTCAAGTTGGAACAATAAAAATTAGTATTGTAAACAACAATTATATAGAATAACCATATGTGAGACATATCTAATTATATCTGGACTTCAAGCCCAATACACAATAAATAGCCTGCAACTCATTTGTTTAACTAGGAAATAAACTTTATATAAATAGTATAAATAATAACCCCCGTTCCATGAAATTCGTTTCGCTAATTGTTCCTAATTACCAGTTAATCGAGTAAGTGAATTTAATGTTTGTTGTCCAAGGCGTAACTCTTACGGGTCACAGCTCAGTCGACAGCGTCTAGTTATCAAAATCGTTCACTTTAAACCAACAGCTACAACCTATATGAACACCAATGTATAGTTTCATTGTAAATTTATTTTTTATTATTTTTTTTTGTAAATGTCACATTACAATAACTATTCCATAACTACATGTATATATCGACCCCTTGTCCATACGAGCAACAAATTTGACCAATGTTGATCGTCTAACACATTTGGTACTGATAAATTAGAGGATTACGATGAATTTTTATCGAATTTGTTAAAATTGGAATTTAGACTTAAAGCATATTTCAAGAGTATAATTTCACTAAATTGTTGATAACCCTAAAATTATTAATAATATGTATATGATAAAACATAATTAAATGTTACATTTTTATGCATTTCAAACCGTAAAATTATAACTTGGTGAGTCTTTTGGAAATAGACGATGGAGGAAAATAAATTCATTATTTAGTTATTTTTTTACGCAAATGGAAATTTTTTGCACAGTTTATTTATAAATTATGTAACTTATAATCTGAAAGATGGGTCGGTGGATGGTTTATGAATAAGAAAATGATATAGGTTATAAAACAAGAAGTTCATATCATTAAGGAAATACGGCAATAATGATCGATACATAGATCAGAAATTTATGCATGATAATAAAAGAAAATTACATAACAAGGCATTTATTTTTATACGAGATACAGTCACACTCACACACAAATTAAGCAGAATTTTCTTCCATTTCCATGTTTGATCAGAGCTTGCAGAACAATTTAGTGGTCTGTGTTATGATCATCCAATTCCTTAACGAGATTGCATAGGTAATCCATCAAAGAAGTTGGATAGGGTACACTTGTATCTGGCTTCTCAAACTCAAAGGTCCATGTAGCTACCTGCCCATCACCTTTTGGTTCAACATGAAATATGATTGTGAAGCTCTTGTATAGCTCATCCACTAGATCTCCTCCAATTACCTTGAACACAATCATATGGTTTTCCTCGTTCACTACTTCAATTATCTGTTTTGAAAACTTCTTCTTGCCCTCTTTTTTCATGCAAATAATGCAAGAAAATTTTGTTAATCTATCACTAGCTAGCAGATTGTAGGTTGGGTTGTAACATACCAAACCGCTCATGCACTACTTGAGATTGGTATATATAAACCCTGTTTAAACTTTGAAATGAGATGAGATTAACCGAGCATGAACTCAACCCTATCTTACGGTACATTTAGTTAACGAGCTGGAGCCCGTGTTTAACTATAGGTTCACGAGCCTAAGCCAACGTAATATTTGTTTAAATATATTTTTTTTTTGCATTAAATATATAATAGTTTTATTTTGAATAATAAATATATAATTTACATTAAAAAATTATTATATACAAATCTATGAAAAAACTACAAAGACAACATAACTTTTTTTTTATAACATAAAGAAATTAATACGACTGCAAATATATATAGAAATAACTATATTTATACAAATCAAATAACTAAAACTTAAAAATAAATAAACTAGTTGAGTCCGAGATGAGCTTAAGCCAGAGTTGGAGCTTGAACTTGAAAAACTATTAACAAGTTGAACTTGAGGTCTACTCATTTACACTAGGCTCATGATCTTGGACTAGTTTAATAGTTACCAACCGACAATAACATACTATTGAAATAACATACAATATTTAAGGAGAAACAAGTACGATATGTACCATGAGTATAGTGCCAAGAGATGACGGATCCAACAACCCCTCTTTCACCTTCATGGAGCTCACAATCATGAACCTTATCAGGGGTTATTGCAACCATCTTGTGCGGGTTGTGCCTGAAGAGGTCATGAAAGACATCACCGGTCTTACTGATCTCTACATAACCGATTAACTTTCCTGATAAAGCCATGTTCTCTTGGGGCTAAACAATTCTTTACAAGAGAGTTGGTGATCAGATTGTTGAAAATATACGTAGACAGCCTTGGGTTTATATAGATAAACGAGCTACCAAAAATAATAATTTAAAGTTTGTATTAGTTTACTTACTATATAATAATTTAAAGTTTGTATTCGGTCAACAAGATATGATTTGCTTTTTGAATTGTTTTCTGTACAACATGTGTAGCAAATATCAATAATAATATATCATGTCGGCCATTGATCAAGTACAGATATAGAAATCAATCATTGATGATATGGATCTCCATCCTTTAAAAGTTTTTAAACTCAAGCCCAATTAAGAAATATGATATCAGTGCTTACGGTATCATCTGCTAGGAAGTGAAATCGATTTACTTCTAGATTTTAATTAACTTATATATACCAAATGTAGAGAATTAACGAACTGCAACGAATTCATTTTTGCGACAGATTTTCATCACTGATCTGTTGCAAAAAGATTTTGTCTTGGGTTGCTAAAAATGCAACCCCTTGTCCCTAGAAAACCGTCACTATTTCCGATGAGGTTTCCTTAGTCGCTATATATTTGATTCCGATGTTTGTTTTGTGATTTGCTTCATAATAGTTGATATTATATGATATATAGTATCGGGCCTTCACATTGTTTTATCCTCCAAATGTGAATTAACCATTAAATAATCTCTAAATCTATATCTATCTATCTATACATATAATAACCCAAAGTCATTTTAATGACATGTCACTCAAAGAGGGTATTCTCTCCATTGAGTGTGTCATGTATCATCTCATGTGGCAATGACTTTATTTTAGGAAAATAATAATTTAAAATTTAAAAAAAAAATAGATTTTTATCTCTAATGTTTCCTCCCATAACTTTTAAACGTTAATATCTTTTATATACGAGATTTTTTAAAGAAAAAAATTACACCAAATTAACGAGCGTTTTATTATCTTTACAACAGGTATCATAGTGCTATATAAAAAACAGAGAAAAAACGACTATTTTTTGTGTGGTTTTGTTCATACAGGAAAAAAAACACAAAGTGTTCAGGGTATTCATTAATCATGTATAGGCAAGCCATTAGTTATGTTCAAACCAGTAAATATGAATTTTATTTACAACATGTGTCAGCATTGGAGTTGTACATTGTTTTAGGTTAGGTTTTAATATTAGAGTTATACATTGTTTAAGGTTATGTACTAACATTGGAGATACATTGCTAATTGTTTTAAGTTAAGTGCTACCCGAAGCTTTCCTGCATGTAACTGTAAAACGCATCAGTCTATTTCAGGTGTAAAATTGATATTTCAAATTAGATTTCGCAACCCGGGACACCCCGCATTTTCAGGTTAATACTTTTACTGAACTCTAGTTAACTGACATGATATACTCTAGTTAACTTACATTTCGTACATGGTTAGATACTTAACTAGGTTTAGTTAAGTAGGCCTACATATGTTAGATGATATTAACATATGCGTTAAATAGGAAAATCATTGTTGAACACACACACGAGTCCTGTATCCCGAACGTTGGTGAATTATATGGCATGTATAATAATAATATGTGCAATTGAATCATGATGGACGTGAAGTGCCTGCTTATGTGAATTATGTGAATTATCACTTGACTGAAGGTTAATACGTAAACCATGCAAATTACGTATACTTGATGATTAATATCTCATGTAATAATAAAAACAATGGTTTTTATGCAATTTAGGGTGATTAATAATATTGGGTCCGGTATTGGGCTAGAACATGATTAACGGGTCAAGTTAATGGACTAGAAGGGCCCTAATACCCAATTACTTGGGCAACAAGCTAAACCTCCTTATAATTATAGATAAAAAAAATTAAAACCCTAACCCACATTCCCCTTTGCGCCGTGAGGAACCCCCCCCCCCCCCTTCTCTCTTAGTTTTCAAGCAATCAATCAATCTTTCACCTAATCAAGCTAGTTCGGGTTTAATCTCAAGGCTCTAGGGAGTTTTAGCATTGCAAGGTATACATCTATATGCTCTTTGATGAATTATGATACTTGAAAAACTTTAAAACTCTAAAAATAACATATATATATATATAATCGCATGTATGTATGTATAGGAGTTTTTGAATGTTCTTGATGATTTGATGATGATGATTGTTGTTAGTAGCCATGATTAGGGTTTTCACATGATAATATATGTGTTTTGCTATGTTAATAAGGTGTTTAATCAGTATTGTATGTGTTATACATGTATTAGGGATGTTCATGGAAAATTAGGGTTTGTCGATTACTTGGGATGCAAGTTTAAAATTCTGGCAGATTCGTTTGAACGTTTTGTATGGGCTGTAATGGGTTGGTAAATTGATTGTTTTGATGATTTCTTTGCATGATTTTAATGTACAAGGTCTTAGATTTTCATAATGGGCAAAACCATCAGATTTGGACATCGTTTGGGTCGTTTTTGGAATTTTATTTGATTAGGGGTCATATCAGATTTTCGGATTTGTGAATTGGGTTAACTTTAAATGGTCATAACTTGAGATTTACAAGGAATTAAGTTATGAAATTTTTACAGTAGGTCAATATTGGAAAAATTGAGCTTTTCCAAGTGGATTAATCCCGTTTGGATGAATACACAATTTTTGAGAATTTCTCTACTAAACTGACCTGTTGAGGAAATTTTCTGGACATAGCTGTGTTGTACGAATTTTCATAATTTTTATGTTTGGTTTTAAGACAAAAAAAAATATGGGTTTGCAACCGAATCCCCATGAATACTCAGTAAAAACTTGGGACTTTCATTCATTCGTTAAGTATTTTAAATAATTCATTTTTCACTGCGCACAATCTGTCCTAAAAACGCAGATTGTGTACGGGGTATTTATGTGACTATTTGGAGTTGTATGTGGTATGTAATTGACATGTACTTGTGTGAAAACTTGTATGAGATATATTTGATGTATTAAACTGATAATAATCACTATGATCACCAACGTGATACGTAGGACATACTTGAGCACGTAGAGTCATTAGGAGTCACTACACGGTTTTGAACATTTAAAGGTCTCGGATAAACGAGTTATATGGTGTGTTGGTTATGCACATATACTCACCTAGTGACATTTGTATTAGGGTGTCGGTAGCATACTTTACTTGCAGGTCGGATCTCTTTTGCTTGCACGCTAAGGTGAGTTTCACTATTCTTTTCTCAAAAGCATGCGTCTCGGGTTTGAGACAACTTACAAAACGTTTTCTAGTCCGGTTTGGGACTACTTTTACATCTCGGGTTATGAGATGCTTTGACTCCTTGCGTGGGTCGGGTTTTGACTCCTTGTGTGGGTCGGTTTTACGATTCCTTGTGTGGATCGGGTTTTTGATCAGTTTAAAACTTATTGGTCCTTTGTGAACTAAACACTCTATCATTTGGAAAGTCCTTGCATATTATTGGGTTAATCGCTGGAGGCGAGCGGGGTATTAGTTGATAGCGTTATTAGGTTGTGCAGCAACCTCATGTCTGAGGTGCTTGAGGCACAAGCATGAACTTCTGACCACAATTGAGAACTGGTGTTGATAGACACCAGTTATTGAGGCAAATTACTATTTTACTGAAGGTGTCCCAATAATCCTGTTTAGTTACATTGAGTGGGCTAGCTACCCCTGACACACTTAAACTGATAACTCTTGAACATTCCTGGGTCTGGAGGACCTACGTTATTAATTGGTTACGTGGTTTTGGAAACCAGCACATCTTTATACATGTTTGCTTTACTTTGTGAACTTACCAGGTTTATGTTGACACATGATTTACATGCTTTTGCAGGTAGTTAGCTTCCGGTGCCAGGATTAGAAAGCACTGTACACTTCACTGCATTTGGGGTCTTTGGGCATACACATAAATTACATATTATGCTTTTACCTTTTCTCTCATATGGTTTTAATTTGGGCGCGTTGTTTTGCGCATGGTTTTTAAAAAGGTTTAAATTTGGTTTACGCTTCCGCAGCTTAACTAAACTTGGTTTTTGAAAACGAACTAAATGGTTTGGGCATTTAGAGTTCGTTCATGTGACTTATGGCTATGGGATCCTGGTTTGTCATGCACCTCGCGGTATAAACCCCGTAGTGGAAATTTGAGGGTGTGACAGATTGGTATCAGAGCCATTGGTTATAGTGAACTAGGACTGCATGTTGAGTCTAGTCTATAATTATCATAGCATAAGTACACTCACAACTTAAGTGCACAACTAGCTTTTAGCTACACATACCTACAACATATGATTTCAGGAGGTAAGTTATCTTCTAGTTCTAGATCTAATTCTGAACACGTCAATGGTGGGAACCCAGGGTTACACCAGGTGACACATTACTGGGAGTAGCATCCTAACAAACCTCATGGATGAGGAAACAACAAAAGTACAAGGGAGGGTGCCCTTGCGAGCGTTGTGGCGCATGTACACAGGAAGCTGCACGATGCGCATGACGTGGTACCATTTAACCAAATCAAATTGAAGAAATTCAAATACTGAGACTTATTCTTTTCACTAAGCAAGGAGACAATTAGTTTCTGTTCCTTGTTACTTGATCTTTCTTACCTCCATTCGAAACTTAGACGGGACTGGGTTACACATATAGAATTTATCTCTTACTCTGGTACCTTAAGCCTAGTGCGAGCGGGCGAACGTATGACTGCATATCCTTGTCTCTCATGAGCATATGGTAGGTTCATGGGAACACATTAGATCAGGGCTTGTTACACACACTCTTGGGGAGTTATGTAATGTAACATCGCGAATTTCCCCTATTTTTTTTTATAAAAAAAATGTATTGTTTTAAACAATATATGTTTTAAATACCTTAAACTAATAATTATTTGTATCTCGAAACTTTTGTACGTTTTAAAAATATTTCGAGTCACTTTCGGGCTTATATAATCATATTATGAATTTAGAATAATATAGTTTTAGGGAAATAATTGCCAAAAAAAGATTTGTGTGGACCGGGACTCGAACCCGCATCCACAGCCAACCAACACACAGTGACAACCAACTGAGCCAACTATCATCTTGTGTAGTATTTCAGAAGAAAATAAACTTAACACATTCCTTAAATTGATCAGTCAAAGTCTTAGTCAAACAGTCAAAGTCTTAGTCAAATAGTCAATTCATCATAAAACCTTACTTTATGGTGTTGACCAATTTTAATGGCTAATTGAATCCAAAACTAGTATAAAAACCCACCTATGACCCATTATACTTTGCACCTCTAAATCGATTGTTTCAATCCAATTAAACTTTCCCTCATACCTTTCTTCTATAGTCTATTACTTCTACAATTGAAGCTTTGATTATAAGCTCTTGTAATTGGCAACTTTGGGGCTGCACATATTTTATTTCTCGAGACTTAATACTTTGCTAAGGTGAGTTTACGTAACCATGTTTATGCAATTCTTCATACTTGCAACATTATACTTAAGCAATTCTACATGCATGTCTAGTTGTAAACTTTAATGCCTCATGAATTAGACAACAACAACAGTTTCAACGAGTTTCAACATTACATAATCATTAGCTATGGCCAAGCCGGCGATACTCAATAATAGATCTATTGGATTGACAATCCCACCCGGATACGTGTACCTCCTACATAGGTAGCGTGGGTGATTGTTATCGTTCCAACATATTATTAAGGTGAACCGTGGATGACGGGATGGACCTAAACTAGTCGGAGGTTTGATTATGTCGATTCAACATATCATGTTTATTCATGTAGACTTAAACTTACGATAGACATATGAATTGCTAAACTTTTATACTTAAACTACTTGCTTGACATGGCTTATGTATTCTCACCAACTTCTAGTTGACCCCCCCCCCCCCATTTTTCCAAACACAACAGGAAATATTGATGCTTGAAGTCTAGAGCTAGCATGAGGAGTTATTTGAAGTTTCGTTGTTAGTTTGACGTATTAGATTCTATTCAAGACTTTAATGTAACTCAATATTGTAATGGAATAAATGATTATTTAAACATATGTATTACCATGAGCTACTGAACAATCATTCATACGTGACACCTCGATGTTTCCGCCATCGGTTGGGGTGTTACAGATTGGTATCAGAGCCATGGTTATAGGGAATTAGGTTATTAGAAAAAAAAAATCTAGTCTATAACCATAGGAATATAACCAGTATTTGCTCCTTTTACTTGCTATTCTCTATCTTACTCCTACTTCTTATCCCTACTTTAACCCCTACAAGAAGATTGCTCTCCATCACAAGATCTACTCTTAGACTAATAGGACAATCCTCAGGTTTAGCCTGAACCACCTTGAGATCTCGTCGAAGTTCTGGATTTTAATAACGAACACGTGCAATCTGGAAGGGTGAACGCCTGTATTATGAGTTTTCTGTCTAGGACTGGCATTGCGCATAAATTCCAATCAGACGAGGGACCCGGATGCCTACCTGGGAATTCTCGGGATGAGTGTTCACTTATAGGCTAAAGCATGTCTTCACTATGTTATTAGAATCTAGAAGTTTTGATAAGTCAACGTTTTCGTTTATTCGTTTTAATTAATGAATAAATGATTACACTCACTTTCCTTAAACTAAGCTCTAAAATCTCAAAATTTTACAGCTTAAATCAATCTCATTTCATAACCATCCATGGATTTCACAATCACACTTCACCTTACCATCTTAGCCACTTTTTAAATATTCAACACCCTACCCAAATCATATAATCTCCATACTATAAAATAAACTCTTTATCAATTATCTTCACATTCACTATCTCTCACAACTTTGATTCTGCTTCAAGAATTTTTCATCATCCTCTCAAGAACTAAATTCATATCCTTCACCTTCTCACACATGAGCTAGTTACCCATGATAACCAAACTATTGAAACTTGATTGTGTGTTGCATCAAACATAATCCTTAGTTATACATGAGGATTCGACTATTTGCCTTATTTGAACATTTGAAACTAGAATTCATGGAATATAAACTATTTACTATAGACACACCTAGAGTCATTAACCTTATCTAGGGCAACTCTATTACAACTCGTATGCTATACTTGATACTTGATTGCTTACATGTACATATTATCAATTTACAATTCATGTGTGTAATAATTGGTACACTTAATCAAACAACTGATAGAGGATGAAGTACTTGCTCAACAGTTAGTTGAGTACCAAATAACCTACTCAACGATTGGTAGAGGTCATCATGCCTGCTCAACAGTCGGTAGAGGCCCTACAACCTGCTTAACGACTGGTAGAGGCTATCGCACCTGCTCAACAATCGGTAGAGGTTCTTACTCACTGACTGGTAGAAGTCTTTTTCCTACTCAACAGTTGGACTCATTTTTGGATACATTGTAAACGATTCAATCACAAGGTTATTTTGCATTACTTACATGTGTGTTTAGAGACATAGAAGGACACAAAACCCTAATGTAAGGTAAATTAGTGATTGCGGTCCGGAACGTAATCATGAATTTACAGGTACGTTAAGGTAGTGTGAAATTCTAATAAGGTTTTAGTAGTTCATTTGGTTTTCATATAGCCAATCAATTCATGCATTTCTTATAAGATTCCTAAAACATAAGTTTAGTATTTTGCTAGATTCTTATGCTTCTTGCTACTTCAGACGAACCTAATCCAATCCTTAAAACTCACATCTCAAACCTCTTATTCAAATTATTCGAAACAAATTATTCTATTACCTATAAATTCATGTCGTGCCTTAACCTAAACCACAACTGCCTTAATTTCTACCTAATCAACCTCAAACCTGTGTTTTTAAATAAACTTCGGGACGAAGTTCCTAAAAGTAGGGGAGACTGTAACATCGCGAATTTCCCCTAATTTTTTTTTATAAAAAGAATGTATTGTTTTAAACAATATATGTTTTAAATACCTTAAACAAATAATTATTTGTATCTCGACACTTTTGTACGTTTTAAAAATATTTCGAGTCACTTTCGGGCTTATATAATCATATTATGAATTTAGAATAATATAGTTTTAGGGAAATAATTGCCAAAAAAAGATTTGTGTGGACCGGGACTCGAACCCGCATCCACAGCCAACCAACACACAGTGACAACCAACTGAGCCAACTATCATCTTGTGTAGTATTTCAGAAGAAAATAAACTTAACACATTCCTTAAATTGATCAGTCAAAGTCTTAGTCAAACAGTCAAAGTCTTAGTCAAATAGTCAATTCATCATAAAACCTTACTTTATGGTGTTGACCAATTTTAATGGCTAATTGAATCCAAAACTAGTATAAAAACCCACCTATGACCCATTATACTTTGCACCTCTAAATCGATTGTTTCAATCCAATTAAACTTTCCCTCATACCTTTCTTCTATAGTCTATTACTTCTACAATTGAAGCTTTGATTATAAGCTCTTGTAATTGGCAACTTTGGGGCTGCACATATTTTATTTCTCGAGACTTAATACTTTGCTAAGGTGAGTTTACGTAACCATGTTTATGCAATTCTTCATACTTGCAACATTATACTTAAGCAATTCTACATGCATGTCTAGTTGTAAACTTTAATGCCTCATGAATTAGACAACAACAACAGTTTCAACGAGTTTCAACATTACATAATCATTAGCTATGGCCAAGCCGGCGATACTCAATAATAGATCTATTGGATTGAAAATCCCACCCGGATACGTGTACCTCCTACATAGGTAGCGTGGGTGATTGTTATCGTTCCAACATATTATTAAGGTGAACCGTGGATGACGGGATGGACCTAAACTAGTCGGAGGTTTGATTATGTCGATTCAACATATCATGTTTATTCATGTAGACTTAAACTTACGATAGACATATGAATTGCTAAACTTTTATACTTAAACTACTTGCTTGACATGGCTTATGTATTCTCACCAACTTCTAGATGACCCCCCCCCCCCCATTTTTCCAAACTCAACAGGAAATATTGATGCTTGAAGTCAAGAGCTAGCATGAGGAGTTATTTGAAGTTTCGTTGTTAGTTTGACGTATTAGATTCTATTCAAGACTTTAATGTAACTCAATATTGTAATGGAATAAATGATTATTTAAACATATGTATTACCATGAGCTACTGAACAATCATTCATACGTGACACCTCGATGTTTCCACCATCGGTTGGGGTGTTACATGTAAAGCCTGCGACGTAGTGCAACATCACAAGGGAAGATGAAACCTACTAATGGCTGATAGCCACGATTGGAGAAACGAGTGGTACAGCTTACCACTAAACTGGCTTACATAGGACTAGAGGAGGATACTGTACGTGATGTGAACCATATAACACTGACACCAAGAAAGAGGATGAAGAAGGGATGGAAGGGGAACCTGAGCAGGACGAGCATATGGAAATTGATGATGAAGGCTCTACTATCTAGACAGAGTGTGGCGACGATTGGCTCTTACCTTTTTCTTACCTGTATTTTCTTTTCTTTTCCCTTGTTAACTTAGATAAGACTGAGTTTTTATGATCAACGATAGGGTGGTTGAAGCCCTCGCCTCTTTCCAACCTATTAAAGATCTATTTTGCTAAATCACTCTTTTCCCCTAACTTCCACATTTGAACTTTCTTATACCTTGAACGCACATCGTATTTTCAAGCCTTTTTATTGGTCGTAAACCTCTATAACTCCAACAGAACTGGAAGAGACCGTCTGATTGCTTCGATAGTATAAGTCATTTCCATGTGCATTTGCCCCAGGCAGGATGGGGTAATGTATGCTACATGCACACTCGATGAGTTACAGATACTTAGATGGAGAACGTAGCACCCTGTGATGGAACTTAGAAATTTGTTATATAAAGACGGATGGGTCTGAGATCGACGTCTACACTACCAAGCTACAGGAGTTAGATACTTTGTGCTCGAATCTAATTAACCAACTTTACCAGTGGATCGAATTTCATACCAAAAGGGTGGGTCCCTCATATTCATGGCTTGGCCACTGCAGCTCACCTACCCAGAATCTAACAAATCTTTCACCTGGCTCGCAAACTCATTGATGAAGCTGTTGAGCAAGGTACTTTTACGAAGCATGGAGCTTCATCTTCTACTTTTGGCGATAGCAAGAGAACGTGGGATAGTGTGAGGTACAAGTCCTTCAACAAACAATAACCACAACGGTAACAACAACACTGGGGCTCGTGGAATTGCAATTGTGATTGGCTCTGGGGAAGCTAGGACTGATAACAATGTCGTGACGGGTACAACACTCTTGCTCTATTTTATATGATACTGGTGCGGACTATAGTTTTGTTTCATCAAAACTTAGTGAACAACTAGGGATGGTTCCTACTCTTCTAGATACCCCATACTCTATTGAATTGGCTGATGGGAAGCCTGTCAAGGTAACCCATATACATCGTGACTGTAAGCTCGAGTTGAATGGGCAATTGTTCGCCATCAACCTCTTACCTATCACCCTAGGTAGCTTTGGCCTCGTGGTTGGCATGGACTAGTTGTCCAAGCAACATGCTGAAATTCTCTGTCAGAAGAAGATTGTCCGTATTCCCCTCCCAAGTGGAGAACTTTTATTTATGCAGGGTGATCGAGGTGGTGCCATGGTAGGCATCATCTCCTATCTGAAGGCCCGGAAGTGTATTCGTAAGTCCAGCCATTTTGGCTAACATATCTAACACTCGAGCTGAGACTGAAATCAAGATTGAGGACATCCCAGTAGTCCGAGATTTCCCAGATGTCTTCCCAGAGGAATTACCTGGACTTACACCCATTCGTCAGGTGGAGTTCCAAATTGATCTTGCGTCTGGAGCAGCTCCAGTTGCATGCGCACCATACCGCTTAGCACCAGGCGAACTTCAAGAACTATCTACCCAACTCCAAGAGCTATTGGATAGGGATTCATTAGACCTAGTTCTTCGCCATAGGGAGCTCCAGTTCTGTTTGTTAAGAAGAAAGACGGGAGTTTTCGCATGTGCATAGATTATCGGGAATTGAACAAAGTGACGATTAAAAATCGTTACCCCCTGCATCGTATTGATGACTTGTTTGACCAACTGCAAGGGTCGAGTTTCTACTCTAAGATTGACTTGAGGTCAGGATACATCAGCTGAGACTCCGAGAGGAGGATGTGGCAAAGACGGCGTTTCGAACTCGTTATGGACATTATGAGTTTTTAGTGATGCCATTTGGGCTAACTAATGCACCGGCTGTGTTCATGGACCTAATGAACCGTGTGTGCAAGTCTTATTTGGACAAATTCGTCATAGTGTTCATAGATGACATACTGATTTATTCCAAGAGCAGGGAAGAGCACGAGCAACACCTGCGGTTAATCTTGGATCTACTGAGAAATGAGCAGCTGTATGCAAAATTCTCTAAGTGTGATTTTGGATTCGAGAAGTCCAATTTCTTGGGCATGTGCTCAACGAGGCAGGAATACATGTTGACCCCGCCAAGATTGATGCTATCAAAAAGTGGGAGGCTCCTAGGACCCCTACCGAGGTGCGCCAATTCCTTGGTCTCGCGGGGTACTATCGCAGATTTATTGAGGGATTCTCTTAGATCGCCCAACCTCTCACCGCCCTAACACAGAAAGGTATTACTTATAAGTGGGGAGACGCCCAAGAATCTGCTTTTCAGCTACTAAAGTCAAAACTTTGCAGTGCACCGATACTATCATTACCTGAGGGTACGGAGGACTTTGTAGTGTACTGTGATGCGTCTATCCAAGGCTTAGGGTGCGTACTGATGCAACGTGATAAGGTAATCGCATATGCATCGCGGCAATTGAAGGTCCATGAGAAGAATTACCCCACTCATGATTTGGAGCTGGGAGTGGTGGTTTTCGCTCTTAAAATCTGGAGGCACTACCTCTATGGAACAAAGTGCACAATTTTCACTGATCACAAGAGCCTTCAGCATATATTTGATCAGAAGGTGCTGAACATACGACAACGTCGCTGGGTTGAACTTTTGAATGACTATGACTGTGCCATCAAGTATCATCCAGGGAAGGCTAACGTAGTAGCTGATGCTCTCAGTCGAAAGAAAACGAAACCCAAACGGGTGCGAGCCTTACAACTCACCATCCATTCTAATCTTCCTGATAAGATACGTGAAGCCCAGGGCGATGCCTTGAAGGAAGAAAACATCGGGCTTGAGACCTTACATGGTGCTGATAAGCATTTGGAACTAAAGACGGATGGTCTGCAGTACTTCATGGATCGAGTCTGGATATCACGATTTGGGGATCTCAGACAACTGGTGCTTGATGAAGCACATACCTCTCGTTATTCGGTACATCCTGGTTCGGACAAGATGTACCAAGATCTTAAGACTCTTTACTGGTGGCCAAACATGAAAGCTGAGATAGCCACTTATGTCAGTAAGTGCTTGACTTGTGCGAAGGTTAAGATTGAATATCAAAAACCTTCAGGCCTACTCCAACAACCAGAAATTCCAATGTGGAAATGGGATGGGATTTCCATGGATTTTATTACAAAGCTTCCTAGGACGCCAACGGGCCATAACATGATTTGGGTTATCGTGGACCGTTTAACCAAATCGGCCCACTTTCTGGCTATAAAGGAAACAGACTCATTGGAGAAACTAGCGAACCTTTACATCAAGGAGATAGTCTTTAGGCATGGGGTGCCTACTTCTATTATATCTGATCATGATGGGCGATTCACTTCTCGTTTCTGGACTACTCTCCAAGATGCTTTAGGAACTCGTCTTGATATGAGCACAGCCTATCACCCGCAGACGGATGGACAGAGTGAACGTACCATCCAAACCTTGGAGGATCTGCTACGAGCGTGCGTGGTGGACTTTGGCAATAATTGGCATAAGCACTTGCCTTTGATCGAATTCTCTTATAACAACAGCTACCACACTTCGTGTAACACCCCAACCGATGGCGGAAACATCGGGATGTCACGTATTGATGATTGTTCAGTAGCTCATGGTAAATAATAAATTTCATTATATGATTTAAATAAATTACATACAATTGTTCTACAAGAATTCGTACATCAAATTGAATAAAACTATGCACACATCTTCAAGCATTAATTCAAATCTTCAAGCAAGTAGAACCTGAAACATGTTAAGTTGAAAATATTTTGGGTCAACAAAAGTTGGTGAGAATTACATAGGTTTTGATAATCGAATAAAATTGTTTTGCAATTCATGTGTCATGGCAATCTAGTCCATATGCGAAAACATACTAGAAGTAAATCGAGTGCATAATCAACCATTGTGACTGTTGTATTGTGGTACATCCCATACGCTCATGGTTCACTCGTTTATATTGCAGTAACAAACACCCACGCTATCTTTATAGGAGGCACGTATCCGGGTGGGATTGTCAGACCAATAGATCTATCAATGAAGACCGTCGGCTGATGAATGTTTATGCTAGAATTGTGCTTACCCTAGTCATGTTCAAGACATAATGCAACATAGAAATACACAGACACATTGATGATTGAATTGCATAAATAATGTTGTAACATGTTTCACCCCAAAAATGGTGATAAATAGAAAAAAGGCTATGTAAAACTCACCTTAGCAAAATGTTATGTCTCGTAAAAAAAATAGAATAATGTGTTGTGAATGTATGCGAGGCGAATCCCAAAGACTCAACAACGTAGCTAGTCCAAAATTGAAGAAAACGAAAAAGAAAGAATATCAAGCTTCCAATTCGCCAATTACAAGAGCTTATAATCAAAGCTTCAATTGTAGAAGTAATAGACTATAGAAGAAAGGTATGAGGGAAAGTTTAATCGGATTGAAACAATCAATTTAGAGGTGCAAAGTATAATGGGTCATAGGTGGGTTTTTATACTAGTTTTGGAGTCAATTAGCCATTAAAATTGGTCAACACCATAAAGTAAGGTTTTATGATGAATTGACTATTTGACTCAAGGCTTTATTTAAAAAAAAAATTCTTGTATGTGAAAAAAAAAAGAATTTAGAATCATATTATTATTATTATTTATATACATTTATGTATGTATATAAGTTGTGAGTTAGGATAAATAAAGACTTACGCACATTTGTATAATATTAATGATAAAGGTGTAATAAAAAATATATATATATATATATATATATAAGGGATTTTTATGTATTAAAATTTTGGGGAAAATTTTGCGATGTTACAGTCCCCCCTACTTTTAGGAACTTCGTCCCGAAATTAAAAAAAAAAACACCAGGTATACAATTGGTCGACTACCGAAAACTTTGATAAAATTTCTCACTACCTTAACGTACCTGTAAATTCATGATTACGTTCCGGACCGTAATTATCAATTTACCTTACATTAGGGTTTTGCGTCCTTTTATGACTCTACCGATTGTTGAGCAGGTTCGACAGTCTCCACCAGTCGTTGAGCAGGTTGTAGGGCCTCTCCCGACTGTTGGAAAGACATGATGACCTCTACCAATCGTTGAGTAGGTTGTTTGGTAGTCAACTAATTGTTGTACAAGTAAGCAAGTATGATTATAGATATAGCAATTAGTTCACATTCAAACAAGCATGCACTCAGATGTTATGATAATACTTGAATTTATTACGTGAATCAAAAAGTGTCAATACATAGAATTAAAAAGTAGACATCATTCAAATGGTGGGGTTTGCTGTTAAGTAGCTGGAGGGTCTTGATCTCGATTTAGTTTAGGGCATCGATTACGGAAATGATTTGGGTTTCCACATTCATAGCATTGACCATAGTTGTATTTACCAGGACGATTAAGATTAGCAACCTGAGCAGGGTTGGTTGGTTGGTTGGTGTTAGGGTTTGGGGACTCACGACATGTGTTGACCAGATGACCATACCTACCACATTTGGTGCACAGGCGACACACTGAAACAGTGGGGTGATGCCGTTTGCATGTGCTACACAATGGAAAGTTTCTTGTATAGGTTTTCTTGTTAGAAGCTTGTGTAGTGAGGTTTACATTAGGATCCCTGGTCTTGCGCTTCTGGTTCTCGGTAGTTACCGCGGCCACAATACTTGTTTTCTCGCCTTTCCGAACTAAGGTCCCGTTCTTTATGTGATTTCCATCGCCATTTCCATTTCCATTGCCGTTCCCATTCATTGGGATGACTTGAGCCAACAAGTTAGAAACCAGAGTTGTGATTTGTTGCGCCATTTGTTGGGAAATAATCGCAGCCAGTTGGGCATCAACACCTTTGTTGTTTTTGTTGTTGTTGTGGTTGTTGTTGTGGTTGTTGTTACTTTCCTCTTGGTTTTCACCACTGTTATTGCGAGTGTTGCGACGTGGAGACATGATCTGTAAGGGACACAATGAAGGTTCAATGTGGCATGAAATGAATGAGGTGATATAAGGAATGTAATCATTTATTCATTAATTAAAACGAATAAATGAAAACGTTGACGTATCAAAGATTCCAGATTCCAACAACATAGTGAAGACATGCTTTAGCCTATAAGTGAACACTCATCCCGAGAATTCCCAGGTAGGCATCCGGGTCCCTCGTCTGATTGGGATATATGCGCAATGCCAGCCTAGACAGAAGACTCAGAATACAGGCGTTCACCCTTCCAGATTGCACGTGTTCGTTATTAAAATCTAGAACTTCGACGAGATCTCAAGGTGGTTCAGGTTAAACCTGAGGGTTTTGTCCTATTAGTCTAAGAGTAGATCCAATGGTGGAGAGCAACCTTCTTGTAAGGATGAAAGTAGGGATAAGAAGTAGGAGGGAGATAGAGAATAGCAAGTAAAAGAAGCAAGTACTGATTAAATCCTATGGTTATAGACTAGATTATTTCTCTAATAACCTAATTCCCTATAGCCATGGCTGTGATACCAATCTGTAACACCCCAACCGATGGCGGAAACATCGGGATGTCACGTATTGATGATTGTTCAGTAGCTCATGGTAAATAATAAATTTCATTATATGATTTAAATAAATTACATACAATTGTTCTACAAGAATTCGTACATCAAATTGAATAAAACTATGCACACATCTTCAAGCATTAATTCAAATCTTCAAGCAAGTAGAACCTGCAACATGTTAAGTTGAAAATATTTTGGGTCAACAAAAGTTGGTGAGAATTAC
The DNA here is from genome assembly GCA_028751855.1 of Ambrosia trifida. Taxonomy (NCBI): domain Eukaryota; kingdom Viridiplantae; phylum Streptophyta; class Magnoliopsida; order Asterales; family Asteraceae; genus Ambrosia; species Ambrosia trifida. The sequence goes on from CM054131.1 coordinate 100,423,969, forward strand.
ATAGGTTTTGATAATCGAATAAAATTATTGTGCAATTCATGTGTCATGGCAATCTAGTCCATATGCGAAAACATACTAGAAGTAAATCGAGTGCATAATCAACCATTGTGACTGTTGTATTGTGGTACATCCCATACGCTCATGGTTCACTCGTTTATATTGCAGTAACAAACACCCACGCTACCTTTGTAGGAGGCACGTATCCGGGTGGGATTGTCAGTCCAATAGATCTATCAATGTATACCGTCGGCTGATGAATGTTTATGCTAGAATTGTGCTTACCCTAGTCATGTTCAAGACATAATGCAACATAGAAATACACAGACACATTGATGATTGAATTGCATAAATAATGTTGTAACATGTTTCACCACAAAAATGGTGATAAATAGAAAAGGGGCTATGTAAAAACTCACCTTAGCAAAATGTTATGTCTCGTAAAAAAAATAGAATAATGTGTTGTGAATGTATGCGAGTCGAATCCCAAAGACTCAACAACGTAGCTAGTCCAAATTGAAGAAAACGAAAAAGAAAGAATATCAAGCTTCCAATTCGCCAATTACAAGAGCTTATAATCAAAGCTTCAATTGTAGAAGTAATAGACTATAGAAGAAAGGTATGAGGGAAAGTTTAATCGGATTGAAACAATCGATTTAGAGGTGCAAAGTATAATGGGTCACAGGTGGGTTTTTATAATAGTTTTGGAGTCAATTAGCCATTAAAATTGGTCAACACCATAAAGTAAGGTTTTATGATGAATTGACTATTTGACTAAGACTTTGACTGTTTGACTAAGACTTTGACTAGGACTTTGACTATTTGACTCAAGGCTTTATTTAAAAAAAATAAAAAAATCTTGTATGTGAAAAAAAAGAATTTAGAATCATATTATTATTATTATTATTTATATACATTTATGTATGTATATAAGTTGTGAGTTAGGATAAATAAAGACTTAGGCACATTTGTATAATATTAATGATAAAGGTGTAATAAATATATATATATATATATATAAGGGATTTTTATGTATTAAAATTTTGGGGAAAATTTTGCGATGTTACACTTCGATACAGTGTGCGCCTTTTAAGGCACTTTACAAGCGCAAGTGTAGGTCTCCCATCTGTTGGACTGAGGTTGGGGATAGCCAACTAACAGGTCCCGAACTCATGCACGAAACTTCTGAGAAGATAGTGCAAATCCGAAACCGGATGGCTGCTGCTCGGGATCGACATAAAAGTTATGCTGATAAACGTAGGAAACCTTTGGAGTTCCAGGTTGGGGACAAGGTTTTGTTAAAGGTGTCACCTTGGAAAGGGGTGATACGCTTTGGGAAACGGGGAAAATTGAACCCACGATACGTTGGACCATTCGAGATTGTCAAAAGGATTGGTCCGGTAGCTTACCAGCTAAACCTACCAGATGAACTCAGTGGAGTGCACAATGTATTCCACGTCTCGAACTTGAAGAAATGCTTATCAGATACGACACTGGTAGTGCCACTGGAGGAGATCCAGGTAGACGACCAGCTACGGTTCGTGGAAGAACCAGTGGAGATTCTTGAGCAGGGCGTCAAGAAACTCAGGAAAAGCACCATACCTATTGTTAAGGTACGATGGAATTCCCGTCTCGGACCGGAATACACGTGGGAATGCAGGGATCAGATGCGACTCAAATACCCACATCTCTTTACCGAACCTGAAATTGTAGATAGATCAAACGCGAAACATAAAGCAGCTCTTTCAAAGTGAATTTCGGGGCGAAATTCCTTTCAACTTGGGGATGATGTGACATCCGGGAACCAAGCACACATTTTTTATAGCAGGCTTTATTGTTTACTTGCTGAATTTCGGGATGAAATTCTTTTCAACTTGGGGATGATGTGACACCCCGCATTTTCAGGTTAATACTTTTATTGAACTCTAGTTAAGTGACATGATATACTCTAGTTAACTTACATTTCGTACATGGTTAGATACTTAACTAGGTTTAGTTAAGTAGGCCTAACATATGTTAGATGATATTAACATATGCGTTAAATAGGAAAATCATTGTTGAACACACACACGAGTCATGTATCCCGAACGTTGGTGAATTATATGGCATGTATAATAATAATATGTGCAATTGAATCATGATGGACGTGAAGTGCCTGCTTATGTGAATTATGTGAATTATCACTTGACTGAAGGTTAATACGGAAACCATGCAAATTACGTATACTTGATGATTAATATCTCATGTAATAATAAAAACAATGGTTTTTATGCAATTTAGGGTGATTAATAATATTGGGTCCGGTATTGGGCTAGAACATGATTAACGGGTCAAGTTAATGGACTAGAAGGGCCCTAATACCCAATTACTTGGGCAACAAGCTAAACCTCCTTATAATTATAGATAAAAAAAATTAAAACCCTAACCCCCATTCCCCTTTGCGTCGTGAGGAACCCCCCTCCCCCCCTTCTCTCTTAGTTTTCAAGCAATCAATCAATCTTTCACCTAATCAAGCTAGTTCGGGTTTAATCTCAAGGCTCTAGGGAGTTTTAGCATTGCAAGGTATACATCTATATGCTCTTTGATGAATTATGATACTTGAAAAACTTTAAAAACTCTAAAAATAACATATATATATATATATATATATATATATAATCGCATGTATGTATAGGAGTTCTTGAATGTTCTTGATGATTTGATGATGATGATTGTTGTTAGTAGCCATGATTAGGGTTTTCACATGATAATATATGTATTTTGCTATGTTAATATGGTGTTTAATCAGTATTGTATGTGTTATACATGTATTAGGGATGTTCATGGAAAATTAGGGTTTGTAGATTACTTGAGATTCAAGTTTAAAATTCTGGCAGATTCGTTTGAACGTTTTGTAGGGGCTGTAATGGATTGGTAAATTGATTGTTTTAATGATTTCTTTGCATGATTGTAATGTACAAGGTCTTAGCTTTTCATAATGGGCAAAACCATCAGATTTGGACATTGTTTGAGTCGTTTTAGGAATTTTATTTGATTAGGGGTCATATCAGATTTTCGGATTTGTGAATTGGGTTAACTTTAAATGGTCATAACTTGAGATTTACAAGGAATTAAGTTATGAAATTTTTACAGTAGGTCAATATTGGAAAAATTGAGCTTTTCCAAGTGGATTAATCCCGTTTGGATGAATACACAATTTTTGAGAATTTCTCTACTAAACTGACCTGTTGAGGAAATTTTCTGGACATAGCTGTGTTGTACGAATTTTCATAATTTTTATGTTTGGTTTTAAGACAAAACAAAAATATGGGTTTGCAACCGAATCCCCATGAATACTCAGTAAAAACTTGGGACTTTAATTCATTCGTTAAGTATTTTAAATAATTCGTTTTACACAGCGCACAATCTGTCCTAAAAACGCAGATTGTGTACGGGGTCTTTATGTGACTATTTGGAGTTGTATGTGGTATGTAATTGACATGTACTTGTGTGAAAAATTGTATGAGATGTATTTGATGTATTAAACTGATAATAATCACTATGATCACCAACGGGATACGTAGGACATACTTGAGCATGTAGAGTCATTAGGGGTCACTACACGGTTTTGAACATTTAAAGGTCTCGGATAAATGAGTTATATGGTGTGTTGGTTATGCACATATACTCACCTAGTGACATTTGAATTAGGGTGTCGGTAGCATACTTTACTTGCGGGTTGGATCTCTTTTGCTTGCACGCTAAGGTGAGTTTCACTATTCATTTCTCAAAAGCATGCGTCTCGGGTTTGAGACAACTTACAAAACGTTTTCTAGTCCGGTTTGGGACTACTTTTACATCTCGGGTTATGAGATGCTTTGACTCCTTGCGTGGGTCGGGTTTTGACTCCTTGTGTGGGTCGGTTTTACGATTCCTTGTGTGGATCGGGTTTTTGATCAGTTTAAAACTTATTGGTCCTTTGTGAAGTAAACACTCTATCATTTGGAAAGTCCTTGCATATTATTGGGTTAATCGCTGGAGGCGAGCGGGGTATTAGTTGATAGCGCTATTAGGTTGTGTAGCAACCTCATGTCTGAGGTGCTTGAGACACGGGCATGAACTTCTGACCACAATTGAGAACTGGTGTTGATAGACACCAGTTATTGAGGCAAATTACTATTTTACTGAAGGTGTCCTAATAATCCTGTTTAGTTACATTGAGTGGGCTAGCTACCCCGGACACACTTAAACTGATAACTCTTGAATATTTTTGGGTTTGGAGGACCTACGTTATTAATTGGTTACGTGGTTTTGGAAACCAGTACATCTTTATACATGTTTGCTTTACTTTGTGAACTCACCAGCTTTATGTTGACACACGATTTACATGCTTTTGCAGGTAGTTAGCTTCCGGTGCCAGGATTAAAAAGCACTGTACACTTCACTGCATTTGGGGTCTTGGGCATACACATAAATTACATATTATGCTTTTACCTTTTCTTTCATATGGTTTTAATTTGGGCGCGTTGTTTTGCGCATGGTTTTTAAAAAGGTTTAAATTTGGTTTACGCTTCCGCAGCTTAACTAAACTTGGTTTTTGAAAACGAACTAAATGGTTTGGGCATTTAGAGTTCGTTCATGTGACTTATGGCTATGGGATCCTGGTTTGTCATGCGCCTCGCGGAATAAACCCCGCAGTGAAAATTTGAGGGTGTGACAATAATCTAGTTACATATATATTATACTAGCTTTTATCCCTGGAGCGTCTCAGGGTTGAAAAATATAACAATTCTAATAATACTAATACTAATAGTAATAATTATTACCCTTGTAATTAATTAAATAAATAAAATAACCTTGCTATAAGGTGACACCATGTGTTGCAGTGTTGAGCGATTCTTTCTCCTAGCTTCTCTTAATAAAGTATACCTATGCATCTTTAAAAGAGTAAAATTCCAATGAAAGCATGACGATTGAGCTGGATTTCAACATCGTAGATAAGAACCTGGTTTAAAACAAAAAACATTATTAATGAATAACCTGAACACTTTGTGTTTTTTTTTCCTGTATGAACGAAACCCCACAAAAAATAGTTGTTTTTTTCTCCGTTTTTTATATAGAACTATGGTAGTTGTTGGAAAGATAATAATTAAAACGCTCGTTAATTTGGTATAACTTTTTTCTTTAAAAAATATCGTATATAAAAGATATTCACGTTTAAAAATTATGAGAGAAAAATAAGAGAGAAAATTTTAAATTTGTTTTTAAATTATTTTTTCCTAAACTAACTCAATTTAAATTTAGTAGATTAGGTTTTATATTATTATTTATTTATTTTTAATTTGCCACATGGCATGACACATGGCACACTCAAGGAGGAGAATGCCTCCTTGAATGCCATGTCATTAAAATGGCTTTCTTAGGCCTACATTGAATGCCACCTCATCAATATTCAATTTTTTTATTATAAGTTATAGATGTGACTTGATCTCCTGATGTCAATAAAAAATGGTAGATACATCCCCCACTTGTGGCTTAATGGTTGTCAGCTCAAATCTCCTTTGGGAGACTTTGAGTTCGATTCCCATAAGCCCCATTTGGGGGTATTGCCAGGTGATGGTCGAAACTAGCCTACTTGTAGGTGCTAGGTTCGATTCTGATGGCCCCCCGGTTTTCTACTACCGTGCATTTACTCCAGAGAGGCTTGCCTTTTGTGGAGGGTGCAACATCTGTCAAGTGGCGGGAAATTTTCCGGGTGGAAGCCTTAGTGCCCCTTATGCGCAGCCTCGACTCGCTTATGGGCCGGCCACTCTCGTGTCAGCGTGGGCCCGGTTAGGACAACATAGTCTTGACCATTCGATAGTGGCTAGGAGACTCCCCTTCTGGAGGGTTGTGATGATCTCTGCCACAACATAGAAAAATTTGCCTTCCAAAAAAATATAAAAATGGTAGATGGTATCGTATCTTAGTCTTAATAATTAACTAGTATTATGCCCGCACGCTTCGCTGCGCAAATACAATTCTAAAAAAACATGGCAGCGTATTGCATTCTAATTTGGCTAAATTTCGTAAAACATGTCTCTTTCTCGCTCTCTTTCTCATAAAAGACCGCTTTTGAAAGTAAATTTAAGATTTAAAAATCAAAATTACAATTCTTGTTTTTTTACAACCCACATATGTTTTTATGTTTATTTTGTTCATACAATCATTCAAGCTTAACTTTCTTAGTATAATATAATGATTTTAGAATTTAAATTTATATTATAGTCATTTTGCAATTGATCTAGACGGTCACTTTGTCTTTTTAATTAAAATCATATAAGGGTAAGGAGCTTCAAAACAACTCACATGATAGTAATGGACATTTTTATAAAAGTAGAATTTTCATAGAATATTTCAAATTTTATTTATACATAAGTACGTGATAGTTATAGTACAAGTGCATAATGAAATAAGGGGTATTATGGAAAACTTTTACATGACATATCTATGTTAAAGCATGACTCTCTTGATATCTCATCTTAAAATGGGTGTAAAATTACTTTTCTAGACATTTCTCCTCCTTAATAAGATAACATATCTATGTTAAAGCATGAGTCTCTTGATATCCCATTTTAAAATGGGTGTAAAATTACTTTTCTAGACATGTCTCCTCCTTAATAAAATAACATAGATATATGAATTCCAGGCTACACATGAGTACATGACTCATGACCATAATTAATTTAGTCTGCCTTAAAGTTGACTTCCTATATATGCATTATAGAGCTAGTGAAAATAATTAAAAACTGAAGATTTGGCAGATTATGAGCTAAGATTTTCAATATTTTTATTTATAAATACTGCCCATAGTTATTACATAAAATACAACTGGTACACCTTCATTTCATGTTATGATCGGGGGCGTAAAACCGCATCAAGTCGTTAGATCATAACATGATCTAACGATGTATAACCTTACCTAAGCAATACCTCATTTTTTTCATTGACATGTCGTATTGTTGATCTAACAGCCCCTTTAAGTTATCAAACATTCAATTTATTTATATAGATGTTTAAGTGTTAGCCTACTACAAATCTTAGTATGTTTGTGCCTGTTAAGTGACCGAATTGGCCGAAAATGGTGGTCTTATATACCCACAATGCTCCTATGCGGCAAAGGTCTGAATTTTAGGGCCACCCCCATGGACCGTTGTTATGTTGTGGAATTAAGTCCAACATACCCACCTTCGGATTCGCAGACCTCGAGTGGACCTCAATGTGGAAAAAATGGTGTGTTTTTTTTATTGAGGTTTGAAATATAATGTGGCATGATGGGTTGGAGGTTTGTGACATGATGGGTTGGAGGTTTGTGACGACTAGAGTTGTCAGTTGTGGATGCCCTTAAACCCTCATCCTAAAACAAACTAACGACTTCGGCAACATTTTTGCGACGCTTTTTAATGAAGTGTATTTAGCAAAATTAAATATTAAATAGGAGTTTTTTCCTTAACTCGTATAGAGTTTTTTCCTTAACTAGTGTTGGTGAAAAAAAGTATTTACCAAAATGGTGTTTCTTGAAAACTATTTACCAATATGGTGATTTTTTGTTTATATTGTATTTGCCTTTTGATTTTTAACGAACATATCAAACTTCTTTTTATATATTCAGATCATTTAATATCTATTATTTTTTATTCTTTAATTATATAATTTTCAAGCATTTCAATATATATTTTTTAATTTCTTTGAATCTTTGATTTCTCTAATCAACCTGTTATAGTCTTTTTTTTAGCACTAATTAAATTCTTTTATTTTTATTTTGTTCAAATCAACACTAACTTTGTAAATAACATGATTGGATACCATTTGATAGTAAGTTTGTTTAGGTCATTCATTTAATAAAGGGACAGACATGAAAAAAAATTCTTTTTATTTGATTAAACGAACGGACATGAACACACGTTTTATTTGTTCATTTACGTTTACGAACATTCACTTATTTTTGTTCATTTATATTAACGAAGATGCGAAACAAACAAATAGTAACAACTTGCCATTAAGCCTAGGGGTGCAAACGAGCCGAGCCGCTCGCGAGCTACTCGAGCTCAAGCCGAGCTTGAGCCTAAAACAAAGCCCGTTTATTTATCGAGCCCGCGCTAGAGCGTGGCATGTGAAGCTCGTTAGGCTCATCAAGCATTATCAAGCCTAGTGTAATGTTAGTTTTTTCACATTTAATAATATTTACCACTCATTTAAAGTTGTTTAATAAACGGGCCCCGAGCTCGAGCTTCACTTATCGAGCTCACGAGCCTAAACGAACTATTATTTATATTATTTTTATTCAATGTATTAACTAATTGATAATAAACGAGACGAGCCCGAGCTCGAGCTCAAGCTTGACAATTTGTCTACGAGCCGAGCTTGAGCTCGAGCTCTTATAAGTCAATCGAGCTCGAGCCTAGTCGAGTTCGGGCTCGGCTCAACTCGTTTGCACCCTAAGCCTATCAGCACAATTTTTACTTTTTCGTGTTCTTTTTTTCCCTCTTTTCAATTTCATTCGATTCTTGATGTATTAATATAATCTTTAAAATTCTTTCATATATATCTTTTACATATCATCATAATATTAAATATATAATATAAATATATATTAATAATATTGATTGTTAATTATTTATAATAAATTTTTATAAAGCGAACAGAAAAATCAAACCAATATAAATATTCAAAGAAGAAAAAACATAAAGAAGTTTAATATAAGAAATAGATAATGAGTTAATTAAATGCCGAAAAGAAAAAAATAAAGCTAGTATTTTTATTTTAAATATAAAAGGAATGAAAAAACACCATTTAGGTAAATAGTTTTTAGAGAACACTAATTTGGTAAATATTTTCTCCACCAACACTAGTGTGGAAAAAAATTCGTATATACACAAACTATTCAGTTATGTCCTTAAATAATCATCCCAAACAAACTCGCGACTTTGGCAACATATTTGCGACCTCTTTTTAATGAAGTGTATTTAGCAAAATTAAATAGTATGTATATACACTGTATAAACCGTTCGTATATAAAAATAAAATAAACAATTTTATTACGATTATAAAAGAAATGAAAGCAAATATTACAATACAAATTACAACTGAAATAAACAAAAATACAAGAAAGGAGTAGAAATAGAATGTTGTGACTGATAATCGTGTTAAAAATGAGGCCCTTAAAACAAATTCCAAGTCTATTACGAGAGCTCGTTTTGTTTCCCAGGGTCCAACAGTTGAAGCAGGAGTACTGTTGGTGTTGGCTCTAAAACCCAAAGAGTACCTTGAACATCTTGAAAAGGAAGAACAATATGTTGGAGTGTTTAGAAAGAATTCTGTGAATTGGTATGTCTCCAAGCAAGGGTCTCCTTGCTTTTATAGTAGAGTCTTGAGTCAAATTAGTCAAGGAAATTAAAGACGAAAATTAAAGTGTATTGAACATCTTCAATGCTATTTAATTATGTTTTAATTTCTAACCGTTACTGTTTGACTCGTCTGTTATAAAACAGACTGAAACAGCAGCTACCAGTAGCTATACGACTCCATGCGCGCGCCAGACCTGCAGGCCCACGCAACTCGTGAATCACGTTTTACGTCAAACGGGACCAGACTCGCAGTTCTGCGAGACACGTCTTCAGACGCGGAATGTCACCCGCATGCCAACCTAGAGGTCTCCTCGCGTATACTCGTGCGCGAGACGTCATTGATGTTCTACGTCAACTGCGGAGTGGCACCCGCGTGCCAATCAGAAGCCTTGTTAGGACAAAGAGGATTGGTGAAACCACTTTTGGAAACCTTAGTCTAATTCACTTCTGTCATTTTGGCTAAGTATAGAAGTACTGAAAAGAAAACAAAGAACTGCTGAAGAGAAGATAAGAGAAGTGCTGAAGAAGAAACTTCATCAGAAGTTCTGAAGTCCAAACCAGACAAGTTCACTTCAGAAGTACTGAAGACAAACTACTCATCAGTAGTTTGTCATTCATCAGCACTTAGCATCAGATATTTTCCACCGCCTTTTGCATCAGTAGTTTATTGTTTATTATTACTTTTAGCTGTATTTGTTAGTTTCAATGTTGCAACTTGTTTCTGTTGTTTCTGTACTTGCTTTTTGGGCAAGATACATGTATGTAAACGTCTATAAATAGGAGGCTTCAACCTTCTATTTTAGACATTGATTTTAATAGAAAAATCCTTCAAACACTATCACTGTTCTATTCCATTTCAGTATTTATTGTGAATCTGTCTAAGTATCTAATTCTCATTTACTGCTTAGATTCATAATAAATACTTGTCATTTATTAGTTTCAATCATCAAGGGGGAGTAATAACTCTTCCTTAGTATAAAAAGTGTTGCTTTAACTTATACATTCCGCTGTGCTTATAATCTGATTTACAAGGGCTTGCTAAACACTTAAGTGTCAAGATAGCAAGTTCTTACTTAGCAAAAAGAGCAAACTGATCCCAACAATTGGTATCAGAGCGTTGGTTTATCTGATCACATATTAATCTAACAAATTGAGAATCAGACACAAAGCTCTTATTGATACTCAATAAAAAGATCAAAAGTTCACTTTTTATCAACATCCATCACTTAAAAGAGTCATCTGACAAATCTATACTCTTTAAAATGGATCCACATAATACTGGTTCTGCCACTAAACCTGCCATGCTTGTTAGAAATGAATACAACATATGGCAAAAGAGAATGGCACATACCTTGTCACAAACCAACACAGGTTGTTGGAGATCTGTGATATATGGTCCTCACAAACCAGTAAATGTTAATCTTGAAACTAATGTTAAGGTCCCTAAGGACCCTAAAGAATATACAGATGATGATTTCCTAAAACTTGAGCTAGATGCAAAAGCATTCTCTATGTTGGCAATGGCTCTCCCAAATGAGATATACTCTGGCCTTTTACATTGTGAAAGTGCCAAAGAACTCTGGGATTGTCTTAAAGAACAGTTTGGAGGAACTGAAGAGGTGATTGCCAACACCAGAGAGATTTTAGCTCAACAATATGAAACATTTGCTCATATTAATGGGGAAACTTTAACTCAACAATTTGAAAGATTCTCCTCATTAATATCTGAGCTAAAGTTAAATGGTCAGACCTATACAACAGTGTCTATGCTACATAGATTTTTAAGGTCTTTACCTGACAAATGGGAAACATACTCCATTGTTTTAAGATCCTCACCAGATTTTAGCTCCCTCACTCTTACAAAACTCCATGGGAGATTACTTACTTTTGAGAGAGAAATTGATCAAAAGAAGAAATTACAATCATCTGGTAAAACTGCTGATGACTACCTACCAGGTAGTACAGCACTTTTGGGACAAGATTCACCAACTTGTTCCTATGGATCTTATGACAATATTGACATAACCACTGGGATCTCATCAGAAAGATCTTTCCCAGGTTATGACAATAATGACCAAAGTCAAACTGCTGATAATCTATGTTTTATCATGGATGATTTGAAAAACTTTAGCAGTGATGACTTAGAAGAAATGGACATATTACACCAACTGGCCATGCTAAGCATTAAAACTAACAAGTTTTATAAAAGGTCAGGAAGGAAATTTCCAGGATTGACCAGTAATACAAAAATTGGTTTTGACAAATCTAAATTAAGATGTCACAAGTGTCAGAAGTTAGGACACTTTGCTAGAGAGTGTAGAAGCTCTAGCTTTAACCAATCACAATCTGGAAATAACTATAACCCCAATTATAATAGGAATAATGGAACTCAAGGGAGTGCTCATTTTGTACAGGCACAAGCTCCTCAACGGCAATACATGCCACAAGTACAATATGTTCAAGTGCCTGCTCAACAGATGCAGAGCCAACAATCAATCCCTCCCTTTCCAGCTGCTCAACATCCTCCACAGCCTCAACAACCCTCTCAACAAAGTCTTTTCACCTCAGGGTATGTTGACTGGAGCAGTCTCCCTTTTGACACCACAGAGTGCAATCCTGATGCAGACAACAAAATGTTTGACATCAACTGGGGAGAACCAGACAATGGCAGAAAGAACTTTGCCTTAATGGCATTTGAAGGCTGTACTTCAAAATCTGCATTGTCACAGGTATCAAAAGAATCTTTGACAAAACTTTGCTCAAATTCTTGCAAAGAAACTTTTGCTCTCATAAGAGAGACAAATCTGCACTTACAAGGTAAAGCCAATGATTTAGAAAGAAAATACACACAGATAAAATGTGATTTAGAAAGAAAACTGTGTGCTAAAACAAAAGAAGTTTCTAAATTAACTGACTCAGCTATTGAAACCCAAGCACAAATTAAAATCATGCTAAATGACCTGGGAGATGTCAGACAAGAGCTTGCTGACACCAGGATCACATGTGAAAAATGGGTGGAATCTTGTAAGGGGTATCAATTACTGCTAAACAAACAAAGTGCTTCAAATGTTAAGTTTGGCATAGGATACCATCATGTTGAAACACCAACAGATTTTTCTCCCAAAACTACTGAAGATGGGAGAAGAATTGTTTCAAATGAAACTTCTGAAGGGAAAGACTGCACATCTTTCCATGAAAACTTTCTAAACAGAAATCCTGGCATTTTTAAAGAAAGTACTTCAGAAGTATTAACAAAATCTGACAACAAGCCATTAGTAGTTTCATCTACATCAGGAGTTGAGATCCTGAAAACTACTGATGAGCAAAATCTTTACACTAATGTCAGAAATTTGCCTTTAGACCAAAAACAAAAGGCAAAAGAGTGTGAAATTTGTGGTCTGTTCAACCACAAAACTGAATTTTGTAGATACAGAAAAGGAATTCAGTTCAATCAAAAATTTAAACAACAGGTTGTGGGAAATCAAATCAGAAATGATTATGAAAGAATCTTTAAACCCAAGAAACAACAACCTGAAAACACCTTTTCTCAGAAAAAGATAAAATCTCAACCAAAATCTTTTTCTCAAAATTCCTTGTCAGTAGTTAGACCAGAATCATCAGCAGTTTCACAAACTGCTGAGATACAAAATCTAATGAACATGGTACAACTACTGATGACCAAGGTTGATGGTGGTCCTGAAAAGGATACCACCATGGTTCTTAATGAAAAATCCATTGCCAAAAAGACATGGATTTCTCAACCTGGTCAAGAACAAACTGTAACTGTTCTCAAGAGCAAACCCAAAGCCAAACAGGCTTGGGTTCCTAGATCTAACTAATTTGCTTTTATGTGCAGAGAGTTTCCAGGGGCTTAAACAGCATATGGTATGTTGATAGTGGAGGCTCTATGCACATGACTGGATGCAGATACCTGATAAACAACTTTATCAGCCAAAGAGAAGGATCTGTATCCTTTGGGAACAATGCTAAGGGATATGTGCTAGGACATGGCAATGTCTCCTCTGGCAAAATACAGTTTGACAAGGTCAATCTGGTGGAAAACCTTGAATACAACTTGCTGAGTGTGTCACAAATGTGTGATAAAGGTTATTCTTCCTTTTTCACAAAGACAGCATGCAAGATCATCTCACCAGAAGGCCAGAAGTTGATTGAGAAGATCATTGAAGATCATACTTTGCTGATTGCCAAAAGATGTGGCAATGTCTATGCAGTGGACATTGAGAAAGACAAAGTATTGAACAACACTGCCTGTTTCTTCTCAAGGGCATCAACTTCAGAAACAGATCTCTGGCACAGGAGACTTGGCCATGTGAACTTTAAAACCATAAATAAAGTCACAAAAATGGGCTTGGTCAGAGGTCTACCTTTGAAAGTATACCAGTGTCAAGAACACTGTGTATCCTGTTTAAAGGGAAAACAGCATAAGTCCTCCTATAAGTCTATTGAAGAATCAAAAACAACTGCATGTCTTCAACTACTCCATATGGACTTATTTGGACCTGTCAAGATTATGAGCCTTGGTAAGAAGAAGTACTGCTTAGTCATCATTGATGACTACTCAAGATTCACATGGGTATTCTTCTTATTCTCCAAGGATGAGGCTGCTGAAATCATCAAGTTCTTCATTCTATAAGTAGAGAAACAATATCCTCTATCTGTCAAAACCATTAGAAGTGACAATGGGACAGAGTTCAGGAACAAAACTCTGGATGAATTCTGTTTGTCTAAAGGGATTATTAGACAATACAGTGTTCCCAGAACTCCTGAACAAAATGGTGTAGTAGAAAGGAAGAACAGAACATTAATAGAAGGAGCAAGAACAATGTTAGCTGATTCTGGACTGCCCTTGTACTTTTGGGTAGAAGCAGTTAACACATCATGTTATGTTCAGAATAGAGTTCTTGTGGTCAAGAGACACTCCAAGACTGCCTATGAAGTTCTTCATGGCATGAAGCCCCTTATCTCCTTTTTCAGGGCTTTTGGGTGTCAATGTTTCATCTTGAACATCAAGGAATCTATTTCAAAGTTTGCTGCCAAAGTTGACTCAGGTTACTTTCTTGGTTACTCTTCAACTAGAAAAGCCTACAAGGTTTTTAATTCTCACACCAGGATAGTAGAAGAAACATTGAATGTCAAGTTCAATGAGTCAAAACACACTCTTATTCCAGCACATCCTGCTGAACTCTTTGACCTTGACAACTTCCACTTTGGACCTGAAAAGACTGTTACTTCTTCCAAACCTACTTATTATGGTGATCAAAGGTTTGAAGATGAGGATCCTACACCATGGACTCCTCAAACAGTCATTAAGTCAACTTCAACACCATCAGAAGTTTCACAAACTTCTGATCCAACAAATACTGAAGGCCAAACTCAAACATCTGCTTCAGCACCTGCAACTACTGAAGAAGCTAAAACTGCTGAACCAGATATTATAGACCTCAGTAGTTTGTTTGAAGAACAAGAGCCACCTACACCTGTCAGTGGTTTACAACAACTGATTGAACACAGAGATCATCCACTTGATCAAGTCATGGGTGATATAGCTTCAGGTGTTCTTACCAGAAACCAGCTCTCCAACTTTTGCCTATTTTCAGCCTTTATTTCACAGTTGGAACCAAAGAAGTACCAGGAAGCCCTCAAAGACAATAATTGGGTGCAAGCTATGCAAGATGAACTGCTTCAGTTCAACAAGCAACAGGTCTGGGAAATCTGTCCCTTACCTCCAAACAAGCAACCAATTGGCACAAGATGGGTTTTCAGGAACAAACAAGATGAAGCTGGTATGATAATCAAGAACAAGGCAAGACTGGTAGTTCAAAGGTACTCTCAAGAAGAGGGAATTGACTATGATGAAACCTTTGCTCCAGTTGCAAGGCTTGAGGCCATCAGGTTATTTCTGGCCTATGCCATTTCCAACAAAATTAAAGTTTATCAAATGGATGTGAAAAGTGCATTTTTGTATGGAAAAATAAAAGAAGAGGTGTATGTCTGTCAGCCACCTGGGTTTGAGGATCCTTCTCATCCTGAGTGGGTGTACAGACTGGACAAAGCTCTTTATGGGCTCAAACAGGCTCCAAGAGCCTGGTATGATACACTCTCCACCTTTTTACTCAAAAATAACTTTACAAGAGGTGCCATTGATAAAACTCTTTTCATTAAACATGTTGGAAATCATGTCTTACTTGTTCAAATTTATGTTGATGATATCATTTTTGGTTCAACAAACACAAAACTGTGTGATGATTTTAAGAAACTCATGCAATCAAACTTTGAGATGAGTACCATGGGAGAACTGCAGTACTTTCTAGGACTGCAGATCAAGCAACAAACAAATGGAACTTTTATACATCAATCAAAATATGTTAAAGAATTATTGACCAAATTTTCTTTAAATGACTGTAAATCATGTTCCACTCCCATGACACCAATCACACAAGTTGAACCTGATGATCAAGGAAAACAGGTTGATCAAACCATGTACAGATGCATGATAGGTTCCCTTTTATACTTAACTGCTTCTAGACCAGATATTATGTTTTCAACATGTGTCTGTGCTAGATATCAATCAGCACCAAGGGAATCACACCTTATAGCAGTCAAAAGAATTTTCAGATATCTGAAAGGAACTCCAACACTTGGAATTTGGTATCCTGCTTCAAGCAATAACAAGTTATCAGCTTTTTCAGATAGTGACTATGCAGGGTGTAAGATGACAAGAAAGTCAACATCTGGTGGTTGTCAATTCCTGGGTAACTGTCTAGTGTCATGGCAATCAAAGAAGCAAACATCTGTTGCAACTTCAACTGCTGAAGCTGAATACATTGCAGCTGCAAGTTGTACATCACAGATACAATGGCTCCAATATCAACTTCTTGATTATGGAATCAAAGAGACCAAGACTCCTTTGTTTGTAGACAGCAAATCTGCCATTAGCATCATTCAAAATCCGGTACAGTTCTCAAAAACCAAACATATTGAGATCAGGTACCATTTCATAAGAGATTGCTATGAAAAAGGCAAGATTGAGGTGAAGCATGTAGCAACAGCTAATCAAATAGCTGACATCTTCACAAAACCCCTTGACACATCAACATTTCAGAAGTTAGTATCCATGCTTGGGATGCTAAATTTGTAAATGTTTATTTTATTATTCTGCAATTTTTCATTTTTCACTTACAAAACAGACAAAAAGTCTGAAACAAAACTTCTGAAAAGAGAGAAACTACTGATGAACAAACATCAGTATGGGGATAATTTTCAGAAAAGTGTGTAACTTCTGATAAAATAACCTTCAGAAGTTATGAATAAAAGTATTTATAAAAACATTTCTCATCAGCTGTTAAAACTACTGAAGAGGAAATGGGAACTACTGATGAAGTAATCCTTCATCAGCAGTTTTAGTCAAAAGGGCAAATCTGACTTTTCCCATCATCAGAGGTTTGACCTAATCAGTTTAAAACCTCTGATAAAAAGATTTTTAACCTAAGGCGGTTTAAAAACTTCTAATAAAGAAGATTCAAGCGGTTAAAACTTCTGATAAATACCTTTTCTCCACACTTATCCTTTCAAACTCAAAATATCCCTCCTTCTCTCTCAAAAACTCTCTCACTAACCTAAACCTGCAAATCAACTGTTCGATCAAAACCCAAACCACATGGCTCTAGTTCTAAAACAGGGACACAATCAAAGGGCCTTTCTTGAAAAACAAGAAGGCTGGTCCCAATACGATGAGATCATTGATCTTGTCGTAAAATCCCAATATTTTACTGCTCTCACAATAAACCCACCAATTCACACTGAAACTCTGAATGAGTTCTGGGCAAATGCTGAGACGGTGACGGCGGATGATGAAGTCATTTCCCTCAACTCAAGAATAAAAGGGAAACCACTGACCATCACACCGGCCACACTGGCAACAAGACTGGGTCTGGATGATGTAACTGCCCCTGACCATGTTGCTAATTCTGATATTCACCTAACCATGACTGAGTGTGGTTATCAAGGGTCTTATGACCAGATGCCCTCCACTTTTCAACCAATATTTCATTCCATTGTGAATGAAACTAAATTCAGGGCATCAAAACTATTTTTCAATGAGTTGGTGTTACATCACAATAATACCAAGAAAAAGTTTTTGTTGTACCCAAGGTTCATTATGCAATGCATAATAGGGGAACTGGGTAATGAGGTGCTTGTGGGAAAAATTTCAACTTTAAATCCTTTAACATCACAAGCATACTCAAGGCATAACAAACCGGCTGCCTGGCCAGAAGATGATCAGGGAGAACAACAACAAGTCCCCCTGAAGCCCACATCTTCCAAACTCACACCACCAAAAGCCAAAAAGCCCAAGCCAACAAAGACTAAAACCCACCAACCCAAAAGAAAAGCTGTTAAGGAGGTTGAGATGCCTGAACATGCTCATGAGCAGTCTGCTCTTCAAATAGGTGAGACTGAAACACCCTCTCAGTCTCATCCATCTCAAACCCCACCAAGAGCACCCATAACCATTTTATTCAAAAGAAAAAGACTTAGAAAAACTATTGAAACACACTCTTCTTTTGAAACTGCTGAACAACAAATCTCACCTATTGCCCAAACTACTGAACCAACCCCACAAATTTCTGAACAAGAGGCAATAGAAATTGCCAAACTTCTCTCTGGGCTAAAGGAGAAGGTCCCATCTGATTATGTCAGTCCCCTACAACCACAACAAACAGGGGACATAACCACTACATCAGACATGGATGTGGACATCTCTAGCCCTATCCCAAGAGATGAGGGTGGACCAGAGTCTTTAAGCCCAATTTTAGAGACTCTTGGGGCATCTGAGGCTGCTACTACTCAGTTACCACCCAGTGGTGGATCTGAGGATAGAAGTAACATAGCTAAGACCTCAGATGTGGCAACTACTGATGAAGGCTTAATGCCTGAAGTAGGAAATCCTCAGAACCAAGAACAAGAGGTTCATGAGAGAACTGAGTTGGGCTCAGCTCATGATTTAACTGAGACAGTCCTCATTGAGGGCAACATCAGGGATTCAGATGATTCCATTAATTTGGATGATGTTTCAAAAACACAAACTACTGAATTGACGGCACTTTCTGAAGGTCCTGTTTCAGGGGTATCCAGGCTCAAGAAGCCAGTCACCCCTGCACAGGTTAAAGCCCACTCAATCCCTAAAACCCCTAGAGTGGCATCCTCTGTACAACATGAGGATCTCCCAAAAACACCCCCTTCACAACAAATGCCTACCCAATTCCCTGGGCAAACAAGCATAGACCTGAACCAGCTATGCAGCCCAGAGGGTCCCCTGTACCACATGATGAATACTCTCATCAGAAATCACTTCCAAACATACACAGCTAACTTGGAGCTGTCCATCAAGAATCAATTTGGAGTGATCAAGACCAAGATGAATGATCTGTCCAACAAGATAGACTTCAACAGCAAACAGATTGCTCATCTTCAAGGACAATTCTCCCAACCCTCAACTTCAAAAGTTAAAATTGATGAATCCAAAAAGGGGGAGAAGATCAGGGAACCTAAGGAGTCATTCCAAGCCAGGATAAGGGCAAGAGTGGCCATCCTTGAAAGAGATCAAAAAGATCAGGCTAGGAAAGAAAAACTGGCCAAACAGTTTGGTGTCTCAATAGAAGAGATTGAAGCAGCAGAAAAAGAAGATGAGACCCAAACATCTGAAGAATCCCTAAGGCACAATGAAGAAACTTCTGATGGCAAAAGTTCTGATGAAGAATCAGAAAGTACTGAAGACAATCCTTCAGTAGTTGACAAACCATCAGCAGTTGTCAACCCATCAGAGGTTAACACTTCCAAACCTCAAACAGCTGACCCTTCCAGAACCACTGCTCCCATTCAACCAACATCTGATCCCATCAGGCCTACAATTGTTACAACAATGACTGTACTAAACCCTTCTCCTATCTATCAATCAGCTGAATTATTAGAGAAGAGCTTAGTTGCAGCCAACAAGAAGGCCAGAGAAGATCTGATTTGGAAAACTCTGGAAGAAAGGGATGATCTAGATTTAAGCCATGAAGAAAAACTTCAGGCTTATGAAGCTGAACTACAAAGGCAGGCTAGCCTTGATGAGATTGCTGAACAAGATAAAAGACAACAACTGGTGTCTTACATTACCAAGAACAGCAAGACTAAAGCCTATACACTCAAAGGACTCTCCATGCAAGAGCTGACAAGAAGAGCACAACTGCTTGCAGACAAAATGGCCACAAGCAAAGAAGGAAAGGCCAAGAGAGCCCAAATAATAGAAGAGTTAGTAGCAGAGGGCTATGGTTCAAAAGCCTCAGTATCCAGATGGAAAGAAGAAAGACTAATGGATACTTAAAAGAAATACTTGGCTGCCAAGGCTGCAAATCCAGAGAAGTTTCAAACTACTGATCCTTCAAGATCAGTAGTTAGAACTTCTGGTGTATCAAGAAGAAGAACTGCTACTCAGAGAAAGAAGGCAGAGGACAATGTCAAAACTGACTTCAAAATGGTACTACTTGAAGGAAGTTCAATAGTCCATTCAGATTTTGACATTGAGGAGAAACCTCTGTTAACACAATTCAGGGATCCTTCCACTTTTGCCTACCAAATACAAAAGACCATCAAAGAAAAGCTGCATACCAGAGTAGTGACTGAACACCATCTCCCAACTGTTCAGATGCCTGATATGCAACAACAACAAGGAAGAGACTCCCACCTGAGGCTAACTGAAACTGAAAGCATCCAGCACTCAGGACCATCAACCCCAGGGACAAGTCTGGTTCCCTATTCTTCTGACATTAACAAGTCAAAGATACCTATCATCAGATGGACACTTACTGATAACAACTCAGTATTGTTGACAAGAAGAGACCTCTCAAGCAGGGCTTACAAGAAGATCAGTGATCTGAAGAAACTGTCAACACAAGACCTGCTCACAATTCAACATCTAGAACCACAGAGAGGATCTCTATCTGATGGTCAGTTAAACCAGCTCAAGAACACCATGTACAAAGAGATATGGAAGATTGTTCAAGACAGAAGAAAAACATAAGGAATTAGTAAGGTTTTGGCTTCATCAATCCAGGGAGAGATTGTTAGGACAAAGAGGATTGGTGAAACCACTTTTGGAAACCTTAGTCTAATTCACTTCTGTCATTTTGGCTAAGTATAGAAGTACTGAAAAGAAAACAAAGAACTGCTGAAGAGAAGATAAGAGAAGTGCTGAAGAAGAAACTTCATCAGAAGTTCTGAAGTCCAAACCAGACAAGTTCACTTCAGAAGTACTGAAGACAAACTACTCATCAGTAGTTTGTCATTCATCAGCACTTAGCATCAGATATTTTCCACCGCCTTTTGCATCAGTAGTTTATTGTTTATTATTACTTTTAGCTGTATTTGTTAGTTTCAATGTTGCAACTTGTTTCTGTTGTTTCTGTACTTGCTTTTTGGGCAAGATACATGTATGTAAACGTCTATAAATAGGAGGCTTCAACCTTCTATTTTAGACATTGATTTTAATAGAAAAATCCTTCAAACACTATCACTGTTCTATTCCATTTCAGTATTTATTGTGAATCTGTCTAAGTATCTAATTCTCATTTACTGCTTAGATTCATAATAAATACTTGTCATTTATTAGTTTCAATCATCAAGGGGGAGTAATAACTCTTCCTTAGTATAAAAAGTGTTGCTTTAACTTATACATTCCGCTGTGCTTATAATCTGATTTACAAGTGCTTGCTAAACACTTAAGTGTCAAGATAGCAAGTTCTTACTTAGCAAAAAGAGCAAACTGATCCCAACAAGCCTCCACGCAGACTAGGACGCCACCTGGTCTTCCGCGTGTACCCGCACACCACCCGCACTAACATGTCGGTCGCGTAGCCTGACTCGCCACTTGGTCCTCACCACCCATTTTCTATACCACGTGCACGTGGTCAAAAATACTAAGGCGGCTCTCGGTGATGCATGTGTGTGAAGTACAAAGTGCAAAGTGCACCATTGAAGCACCACATTGTGTTAGGACAAAGAGGATTGGTGAAACCACTTTTGTAAACCTTAGTCTAATTCACTTCTGTCATTTTGGCTAAGTATAGAAGTACTGAAAAGAAAACAAAGAACTGCTGAAGAGAAGATAAGAGAAGTGCTGAAGAAGAAACTTCATCAGAAGTTCTGAAGTCCAAACCAGACAAGTTCACTTCAGAAGTACTGAAGACAAACTACTCATCAGTAGTTTGTCATTCATCAGCACTTAGCATCAGATATTTTCCACCGCCTTTTTGCATCAGTAGTTTATTGTTTATTATTACTTTTAGCTGTATTTGTTAGTTTCAATGTTGCAACTTGTTTCTGTTGTTTCTGTACTTGCTTTTTGGCAAGATACATGTATGTAAACGTCTATAAATAGAAGGCTTCAACCTTCTATTTTAGACACTGATTTTTAATAGAAAAATCCTTCAAACACTTTCACTGTTCTATTCCATTTTTGTATTTATTGTGAATCTGTCTAAGTATCTAATTCTCATTTACTGCTTGGATTCATAATAAATACTTGTCATTTATTAGTTTCAATCATCAAGGGGGAGTAATAACTCTTCCTTAGTATAAAAAGTGTTGCTTTAACTTATACATTACGCTGTGCTTATAATCTGATTTACAAGGGCTTGCTAAACACTTAAGTGTCAAGATAGCAAGTTCTTACTTAGCAAAAAGAGCAAAACTGATCCAACACATTGCGCCTATCGCTTACACCACACGCGCACGTGTGTGCGAGTGCGAGTTATGCGAGTCCACTAGTGTGTGCTTCCATGAAACAATATGGAATGAGTGCTCCGACTTATAAACTACTCCAAGTATTGCCTCTCCACCAATGTGGGACAAGTTCCACTTGCTCACTTCAACTTCCAATTTCCAGCTTTGAATGTTCCATTCACCAAATTTTAAGCGTCGGTATCTCATTCATCAGAGCTCCGTTTTGGACGTGGTTTGGTTCGTTGCGAAGCTCTCACAACATAGAACATAAACCTACAAAGAAATATATAAATAAACCTCGGTTTCAGATATATATTTTAGACCAAAGTTTAGGAAAAACTCATTTTCCTATATTTATATATGAAAATACACTTTTCACCAAAATTTCCAACAATCCCCCACATAAATGGAGATCGACCCATTCTTACAAGTTTCAACGATACAATTTGACAGTTGAGCATTGCAGGATAGGTATCGTGTTGTGTCTTTGCCATTGTACATTGAGCTCTGAGCTCTACCAATCGCCGATTGGCTGTCACAATGTATGCAAATAGTTGGAAATGGTTTTGTCCATTGATGTATTGTAAAATACATCTATTTCCTATGTAAAGTTTGTACAGTTTTCGAGTCGTTTAAATAGTGTTTTTATTAGTTTTAGGCTTGTACCGGTCTATTTTATTTCGTATAGGTTGTTTATAGATTTTTAGTAGTTTTGGGTCTTTTTTAGTATTTATGTATTTATTTTTTATTTTGTAGGTGTTCATGGATGTTGGAGCGTAAACAAGCAACTTTGGTCAAGTCAAGAACACCCGAGTCGAGAGCTCGAAGTTATAATACTATATATAATAATAATAATAATAATAATAAACTAATAATAATAATAATATAAAACAAAACAATAAAAGAAA
Source organism: Ambrosia trifida (assembly GCA_028751855.1). NCBI lineage: Eukaryota > Viridiplantae > Streptophyta > Magnoliopsida > Asterales > Asteraceae > Ambrosia > Ambrosia trifida. The sequence continues at coordinate 100,447,025 of CM054131.1, forward strand.
AAAAAACATAAACGTGGCCAAAGCCCAAATCCCAAAGGGGATATAATATTATGGAAGAACATATTATAAAAGAAAAGAAGGAGGCGCCGCTAAGGAGAGAGGTCGACATCGAGCAGAATATAATTCATTGGAGAACGACGAAGCAGCTCAAAAAAAAAGGCAGAGAAGGGGTCAAGGGTTGAAGCCTAGGTGTCAGCACGGGTCGGTTCTAATCTATTTATTTATTATTTATTTATTCAAACCCGTTGTGAACGCCATGAATATTATTTGTTTCTATTGTTTTGATTCTTTCATGACTTTTATTGGCTAAACCTTGACGCTGCCTAGGTTAAAGATGATTGCACTTATTTGATTTATTTTCTTTTGGTTTTGGAACTTTTGGTTGTGGGTGAATTTTCTAGTAAAGAACTCTTTATTTTCTGGTTTGATGTATATGCATATTTAGTTTTGTTTAATTAATTTTTATAAACTCCACTTGCGTTTTTGTGAATGTCTTTCATGTATGAATGCGAGTTAGGTTGCGGACTTGGTGTTAGCAACTAGTTTATGGTTAATTTCTGCAGGTTATCCATAGGAGTTATAATTGTTAGTTAGGTAATTCTAAGTGTTCTACCAATTCTCAATAGCTGTGAGGTGCGAGATTGTTGGTCTGTCTAGGGTGTTAAATTGCTAGTTCTAGAGGCTTTGTGAGAAGATCTTCCTAGTTTCCCTAGCATTCCTTGTAGGCCAAGTCTTATCAGAAATATTGTAGTTACCCCTTGCACTTTCGGGTGTATTGTGACTTTCGCGCTGTGAGGTAGACTGTCTAGCGGGTACTTTAAGATTCGAGTAGGTAAGCCTGTGAGGGTAACCTCTCAACCGGTGGTTTAACAGCACAACAATATTCTAGGGTTTCCCCTTGAGAAGGGTCGAGGGTGTCTAGTTTATTCTTGATGTTTAGTATTTTAAGATCCCGGTTCCACACCAGTTCCATAGCCATTAGAAGCTTATCATTCATGTGTAGGATTCTAGCCTAGGTAGTGCCTTCCCATCCATCTGACCTCAGTTACAGTCTCCAGTTTGTGTATTTAGTTATTTTAGTTTTATTATTTTATTTATTTGCATTAGTCTTTTAGAAACCCCCCTCCCCCTTTAAGCAATAAAACATTATTAAGTCAGTATTTAGGATAAGTAATCGAGTCTAGTTTACGTTTTCTAGTAGAGTCTCGTGGGTTCGATACTCGGACTTACTTTAGCTATACTGCACTGACCGGTACACTTGCCGGTTGTGTGGTTTAGGTATAGAGAGTCTTAGGTTATAAATTTAAAACTTAGAGTGTCTAGTTTAGGTTAATTTAGTTAGTTTTTACTAAACCACTTTGAGCACATCAAGTTTTTGCCGCCGTTGCCGGGACTCTTAGCGATTGCGTTTACTAGCTTTGATTACACTTATCTGCTATATCTGTGCTACTTGTGTTTTGTGTTGAGTCTGTCTTTTTGTATAGTGAGTCGTAGGAGTCTAATTGTTTGTGTATTTTAATTTCTGTCGAGTCTGTAAATATGTTTGAAATTTGTGGAGGACCCTATTTTACCGTTAGATTTCCACAAAATGCGGGGTCCTCTGCACATTATTGTGCTAATTCCTTTGTGCAGCCGCAGCCATATTATTCACAGGGTTGTCTTACAAATTATTATGATGACTCGTATCAGCAGCCAAATTATAATCAGTATCCTGATCAATTTTCTGGAAGCACTTCTTGTGAGGATAGTGGTAATGATTGGAGTGAAATCAAAAGTCTGTTGACATTATTAGTTGCGAAAGATGAAAATACTCAGAAAATGTTAGCAGAGCACGACACCATCCTGAAAAACCGACAGACTGCTCTTTTAGATCTTCAACGAACAGTAGAAGACATTGCTAGAAGGTTAAAAGAAGAAGAAGAAATAGAAAAGGTTCAGCAAGAGCAGCTGCCGAAAGTCGGTTATACATATGATAAGGAGGGCAACTACCTTGGGTACATGAACGCTCGAGGGGAGTTGTTTCCAACGTTTCCAGAAGAAGGGAAAGAGCCAATCATGGAATACGCAGATGAGTCAGATGAAGAGATCATCCCAATCACGGAGACGAAAATGGACGTTGAAGTCCCACCTCCGGTGCCACAGGTTACTATATATGATTTTGGGAGTGACTCTGATGAAGAGGACGACGAAGAAGAATGGGCGGCGTATCAGAGGTCGTTAGTGCAGAGGGAAGTGACTGAAGAAGAAGTGGAATTGGGAGATTCCATTGATATGATGTTTGGTGTAGAGGAAGACAATGAGGTTAGTGAAACGTTGTTGTCTGAAGAGGATGAGTTTTTAGATCTAGAGTTAGATGGTTTACCTGTTTTTGAAGAAGTAGGGGAGTCTGATCCCGATGGAAATATGGCATACCTGGATGCCCTACTTGAAGGTGAACCGACAGACATGACTGAACCTGCACCAGATGAAAGAAATAAGTGTGGGGGTCATCCTATGGAAATGGTGGCAGAAGAAGCGCACCATAGCTGGCCCGTGGTAATAAAAGGAACTTCAAAATCAACAACACCACGGGAGAGGGCAAGGAAGAGAAAAAGAAAGGACCGGAACCGAAAGAGGATCAACGGCTGGCACGAGTTGGAGAAGAAGAAGCCAGTGAAAGTCAAGCACGATCAGTCTTCTTGCTACATGCCACGCATCCGGTTCAATCCAGGTAAGTTTAAATTCTGGTGGTTTGACCCATTAAAAATGCTTAAATTATTTTTCACTCCCACCAATAAATCTTCAATTTTTAATAAGAACCGGGTGGAATTAAACAGGTTAGATCGGGTCCAGATAAAAGAGAAGCCCCCTGATTAAGTTTAAGTGTGGGGAGGCTCTGTAGAGTTTGTAAACTTATTTTTATATTTTTTTTTCTAGCTGTTCATTTTTTTTTTATTTGTGGTCCGTCTTTCGATAGTTGTTCATAGGTTTTTATCTTTCTATTTTATTTTATCTTTGTGTCTTTGAGTATGTTCGCAGGTTTGCGTGTTTGCTTAGGTAGAGGAAATTTCACTATGAGCGGATCCCATGTATCATCTTTATATATATTTTATGAGTGGGAGTTTTATGGTTAATTTCTGCAGGTTATCCATAGGAGTTATAATTGTTAGTTAGGTAATTCTAAGTGTTCTACCAATTCTCAATAGCTGTGAGGTGCGAGATTGTTGGTCTGTCTAGGGTGTTAAATTGCTAGTTCTAGAGGCTTTGTGAGAAGATCTTCCTAGTTTCCCTAGCATTCCTTGTAGGCCAAGTCTTATCAGAAATATTGTAGTTACCCCTTGCACTTTCGGGTGTATTGTGACTTTCGCGCTGTGAGGTAGACTGTCTAGCGGGTACTTTAAGATTCGAGTAGGTAAGCCTGTGAGGGTAACCTCTCAACCGGTGGTTTAACAGCACAACAATATTCTAAGGTTTCCCCTTGAGAAGGGTCGAGGGTGTCTAGTTTATTCTTGATGTTTAGTATTTTAAGATCCCGGTTCCACACCAGTTCCATAGCCATTATGTCAGAGCCGATCGCGAATGAAATGCTATACGATCGAGCTGGATTGGACTAGAGTTTTTGGAGCTTACGCGTTATTTTACCAGCTAAGTCCTTTCCAATTTGCCCTTATTTTTATAATTTTTGTATTCGGAATTTATTTTTGTTTTAAGTCGTTTTTTATTCCTACATTGAGGGCAATGTAGAGTTTAAGTGTGGGGATGGGAAACTATCGTTTGGTTTGTATATAGAGTCATTTTGAGTCAAAAAAAATGAAAAAAAAATTAAAAAAAAATGAAAAAATTAAAAAAAAAATGTCCCTGATTTTGAAGTTTGCATTATATAAAATATGGAAAATGATAGGTAAAGTTAGGTGTCCGGTTTTCAAATAGTATGTATAATAAGAGATTAAAATTGATTGAAAACGTGTCTGATTTGGGATATGTGGGTAGGCTCGGCCGGTAGAAAGGTTTCCTTTGAAAAGTAATAAATTAATTATGTTAGGCTATTTTGTGGGTTCTCATCTAGGAGAAACGGGGAGACCGAAAACGCCAAAAATAGTATAAGAAGCACCGTTATAAGTAGAAAACCGTTGGAATTTCTAATCACTTAAAAAAAATTAGAAATCAAAGCAAAAATGCTGAAGCTTAAGGTGCCTGGCCACTGGGATAGCGACTTGGATTGGTCACACCCTCTGAGTTAAGTATGCTGAGATGAAAAAAAAAAAAAAAAAAAAAATTGCTGAAGCTTAAGGTGCCTGGCCACTGGGATAGCGACTTGGATTGGTCACACCCTCTGAGTTAAGTATGCCGATAAAAAAAAAAAAAAGTGATTTTAAATTCTCTTGGTTTTCTACATAAGACGGTTGGGAAATGGTCAATTGGTCGTTCCTTTAGCTTCATAAGCTTGAGGCGGGATTAGGAGAAACTGTGGCTTCCTTCGAGTGAGACCCTAGATAGACTAATCAATATGAACTTAACATAAATAAAAAGGGGCTTGGAAACCGGTGTGGGTTTAAGAGGATCAATATACCTGCAATCGCAATCAACACGTTAGTAGATTATTAATTAAGTAACCTATGTTTTGAAACTGGATGTAAACCTAACTGTGATTCCATAGCATAATTCTTTTTCAGGGACGAAAAAAAGATAAGTGTGGGGATATTTGATGTATTGTAAAATACATCTATTTCCTGTGTAAAGTTTGTACAGTTTTCGAGTCGTTTAGATAGTGTTTTTATTAGTTTTAGGCTTGTACCGGTCTATTTTATTTCGTATAGGTTGTTTATAGATTTTTAGTAGTTTTGGGTCTTTTTTAGTATTTATGTATTTATTTTTTATTTTGTAGGTGTTCATGGATGTTGGAGCGTAAACGAGCAACTTTGTCAAGTCAAGAACACCCGAGTCGAGAGCTCGAAGTTATAATACTATATATAATAATAATAATAATAATAATAAACTAATAATAATAATAATATAAAACAAAACAATAAAAGAAAAAAAAACATAAACGTGGCCAAAGCCCAAATCCAAAGGGGATATAATATTATGGAAGAACATATTATAAAAGAAAAGAAGGAGGCGCCGCTAAGGAGGGAGGTCGACATCGAGCAGAATATAATTCATTGGAGAACGACGAAGCAGCTCAAAAAAAAAGGCAGAGAAGGGGTCAAGGGTTGAAGCCTAGGTGCCAGCACGGGTCGGTTCTAATCTATTTATTTATTATTTATTTATTCAAACCCGTTGTGAACGCCATGAATATTATTTGTTTCTATTGTTTTGATTCTTTCATGATTTTTATTGGCTAAACCTTGACGCTACCTAGGTTAAAGATGATTGCACTTATTTGATTTATTTTCTTTTGGTTTTGGAACTTTTGGTTGTGGGTGAATTTTCTAGTAAAGAACTCTTTATTTTCTGGTTTGATGTATATGCATATTTAGTTTTGTTTAATTAATTTTTATAAACTCCACTTGCGTTTTTGTGAATGTCTTTCATGTATGAATGCGAGTTAGGTTGCGGACTTGGTGTTAGCAACTAGTTTATGGTTAATTTCTGCAGGTTATCCATAGGAGTTATAATTGTTAGTTAGGTAATTCTAAGTGTTCTACCAATTCTCAATAGCTGTGAGGTGCGAGATTGTTGGTCTGTCTAGGGTGTTAAATTGCTAGTTCTAGAGGCTTTGTGAGAAGATCTTCCTAGTTTCCCTAGCATTCCTTGTAGGCCAAGTCTTATCAGAAATATTGTAGTTACCCCTTGCACTTTCGGGTGTATTGTGACTTTCGCGCTGTGAGGTAGACTGTCTAGCGGGTACTTTAAGATTCGAGTAGGTAAGCCTGTGAGGGTAACCTCTCAACCGGTGGTTTAACAGCACAACAATATTCTAGGGTTTCCCCTTGAGAAGGGTCGAGGGTGTCTAGTTTATTCTTGATGTTTAGTATTTTAAGATCCCGGTTCCACACCAGTTCCATAGCCATTAGAAGCTTATCATTCATGTGTAGGATTCTAGCCTAGGTAGTGCCTTCCCATCCATCTGACCTCAGTTACAGTCTCCAGTTTGTGTATTTAGTTATTTTAGTTTTATTATTTTATTTATTTGCATTAGTCTTTTAGAAACCCCCCTCCCCCTTTAAGCAATAAAACATTATTAAGTCAGTATTTAGGATAAGTAATCGAGTCTAGTTTACGTTTTCTAGTAGAGTCTCGTGGGTTCGATACTCGGACTTACTTTAGCTATACTGCACTGACCGGTACACTTGCCGGTTGTGTGGTTTAGGTTTAGAGAGTCTTAGGTTATAAATTTAAAACTTAGAGTGTCTAGTTTAGGTTAATTTAGTTAGTTTTTACTAAACCACTTTGAGCACATCATCCATCTTGGAATATCTTCCACAAAATGACGTAGCCACTCCGCCTCTTCTCCTGATTTCACTAGGGCGATAAACTCAGATTCCATCATGAATCTTGTCATAACAGTTTGCGTCAAAGACTTCCAAGATATAGCTGCACCCTTATGTGTAAACACATAACCACTTGTTGATTTGGAATCTTTTATATCCAAAATCCAGTTCGCTTCAGTGTATCCTTCAATCACTGCCGGATCGCGGGTATAATGCAGTCTATAATCCCGTGTGTATCTTATGTATCTAAGCACCCTTGTTATACTTTTCCAATGTTCATCACTTGGATTACTTAGATGTCTACTTAGCCTACTCACTGCATATGCCAAGTCAGGTCTAGTACATGTCATTAGATACATTAGACTGCCAATGATTCTTGAGTACCCTAACTGAGCAACATCCTCGGATCTATTTTTACTTAGATAGTGGGTGGTATTAATCGGAGTGCAGGCTACAGCCGTGTCTCCCGAATTGAATTTTTCAAGAATCTTATCCACATAGTGAGATTGACTTAGAACAAGACCATTTTGGGTTCTAATAATTTTTACTCCAAGAATCAAATCCAATAGACCCATGTCTTTCATGTCAAATCTCGCTTTCAACATGTCTTTAGTGGAATTGATCATTTTTATCATTACTCCTAATGATAAGAATATCATCCACATAAAGGTATAAGATGACATAACCTCCTGCCGTGTCTTTGGAATAAACATACTTGTCACACTCATTAATTTTGAAACCATTATCAAGCATGACATGATAAAACTTTTGGTGCCATTGTTTTGGAGCTTACTTCAAGCCATACAAATACTTGACGAGTTTACAAACTTTTCCCTCTTGACCTGGGGCTGAGAAACCCTCGGGTTGCTCCATGTAAATTTCTTCTTCTAAATCGCCATTTAGAAATGCGGTCTTTTCATCTATTTGGTGAACATCCAAATTTCTTAAAGCCGCGATGGCAAGAACCAATTTTATAGAGGTTATTTGTGTCATAGCGAGTAAGTATCAAAGTAATCTACACCTTCCTTTTGTCTAAATCCTTTGATGACTAACCTAGCTTTGTATTTATCAATACTTCCATTAGTTTTCATCTTCTTCTTGAATATCCAACGATATCCAAGAGGTTTACAACCTGGCGGAAGATCTACTAACTCGCAATTATGATTTTGCAATATAGAATCAATTTAATTCTTAATTTCTTCTTTCCATTGTGGTCTTTCTAATGAGGAAACTGCTTCACGGTAGGTATTAGGCTTACCCTCAACCATATAGCTCATGAAGTCTAGACCAAAAGATTTTTCAACCCTTACCCTTTTGCTTTGTCTAAGCTCACCTTCCTCAACCTTGAGTCGTTCATGTCTTTCATCATGAACTGCATCATCAACCGATGTCGATTGTCACACCCCGACTTAGGTGGGCCTAGACGGAATTCCAGATTGTTACCAAACATCTCATAATGCAAGCAAACTGCCATTATAGTATTATAAATTACTATTCTTTTATAAATAATAATCTGCAATTCCTTACAAGGAACATCTTCTAATACAAACATTCTATGTAATGACTAAGGTTGTTGCTTGCCTTATGATTCGTTCATCAGAGATACTCCGAGTCGCAACTGCCTAACTCTTGAAACTCCAGAACAGGTACCTGAACACGTGCTTAAAATAGGTTTGGGGTCAGCAATTGCTAGTGAGTCCGTGCGTTAGTTTAAATGGTTTTCAATAAGTTTATTATTTCAAAAGCAAGTTCATAAATTTTACACAGTTCAACAAATGGTGATGTACAAGCGACACCTCAAACCTAACACGGAATCTATCTACTGCCATTTACACTACAGAGCCAAAAAACGGTTGGGTGGGGCGCTCTCCAATCCTTCAAATGGTTCGCCCATGACATTTACCAATATTTATCATGTAGTATGCTATTATGGAAGTCATCTTCGGGCACACTTGTAGGAAATGGGTTCACCATTATATTAAAATAATAATAAAATAAATTTAATAACGTTGCTCTCGTTATTCGTAGGAAATACAAAAGTACAATAACGTATACAAAACTAAATATAAGAAAATTAAGATACTAACTAAATGTACCTAATCGTGATTCAAGCATACGTTTTTGAAGAACTTCAACCACACCATCTTGTATCAAGCTCCGCTGCAAGAAAAACACACTTGTTGTTGACGATTTTGGTTGAGGATCGTGTTTGATACAGGACCCTTAAAACAGATTATGTGCTTCCTCTCAGACGGTCTGTCTCCTAGGGTACAACAGCCGAATAATAGTGTACTGTCGAAGATGGCTCTCATACCAGAGATTCCATCACATATAATGGTGTTTTGAAAAAGTAGGAAAAAGAAAGTTGTTAAATTTGAGAGAGTTCATCTCGTTTTGGGAACAATCATTTCTTGTGAGTTTTGTCAAGAGATTTTCTAAATCTCATGCATATGAACCCAAGGTTCATATAAATATATCCACATGCAAACGCATGACAGAACCCACCATGCGTACAACGGCGGTACACCACCTGCGCTATCGAGTATGTCCGTTAGACCGACGTTGTGAGTATGCGAAATGCAAATTGCGCCACCAAAGCGTCACATTGCACTCATCACCCACGCCACGTGCACGTGTGCGAATGCATGTTAAGGGTGTTTCGCACCCTTTAGGGTCCCACTAGTATTTGGCTCAAGCTAAATGGTCTCAAGCACTTATCTTCATTTCTCCATACACTCCACCATATGCTGGGGTATATATATATATATATATATATATATATATATATATATATATATATACTATATATTTTATTCCATATGAGTAAGACAGTAATTTCATTATCATCTTGTTAGGCAATGTTGTAATTTCATATTTGAAAAGATAAATTTAATACAACGCGTTAATACTAAGGCAATCTCTAATGTAATTTTAATTATATGTAATGTTAAATTTAATGAAGTTGGGAGGTTAGATAATTTTTTTGTTGAAAAGCAAATGAATAATATTTTCATTGTTAAACAAAACACAGTGGACAAAGAACGATAATAACTAAGAGGGTGTTTGGGATTGAGTTTCAAAACAGAAGCCAATAAGTCAATAAGTTGTTTGTTTAACCCAAAAGCACTTTCTGTTTTGACTTTTGACTTTTGACTTTTGGTTTTTAAGGGTGGAAAATTTGTTTTTGAGAAGTTAGAAATCCTGGCTTTTAGCTTTTGGCTGTTGGAAAAAAAATTACAAATCTACCACCCATACAACCAATATTCACAATAAGTTAAGCGAAACACTTAAAAAACAAACTATTGACTTTTTGATGTTTCTCATCCTAAAAGCTAATCCAAACACTTCTTTTAAAACTCTTTTTTTTTTAAAGTCATAAGCTAATAAACACTTCTAACTAAAAGCACTTTTGCATTTCCAAACTCAATCCCAAAAACCCTCTAAATGTGCAAAATTCTCTTGCAACACTTTTTATTTAAGAAGAAAAGAACGGATATAAATAATAATGTAGACCTACCTCGTGTTTATATAATACCCATTACTTGCATACGAATAAACTAATTCAACCATCTATTTTATCTATTTTGACTCCTAAAGGAATTCATACCTGAAACTATTTAGATTCCTAAAGGAATTCATAAAAAGTGTTGGCTTTTAGAAGTGCTGACGCTAAAGCCTTTTAGTGTCACATTTTCATTCTATCACACAAAGTTTTGTTGGCTTTTAGTGACACTTGTTTTTTGTGACAATATAAAAAAAGACTTTTGTGACACATATTTTGTGCCATTAAAAAGTAATCCTATTTACATATTTATAATAGTTTTAATGACACTTTTTTTTGCCACAAAATAAAAAAAGACTTTTGTGATACATATTTTGTCTTTAAAAAGTAATCATATTTACATATTTATACTAGTTTTAATGACACTTTTTTTTGCCACAATATAAAAAAGACTTATGACACAAATTTTGTGTTATTAAAAGGTAATCTCAGTTACATTTCAATACTAGTTTTAGTGGCATTTTTTTGTCACAATATAAAAACTTTTGTGGTACAAATTTTGTGTTGGTAAAAACCATTTCTAGTTATATATATGTACTATTTTTAGTGACACATAATTTTGCCACAAATCAAATTATATACAATATAAAATATAAATAAATGTTCAGTAAAATTGTATATGTAAAAATTATCATAATATACTTCAATAAAAATTCAATCTGAAACATATTTCAAATGTTAGCAAAACATTATGTAATAAATAACATATTCCAAATGCTTGCATGACGAATCGAAGATAGGTTTGCATTTGGGATATGTTCTTGGATGATAACAACCATAGCATTAACAACACTCGTTAGTTGATCAATAGTTTGTGAATTTTTCAAAGATGTACCACTAGTTTTTTCGGCTGGCATCCTTCCCACTAACCGAACATATCCTCTTTTCTCAGGGCCTTTGACTTTTGAGTAGTCATCATTTGTAAAATCTTCTGGATCACCGGGTGTGGTTGTAGACTCATTGGCAATATCTTTTAATGAAGCCTAAACACGTAATAAAATACGTAATCATAGAAAAATTAAACACACCCATGATATATAGGGACATTAAAAATATATTACCACAACATGAGCAGCTTTATCATTAACGATGCTTCCATCTTTACGAGTGCGAGTTGTGATATACATTTCTCCACGTGTTGGATATACATCATTATTATTCATTGCCTATAATTGATGTTTGATGGTTAGTAAGGGAAATAAAAACCAAAAAATCTAATAAAGGTCAAAAATAGGTAGAATAATTAATACCATTTCATGAGCAAGTCTAGCAAATGACTTTGTCCCACTCACATGAGGTTCCTTCATCTTTGAGAGGCTCATTCTTTTAACATCACATGTACTCTATGGTAAATGATAAAATAATACATGATAAGAATTCTTTGATATAATTAGATAATTGTAAATATTGTAAAAGAAATCAAAGTTTCAGATTATTGTTACCTGAAATTCCGGAGTGAACCAACGAGTAACAAGTTCTTTAAATTGAGTTTGATTCAATCTGTCGTCATTCTTAACATGTTGCGCCACGATTTCATCAACAGTAAGGCTTGGATCATAACATGTTTCCTTTAACGAACCTTTCCACGATCTCCATTTTGTTCCCATGCTTTGGAAGATCCAATTTTTAATCTTGTTTGTTTCATTTGGATAAATAACAAATTTTAACTACAAACAAAAATTATATATATTAAGCATACACCTCTTACTTTATCTAGTAGATACATTTTGAAACTTAATAAAGACATATACCTTAACGAGTGAATACATGTCCTCTTTCTTTTGTTTGGGAACCTTTCTCCAGTAAGAATATTCTATGGATACATGATCAGAATTCCTCACAAGCGTCCCATGGAATTGAACTAGTTCAGTACCTTCATCCCCTACAGGCTTTCCTAAGTTGTTGAATGTGACAACTATTTTTTTTATTATCCATCTTCCAAGTTTCAGCTTTCTGTGTATAGCCTCTAACCTTTTTAGGAGCACCTAAGAAATTAAAAAAAAAAAAAGAAAGAAAGAAAACAAGTAGAAAAACAATTTACAAATTATAATACAGTTTGAACATATCTTCTATCATTTTATTTCTTAAACATTATTACAATTTGTCTAAAGTTTTACCTTGTATTTCACTAGCTTGATGACCTTGAGTTTCAAAAACTTGGTGGTCTTCAAAATTGTATTCAACAGGTTCGTCATCAACATGGTTTTCAATACACTCATTGGAGACGGTAGAAGTTATATTTAGCCTCTTGCGCCTACTTATACTACTACCTTTTGAATAAGATGTAGTTGCTTTTCGTTTTTTAGGGCCTTGTAGTTGTTTTTGAACATTGCCTCCATCTTCATGTAATGTATCACGCATATACTCATCATTTTGACCAACATCACCTACTTCCATATCCTCTTTGTTACCTTCTTCAAGCATAAAAGAGTAGATTAATATAAAATGTATTTTTATTGAACAAAACTTTAAGATTAACAAAATAATACCTTGAGACATTTCATCATCATCATCCTCATCAACAAGAACCATCCTTCCAATTGCTCCTCTTTTATTACCTTCAATTGTTTTACTCATGGTAACTGTTTATTACCTTCAATTGTTTCACTAGGGGCGGATACAGAATATTTTTCTACGGGGGACACCGATCGCCTACTAGACTGGTCGCACTCGCAAGTTCGGTGGATTTTTTTTCTACTTATTAATACATAAATATAAAAAATGCTCGATAGGAAAATACATATATGATAAAACGAAAAATCACATGACTTATAAAGTATTAAAACCACGCCTAAATTGAAAACTCATGTAAGAAACTTGTAAAAAGTTGCAAGATTCAAAAACCAGTATAATAAAATGATAATCACACGATTCGCAGCAGACAACAAAATACAACCTAAACAACTCATGCTTGAATAAATAATCCAATTTTTTTTTATTAGAAACCATCTTACATAAGAGAAACACCACCCCGTTAAGAACAATCCAAGAAATAATATGACTGAACGCATCTGGTTAAAACTATGAATCCCATAGATCATCTAGAAGACAACTTTTTGTAACAAAAAAAAAAAAAAAAAAAAAAAAAAAAAAAAAAACTTAACTTCAAAACAAAGGCCATGATTCTTAATCAATAATCAACCTAACAAAAAAACTAATAAATTAATACCATGTTTCGAAACATGAGCACAATAATACAACAATTCAAAGTACTCAAAGAACAATTTTTGTTAACCATGGAAGACAGTAATAAGTAGGGGTGCAAACGAGCCGAGCCGCTCGCGAGCTACTCGAACTCGGCTCGGTAAAAAGCTCGAAACGAGCCGAGCCTTATCGAGCTCGAGTCGAGCTTGAGCCTAAAACGAAGCTCGTTTATTTATCGAGCCCGAGCTCGAGCCTGACGTATGAAACTCGTTAGGCTCGTCGAGCCTTATCGAGCCTATGTATAATATTAGTTTTTTTGATATTTAATCACTTATCGAGCTCACAAGCATAAACGAATTATTATTTATATTATTTTTATTTAATAAATTAACTAATAGATAACAAACGAGCCGAGCCCGAGCCGAGCTCGACCTTGAGAAATTACTAACGAGCCGAGCTCGAGCCCGAGCTCTTATAAGTTAATCGAGCTCCAGCTCAAGCCTGGTCGAGCTCGGGCTCGGCTCGGCTCGTTTGCACCCCTAGTAATAAGATAAAATATTTTTTAATTTTTTTACGACAATTTGAACTTGATTAATAAACAAACGACGAACAGGTAATCAAGCTTCAAAAACTAACTAGCGAAAAAATCAATCTAAAAAAGCAACCTCATAAAGAAATGTAAAACGATGTCCAAGTAATCATATAATAGACTATTGACCCGTATAACATTGTAGTTAACAAACTACCACTAAACCCATAAACACAAAATTGGTGAAGCCTTGTTAGGGATAGGGTTCCAACCACTCTGAGTGGCAACATAGTATAATAGAGGGGAATAGATGAAGCCTACAAATATAACACCCCCAAACAATCAATAAGTATGAAGGGTTCAACAGAAGCACGGTTATATGATAAGCATTGACACAAGAACCGAAAGAAAAGAAGCTTTATACTTACCTGAGCCCTAATCAGAGGTTTGCGTATGTGTGGTGCTAAAGAGGGAGCAACTACAAGGAATGAGAGAAACAAGATTTGTGAGAAGTGACTTTAGGGTTTGTAAGTTACTAAACTGAAGATGTCAAATTGGGGGGAAATATAATTTAGGATGAAAATAATTAGCGCTATATGACCGAACCCAAAAATTTTGAAGGGTCTTGAGGGGGTACTTTTAGTGGCAAATTTAATGTGCGATTAAACTCTTAAATTAGTGTCATAAAATTTAAGTGTCACTAAAGTGCATAGTATGTAAACATGTCATACATAAGTGTCATTAAAAATATAAATTAGTGACACAAAAGTTAAATATTACTAAGCATGTGTGTTACTAAATGGACTTTTTTTTGTAGTGGAAGGTCGTCGATTGAGTATAATACCTTCAAAGAAGGTCCTTGACTCGTTCTACGATCTTCCTTCATTATTTATAGAAAATGTCTGATGAACCCATTCACACCAAAAAATTTTCCATGCACGAAAACTCAAATGTTCACAAGTTAGAAGTGTTAGAAATACATGGTTTTGATATTATACTGGTGTTTGAAATGAAAGTGTTGTAGAAGGGTATGGTATTTTAGTGTTGTTGGATCGGTGTTATTTTTGGATCGGTGCTACATCTACATGAAATTACTTGCATCGATGTTACATCTACACGTGGAGTAACACGTGTAGAATACAACCTTGGTATGATAGTTTATAATATGGAAGTGGGCCTGCTACCTATGTCAGGTGAGGAGGGCCCTTTATTTTTGTTGATAAGATAAATTGCAAGGGTGTTGTGTTTCTTCATTGGATCGATATTACATCTGCATGGAGAGTTAATGATTCTTGAGAGGTGATGTGTCTCCGGGATCAACCTCATTCTAGTTTTGCACCTTCTTAGTATCGATTTGCGTAAGAAGTTTAGGTGGTTGGGGTGGTTCTGGCACCTAAGCTAGGTCGTTGACGGAGATCATGGTTGAGGACGCCCTTAATTGTTGTTGATAGGATAAATCACAAGGGCGTCGTTGATCTTCTGTCATATCGTGGAGGGCACTAATTCTTCATTGATCGTTTACAGTTGCTGATGGATGTTGGAGTCCAAAGATATATTTTTTATTTGAGCCTTGCGGCTCCAACATCTCATCAACATCTCCTTAGATTTGCACCTGTGTTTCCCTAATAAAGTTGGAATGGGTGTTCTCGGAAAAAGCTTCATTGGATCGATGTTACATCTGCAGGCAGAGTCAATGATTCTTGAGAGGCGATGTGTCTCTGGGATCAATGTCATGGAGAATTAATTAATGTAGCCTACATCTCGAATGATTGCAGGGTTGATACCGCGATTCGAAATGTAGCACGTTTTCAGTTTCATGACCAATGAGATTTGAAATGCTACGATTCAAAATACTGCACGCGACAGTCTCATCAAAGCTACTCTTTTGAGATGAAACTTGAACACAATCTTTCCTTCTTCGCTTTCACCAGGAGAGACTGTAGGGTAACTTCCAAGGCCCTCCCATAACCAATGCATTTGGAAATGCTGTACGTTTTGAGTTTGTTGCTACTGCTGCCAGGGTAACCATAGTTAGCATTCTAACTTGCATAATAATCTGGCTGATCATATTTACCCTTATATAGTTGGAAATGGTGTTCTCGAAAATAGATTGTTTTGTAACTCGAATATAGATTGTTTAGTAACTGTCATTTGTATAGTTTGTTAACTTGGACACACGTTGTATATGAAGAAGAAGAAGAAGAAAAAATGGTGGTGTTCGACAACTTTCAAAAAGGATGTATGGATGCTATGGTTTTTTACTGTTATTGGATCAGTGTTACATCTGCATGAAATTACTTGGACCGATGTTACATCTGCTAGGAGATTTAATAATATTGGAGCTGTGGCGTGCCTCCCAGGTCTATGTCATGGAGAGTTATAGGAAAGATAACAAAATTTCCCTTCGCATTCTGAAGCAATGGATAGAAATGGGGTCTGTTCACTTCGTTTGTCTTTTATTTTAAGTATTTCTGGTCTAGATTTTCGAGACCGTATTCCGGCTGTCATCATGTGTGTCTACTCCTACTTTGGATCAATGTTACATCTGCTACGTTGTCAACGGCTTAGGGAAATCATTTAGGAATTTACACAGGCGGCAACGTCTTTTATCTTTGGAAAAAGCACACTGTTGTTCACTTTGATCTTCTGGATCGATATTACATCTACTACTTAAACTCGCGTCATCAACGGCGTACGGAAGACACTTTAATGTAATCTTTGTATTCAATAAAAAAATGTGACCTTGATGTAATATTAATATTTTGATTTTATTTGAGTGGTATGTATATGTCCATTTAATCATTGTGATTACTTGTAGTTTTATGTTGTAACATCGATACAATGAGCACCGGGGCCATTTTGACACGTTGGAAAAGCCTTGTGACCGCTTTTGTCAGGGATAGAATGATGTGATCTGGGTATTTTTAGGTCCATATTTTTCGTGGGCGGTGATCTATCGGTTGAGGACAACGCGTTGACCGTGCTGACCTGCTAGGGGCGTTGATAAAGAGGGCCGAAAATGGCCCCCAGGACCATTTTGACACGTTGGAAAAGCCTTCTCACTGCTTTTGTTAGGGATAGAACGATGTGATGTGGGTATTTTTATGCCCAGATTTTTCATGGGTGGTGATATATCAGCTGAGGACAACGCATCGACCGTTCTGGCGACTGTGCCGACCTTCCGGGCTCGTTGATAAAGAGGCCCGAAAACAGCCCCGGGGCCATTTTGACACGTTGGAAAAACCTTGTCACCGCTTTTGTCGGGGATAGAGCGATGTGATCTAGGTATTTTTAGGTTCAGATTTTTCATGTAAGATGATATATCGCCTGAGGACAACCCATTTTCCATCCCGGCGACCATGCCGACCTGCTGGGCACGTTGATAAAGAGACCCGAAAACGGCCCCAGGGCCATTTTGACACGTTGGAAAAGCCTTCTCACCGCTTTTGTCGGGGATAGAACGATGTTATCTGGGTATTTTTAGGTCCAAGTTTTTCGTGGGCGGTGATGTATCGCCTGAGGACAACTTGTTATCCGTCCCGGTGACAATGCCGACATGTCGGGCGCGTTGATAAAGTGGCCCAAAAACGGCCCCCGGGGCTATTTTCAACACGTTACAATTCAAAATGAGAATTGATAACCAAGACATCACGTGATGGTGTAAGCATTTGTTGTAACAAAAAAAAAAGTGGGTCGTACTGTTATTTGTCTATAAATACTGGGGACACATACCATGCAAATGCACACCAAGAGGCTATTAGATAATGGAGTCCCCTAGTAATGACCATATAATGGAGGATCTTGAACAATCATATCCTAAGTTTGGTTATGTTCCTAAAAACCCCCCAGATAAGATGAAAAAAAAAACACTTTGGTACACACTACCAACCAATGAATCCAAAACATGGTGTCAAACTGCGAAGGAGTATTATAGTAACTGTGAGGCTCCGTACTGTTATTCTTGGTTCATTGGTAGGAAACAACTCAGTCATAATTTTTGGGGAACGCTGATGGGGTATGAAAACGAAGGTTACTTGTGGCCCCTAGTAAGCAAACGAGGTTATTGTTTTCTCTCTTTTTTTTGCTATATTTAAAATTATATTTACGCTTCGTTCTGTTTTAGCATGTGTGGGGATGGGTAAACAGGTTAATAAGGTTCCGATGGGTGTTGATCACAAAACGGAAAGACTCGGAACATATGTACCCTTGGACGATTCTGCCCCCTCAGTTCTTGGACCTTTTATCAAAGACGCCAAACCATGGTGTGTTACCATTTACCATTGGAATCAAAGAACATTATCCTCCATTTTGGGGCATTGATACAATAACATATTCATTTTAAATGTATGGGACTACGTCTAAAGTATTAATCTAAATTAACAGGTTTATATTCCGTTATGCGCTGAACAATCAGACTGGTTCCTAGTTAGTGTCGATATGCGAACACTTGAGATTACCTTGTACTTTACTAGTCCGTGTGGTTCATATAGTTCTTCTGGATGTGATGTCATCCAAGCTAGGGTTTACCCAACTCTAATAAGATTTGAATCTTTATTTAAATCGTTTTTGGATAAAATTTCTTGCTGGGAACATTCCGGACGAAGATTCGTAGAAAGAACAAGGGTATCAAATACTGAGTATTGCCAGCATACTAAGAAATATGTTGCTGCTAATTCAGGGGTAATTGTTTGTATGTTACCCAGACGCATAGTTGCATGTGAACCAATTAACATTGGAGGAGATCTTGATGAGGCCAGTGCGCTGTTTCGATGGGAGATGGCAGATGAATTTTATGCAGCACGTTGGTCTTCGGGGAAACGGTAGCATAGGACCACGTTGTTTATCCGTGTATTGTTTTCTCTTATGTTGTTTAAGTATTTTACTTTATGAATAAGGTTGCTAAAAATGATGAAGGGTTTTTTTTTATTAATGCAAAGACCAACTAAAACATTCAAGGCAACCACTAAATAGAATTAAAAAGTAACAATAGACACACTATTCATCATTTAACATGACGAGAACTTGGGAGACAACACCATCCATATAGCCCTTCAGCCATGTGGCGTCGATAATTGACACAAGCCTCTTCCACGTCGATTTCTAACCTCACAAATTTGTTTATCAGTATATTCTCCATCAGCATACAAACAAGGACACCTGCATTGGCAACGTTACCATTGTCTTGGGGAACATCTAAATCAACAAAAACAACAGAAGCATCACATTTTTTGAAATGCCTTGAATTTGCCCAGTTCGAATACACTCAAGAAACCTTCCGAATAAAAGGGTTACCATCTCCATATAGTGAGCAACTGTTTTCCTCTGTTCATTTATCCATCTCTTATCAGTCCAGTACTATGTGATGACCATAGTTCGCACATCAATTCGGATAAGAAGCCAGTCTCCCACCCCTATCGATAAAGGAAGATAAACGTAGTCTACCTCCCAAAATGGAGGGCTTCCATCTGGAGGGCAGGTACAGAATCCTGCACTTTCATTTCATCATAGATGTCAGGGGTAAGACTGTCCAGCTAGTCGTGAACTGGGATTTTTTAGAAGCTTTGCTTGTCTAAGACGCATAAGTCTTACCGTCCACGCTTCAACGTGCTGCAAACAGAATAATGCATAAAGTTAGTTGATGGGTTGAGTAATGTAACAACGGGGTTGTTCTTTTAAGATAAATTAATGTAAAATAACCGTTGATGACAGAGCACTATTGGAGTTGCACCATAAGAGGGTACCCCAAAAATTTCGGTCTAGTTTATCTGAAATGAAACGAATATAGTAAAATGAGGAATCCCCATTGGTATAAAACTCCACAACATCACTGGACCAATTTTCTGACTCTTCTTTAGTAACCAGCAACTTGTTTTTATCCTGCTGGTTCTCTGCTCCATTAGTCTGCTGCTTGATTTCTGGTGGATTACTTTGTCGGGTTTTTGAAGACGAACCCGCCATGTTTGCCATTGAGGGCCTACGAAGACGCCTCCAAAGTTGGTTCGGCAATCTTTCAGTTTTAGGAGTGGGTTGAGAACAGTAAAATCCGTCCCTATTGTCTTCCATGATTATACCAAAGAAGATAAGAAGGTTGAGTAACAAGAAAATGAGAGGTTGAGTAGTGTTGAGGATGACGTTCCAAACCCACTGGCAGACGTACCAGGTCCACTGGCGAACACCACAAACCCACCAGAAGATGTACTAGACCCACTGGCAAACGCACCAAACCCACTTGCAGACGCACCACCCCCACTGCCAAACGCACCACCCCCACTATCAAACGCACCACCCCCACTGGCAAACGCACCACCCCCACCTACAGACGCACCAACACCACTGCCAAACGTACCACCCCCACTGGCGGACGTTCCATCCCCACCGCTAGACGTACCCACAGGTTCATAACACCCGGTCCTCCCCCCTCTTCGGTGTTTACAAAAGCAACATTAAAAAAGGTATCATCAGGAGCAGGTTGGCGACGACGTCCCCTCCTTGCCCTTTGAGCTCTTGGCGCCATTGAGAGGTTGACCGGGTATGCTGACAAATGCGTCTGATACTATGAATATCCTTGCGCATATGACGGTTGCATAGTCTGGTAGGAGACATTTTGAATGAACTGGAGACTGCTCCAGGCATGGGTACCATCTCCCGCTCCAGCTTGAGAGGATGCGTTGTAAATCACACCCATTGACTCCTTTACAAAAAACAACAAAATGTATTAAATTAAATTGATCGATTAATAACAAGTCAACAATTTTGAAATAAAATACGAAAACAGCGAATACCATCATTTAAAGTCTTGCCATGTCATCTTGAAAAGCAGGAAGCATAGGTACTTCCCTCGGATCAGAAACGTATACCATAGTACGAGCCATATACCACTGCATGTAGCCCTCGTCAACAGACCGGGTCGTAATTCTTTGATCGTTGACAGTAGTATCGGCACAGTTGTTCCATCCCCAAACATACTCTGCGTGCTTAGTGAGCCAGTTAGTCCCAGTTTTACCTATCCGGTTAACCTTGTCCGACCTCTTATGCTCACTAACCTCTATGCTGATAGGGGGTGGCACTTGTTGCACCATCCCAAATTGTCTCATTACCCGTTGCGGATAATGATGTTCGAAAATCTCCCAATATATCAATGGGCAGTCACTCCTCCAGCTTTCCATACCACTTCTGCAGATTAGTGGCAGACCTCCAATTATTTAATCGTAAGGGGTCCAATTAAACTACAAAAAAAGTTGTTATGCAAAAAGAAACAAATACAAATTTATTTTATATACTTAAAAATTAGATATAATTACATGGCCCCCTCGTAACGATTGAAGTTGAGAACGATATGATCTCAAACAGTGTGTCAGGGCTTCAATGAAGTTGAGTTGCCCCTGTTACCACCTATACAATTGAACAATCCAAAGATTTCAGTATTCCAAAGTGCTGTTATTAATGTTTAATATATGTTTCAAGTTGTAAATTACCGAGCTGCCAACGGCATGGATAAAATTGAAATTTACGTCAGGCTGCGGAGCAATGCATCGAATTCTTTCCCATGCCCAAATTTGTAGAATGATGGCTGGGCCAGAAAGGCTTATTGCATCGGGTGCTGTGGCATCACACATGTTTTTATAAAGACAGGCTAAAACTGCAACGAAATTCTATTGTTGGCATGATCGGGAAGTCTTAGACGATGCAACGAAATTCTATTGTTGGCATGATCGGGAAGTATTGTGCAATCAATAAAATAATATATCATCAAACGTGCACGAATAACGCACTGTTCGTCTGTTGCTTCAAGTTCAGAAAATGGTTTATTTAATTCTCTTATAATCACGGGTGACTTAAGAGATTTCCCATGAAAATCAGTTGAAGCGGGGGTAAGACCAAACAAAGTTTCACACATGCCGATGGCCGTTTCTTCTTAAAGGGGAGTTTCCACACCCGATACCACAACACCCTTTACCGGTAATCCCCACAACATGTTGATATCCTGTAACGTGATAGTGGCTTCACCCACAGGTAGATGAAATGTGTGGGTTTCTGGCCTCCACCGCTCAACCAACGCAGTTATTAGTATGTGGTCCACGTACCGATAACCACAGCTTAACACCCCCCAAACTCGGCTTCTTCTATGATAATTTTTACACGTTCACCTTCTGGGTTTTCCTGAAGAAAATTCCAAATGCTTCTATCACCACGTTTCACGTTCATGGATTCCTTGTGATTTCTGGATTACTGAAAACTCCCAACGCACGGTGGTCATTATGTAGAAACAATACATCATTAACAAGAGGACCCGGGTGTAATTCGTAACTCATTTTCAGGTAAAGATCACAACTAAATCTTTTGAACTTTGGAAAAACAAAAGACTTTGAAAAAAAACTTTTGTGAAGATGGTGGATACATTTCCGTCTTCTATCATGCATATTATATAACCACCGCTTCAATTCAAATCCATCTCCTCCTCCTGCAACATAACTATTTGGCCTGCAAGTTCATCGAATCCTGCTAACCTTTCAACTATTCCACCTCCTGCAACACCCTATGGATTGTCATAAAACCTTTCAAACCCTATACAAAGCTGCACCAATAAACCAAAATAAAGACCCATGAAAAGACTCGTGAATAATAGTCCAAGAAAAGCTGCAACAATTTTGAACAAGGTCGCTTATGCAAAAAACGACCATCAAATAATGTATAAGACTTGAACAGCGACCTTCAAAGAAGGTTATCACATTGGATCAGCGACTTTAAACATGCAGCTTGGTTCAGACTTTATGGAAGGTCGCTATCCGGTTGTGAGCATTAAAAAAACAAGGTCGTTATTCGGATCAGTGACCTACCTATTTACAAAACTTTTCTCATTCAACACCTAGAAACACTCTACCCCATTGTAAATCAGCTATTCCTGACAGAAATTCCAACATCAACCTCCATATTAATATGACTACAAA
This sequence comes from Ambrosia trifida, assembly GCA_028751855.1. Taxonomy (NCBI): domain Eukaryota; kingdom Viridiplantae; phylum Streptophyta; class Magnoliopsida; order Asterales; family Asteraceae; genus Ambrosia; species Ambrosia trifida. Next base: position 100,469,621 of record CM054131.1, read on the forward strand.
AGTTGATTACCTTCAAACCCGATAGACTTTACGTGAACAAGTCTTCTGCTTAATCTTTAGTGTTCACGTATTCAAGACTTACTTCCTTCCCGAGCACTTTTTCACGCATGAAGTGTTAATGCACATCTATGTGCTTGGTTCTAGCAGGAAACGTTGGATTTTTCGCGAGCTTTAATCGAAGACATATTATAACAATATACCATAACTTCTTCTTCCACCGACTTTTGCTTTAAATCTTTCAAGATTAACTTAACCACACCAATTCTTGGGTCGTCGTTGCAGCAGCCCTATATTTGGCTTTTGTAGTGGATAACTAAACCGTGGGCTACCTTTAACTGAACCACAAAACTGCACTACCGCATAACATGAAGACATATATTATCGTTTAGCGTCTTGTATCTAAGTCAACGCATAATCTGTGTCCATTTAGTCAACCAATTCTAACTTGGAATTCTTCTTGAACTTGATCCCGTACATCATGGTTGCTTTAACATATCTCAACACTCTCAGAATATCTTCCAAGTGTGGCTTCCTTGGCTTTTGCATATATCGACTGAGAACTCCAACTTCAAATGCTAGGTCCGATCTCGTGACAGTAAGATAAATTAAACTTCCATCAAACTTTTGATACATAGTTGGGTCTTTAAGATGTTTACCTTTAACAACACACAACTTCACTGTTGTATCCATTGCGGTACTTGTTAGCTTGCAATCTAACATACTAAACTTACTTAACAATTCATAATAGTACCTCTTTTGACTTAGAACAATTTCTTTCGCCAAGACCTTTCATACTAAATCGAAAGATCATGTTTTCTTTTAGTTTCTCAATCGCCACCTCGTCATCTTCGGTAATAACTAAATCGTCCACAGAGATTAGGACAAGTACTAACCTGCCTAAGTAGTTCTTCACAAATAGACATCTATATCATATGCCATTATAAAACCATTATGTTAAAAAAAAAATTAACTAATTTTCCCGAATCACACTCTCATCAATTGTTTTAGACAGTAGAATGCTTTCTTCAGTTTGCACACCTACTTTGGATGCTCCAGCTTCAAATACTCTAGGTTGATCCAGATGAATTACATAATCTAGATCTGCATAGAAGAATGCGTTGTTCACGTCCATTTGCCACATCTTCCATTCTTTTCTCATGATTATGGCAAGGATTACAAGAACCGTATTCAACTTAACTATCGGGCTAAACGTGTCATCATAGTTAATTCCAGATTGTTAAGAAACCCACGAGTCACAAGCCATCCTTTCCTTGTGTCAATTGACCCATCGCTTTTCATTTTCAATTTGAACCCATTTGGTGGATACAGTTTTAACACCAACTGGTTTTGGGACAAGTTCCCAGGTTTCATTACAGTATAATGCTGCTATTTCGGTGTAACACCCCAATTCTGAACCCAAAATTTTTTGTGTGTTAATTTTTTTCTTCGATTAATAAATGACGGAATAGACAGATAATAAAATAATATACCTACACAAATACAAAACTGAGAGGAATGTATGATGTGTGCAAATATGTATATAAATAAATTGATCAAGTTAAAATCCTAGACTCTTCTAAAACCACACACTATCAGCAAGTGTACCGATCGCAAGTAGCAAGTAGGCAAGACCAGGTATCGAACCTAAGGACTTTATCTAACACTTTTGAGATCACTTTTAATGAATTACCTGATAAAATAATAATAATAATAATATTATTATTATTATTAAATTGGTTTATTAATTGGGGGTTTAAACTGAAATTAAAATAAATAGTTAAAACTAATTAAAACTAAACTACTAATTAAACTAAGAAATTGAAAATAAATGAAAGCTGACGAACTGGTATTAAAAACTGATGCCTGAAAACTGACACTTGTCACATCAAGTGTCATTTCAAATTCAAATCCAGAGAAACAAACCGCCTAAGCAAGCTTTCAACCCTTAAACCTTTCAAGCAACCGTAAGCTTAACAAAAAGTCAGAAGCCTTCGAGCTACACCACAAAACCTCCTGACATGGGGGGCTGATGACGTGGGTAGCCTAAAGCAAAATTAGTTAATAACGTTGCATAACCACGCTTGAAAGGTTTAAAGGTACAAAGGTTCAAGGGATCGTAAAGCACTGATCAAAAGATGACTTGTCTTGTCATCAATGTTATACCCCGAAATTTTAGGTTCTCACTTTAACTAAACTCTAGTTACATTCCTTGCATTCTACTTAACTAGGGTTAGCTAGATATGACACATGTTGCACAGTTATATGTTAATAACTGCATGAAGTGGTAATTCGGGGAATTACCAGACTGTATACATGATTAGTGAACCTCGGACGTTGGTGAACAATGAAGTTAAATAATAGTGAATTTATTGATTGAAAATTGATTGCAATTACGTGCTACTATGATACTCTGTGAAACTATGTGCAAACTGTATGTGATTACGTGAACTTACACCGAATACGTTAATAAAAATCGTAATAGGTGGACCGGTAGGATGGTTGGGGTCTTAACACATGGGGTTACATGTATTATGGTCCAAAATAGCGAGAACATGGATGAAAACACGTTGTACGATGAAGCAGGTAACCTGGCGCGGGGCGAAGAGCTGTGAGCGGCCGCTCACAGCCTTCAAGCGGCCGCGCGCGGGCACTAGACTTCACCAAACCGCCTTAAACTTGTATTTAAGAAACCTTAAGCCTCTTGTATCTCCTAAACTCAAACCCTAATCGCCCCTACTGCCCTATTTACGAAATATTAACCCCTAAACACCTGCTAAGGCGCAAGAACATCAATCGGGAAGCTTCAAGAGCATTCGGTTGATTGTTTTTAAGAGCTTGCGGTATAATCTTCAATCTCTTGTGTTTTAATCTTCTTTAATATGTTATAAAACCTTATAAATAAGTTTGTCCAGGTCTGAAACATTTTCATAAAGATTAAAACTTGAGGTTTATAAAGATTGAATGGGTTAAACATAATCTTATGCGATTAGTAATTGATAGGTTGCATGGTTATGCATGTTCTTGATGTTTTAGACTTCTAGGGTTTATGAATGATGATGTTTATGATGTATCATTAGGGTTTTGATCAGATGCGGTTCTTATAAATGTTGTATGATGATTATTAGGTGTTATTGATTGATAATATGCAACTAGGGTTTGATATAATTGATAATATTGCATGATTAGAATCTGGACAGAATCTGAATATCGACTTGTAGGGTCTGTTACGTGGCTTACAAATAATGGTTTTGATCTATTCTTTGCATGAATGGATTGTACATGGTCTTAGCTTTTTAGAATGGGAAAAATCATCTGATTTGGATGTCGTTTGATATGTTTTTGGAATTTTCTTTGAATAAAGGTCATATCAGATTTTCGGATTTACAAACTGAGTCAACTTTAAACAATCATAACTCGAGTTTTACAAGGAATTAAGTTATGAAATTTGGACAGTAGGTTAACATTGGAATAACTCGGCTTTTCAAAGTGGATTCATCCCGTATGGATGAATACACGATTGTTGGGAATTTTACTACTAAACTGATCTGTTGTATGTATTTTCTGAACGTAGCTGTGTTCCGTGAATTTTCATAATTTTTGTTCAAGGTTTTATCATGAACTAAAAATATGGATTTGTCCGTTAGATCCCCTAGAATATTTAGTAAAATTTGGGAGTCTAACTCACTGGATAAGTATTTTTAATAAATTAGTTTTCATGACACATAATCTGTCGTAAAAACGCAGATTGTGTATTGTGAGATTATGTGACTAATTGGAGTCCTATGTGGTATGTATTTGACATGTACTTGAATGGGCACTTATATATGATGCATATGAAGTGTAAAACTAACAATAACCAACATATTCACCAACAGGTCCATAGGGTTTACTTATGCATGTAGAATCGTTAGGTGTCACTTACACGGTTTTGAACATTTAAACGTCTTGGACAAACGGATTATATGGTGTAATGGTATTACACATATACTTACTTAGTGACACATATACTAGGGAGTCGGTAGCGCACCCTAATTTCGAGTTTGGATTTACTTGTTTACATACTAAGGTGAGTTTCACTACTTTTTCTCAAAAGCATGCGTCTCAGGGTGAGACAACTTTGATAAACGTTTTCTAGTCCGGTTTGGGACTACTTGAACATTGACTCTTTAGGAGAGTTCGTTACGAATCCTCAGGGAGGATTGCGCTTTGATCAGTTTAAAACTTATTGGTCCTTTGTGAACTAAACACTCTATCACTTGAAAATTCCTTACATATTATTGGGTTAATCGCTGGGAGAGAACGGCATATTAGTTGATAGTGCTATTAGGTTATGCATCAACCTCATGTTTGCGATGCTGGGAGCATGGACATGAACTTCTGACCACATCTGTTATGCTAGTGTTGATAGACACTAGTTCCTAAGGCAGTTAATATATTACTGAAGGTGTCCCAATAATCTCCTGTTTAGTTGCAATGAGTGGGTTAGCTACCCTTGACATGATTAAACTGGTAACACTTGAACACTTGGGTCTGGGAGACCTACGCTTTTACTTGGTTACATGGTTTAGGAAACCAGCGCATTTACTTACTCACTTTCTTTACTTTGTGAACTCACCAACATTGTTTGTTGACCCACGATATACATGCTTTTGCAGGTAGTTAGCTTCCGGTGCCACGATTAGAAAGCACTTCACACTTCACTGCATTTGGGTCTTGAGCATACACCTAAATTACATATTATGTTTTTACATTTTCCTTCATATGGTTTTAATTTGAGCGCGTTGTTTTGCGCATGGTTTAAAAAGGTTTAAATTTGGTTTACGCTTATGCAGCTTAACTAAACTTGGTTTTTGAAAACGAACGAAATGGTTTGGGCATTTAGAGTTCGCTCATATGACTTATGGCTATGGGATCCTGGTATGTCATGCGCCTCGCGGTATAAACCCCGCGGTGGAAATTTGACGGTGTGACAATCAATCTCCTCGGTCAACACAAGCAGCTGTACATATCTGGCACATGGAGACGCTGCAATGCTCAGACCGCAGGTCCAAAGCCATCCTCGGCTAAAAGTGGTATGTCCTCAAGTTGCATCATAAATTAAGATGATACTCATACTCAAAGAAGAAGATGCTCCTTCTATAAATCAGATCATCCTCTTTCAGATCTGATCACACCTTTTCTGATTATTCTCACTTACACATCTATTATTCTCTTTGATCACACGTGTGGAAGTTCCCTCTACCACACTAATATTTCACTTGAGTTTATAACAACATTTCTGGCTTTGAGTCTCACTCAAACCAGAATCATAACACTCAAAACACAATTATCTTGAACCTCCTTCTACGTTTTGCAACGTAAGAGGACACCACAACCTGCGTTAGGTAGATCGGAACCCTTTAACCCTTTTACCCTTCCTTGGACCCAGAACAAACGTTAGACCTACATTTATTGTAGCAACAGTGACTCTTTTGGAAATAGACGATGGAGGGTAGACCTGGCAATTTCAACCCATATAGTTGAGTTTGGGTTGTTTTGGGTTTCAAATTTGACCTTGTGGGTTAAAATGGGTTTAATATAATTTTCAAGGGGTTAGGATGGGTAATTTAAATTCTAGGAAATAAGTAATTGGGTCAGGATGGGTATGTTAAAAAAAACAAATGGGTCAGGATGGGTATTTTTAGATAACCATATACAAATCTAAATCAAAACTAACCCAACACCAAAAGCGTAGATACCTCATAGAATTCAATGTCAATAAAAACAAAAAATTATATATTTTGCATTTGTTGATAACTCCAGTCGGGTCAAAACAGTACAGGTCACTACGGGACGGATTAGGCTGAAACGGTCTGGGTCGTTGCCGGCCCGGTCGGGTCGAAACGGTCCGGGTCGCTACGGGAACGGTCCGGGTCGCTACGGGACGGGTCAGGGGCTCGGCCGCATCGAAACGGTCTGAGTCGCTACCAGGCCCGCCCGGGTCAAAACAGTCCGGGTCGCTAAGGGACGGGTCATGTTGAAACGGTTTGGGTCGTTTCCACGCTCGCCCGGGTCGAAACGTTCCAGGTCGCTACCGGGCCAGGCCGGGTCGAAACAGTCCGGGTCACTATGGGACGGGTCAGGTTGAAACAGTCTGGGTCGTTACCGGGTCCGGTTGGGTCAAAACTGTCCGGGTCGCTATTGGGCCCGACCGGGTTTAAACAGTCCGGGTCGCTACGGGATGGGTCGGTTGAAACGGTCTGGGTCGTTACTGGCCCAGTCGGGTCCAAACTGTCTGGGTCGCTGCCGGTCTCGTCCGGTTCGAAACAGTCCGGGTCGCTACGGGACGAGTCAGGTTGAAACGGTCTGGGTCGTTACCGGGCCCAGGCCGGGTCGAAGTAGTCCGGGTCGCTACGGGACGGGTCAGGTTGAGACAGATTGGGACGTTACCGGGCCCGGTCAGGTTGAAATGGTCTGGGTCGTTAACGGGCCCGTCGGGTTCGAAACAGTCAGGGTCGCTACGGGTCAGGTTGAATCGTTCCGGGTCGTTACCGGGCCCGGCCGGGTCAAAACAGTCCGGGTCGCTACGGGACGGGTCAGGTTGAAACGGTCTGGGTCGTTACCGGGCCTAGCCGGGTCGAAACGTTCCGAATCGCCACCGGGCCCGGCCGGGTCGAAACAGTCCGGGTCGCTACAGGACGGGTTAGGTTGAAACGGTCTGGGTTGTTACCGGGCCCGGACAGGTCGAAAATGTCCGGGTCGCTACCGGGCCCGTCCGGTTTGAAACAGTCCGGGTCGCTACAGGACGGGTCAGGTTGAAACGGTCTGGGTCGTTACAGGGCCCGGCTGGGTCGAAACGTTCCGGTCGCTACCGGGCCAGGCCGGGTCGAAGCAGTCCGGGTCACTACGGGACGGGTCAGGTTGAGACGGTCTGGGTCGTTACCGGGCCCGGTCAGGTTGAAACGGTCTGCGTGGTAACCGGGCCCGTCCGGTTCGAAACAGTCCGGGTCGCTACGGGTCGGGTTGAAACGTTTCGGGTCGTTACCGGGCCCGGCCTGGGTCGAAACAGTTCGGGTCGCTACGGGAGGAGTCAGGTTGAAACAGTCTGGGTGATTACCGGGCCCGGTAGGGTCGAAACTGTCTGGATCGTTACCGGGCCCAGCTGGGCGAAACGTTCCGGGTCGCTACCGGGCCCGTCCGAGTCGCTACGGGACGGGTCGGGTTGAAACGTTCTGGGTCGTTACTGGGCCCGGTCGAGTCGAAACTGTCCGGGTCGCGAGCCCGTCCGTTTCGAAACAGTCCGGGTCGCTACGGGACAGGTCAGATTGAAACGGTGTGGATTGTTACTGGGCCCGTCCGGGTTGAAACATTCCGGGTCACTACCGGGCCAAGCCGGGTCGAAACGGTCCGGGTCGCTTCCGGGCCGGCCGGGTCGTAACGGTCCGAGTTGATAACTAGCCCGATAGGGTGGAACCGGTCCGGTTCGATATGAAATATTTTAAATCCCTTAAAATTTTATTTTTTAAGTTTAGTTTTGTTTTTTTTTTTTAATTTTAAATTTGTTTTTTTACTTTTTTTTATTTTTTTATTTACTTTTTAAATTTTTTATTGTTATTTTAATTTTTTTTTAATTTTAATCTATTTTGATTTGACCTATCCAAATCAAACCATCTAGACCCAAACTCATCCTGACCCAACCCATCTTAACCCATTTTTTTAATCTACATATCTTGACCCATACCCATCCTAACCCAAACCCATCCTGACCCAACAACCAAACCCACCCAATCTACCCATTTTGCCACCCATAATGGAGGATAATAAATTCTTTATTTAGTTATTTTTTACATAAATGGAAATTTTGCACAGTTTATTTATAAATGATGTAACTTATAATCTGAAAGAAGGGTCGGTGGATGGTTTATGAATAAGAAAATGATATAGATTATAAAAGTATAAAACAAGCCGTTCATATCATTAAGGAAATACGATAATAATGATCGATACGTTGATCACAAATTCATGCATGATAGTAAAAGAAAATTACATAACAAGCCATTTATTTTTATACTAGATACACTCACACTCACACTCACACTCACACACAAATTAAGCAGAACTTTCCTCAATTTCCATGTTTGATCAGAGCTTGCAGAACAATTTAGTCGTCGGTGTTATGAGCATCCAATTCCTTAACAAGATTGCATAGGAAATCCATCATAGAAGTTGGATAGGGTACACTTGTATCTGGCTTCTCAAACTCAAAGGTCCATATAGCCACCTGCCCATCACCCTTTGGTTCAACATGAAGTATGATTGTGAGGCTCTTGTATAGCTCATCCACTAGATCTCCTCCGATTACCTTGAACACTATCATATGGTTTTCCTCGTTCACTGCTTCAATTATCTGTTTTGAAAACTTCTTCTTGCCCTCTTTTTTCATTCAAAAAATGCAAGAAAATGTTATCAATCTATTAGTAGATTATATGTAGGGGTGTAACATAACAAACCGCTCGTGAACTACGATTGGTTTAAATAAACCTTGCCTAAACCTTGAAATGAGATGAGATGTACCGGGCATTAACTCAACCCTAAGTTACGGTGCATTTAGTTAACGAGCTGGACCCCGAGTTTGACTAGGTTCATAAGCCTAAGCCCACGTAATAAGTATTTAAATATAATAATTTTAATTTGTATAATAAACATATGGGAAACACACAGTTCATTGCGTGGATAAGTATGGGGAGCACGCAGTTCATCGCAAAAAGTTCCACAGTTTCAAATACCGGCATGAGTTTGAGCTTGAACTTGAAATACTAGAATTTAAAAAAAACTAAACGAGTTGAGTCCAAGATGAGCCTGGGCCTGAGTTTGAGCTTGAACTTGAAATACTATTAACAAGTTAAACTTGAGAGCTACTTGTTTACACTACCCTATTACTTACCAACTGACAATAACATACTATACAAATACCAACTAAGAATCTTGGTTATGTCCATGATTCCAAATGCATGGAATGCACAATATTTAAAAAGAAACAAGTACGATATGTACCATGAGTATAGTGCCAAGTGATTACGGATCCAACGGCCCCTCTTTCACCTTCATGGAGCTCACAATCATGACACTTATCAAGGGTCATTGCAACCATCTTGTGCGGGTTGTGCCTGAAGAGGTCATGAAAGACATCACCGGTCTTACTGATCGCTACATAACCGATTAACTTTCCTGATAAAGCCATGTTCTCTTGGGGCTAAACAATTCTCTACAAGAGATAGTTGGTGATGAGATTGTTGAAAATATACGCAGACACCCTTGGGTTTATATAGATAAACGAGCTACCAAAAATAATAATTTAAAGTTTGTACTAGTTTACTTACCATATAAGACTATATGGTGTGCCTTCTTTTTCCCCCAACTCCCTCAAGTGTCATATCAGCGCCACATCATTTCCCCGATTTTCTCCCTCAAAGTTTGGAAATGGTTTCCCCCATTCCACCTTTTCCAACGTTCACTTAAAATTGGCCAATGACAGAGCTCGGTGGCAACGGTGCTTTTTCCCCGTTTTCACCGAATTAAACTCAAGGGGGCGGTGTTTGCTCTTTGGGAAGACTCCACATCATATCCACCGAAGCCTCCACAGAAGGCACACCAAATAGCCTAATAATTTAAAGTTTGTATTCGGCCAACAAGATATGATTTGCTTTTTTAATTGTTTTTTTACACCATGTTGCAATAATTGATGATATCAATAACGGTATATCATATTAGCTAGTCATTTCAAGTACAGATATAGATATCAATAATTGATGATATGGATCTCCATTCATTAAAAGTTTTTAAACTCAAGCCCATTCTTTAAAAGTTTTTAAACTCAAGACAAAAGTGAGAGAATCATCTGCTAGGGAGTGAAATTAGATTTTAATTAACTTATATATACCAAATGTAGAGAACTGCAACGAGTTCATTTTTCGACAGATTTTCATCACTGATCTGTCGCAAAAAAAATGTCCGGGGTTGATAAAGATGCAACCCCTTGTCCCTAGATAACCGTCACTATTTGTGATGGGGTTTCCTCAGTCGCTATATATTTTATTTTCCGATGTTTTTCTTGTGATTTGCTTCATAATAGTTGATATCTATATCTATTACCTAATAAACAAAAGTCCATGAGGACACTTGGCACTCCCACATTCATCCTCAATTGTGGAGCCAATCATATTGTGCCAAGTGTCTCATTGTGAGAATTTATAAAATTTTTCTTTTTTCTAAAAATCAAAAATCATTTATTTCTTTTGTTCAAAATTGGTCAAGAGTTTTATTGACTTTCCTAAATCACGATCATCATTATGACCATTCCTAAAACACAATCAAATCCTTTAAATGAGTTTAGGTTACAGCTTCATCTCTGCCTCCTCTATACGAATTCGCATTATGCATCTGACTTAGTGATTTGTTTATTTATTTATTTTTGTGCAGGAGAAGTATGGTCCAAAGGGCCTAGCTAAAACGTCAAATGGGACGCCTGGAAAACCAAACAGTTCCGCAAAGCCTAAACCAGAGGTTGACATAAATGTTGGATTGTCGGAACGTCCTCCATGGTTTTGCAGGTTTGCTCATGAAGTCTACAGACATAAAATTAGGGCAACATAGAAACCATCCTACATGTATATTATCATCTATAGCAACAAATGGCATGTCTTTTTTTTCTTAATATTTCATAAATTCATACATGACATGTTATTTGTCGTCTTAGGGATATCACATGCCAACTGATTTGAAATTTAATATATATTATGAATATATTGTTTAACTTTTTCTATCAACGATTCATATTTTTTTCTTTAAACATATAAGTGTGTATCTTATTAACGAATTTTGTAGGTTCTAATGTTAGAAGAGAAGATAGATGAATAAACATTGCATCTTGGCCATATTTTAGTTGATAATTTTAATTTTTTTTTTCTGATTTGTTTTTGTTTTTTTATCAACAAATTTGTTTTTTTATCAACATATTTTTTGGTTGTTTAGACTGCTCGGGTTTTGATTAAAGATCATTCGGTGTTTGATTAGGCGGCTTTTAATACACGAGTTTTTTCATCTCGATATACAGGACGGGCAATTATTAGCTTCAATCCCAGAGACGGTTCACCTCACGGTAAGAGTTTCTAATCTTCTTTATTTAGTTGTTCATCAATATTTCCCATGCTCATGTTATGAATTACATTCAATTTACCTCTAAAACGATTATTAGGTTCAGTTATAGATAATAATAATGTATTATTTTTGGATTTATGCGTAAATTTATAAAGAAAAAAATGGTTTGGAAAACGAAGTCTTCAATTTGGGTCGTTTTTAAAAGGTGTTGTTAAAACGGCGTTAGTGGCAATTTGTTAAATGTGTCATATTCCAAGGCTGTTTTTTATGTTCATGCTTTGTATGATAGAGATAATGATAAATTGAAGATATGTCACGTTTTCACGTTTTAGTCTTTTTACTTCTTTTTTTTTAAAAAAAAGCAAAAAAATGAGAATGAGAAAGGAAACTGACGTAAATTAGGAACTCATTAAATTTCCTTATTACATTCAAATTACTCACTTCCTAAATTTAGTGTAATTTATATTGGTAATAAATTACATTTTGAATTTTGAATTTCAAAATTCAAATTAAAATTAAAAATATTTAAATTCGAATTATACAAAATTTCAAATTTTGAGTTTTGGTTAATAATGGTAAAAATTACACATACTAATTATCCTTTTAATTACACATTTAATAAGATTCAAAGTTTCTACATAAGTAGTGTCAACTCTCCAATTAATACATTAATTGATCCTATTAATTGTGTTATATTATTCTAATATTAGTTTAGCTTATATTGGTAATTAGTTAAATATCGAATTTTGAATTTCAAATTTCAATTTTCAAATTCCAAATTAAAGTTCGTTATAGGTGAATTGGGGTCAACGCCATAGGTGAATTGGGGCAAGTTATTAAACACTTTGACCGAAACATTAATGAATGATTTTCGATTTTTAAAAAATTATTTTTTTTATAAAAACATTAATGACTATTTTTTGAATTTTAAAAATAGAATAGTCATTAAATGTTTTTTATTTTAAAAAAATTAAAAATGTGGATTATAGTGTTTAGGAAAGTTATTAAACACTTTGACCGAAACATTAATGAATGATTTTCGATTTTAAAAAATATTTATTTTTATAAAAACATTAATGACTCTTTTTTGACTTTTAAAAATAGAATAGTCATTAAATGTTTTTTATTTTAAAAAAAGTAAAAATTTGGATTATAGTGTTTAGGAAAGTTATTAAACACGTTGACCGAAACATTAATGAATGATTTTCGATTTTTAAAAAATAAATTCTTTTATAAAAACATGACTCTTTTTTGAATTTTAAGAATAGAATAGTCATTAAATGTTTTTTTATTTTAAAAAAAATTAAAAATCTGGATTATAGTGTTTAGGAAAGTTATTAAACACTTTGACCGAAACATTAATGAATAATTTTCGATTATTAAAAAAATTAAAAAATTTTATAAAAACATTAATGACTCTTTTTTGAATTTAAAAATAGAATAGTCATTAAATGTTTTTTATTTTAAAAAAAATTAAAAATCTGGATTATAGTGTTTAGGAAAGTTATTAAACACTTTGACCGAAACATTAATGAATAATTTTCGATTATTAAAAAATAAAAAATTTTATAAAAACATTAATGACTCTTTTTTGAATTTTAAAAATAGAATAGTCATTAAATGTTTTTTATTTTAAGAAAATTAAAAATATGGATTACAGTGTTTAGGAAACTTATTAAACACGTTGACCCAAACATTAATGAATGATTTCGATTTTTAAAAAATAAATTTTTTTATAAAAACATTAATAACTCTTTTTTGAATTTTAAAAATAGAATAGTTATTAAATGTTTTTTATTTTAAAAAAACAAAAAATGTGGATTATATTGTTTAGGAAAGTTATTAAACACGTTGACCTTAACATTAATGAATGATTTTCGATTTTTAAAAAATAAATTCTTTTATAAAAACATGACTCTTTTTTGAATTTTAAAAATAGAATAGTCATTAAATGTTTTTTATTTAAAAAAAAAATTAAAAATCTGGATTATAGTGTTTAGGAAAGTTATTAAACACTTTGACCGAAACATTAATGAATAATTTTCGTTGATGTAAAATAAAAAATTTTATAAAAACATTAATGACTCTTTTTTGAATTTTAAAAATAGAATAGTCATTAAATTTTTTTTATTTTAAGAAAATTAAAAATCTAGATTACAGTGTTTAGGAAAGTTATTAAACACGTTGACCCAAACATTAATGAATGATTTCGATTTTTAAAAAATAAAAAACATTTATAAAAACATTAATGACTTTTTTTTGAATTTTAAAAATAGAATAGTTATTAAATGTTTTTATTTAAAAAAAATTAAAAATTATGGATTATAGTGTTTAGGAAAGTTATTAAACACCCGGCTGTGGAGTAGTCCGGGAAGCAAAAGGTGGAAGAAGATTTACACAATGTGGGGTTAGCAACGATTTCGCAAATATGGAGCGCGAGAAATTTAAAGACTTTTGAGGACAGGTTTGTCTCTGATAATACTATTTGCGGGCGTCATCCTATCGGTGTTTTTCTACATGTAAGTAATGTTATATACGTAATTACCTCTCGCTGAAGTTCATTGATTATTTATTTGAAAACTGAATGTCCACTTGGTATTTGACTTTTGACTTATATGTGGATTTTTGAGGTATCACAGCTAATTCTATGATTTTGATCGCTTAAAGCTCATATAATCGCTTTTAAAACGCACATCCAAACACACTGTTTTTTGTATTGTTAGTTTACTTGATCTTAGTACTTAAATATTTGTAGGCAACACTCTGAAATGAGTAAGCATATCGATGTTGATGCAAAGTTAAGGAAGTTCTAAGTTGCTTACTCAGAGACCTTGAACGGTAGCTTTTTTATCAAATGCAAGCATATGGGTTATGTGAATTAGTTGATTAGTTAAAAGAGGGTTATAAAATGTTGTTTTAGTGGTGTAGGTTCATGTTTGTTTACTTATAAATCGGTCGATTTGGGTAATGTTCAACTTTTTCAATGGGTCAAATAGGGTAAAAGTCGCCAACAGTGTGTTTATGGTGTTTTGATTAGATTGATGTTCCTTTATCTAATACATAGGCCATAGGTGAATTGGGGCAATCTTCCCTTTTCTTAACGGGTCGATTTGGGTAATGTTTGCCTTTTCAAATGTGTCAAATAGAATAAAATATGCTCGAAGCTTTTTTAGCGGGTCGATATGGGTAATGCTCATCTTCTCAGACGTGTCAAATTAAATTGTGAAATTTAGGTGGTAGTTAGTTTCTTATTTTCATTTTTATTACTTTCTTATTGTTGAATATGCCATAAGTCTATTTTTAACACATACCATTTAAGTCGCCTTATTCAGGTTGGATTGTATTTAAGAAACCCTGTATTCTCACATGGCCAGCTTTATGTCGCATTGTCAAGAGTTAAAAGCAGGGCAGGCGTGAAGTTACTTATACTTGATGCTGGTGGGAAACTGATGCCTAAAACAAAAAATGTGGTTTATAAGGAAATTTTCAGCGATATTTGAATAAATGTGTATTCGTTGCTTTTAAATTTTAATAAAATGTTTCTACTTTATTTTTCTTATACGTTATACTACTCCAAATAATCGTACGTTGTTGAACTGCGTGTCAACGCGGGCAAATATCTAGTTATATGATATATAGTATCGGGCCTTCACATTGTTTTATCCTCCAAATGTGAATTAACCATTAAATAATCTCAAAATTACTATTTTGTAGTATGAAACTGATCAAACTGGACTCTATTTTAACAATTTACGAATCTACTGGTGCCAGGTTGATACTAGAAATAAAAGTGTTGTAGTGAATGAAGTTCAGTTGCCAGGAAAAGGAATTAGGCTTAATATGTAATTTGAAATAGCCATGTATAAAAATATAATGGAGCACAATTGTATTAGAAAAAATATCTCTTATATATAGAACTAGGTTATAATCCCGTGTAAAATGTGTCTTATATATTGGACTAGATCCACCATTAGCATCTGATTATTTATGGGTCAGATGGAATGCCTATGGTAATAAACCGAACAGCAAAGATAGAAATCACACATCAATAACTCATCAATCTTGCTCATTATACATCTATAAGTCACTAGCAGTTAATGTTTTTATATGTAAACCAGTTCCTACAACAATGTATACCATCTTACTCACAAATGTTAATATTATTAGCATGTCACCTTCAGAAATTGGA
The DNA here is from genome assembly GCA_028751855.1 of Ambrosia trifida. NCBI lineage: Eukaryota > Viridiplantae > Streptophyta > Magnoliopsida > Asterales > Asteraceae > Ambrosia > Ambrosia trifida. The sequence continues at coordinate 100,484,946 of CM054131.1, forward strand.
TATGAACCGGTCCAATGCGCGTATGGGTCTGTATGATGATCTTTTATCCAATGGGTATTGTTTGTTCATCATAATATTATCAGTATGTGTAGTTTTGTTATGTTTGTTTGTAAGTTTTTGTTTGATAATTGACTGGTATGACTTTAGGTGAAGAGTTTTGATTGAATTGGATTATGAATGTTAGGTATTATACGACGAGACTGTGGATTGGGTCTCCGCTGCAGAAGTTTGCGCTTATCGTTGACACGGGGAGTACGGTTACTTATGTTCCTTGCTCTACTTGTGAACAATGTGGCAAGCATCAGGTACAAAGCTAGCTCGAATGAGTGCCTCGTGGGACCACAATTATTGTAGCTGCATGGTGCCACATGAACAAGATTTGTGATATGATTTTATCTTCCTGCTTGGTGTTCTCCTGCTGGCTATATAAAGCTACTGGAATCATTTTCGCTTAAGGTAAGTTTCATCATGTTTACTACACAGTTACTAATGCATTTTGAATCAAAGTTAATTTTTGTTGTATTGTTACTTGGCTTAAGGTTATCAAGGTTGTTGTATTATTACTTGGCGTTGTAGTTTATACGTTTATGAATTTCTGGCAAAAAATAGAAGCATTTTAAGTTTACTGTTTGATTAAGGTCCTTCACTTGTTGGTGTAGTGGTAGGCGGCCCGGGTTCCTCCTCGTGAGACCCGGGTTCGAACCCCATTGCAACCACTTGGAAGGACAAGGCAATGATGGTGATAGATCTTGGCCCGTTTGGGTCCTGGTCTGATCCTGAGCCACCCCCGGTTTTAATCCGGCCGTTACTCTAGTGATCGGTTCGTGTGGAGGCGGTACGGTTTCCGGGAGGTCGCCATGTGACCAAGTCTGATACTCCGAGGACGTGGGCCCGGTTCAGACAACGTAAGTTCCGAGGGGCAGATCTTGGTCTGGGCTGCTGTCATGGCAGTGCGAATTGATCGTCTGTTGTCGTAATTAGCCGGCCAAAAAAAAGTTTACTGTTTGATGCATTTATATGTTTCTGAATTTCTGATTATATGCATTAAGTGCTTTAAGTAGATTTAAAGTGAGCCGTTAATTAGTAGAAAGTAAAATATCAAGCATTAGAGAGTGTTGATAGCAGCAAAAGCTAACACTTGCAAGTTACAATTATTTTTAATGATTGATAAGATTTAGATATGTAAATTGTTTGGTCAGAATGATGCTTCACCAGTTAGTTACAATTATTTTGAGTACAATTATTTTGAGTAAGGTATAAGACTCAATATATGTTTGGTAGCATAAATATAATAATGTTGATTTGATGTGTCTATGAAATGGTTGTTTGTGGGTTACTTGTGGTAGGTTATTGATAGGGTTGGTAGTAATTTTCAGGAATGATGTAGATTGTATTAATGAGGTGTCGTCTTTATCATTTTTTTTTGTTAAGTCATGTTAGATTTTTCAACCTCGGGACACTCCTGAGGTAATCAGCTAGTTAAATAATAATGCAAAAGATAATCTAAGGTTTTAAATTTTCTAAAAGTTGTTCCTTAATAAAAAAAAATTATTCTAAAAATAACCCAAAAACTAACATATGCCGATACTGGTATAGCGGTTCAAACCGGTATACCGGATTTTATCGACAGTATAAAATCGATACCGTTTATCATATTTACCAGAGTATTTCGTACCGGATTTCCATTTGAAAACGGTAATATCGGTATAAACGGCCGGTATTTACCGTTTTCAAATCATTGATTATGATAGAATTTTTTTATTTAATTAGAACAAGTAAGTTTTTATTTTCTTAAAAGTTATAATTATCATAAGGGCGGAGGGAATTGGTTAGGCATCACCCTACATCCATCACCCATCATCGGCACCAACCATGCGGGATGGTGTTTACCGTCTACACCGATTGGAATCAGCATGTGTGTGATTTGCTTTGTGGTTTGCAGTATGGGGGAGCAGTAAACTCTTAACCCCTCTGACCGATGGAGCTGTGATTTCCTCAGCCACTTATCGAATGCCACCTAGCATGGGGCATTAACAGCCACTTCCAGCAAACACCCCCACAACCCTAGCATAGTGCCCACGGTGTTAGATTTTTTGTATATAATAACATGACATTTAAAGAAAGTTCAAAAAGTTATGGTGCTTCATTTATGCAGGTTATATATTATATGTGTCATGGGTCTAGCTGGACGTGACGCTCAATGTCATGGGTCTAGCCGGACGTGGTTGTTCCTCCTGTGTACTCCCTCGGCTAGCGGGTGTTTGAAAACAAATTGTTAAGCTAGGGGGAAAAACTATTTGGAATGGTTCTACTCTTGATAGCTTTTTTAAATGTACAGTTGGTGACGGAGCTACTATAGGTTTTTGGAGGGATCCTTGGATTTGTGAGGAACCTCTTCGATTAATCTACCCTTATTTATTTAGACTTGAGAAAAACAAATGGGTGTCAATTGCGGAGCGGCTACGTGTTTTTAATGGCAGCAAAATTCTGAATTGGGATTGGCGTTCTGGTCCTCTTTCGGCTCAAGAAGTTGCTGAATTTTTTCAGCTTCTATCGGATATTTATGACTTTAATTGGAAGGGTGGTGTAGACGTCTGGAGATGGAATGCGGATAATTCAGGGGAGTTTTCAGTTAAAAAAGTCAAGAGGTTGCTGTCTAATCCTCAGAGTTCTCCTTCGGCGATTGCTTTGTATTGGAAGGCTTGGGTTCCTTTGAAATGTAAAGTGTTTGCTTGGCACGCGGCACTCAATCGTATCCCGTCTAAAGTGGAGCTAAATAGACGCAGCGTTGTTCTCCCTAACCAAAGGTGTGAACTGTGCGACACTGAGGATGAAACGACAACACATTTATTCACTTGTTGCTTCTATACGGCTGAAGTGTGGAGCCGGATTGAATCATGGTGCAAGCTTAATCCATTGATAATTTTTGATGTTGGGGAGTTCCTTAAAGTCGATTTACCTGCAGCCTAGAAATCAGCATGCTGTGAAGACGATTCAAGGTATTTTTTTACTAATATTTGGCTCATTTGGTTAGAACGCAACAACCGGATCTTCAAAGGCAAGCGTCGTCGAGCGATTGAGGTGGTCGAAAGTATAAAGATGACTTCTTATTTTTGGTCTAAAAATAGGAGTAGAATGCATGTCTTAGAGTGGACTGATTGGTGTAATTATCCTTTGAACGTGATGTAATTTCGTTTGTTGGCCCGATGGTCCTTGCTTTGAAGACCGTCCGTGTTCGTTTTTGAATGAAGCTTATCTTTCAAAAAAAAATATATTATATGTGACTTGATCTCCTGATGTAAATAAAAAATGGTAGATGGTATCGTATCTTAGTCTTAATAATTAATATATGAATTCCAGGCTACACATGACTCATGACCATAATTAATTTAGTCTGCCTTAAAGTTGACTTCCTATATATGCATTATAGAGCTAGTGAAAATAATTAAAAACTGAAGATTTGGCAGATTATGAGCTAAGATTTTCAATATTTTTATTTATAAATACTGCCCATAGTTATTATATAAAATACTACCTTCATGTTGTGACCGGGGCGTAAAACCGCATCAAGTCGTTAGATAACATGATCTAACGGTGTATAACCTAACCTGAGCAATAGCTCATTTTTTCATCGACATGTCGTATTGTTGATCTAACAGCCCCTTTAAGTTATCAAACATTCAATTTATTTATATAGATGTTTAAGTGTTAGCCTACTACAAATCTTAGTATGTTTGTGCAGCCGAAAATGGTGGTCTTATATATCCACAATGCTCCTATGTGACAAAGGTCTAAATTTTAGGGCCACCCCCATGAATCGTTGTTATGTTGTGGAGTTAAATCCAACATACCCACCTACGGATTCGCAGACCTCGAGTGGACCTCAATGTGGGAAAAATGGTGTGTTTTTTTTTATTGAGGTTTGAAATATAATGTGGCATGATGGGTTGGAGGTTTGTGACGACTAGAGTTGTCAGTTGTGGATGCTCTTAAACCCTCATCCCAAAACAAACTCACGACTTCGGCAACATATTTGCGACCGCTTTTTAATTAAGTGTATTTAGCAAAATTAAATAGTATGTATATACACTGTATGAACCGTTCATATATAAAAATAAAATAAACAATTTTATTATGATTACAAAAGAAATGAAAGCAAATATTACAAAAGCAAAAATTTATAGTTAGGACGTTTCTTGAAACGCCTTTTGGAAACGCCTAAACTAATATAGTTTAGGCGTTTCTAAAGAATCGCCAAAACTAATATAGTTTAGGTGTTTCAAAACAAACGCCTAAACTAATATAGTTTAGTCGTTTCAAAAGAATCGCCAAAACTAATATAGTCTAGGCGTTTCTTTTGAAACGCCTAAACTAATATAATTTAGGCGATTCAAAAGAAATGCCTAAACTATATTAGTACTGTGGATGACTTGGCGGCAGCACGTAAAATGACTCTGGTTCTTCTACGTACTCCTGGTTCAAATCGGCAGCAGGTTCAAATCGGGTAGTGCCTTCCCGTCACCACAGTGAACAACGGATCTAACCTCCTCCTCACCACGTTCCACCACGGCTCCGAAAAGGCTTTCCGAGACGTGAGATATGCTAAACAAATGCTCCCATTCATCCGAAACATTACCGTAGTGGCCCGAAGACATCGCGGTAGCTTGAAATCGATCGGATTTTTTGTGCACCCGTTTTTTTGAAATGTTTCGTATACTGAAGAAAGAAGACAAGGAAGAAGAATATATCTGGACCTCTACGGCCCGTAGAGGGTTTAATGCTCCCAACAACCAGCTTTTCTACGGGTCGTAGAGGCCTATACGGCCCGTAGAAGAAGTGCTTTTCAGATTGACACACTGAAAGTTAGTCTGTTCATTGAATGACCTCGTACCTCGTATTCCCTACGGGCCGTCTAGGGTTTAAATGCACTCGACCAACCCACCTCTACGGGCCGTAGAGGCCTCTACGGGGTCGTAATGGATGTCCTCATTTATTATACTGACACCCTCTACGGCCCGTAGAGGCCTCTACGACCCGTAGAGCCCTCTACGGCCCGTAGAGCCCTCTACAGCCCGTAAAGAACTGTGCAAACCTAATTTTTTTGTTATTGTGTAAATAACATACCTCATTATAAAAAACCCAAATTTCCCTAGCTTCTTCAACACACACCATACATTTTATCAGAGAGAGAACCGAAAGAATAGAAATAGGGAGAGCAAGGCTAAGAATCAAGGAAAGAGAGGAGCTCTGAGAAAGGAGGAAGCTGGGTGCCGAATGTGAACCACAACCGGTTGGCTTGTACAGGCTCTGTGGTGGTTCGTTGGCGTGGATGACGGCGACTGGGTGGTGACAAGCGGCGGAGATGGTAGTCTTTCGTTGAGTTCCAAAACAGTCTTTATTCTCTTCTTTCTATCAGCCTTCGATGAGCAAGGCGAGTTCGGTACATCCCCATCGATATCTCAGATCTAGAAAGTTTGGTATTAATTTGGTGGGATCAAGGGTAGTGTTTTATAATAATTATTAGCCTTTAACGGTTATTATAATCCTTGATGACTTAATTATGTTGTAGTTTGTATAATAATGGTTTATGGTAACAGTCGAGTTGTGTTGGCGATATACGGTGGAGGTGGTTGGTGGTGTAGAACAGAAGCGGAAACCAAGTGGATTGTGGTGCGGGACTAAGAGCGAGTCAAGGGTTGTTGACCCGGTCGTCAGAAATCAAGCTCGGGATTAAGCGAACATAACTCGGGTTGGAGTAGGAAACTAGAAAGGTATATTCGAGTTCGAAAACTATCTATATTTTATACTATATAAATATTGTCGTGTGGAGCACGTGTGGAACCTGGACGAGTCTATTTAACCTGACCTGACTCGACAAATAAAACTAAAGTATATGATGAACTTACATAAAACTCATGAACCATTTAGGCGAGTAGTTGTTATATAGAGATAATCTTGTTGTGTGGACCTGAACTCGTAGACAATAAGAATTAATGATTAAGATTCGGACGAGTCAATTATTTAGACGACTAGGTAATCTCGAGACATAGACGAACCAAGGGCAAGACAAGTATATGACTATGAAATGTGACATTGGCTATATTGGAACCCTAGGTACCTGTATAAGCAATTAACCTGACAAATGATACTTGAAATTGACAACCTAAATTCTACAAATACTTAGAACAGAATGTTGATCATGGATATTATAAAACTCTTATGTCACAAGTGTAATTTCTATAAAAACAATTAGTACTATTAATTAGTATAGGGAACTAGATACGTGTCTACATTAAACCATGCATGGGCATTAATTAGATACTTGGAACAAAGAACAGATAATGACAGCAAGCCAAACAAGTAAACGCCTAGCTCGTCCACACGTGTAACCGCGATATTAGTTACACTCGCTAATGGTTATAAACTTGAATAGGATCTTGCTAAATGATCAATAGATGGAAACTTGACTTGGGATGCTATGTGAGTTCCTTTTACCATCCCCTCTTTTTGTGTTTTAACTATTTTGGGGAACATATGCTTGTGTGTGTGATTGAATTGTTTTGATGTGACAAGATATTTGCTGCCAGATAACCATACTGACACTCATTAACCCATGGTATTGGGCCACTTAATATGTGGGTAGTACTACTTGGGGAAACCCCCACACACAGTGGATCCGGAAGCCCGGAAAACCCTCCACTGAGGTCCACGGGGCCGTTGTGACATGTATTTTGCCAGGAGAATCTATAATGGCAGTAGATAGATTCTATGATAAGGTTTGAGGTGTCGCTTGTACATCACCATGTGTTGTGAACTTGTTTTTGAGATGATCAACCTGTTTTGGATTTACTTAACTATTACACGGACTCACCAGCGTAATTGTTGACCCAAAACTCTTTTAAGCATGTGTTCAGGTACTGCAAATGAATGGATGGCATCTGCGAGGTATATGCTTGCTAGTAACAGATTGGAGAATATCTGGTAGAGAATTATTGCTACAGATGTTGCGGGTTAGAGCGTCTAGAGATAAGAAGGATAGAGAATGGATCGACTAGCGGATTACACTGCAATAACTGCTTCGACGACCGCCGCGCCTCGTCCCTGCATTAGTTATTAAATAGTTACTTAGAGATGTATGATTATATATTTTCGAACTATTTCATGCATGAGACAAAATATAGTGTACACGTTGCTTCCGTTGTGCAAATTTGGTATCAACTGCATCCCAACCGACACCCTCTGGGTCAGAGGGTCGGGTTGTTACATGTTAGGTCCAGAATTTTCACGAGTGGTGATATATCGGATGAGGACAACTCGTCAACCGTCTCGGCGACCGTGCCGACCTGCAGGGCATGTTGATAAAGAGGCCCGGAAACGGGGATAGAACGAAGTGATCTGGGTATTTTTAGCTCCGGATTTTTTGTGGGCAGTGATCTATCAGCTAAGGAAAACGCGTCGACCATCCCGGTGACCGTGCCGACCTGCCGGGCGCGTTGATAAAGAGACCCGAAAACGGCCCTCGGGGCCATTTTAACACGTTGGAAAAGTCTTCTCACCGCTTTTGTCAGGATAGAACGATGTGATTTGGGTATTTTTAGGTCCAGATTTTTCATGGGCGGTGATATATCGCCTAAGGATAACATGTTGTCCGTCTCGGCGACAGTGCCAACCTGTCGGGCGCGTTGATAAAGAGGCCCAAAATGGCCCTCGGGGCTATTTTCAACACGTTGTTACTATTTAAAATGAGAATTGATAACCAAGACATCACGTGATGGTGTAAGCATTTATTGTAACAAAAAAACAAAGTGGGTCGTACTGTTATTTGTCTATAAATACTGGGGACACACACCGGGCAAATGCACACCAAGAGCCTATTAGATAATGGAGTCCCCTAGTAATGACCATATAATGGAGGATCTTGAACAATCATATCCAGAGTATGGTTATGTTACTGTAACCACCCAAAAAGATGAAAAACAAAAACACTTTGGTGCACACTACCAACCAGTGAGTCCAAAACATGGTGTCAAACTGCGGTGGAGTATTATAGTAATGGTGACGCTCTGTACTGTTATTCTTGGTTCATTGGTAGGAAACAACTCGGTCATGATTTTTGGGGAACGCTGATGGGGTATGAAAACGAAGGTTACTTGTGGTCCCTGGTAAGCAAACGAAGTTATTGTTTTCTCTCTCTCTCTTTTTGTTGCTATATTTATAATTATATTTACGCTTCGTTCTATTTTAGCATGTGTGGGGATGGGTAAACAGGTTGATGAGGTTCCGATGGGTGTTGATCATAAAACGGAAAGACTCAGAACATATGTACCCTTGGACGATTCTGCCCCCTCAGTTCTTGGACCTTTTATCTAAGACGCCAAACCATGGTGTGTTACCATTTACCATCGGAATCAAAGAACATTATCCTCCATTTTGGGTCATTGATACAGTAACATATGCATTTAAAATTATTTTTTTATATGTATGGGACTATGTCTAAAGTATTAATCTAAATTAACAGGTTTATATTCCGTTATGCGCTGAAAAATCAGACTGGTTCTTGGTTAGTGTCGATATGTGAACCCTTGAGATTGCCTTGTACTTTACTAGTCCGTGTGGTTCACCTAGTTCTTCTGGATGTGATGTCATCCAAGCTAGGGTTTACGCAACTCTAATAAGATTTGAATCTTTATTCAAATCGTTTTTGGATAAAATTTCTTACTAGGAACATTCCGGACGAAGATTCGTAGAAAGAACAAGGGTATCAAATACTGGGTATTGCTAGCATACTAAGAAATATGTTGCTGCTAATTCAGGAGTCATTGTTTGTATGTTACTCAGTCGCATAGTTGCGTATGAACCAATTAACATTGGAGGAGTTTTTGATGAGGCCAGTGCGTTGTTTCGACGGGAGATGGCAAATGAATTTTATGCAGCATGTTGGTCTCTGGGAAAACAATAGCGTAGAAGCACGTTGTTTATCTATGTATTGTTTTCTCTTATGTTGTTTAAGTCTTTTACATTATGAATAAGGTTGCTAAAAATGATGAAGGGTTTTTTTTATTAATGTAAAGACCAACCAAAACATTCAAGGCAACCATTAAACAGAATTAAAAAGTAACAACAAACACACTAAAACGATTTATGGTCATCATTTAACATGACAAGAACTTGGGAGACAACACCATCCGTATAGCCCCTCAGCCATGTGGTGTCGATAATTGACACAAGCCTCTTCCACGTCGATTTCTAACCTCACAAATTTGCTTTTCACTAGATTCTCCATCAACATACAAACAAGGACACCTGCATTGGCAACGTTACCGTTGTCTTGGGGCACATCTAATTCAACCAAACCAACAGAAGCGTCACACTTTTCGAAATGCCTTGAATTTGCCCAGTAACAAATACGCTCAAGAAACCATCCGAAAAAAAAGGGTTACCATCTCCATATAGTGAGCAACTGTTTTCCTCTGTTCATTTCTCCATCTCTTATCAGTCCAGTATTGTGTGATGACCATAGTTCGCATATCAATTCGGATAAGAAGCCAGTCTCCCACCCCTATCGATAAAGGAAGATAAACGTAGTCAATTTCCCAAAATGGAGGGTACGTGTCCTCTTTACCTGCCATCTGGAGGGCAGGTACAGAATCCTACACTTTCATTTCATCATAGAAGGCAGGGGTAAGACTGTCCAGCGTAGTCGTGAACCGGGATTTTTTAGAAGCTTTACTTGTCTAAGACGCATTAGTCTTACCGTCCACGCTTCAACGTGTTGCAAACAGAATAATGCATAAAGTTAGTTGATGGGTTGAGTAATGTAACAAGGGGGGTTGTTCTTTTAAGATTAATTAATGTAAAATAACCGTTGATGACAGAGCACTGTTGGAGTTGCACCATAAGAGGGTACCCCAGAAATTTCGGTCTAGTTTATCTGAAATGAAACGAATATAGTAAAATGGGGCATCCCCATTGGTATAAAACTCCACAACATCACTGGACCAATTTTCCGACTCTTCTTTAGCAACCAGCAACTTGTTTTTATCCTGCTGGTTCTCTACTCCATTAGTCTGCTGCTTGATTTCTAGTGGATTACTTTGTGGGGTGTTTGAAGACGAACCCGCCAAGTTTGCCATTGAGCGGCTACGAAGACGCCTCCAAAGTTGTTCCGACAATCTTTCAGTTTTAGGAGCGGGTTGAGAACAGTAAAATCCGACCCTATTGTCTTCCATGATTATATCAAAGAAGATGAGAAGGTTGAGTAAAAAGAAAATGGGAGGTTGAGTAGTGTTGAGGATGAGGTTGTTGGAAAGACTTGAATGGGGTATTTATAGATGGGAATTTTAATTTCTATTTTTAAAATAAATAATTAAATATTTAAAAACCATTATTAAAAATTTAATTAAAAAATAAGATTCAAACGGCTACTTTTCAAGTTCGCTGATTAAGTTTACTACCTACCTTATCTTGTCACTTTTTTTGAAAGCCAAACACATTCACAACACCCTAATACAACATATTTAAAAAACATACATTTCCATTAACGAACATTAATAAAACATATCACTCATACTGATACATATAAAAGTCAGGTGGCCCTCAATTGCGTTGTGGTCTCCCCGGTTGATGTGTTTGACCTTGCATGGGTGGTGGTTCTTGTACATTCTGACTGTCGATCTCATTAGGATCATTATACGTTAAATTCAGGCTCAAGTCAAGGGGGCAGTGGTGTTACATTGCCAAACTGTGCACGGTGGTCTTGTTGACTTTGATTTGATGCAAAAAACTGATAATCAGTTTGATTATCAGGCATAAAAGACAACATTTGTGCTTGTGGGGTTAACTATTATTGTGGGGTTACAATACCCCCCACATTTTGTTGTGGGACATTAACTCCCGGGTTTGGTTGAGACTCCGAGTCGGCAAAAATCTATCTAATGTTCAGGTCATCATGAATAAAACTGTCGTCAAGGAAATTGGCACCAACCCCAGCGCCGGACGTTCCAAACCCACCGGCAGACGTACCAGGTCCACTAGCGAACGCCCCAAACCCACCAGCAGACATACCAGGCCCACTGGCAAACGCACCAAACCCACTTGCAGACGCACCACCCCCACTGCCAAACGCACCATCCCCAGTACTACTAAACGCACCACCCCCACTGCCAAACACACCAACACCACTGCCAAACGTACCACCCCCACCGGCGGACGTTCCATTCCCACTGCCAGACATACCCCCAGGTTTATAACACCCGGTCCTCCCCCCCCCCTTCGATGTTCAAAAATGCAACATTAAAAAATGTATCATCAGGATCAGGTTGGCGACGGAGTCCCCTTCTTGCTTTTGAGCTCTTGGCACCATTGAGAGGTTGACCGGGTCTGCTGACAAATGCATCTGATACTATGAATATCCTTGCGCATATGACGGTTGCATAGTCTGGTAGGCAATATTTTGAATGAACTGGAGATTGCTCAAGGCCTGGGTACCATCTCCCGCTCCAGCTTGAGAGGATGCGTTGTAAATCACACCATTAACTCCCTTTACAAAAAACAACAAAAGGTATTAAATTAAATTGATCGATTAATAACAAGTCAACAGTTTTGAAATAAAATACGAAAACAACGAATACCATCATTTAAAGTCTTGCCCCATCATCTTGAAAAGCAGGAGGAGGCATAGGTACTTCCCTCGGATCAGAAATGTATACAACAGTACGAGGCATATACCACTGCATGTAGCCCTCGTCAACGGATCAGGTCGTAATTCTTTGATCGTTGACAATAGTATTGGCACGGTTGTTCCATCCCCAAACATACTCTGCGTGCTTAGTGAGCCAGTTAGTCCCAGTTTTACCTATCCGGTTAACCTTGTGCAACCTCTTATGCTCACTAACCTCTGTGCTGATAGGGGGTAGCACCTGTTGCACCATCCAAAATTGTCTCATTAGCCATTGCGGATAATGATGTTCGACAATCGCCCAATATATCAATGGGCAGGCACTACTCCAGCTTTCCATACCACTTCTGCATATTAGTGGCAAACCTCCAATTATTGAATCGTAAGGGGTCCAGTTAAAAAAAAAATTGTTATGCAATAAGAAACAAATACAAATTTATTTTATATACTTAAAAATTAGATATAATTATGTGGCCCCTTCATAACGATTGAAGTTGAAAACGATATGAACTCAAACAGTGTGACGAGGCTTCAGTGAAGTTGAGTTGCCCCTGTTGCCACCTATACAATTGAACAATGCAAAGATTTCAGTATTCCAAAGTGTTGTTACTAATGTTTAATATATGTTTCAAGTTGTAAATTACCGAGTTGCCAACAGCGCGGACCAATTGAAATTTACATCAGGCAACGGAGCAATGCATCGATTTCTTTCCCATGCCCAAATTTGTAGAATGAATTCTGGGCTAGAAAGGCTTATTGCATCGGGTGTTGTGGCATCACACAGGTTTTTATAAAGACAGGCTAAAACTACACTACCCCTACTATTCTCTAAACATCTTCCTAGATCATCTAAAAGTCTTAGACGGTGCAACAAAATTCTATTGTTGGCATGATCGGGAAGTATTGTGCAACCAATAAAATAATATATTATCAAACGTGCACGAATAACGCACTGTTCGTCGGTTGCTTCAAGTTCAGAAAATGGTTTATCTAATTCTCTTATAATCACAGGTGACTTAAGAGATTTCCCATGAAAATCAGTAGAAGCGGGGGTAAAACCTAACAAAGTTTCACACATGCCGATGGCCGTTTTTCTGAAAGGGGAGTTTCCACACCCGATACCACAACACCCTCTACCGGTAATCCCCAAAACACGTTGATATCCAATAACGTGATAGTGGCTTCACCCACAGGTAGATGAAATGTGTGGGTTTCTGGCCTCCACTGCTCAACCAATGCAGTTATTAGTGCATGATCCACGTACCGATAACCACAGCTTAATACCCCACCAAACTCGGCTTCTTCTATTATACTTTTTACACGTTCACCTACCGGGTTTTCCTGAAGAAAATTCCAAATGCTTCTATCACCATGTTTCACGTTCATGGATTCCTTATAATTTTCGGGATTACTGAAAACACCCAACGCACGGTGGTCATTATGTAGAAACAACACATCGTTAACAAGAGGACCCGGGTATAATTCGTAACTCATTTTCAGGGAAAGATCACAACTAAATCTTTTGAACTTTGGAAAAACAAAAGACTTTGAAAAAAAGCTTTTGTGAAGATGGTGGATACATTTCCATCTTCTATCATGCATATGAAATAACCACCACTTCGAATTCAAATCCATCTCATCCTCCTGCAACATAACTATTCGGCCTGCAAGTCCATCGAATCCTGCTAACCTTTCAACTATTCCACCTCCTGCAACACTCTATGGATTGTCATAAAACCTTTCAAACCCTATACAAAGTTGCACCAATAAACCAAAATAAAGACCCATGCAAAGACTCGTGAATAATAGTCCAAGAAAAGCTGCAGCAATTTTGAACAAGGTTGCTCATGCAAAAAACGACCATCAAACAATGTATAAGACTTGAACAGCTACCTTCAAAGAAGGTTATCACATTGGATCAACGACTTTAAACATCAAGCTTGGTTCAGACTTTATGGAAGGTCGCTATCCGGTTGTGAGCATTCAAAAAAAAACAAGATCGTTATCCGGATCAGCGACCTACCTATTTACAAAACTTTTCTCATTCAACACCTAGAAATACTCTACCCCATTGTAAATCACGACAAAAATTCCAACATCAACCTCCATATTAATATGACTACAGAAGTTGATTACCTTCAAACCCGACAGACTTTACGTGAACAAGTCTTCTGCTATATCTTTAGTGTTCACGTATTCAAGATTTACCTTTATCTACACACAACTTCACTGTTGTATCCATTGGGGTACTTGTTAGCTTGCAATCTAACATACTAAACTTACTTAACAATTCATAATAGTACCTCTTTTGACTTAGAACAATTTCTTTCACCAAGACCTTTCATACTAAATCGAAAGATCATGTTCTCTTTTAGTTTCTCAATCGCCACCTCGTCATCTCCGGTAATAACTAAATCGTCCACAGAGATTAGGACAACTACTAACCCGCCTAAGTAGTTCTTCACAAATAGACATGCATATCATATGCCATTATAAAACCATTATTTTTTTTCAGCTTATAATTTTTTTTTCATTGACAAAAAGAGTAAATTACATAAGGATGATAGGTAGGCGGGCAACAAGCTGCGCCGCCACCCCTTTTTGAATAGAAAATTCCAATCCGCCAAAAACAAAATCCCGCACTTGGGGGGTGGAAAAGTTGTTGTGCACTACTCGCTGAACCCGAGCCAAAAACCTCACCGCCTCCGGTGCCAAGGAACCGAATGTGTCGAAGGACAAGAGAACGAAAACATGCTGATTATCCTCACATGCTTTAGCATACTTTTCCACTTTCTTGGCTTCAGCTCTCATGTCCGCTTGCCCGGCCACAAACCCACTATCCCGAAGCCCAACAAGGGGGCACACCCCGGTAAGATTAACTAATTTTCCCGAACCACGCTCTCATCAATTGTTTAAGACGGTAGAACGCTTTCTTCAGTTTGCACACCTACTTTGGATGCTTCAGCTTCAAATGCTCTCGGTTGATCCAGATGAATTATATAATCTAGATCTGCATAGAAGAATGCGTTGTTCACGTCCATTTGCCACATCTTCCATTCTTTGCTCATGATTATGGCAAGGATTACAAGAATCGTATTCAACTTAACTATCGGGCTAAATATGTCATCATAGTTAATTCCAGCTTGTTAAGAAAACCCACGAGTCACAAGCCATCCTTTCCTTGTGTCAATTGACCCATCGCTTTTCCTTTTCAATTTGAACCCATTTGTTGGATACAGTTTTAACACCAACTGGTTTTGGGACAAGTTCCCAAGTTTCAGTATGGTGTAATGCTGCTATTTCGGTGTAACACCCCAATTCTGAACCCAAAATTTTTTGTGTGTTAATTTTTTTCTCGGATTAATAAATGACGGGATAGACAGATAATAAAATAATATACCTACACAAATACAAAACCGAGAGGAATGTACTTTTCAAACGATAGTTATAAAATTTATTAAACGCAAGTGCGAAACACGAGACCGATCCAATACACGATAATGCATAACAATTAAAGTCGTGATTACTCATCACTTTGGGGGACACTTGTCCCATTCTCTACTTACACACTCACACACACACACACACGCTCTATCTCTCTGTCTCACACACACGCACCTCTCTTTCCCCAACTCTTATCTTCTCCTCTATCGCACACACCACACGCCTTCCAGAAACTAGAGTGCGTAAGAGACTTAGAGAGAGAAAGGAGAGAGAGAGAGAGATATTTGTAGAGAGAGAGTGTGTCGAGAGAGAAAGCATAAAGAGAGAACATGGGAGAGAAAGAGAGAAATAGACGTAGAGAGAGACGGGGCCGAGAGGAGAGAGAATGAGTTATGCAAGAAAGAGAACCCGACAACAGCTTCCGGCCGGTTAGATCTGCTTCGACCACAAATAAACTGTAGGAGACGTCATGGTGACAGTGGTGTTTTATGGTGGATTTGTTAGGAGACAGCGATGATTTGGGTTATGGTGGTCTCGGGTAATAGACGGCGGGTGGTGTCGGTTACGGGTGTGTGTAGGCGACATTATGGCTTGCATAAGGCAAGCTACCTCAATGATATCCTCGTTATGCTTTTCCAGTACCCTATAAGCAGCAGCAGTGTTATTTTCGGGCTCGTTGGGGACCATGCCATATAGAACATAAAGCTTCTTTGCCATCTTGAGAACTATTCTCAGATTGCGGTGCCATTCGAGAATGTTGGTGTCATTTAGTTTTTCTTTCTCAAATATAGACTTGAGAGCAAAGGTGGAGTTGTTCTCATTAGCCATCTGTTAATAAGCAAAAATGGATTTAATTAGTATCACTGATGTGATTCTTTTTTTTTATTAATGACCCATTTACAATAATTAGAATAAGAAATGAGAATCTGGCTATATAACTTACTAAAGGCAGTCGTCGCATAACATTAGTAAGTGGTTAGGTAGACTGACAATGAGTGTCAACTGTGAGAAATGTACAACTCTCAAGGATGAGGCCGCTAAGACAACTGTTGTTTATGCATTGAAACGTTTAACCTTATCCATGCCCACTTTTCCTCTCCAAACAGTTGTGGCATGTCAAAAGAGAAAAGTAATAGTCGCCCTAAAATAGGATAAACCCTTGCCGTATTGTGGCTTTAAACACTAATGGTTCGCATTATGCTCCAAGTATTCCTTATAATCGGATGGCATAGACCATTTATTTTAAACATGGGATTTAATTTTAGAGCTTACCAAATAGGGTCGGAAAAGCCAATTTTACTATATAATGTTCGCGATAGTATAATTAACCCTGTTCATCACCCGGGACAATTTTACTATATTTGTTCCACATTGATTACAAACACTTTCAAAACGAGCCGAGCTTGAACAAGCCCGCGCCTGAGCTTTGCTTAATGAGCTCAAGCCGGCTTGCGAGCCTAAATGAGCTCATCGTATCTATAAATTTTAATTAATATATTAAATATGTATTTAAATTATAATAATTATTATTTATACAATTATGAAAGATGACTAAAATTATATAAATGATAATTAAAATTTAATACATTTTAAATAATAAACAAGTCGAGCCCGAGCCAAGCTCGAGCTTAAAAAAGCTACCTACGAGCAGAGCTTATGCTTTCATAAGTTAAACGAGCGTGAGCTCGAGCCTGGTCGAGTTCAGACTTGGCTCGCTTGCACCCTTAGTTTTTTTCCCATTTAATTTAACTAAACTAATAGGGGTTACGCCTTATGGGCTTCAATCTTAAATATAATAACTGAAATGGGTCAATGGGTTATGAATATATAGGTTTCTATTTTTTTCTAGCTGGGCTATATAAATTTAAGGGTGTTTTGGGTCTTTTAAAAGAAATTGAGGGGTAACGTTATATAAATTCATGAGTAACGTAATACAAAAAACATAAAAATATAAATAAGAAGTGCACTACGCCTGAAAAGTTAAGGGGTAACGGGCGTTACCCCTCCAATTGCTTTATATCCGCCCCTGGTCGTGACTTGAATAACCAATTTAAGTTAATAGATAAAACTATTAAGTTGTGAATTTTTAGAAAGTTAAATATTGTTTAAATTTCAAAAACTCTAGTGGTTATTATTTATTTTAAAACAAATTATATATTCTATGACAAAATTTCACAAGTTATAAAAAATTAGCTTAGAAGTTGTTTTATTTGATTGTGACGATTATTTTAAAAAATCTTTTTTAAATATGGTATTAGGTTGGTATGTTATAACAACTTATAAAAATAAGACAACCACAATAGCAAATAAATATGTAAATCATATGGTAAAATTGTTTGATCTTGCTGGAGCCTTTTAGCGAGACTAAACCGGGTCAAAGAGTCACAACACATAAACAACCATAAGGATGGACTTGAGTGCATCTTGTTGTCTTCGGGTCTTCAACTTTTAATATTTATAATAAAATAAAAGCCCAAATCTATTACAACTTTGAGCCATCAAAGTGGGTCAAAAACCATAAAACCAAAACTTAAATAAACATAAAACTATACAAAAAGAAAAAGGTTGAGCCATATTTACATATTTGACACAATCATAATAAACTAGACATTCTTTTGGTCAAATAAAATAAATATCTAGATCTAAAACTTGAAACGACTTAAATTTTGGATATATATATATATATATATATATATACTAGTAGAGTGTCCGCGCGATGCAGCGGGGAACACAAACATTTCTAAGGGTGTGTATAGTTCGGTTAAGTTCGATTATTAGCATCAATCGAAACTAAAAGAAAAAGTCATCAATTAATCAATCTTGTTAAACAATTGGTTCCTTGGTTCAGTTTGTATTGTTAGATCATCGGTTTTTAGTCCGGTTTAGTTAATTTTGGTGAATAATAAAAAGAAACTTTGGTTAAATTTTTTTGCCTAGAAGTACATTAAATGGAGGTATGAATACATGAAATAGAGGTAAAAATAGGCCTGTAAACGAACCGAATGTTCATGAGTTGTTCGTGAACTTGTTCGGCGGGAAGTTCGTTTATGTAGTTTATTTAATAAACGAATAAACATGAACAAAAATTTGTCCGTTTAGTTAAATGAACGAACATGAACAAAAGTTGAGTTTATTCATTTATGTTCGTGAACGTCCGCTTATGTTCGCTTAAGTTTATTAATTACATACGTAGTAATTTTTACATAAATTAAACATAAATTGGGCTTTAGCTACTTTAAATATATAACCAATTAGTAATTGAGTTTTTTCAGTCATACAAAATCGTTCACATTTATTATGTTCATAAACTATTCGTTTAGGTTTTAAACAAACGAACATGATTAACGAAGAAGAACATGACAAATTTCTTAATGAACGAACATGAAAACAAAAATGTGCTTGATTATATGTTCGTGTTCGGTTAAAATTAAATGAACAAACACGAACACCGTGTTGGTTTGGTTCGTTTACAGGCCTAGGTATAAAATCTAAAAATTACAAAACCCCTCTATTTATACCATCACTACAATTCAAAACCTATCTACTCATATTCAAACTATATTAGAGTATAATTTGTTATATACTTTTAATTAAAAATTTGATTTTTACGTGGTTAACAATATCTAGGGTAAACAATAATTGAACCTCAACCGAAATTGAAGAAAAACATCCAAAACCGAACTAAAATTAACTAACACCGGGTTAACCTAATATCGGTTTTTTTGTACCCTAAGTTAACTAAAAGTAACAAACCGAAACTGAACCATTCATACATTTATATCTTTTATACATCCATTACATGTATTTATAACTTCATTTCATGTGCTTCTAAGCAAAATTTTAACCAAAGTTTGGTTTTGCTTATTAACCAAAATTAACTAAACCGAACTAAAAACGACAATCTAACCAAATAGACTGAACCAATTAACCGGTTGGTTAACAAGATCGATAAACAGATAATGTCGATATTGTTTCGGTTAAGACTTATAGCCGAACTGCACCTAACCAACAATGAACCATTAGAAGTGTCTATGTTCCATACCACATCGTGCGGGCACGTTGTTATTAATATATTAATGGGTCTGTTTCAATTTGACTAATTTGGATTAACTAAGAGTACAAAAAGAAAACGATAACCAATTTTAAGTTAAATCGGATGTTTTCAAATTTAATAGATTTTGGTTCAGTTTTGTATGTTTTTTTGTTTGGATTCGATGAACAGTTTAGTTATTGCTCATTTCTAGATATCGTTAATCATGTAGCACATAAAGATTTTTAAAATTAAAAAATAACAATACTACATTTAAATTAAAGATAATAAAATATTCATTATTATAATGTAATTTTTTTTATAAAAATATAAACCTATGCAAAAAATATGACTATTTAAAAATCATGGGGATGATTTGCTTAAAATAAGAAAAAGAAGTTTTAACTATAATTTAGATAAGCGGAAATTAAGTAAAGTTTAAGGGATTAAAATGTAACTAAGATATGGTATTAAAATGTAAATAATATATGAATAACTATTTTACCCTCATTTCAGGGTTATTAATGAAAAATAAGTTCTTAACTTTTGGGTATCTTAAACTACCCCTCACTCATGCATTATAATATAGTATAGATATATAGATATATAAACCAGTTAAAAGACAGGATCCGATTTATATGTTACAACAGAGGCTCTTATACCATTGTGGATTTTAGAGGCATTTTATCAAAAACATATTTGATTAGTATTATATAGTTGGGATCTTCATCTTTTGTGGGATTCTTGTTGTGTACGTAAATGTTTCATATAGATGTAGATATAATGATTAACTTAATTATTATCATTAATAAATTTATGTAACTAGTACTTGAGCTTGTGTTCCGTGGCGGGTGGTAGAAGGACATTGGCGAGGATGTATTGCTACATTTTATATTGATAGGTTAGTATGGACATGCATGCTATAATCTAAACAACGGTAACAATAAGCAACCAACACGGTTAAGTAAACATGTTTAGAATTAAAAGTTGGTTTTAATTATAATAAATAAAAATGAAAATTAAACTTATAAAAAAATATAAAAGAACAAATATTGTTAAAAATAATTTTATTCCCCAGCTGCTAAGGGCCACTGTTTTATTTTCAATAGAGTAGGTTTTGCAATACAAAAAGGGGTAGCGGCGCAACTTGTGGCCCGTTTACCTACGTATCACTTGTAATTTGTTTGTCTTTGGTTCAATGAATTTATTTAATAAAGAAAAAAAATTATTATTAAAAAAAAAAAAAATTTATTCGACTTTAAGGGTCGTATGATAACTCTATTAAAGTTTGGGGTTGTGAATTGTTTATAGAAGAACAATATTATTAAACTTTCTTTTGATAAAGAGTAAATTACCAAAACCGTCCCTGTGGTTTGGCCAAATTTGTCACACCAGCCTAATCATTTAAAAATTGCTTAAACATTCCCCGACTTTTGAGAAAATAGGCCAAAACAGTTCAACGAATTAACTCAGTTAAGTTTTTCACGTTAAGTCAGGGGCATTTCGTCAACTCACGTATAAATTCATCTTCTTCCTCATTGTCTTCTTCCCTAATCAGATCTACCACTCACCACCATCTTCACCTTTCACCACCACCACCACCACCACTACCCACCATCTCCTCCACCTTTCACCACCACCACCACCACTATACCCACCAATAAATCAGACAAGAATTGTACACAAAATACAAACCTAATAAACAATCCACACAACAACAGAGCAAAACCCACAACATATCAACAAAAAACTTATACCTTCAAAGTACATAAAAACATCATCATTTCAGTGCCAAGGCTTACATTGACGAACAATAATATCAAGCATAACCTTCTTCCTAAGATCAGGCTTCCCCTTCTTAACAGTGGCCATAACCATGTCCCCAACACAAGCAGAGGGAAGACGATTGAGGCGATGGTGAAGACGAAATTAATGCAATAAATTAAAGGAAACAGTGGAATATAGATATTATAAATTGTGAATTGAATGGGTACCTGAGTAGAAATTAGAAAGAGGGGGTGAGATGAGATATTGGAATAGGTGAGGGTTTTAATATTAATAGCCACGGCGCAGTGGAGCAATGGGAAATCGGGTAATGGCGGGACCTGGAGAAGGACTAATGGTAGTGATGTTAAAAATGGCGTGATGTAATTCTTTAGTTTGCTTTAGCCTCCTCTCAGTGTTTTTGTTTGGATTGTTTTATTAGGTTTATATTTTATGTACAGTTGTTGTCTCATTGTTTATTTAATTGTATTGGTGAGATTTATTGGTGGGTAGTGGTGGGGATGGTGAAAGGTGGAGAAGATGGTGGGTAGTGGTGGTGGTGAAAGGTGAAGATGGTGGTGAGTGGTGGGTCTGATTAGGGAAGAAGACAATGGGGAAGAAGATGAATTTATACGTGAGTTGACGAAAATGCCCCTGACTTAACGTCAAAAATTTAAATGGGTTAAGTCGTTAGACTGTTTTGACCTATTTTCTCAAAAGTTAGGGACCGTTCAAGCAATTTTTAAAAGATTGGGCTGGAGTGGTAAATTTGGCCAAACCACATGAACGGTTTTGGTAATTTATTCTTTGATAAATCTATAAACGTTTATTGGTATGAACGTAAATAGTTTATAATAAAATATTTATTAGAGTTCAGAGACTGTATGATAACTTTAATACTCTATTGAAATTCAACGCTAACAAAATTTTATTAGAGAAAAATGTAAGCAAATTAATTAAAAGAAAAGAAACACAATTCAAATTGGACAAATAATAAATTAGTACCATTAACAACAATCGAAATTGTTGATATATAGAATAATCTTATGTGACACATATCTAATTATATCCCAGGCTTGATCAAGCCCAATACACAATAAATAGCCCGTAACTCATTTATTTAACTAGGAAATAAACTTTATATTATATATAAATAGTATAAATGATAAAACCCGTTCCACAAAATTCGTTTCGTTAATTGTTCGTAATTACCAGTTAATCGAGTTAAGTGAATTTAATGTTTGTTGTCCAAGGTTTAACTCTTACAAGTCATAGCTCAGTCGCCAGTATCGAGTTATCGAAATCGTTCATTTTAATCTAATAGCTAAAACGTATATGAACAACAAATAATGTCATTGTAAAACTTTTTTTTTTTTTTTAAATGTCACATTACAATAACTATTCCATAACTACATGTATACATCGACCCCTTGTCCATACGATCAACAAATTTGACAAATGTTGATCGTTTAAAACATTTGGTACTGATAAATTAGAGGATTACGATGAATTTTTATTGAATTTGTTAAAATTTGAATTTATTTCAATAATATAAGTTCACTAAATTGTTGTTAACCCTAAAAATATTAACGATATGTATATGAAGAAACAGAATTAAATGTTTCATTTTTATGCATGTCAAACAAGAAAATTGTAACTTGGTGACTCTTATGGAAATAGAGGATGGAGGATAATAAATTCTTTATTTAGTTATTTTTTACGCAAATGGAAATTTTGCACAGTTTATTTATAAATGATGTAACTTATAATCTGAAAGAAGGGTCGGTGGATGGTTTATGAATAAGAAAATGATATAGATTATAAAAGTATAAAACAAGCAGTTCATATCATTAAGGAAATACGATAATAATGATCGATACGTAGATCACAAATTCATGCATGATAGTAAAAGAAAATTACATGACAAGCCATTTATTTTTATACTAGATACACTCACACTCACACTCATACACAAATTAAGCAGAACTTTCCTCCATTTCCATGTTTGATCAGAGCTTGCAGAACAATTTAGTGGTCGGTGTTATGAGCATCCAATTCCTTAACAAGATTGCAAAGGAAATCCATCATAGAAGTTGGATAGGGTACACTTGTATCTGGCTTCTCAAACTCAAAGGTCCATATAGCCACCTGCCCATCACCCTTTGGTTCAACATGAAGTATGATTGTGAGGCTCTTGTATAGCTCATCCACTAGATCTCCTCCGATTACCTTGAACACAATCATATGGTTTTCCTCATTCACTGCTTCAATTATCTGTTTTGAAAACTTCTTCTTGCCCTCTTTTTTCATGCAAAAAATGCAATAAAATGTTATCAATCTATCAGTAGATTATAGCTAGAGGTGTAACATAACTAACCGCTCGTGAACTATTTGAGATTGGTTTAAATAAACCTTGCCTAAACCTTGAAATGAGATGAGATGTACCGGGCATGAACTCAACCCTAAGTTACGGTACATTTAGTTAATAAGCTGGACCCCGAGTTTGACTAGGTTCATAAGCCTAAGCCCACGTAATAAGTATTTAAGTATTTAAATATAATAGTTTTATTTTGTATAATAAACATATGGGAAACACACAATTCATTGCGTGGATAAGTATGGGGAGCACGCAGTTCATCGTAAAGAGCTCTCCAGTTTCAAATATTGGGATGAGTTTGAGCTTGAACTTGAAATACTAGAACTTAAAAAAACTAAACGAGTTGAGTCCGAGATGAGCATGGAATGCACAATATTTAAGAAGAAACATGCACGATACGTACCATGAGTATAGTGCCAAGTGATTACGGATCCAACGGCCCCTCTTTCACCTTCATGGAGCTCACAATCATGACACTTATCAGGGGTCATTGCAACCATTTTGTGCGGGTTGTGCCTGAAGAGGTCATGAAAGACATCACCGGTCTTACTGATCTCTACATAACCGATTAACTTTCCTGATAAAGCCATGTTCTCTTGGGGCTAAACAATTCTCTACAAGAGATAGTTGGGGATTAGATTGTTGAAAATATACGCAGACACCCTTAGGTTTATATAGATAAACGAGCTACCAACAATAATAATTTAAAGTTTGTATTAGATTACAACAAGATATGAATTGCTTTTTTAATTATTTTCTATACAACACGTTGCAATTTTATATCAATATATATTATCATATATCATATCAACCATTTCAAGTACGGATATAGAAATCAATCATTGATCGTATCGATCTACGTACATCCTTTAAGAAATCTGATATCAATGCTTACGAACTAAAATCTATTTACTTCTATATTTTAATTAACTTATATATACCAAATGTAGAGAACGAACTGCGACAAGTTCTTTTTTACGACAGGTCACTGATCTATCGTAAAAAGAATTTGTCTTGGGCTGCTAATGATGGATCAGAGATTACAAGAACTATTGAATAATCAAGACTCTCTTTTGTTTTTATTAATTAAGGAAAAATGAAAAGTGATAATGTTCATCACTGATTACAAAGGCTTATATAGCCAAACAATCAAACGGTAACAAGCATAAAATTAGAACAAACTACAACGATTACTTATTCAAAAAACAACTAACTAAACTACTGAAAACTCAGTCAATAGCTAAACAACTTGAGAGTCTTGACTTGATCACCCAACTTCTCCGGATAGCATGCAGTCATGCACACGTGATTTTTGGATTAGTTTCATTACCCTCCCTTAATCCAAATTCCTTAACTCCAATTGCATGCCTGAATACACAAATTTCTCCTTGGTAACAGCCTTCGTGAGCATTTCAGCATACTGATCATTGGTGCTGCAAAACTCCAACTTAACTTGATCTTGACTAACCATATCTCTTATAAAATGATGTTACAATTGCTTTATATCCGCCCCTGGTCGTGACTTGAATAACCAATTTAAGTTCGACACGTTCGGTTCCTTGGCATCGGAGGCGGTGCGGTTTTTGGCTCGGGTTTAACGAGTAGTGCACAACAACTTTTCAACCCCTCAAGGGCGGGGTTTTGTTTTTAGCAGATTGGGATTTTCTATTTTAAAAGGGGTGGCGGCGCAGCTTGTTGCCCGCCTACCTACCATCCTTATGTAATTTACCCTTTTATGTTAATGAATGAAGTAATCGATTTATCAAAAAAAAAAAAAGTTAATAGATGAAACTATTAAGTTGTGAATTTTTAAAAAGTTAAATATTGTTTAAATTTCAAAAACTCTAGTGGTTATTATTTATTTTAAAACAAATTATTTATTCTATGACAAAATTTCACAAGTTATAAAAAAATTATCTTAGAACTTGTTTTATTTGATTGTGACGATTATTTTAAAAAATATTTTTTAAATATGGTATTAGGTTGGTATGTTATAACAACCTATAAAAATAAGACAACCACAATAGCAAATAAATATGTAAATTATATGGCTAAAATTGTTTGATCTTGCTGGAGCCTTTTAGCGAGACTAAACCGGGTCACGGAGTCACAACACATAAACAACCATAAGGATGGACTTGAGTGCATCTTGTTGTCTTTGGATCTTCAACTTTTAATATTTATAATAAAAATAAATGCCCAAATCTATTACAACTTTGAGCCATCAAAGTAGGTCAAAAACCATAAAACCAAAACTGAAATAAACATAAAACTATACAAAAAAAAAAAAGGTCGAACCATATTTACATATTTGACACAATCATAATAAACTAGACAATCTTTTGGTCAAATAAAATAAATATCTAGATCTAAAACTTGAAACGACTTAAATTTTAGATATATATATATATATATAAATCAGTTAAAAGACAGGATCCGATTTGCATGTTATAACAGAGGCTCTTATACCATTGTGGATTTTAGACGCATCAATTTTAACTTTTATCAAAAACAGATTTGATTAGTATTATATAGTTGGGATCTTCATCTTTTGTAGGATTCTTGTTGTGTACGTAAAATGGTTCATATAGATGTAGATATAATGATTAACTTAATTATTATCATTAACAAATTTATGTAACTAGTACTTGAGCTTGTGTTTCGTGGCGGGTGGTAGAAGAACATTGGCGAGGATGTATTGCTACATTTTATATTGATAGGTTAGTATAGACATTCAGGCTATAATCTAAACAACGGTAAAAATAAGCAATCAACACGGTTAAGTAAACATGTTTAGATTTAAAAGTTGGTTTTAATTATAATAAATAAAAATGAGAATTGAACTTATAAAAAAAAATAAAAGAACAAATATTTATTAAAAATAATTTTATTCGACTTTAAGGGTCGTATGATAACTCTATTAAAGTTTGGGGTTGTGAATTCTTTATAGAAGAACAATATTATTAAACTTTTTTTTTATGAATTACCAAAACCGTCCCTGTGGTTTGGCCAAATTTGTCACACCAGCCTAATCTTTTAAAAATTGCTTCAACATTCCCCGACTTTTGAGAAAATAGGCCAAAACAGTTCAACGAATTAACCCAGTAAAGTTTTTGACGTTAAGTCAGGGGCATTTTCGTCAACTCACGTATAAATTCATCTTCTTCCTCATTGTCTTCTTCCCTAATCAGACCTACCACTCACCACCATCTTCACCTTTAACAAGTTTGATATCATTTTTGCGACAGGTCACCGATCTATCGCAAAAAGAATTTGTCTTGGGTTGCTAAAGATGTAACCCCTTGTCCCTAGAAAATCGTCACTATTTGCGATGGGATTTCCTTAGTCGCTATGTATTTTATTTTCAATGTTTTGTGATTTGCTTCATAATAGTTGATAGTATACGAATTATAGCAGTGTTTTGAAACCCGGACCGGACCGGCCGGTCGAACCGGTCGGGCCGGGAAACGGGACCTCAGCCGGTCCGGGTCAGTAGATAGGACCGTGTATGCAGTGAACCGGGATTTGGACCGGTAAACCGGCGGTCGAACCGGTAAACGTGCTGGTCGGACCGGGATTCAAGAGATGAACCGGTTCTGAAATTATCTAACTTAAATGCATAAAATCAGATCTTGAGAAGATCTGCAACTCGTCGGAACTACATGTTACGAAGCGATTTTTTTACAGCAGCCGGAGACGAGAATTGTATAAGCTCTGCAAGTCGTCGTAAAGTCCGATATAGCCCATCTTCGTCTTCAGGGGTGAAAACGATGAGATTCAACAAGGAAAAGTGGTGTTTGTATAAGTGAGAAGAGGAAATATAGGAATTAACCAGGTGAAAAGTAGGATTAGGAAGTTTGTGGCAGTAGTGATACTGATATATGGGTGGAACTTCTAGGTTTAATAAACTTCTACCACTTTTTAGGTTGAATTTTAAGATGGGTTAACAAATGGGCCTTTCAAAATGGGTTTTAAAAATGCAATAATTAAATAGACCAAGTAAATGGGTACAAAAAATTATGACCAACTTGGAGTGAATAATATTAACATGTACCGGTTCTTAAATCCGGTCCGACCGGTTGAACCGGTTCGACCAGTGAATCGGTAAGAAGACCGGTTCAATGTCCGGTCCGGTCCTGAAAACATTGAATTATAGTGTCGGGGCCTTCACATTGTTTTATCCTCCAAATATGAATTAACCATGAAATAATCTCTAAATTACTATTTTATAGTATGAAAACTATTCAAACTGGACTCTATTTTGAGAATTTACAAATTATACAAGTGCGAGGTTGATACTAGAAACTAAATTCTGTTGTAGTGAATGAAGTTCAGTTTTCAAGAAAAGGAATTAGGCTCAATATGTAATTTGAAATAGCCATTTATAATAATATAATAGAGCGTAATTGGAGTAAAAAAATATCTCTTATATATGGAAATATGTTATAATCTTGTGTATTACACAGATTTTAATAAATATAATGTAATATAATTAGTATTAAAAAAAAGTTATGTTAAAAAAAACATATGTTTTGCACGGTAGGTTGTATATATTTAGCATTCTTATCATTCAACCAGATTAACTAATTTAAATAAATAGAAATCACTCATAAAATAATTATCATAATTATTCTTCGTTTTTCAATAATTTACCAATATAATTTTGGACTTGACAAGCTTTTAAGTAAAAAATAGAAGTTTATTTAAAATTTTATATTAATTTCATTTGATTAATAATATAATAACCATCTTTCATTTGGTTAATAATATAATGTCTCAACAATTGCCCCTGTTAGTAGTAAAATAACTTTTTTTTTTAATTAGACTTTTTATTAAATGTCTTTTAAGTTGAAGAACATTTATATTTTTATTCTTCTAATTAATATTAACTTATATAAAGTTCTGTATTTTCGTTTTTAATATTATAATATATTAATTTGATGTAGTTATATTTTCTAATGATATCTAGAAAATATTATAATATATTGATTTTGTTGTAATTTTATATTAAGCAACTAGCTTTTATCCCGAGAGCGTTCAGGGGTTGAAAAATATAGCAATTCTAATAATACTAATACTAATAGTAATATTTATTACCCTTGTAATTAAATAAATAAAAAAATAGCCTTGCTATAAGGTGACACCATGCGTTGCAGTGTTGCACGATTCTTTCTCCTAGCTTCTCTTGATGAAGTATATCTATGCATCTTTAAAAGAGTAAAATTCCAATGAGAGCATGGCGATTGAGCTGAATTTCAACATCGTAGATAAGAACCTGGTTTAAAAGAAAAAACATTATCAATGAATAACCTGAACACTTTGTGTTTTTTTTTCCTGTATGAACAAAACCCCATAAAAAATAGTTGTTTTTTTCTCCGTTTTTTATATAAAACTATGGTACTCGTTGGAAAGATAATAAAACGCTCGTTAATTTGGTGTAACTTTTTTCTTTAAAAAAATTCGTATATAAAAGATATTAACGTTTATTATTTATTTATTTTTAATTTGCCACATGGCATGACACATGGCACACTCAAGGAGGAGAATGCCTCCTTGAATGTCATGTAATTAAAATTGCTTTCTTAGGCTTACATTGAATGCCACCTCATCAATATTCAATTCTTTTATTATAAGTTATAGATTGCTATCAATTTGAATTTGATATGTTTTTAACTTTAATTTGTTGTAACTTTCCCTCTAAAAAGTAGACAAACATCACATTCAGTGACGAAGCTTGAGAATTCCGAACAAGGATCATAAGTCAACAGAGGGTCAAAAGTCACCGGTCACGGGCAGTGGCGGACCCATAAATTTTTTTCATGGGGAGCATAAATTTTTAGGTCTCGATCGCCATCACGACATACTTAAAAAATTGGTCCGATTCAAATGGGTTCATATGATAAAAAAGATTAAACCAAAATTATATTTTAAATACATAATAAAAATATTGTCAATCATTACTATAAGTGCATAACGGAAACACAATAGAGTTGCACTCTACTAGTCTTTATTTTCGAAACCTAGCCATAATATGAGTGACAGAGTTTGAAAATTTTAACCAATGGACTATAATAACGGAAGCCACCAGAACGACAGCACACTGAACATGTGAGATCGTTGCTGATGGTAACAGTTTTTGTGAATGTGCACATAGCACGGAATGTTTGGGCGGATCCACCAGAGTGATCATACCAATGTCTTAACGATTGCTCGTATTTGAAGTAAAATAACTTTTTTTAATAACACCTTTTGTTAAATGATTTTTAAATTGAAGAACATTTATATTTTTATTCTTCAATTTAATATTAATATATATAAAATTCTGTATTTTCGTTTTTAATAGTAATATATATATATATATATATATATATATATATATATATATAATAGTATTATTTTCTAATGATATCTAGCTTGTTGTAAACTTTTGATTTTGTTGTAATAATATATTAAGCAATTGCTATCAATTTGAATTTGATATCTTTTTAACACTGTTGTAATATTGTTGTTCAAAGAGAGTGGTATTTCCCTTTAGAAGTAAACAAACATCACATTCGGTGGCGAAGCTTGAGAATTTTGATGGGGGTTTGAAAGTCACCAGAGGGTCAGAAGTCACCGATCACAGGCAATGGCGGACACATAATTTTTTTCATGGGGAGCGGAAAATTTTAGGTCTCGATTGCCATCGCAAAGTACTTAAAAAATTGGTTCGGATCGAATCGGTTCATATGATAAAAAGATTAAACCAAAATTATATTTTAAATACACAAAAAAAATGTCAATCATCACTAGAAGTGAATAACGGAAATACAATACATCTAGAGTTGCACTCCACTAGAACGACAACACTGAATGTATGAGATCATTGCCGATGGTAACAGTCTGTGTGAATGCCCACTTAGCACGGAATGTTAGGGCGGATTCGCCTGAGCAATTGTACCAATGTCTCAACGATTGCTCGTGTTTGGAAGGAAAATAACTTTTTTTTTTAATCAGACTTTTTGTTAAATGACTTTTAAATTGAAGAACATTTATATTTTTATTCTTCCAATTAATATTAATTTGTATAAAATTTTGTATTTTTGTTTTTAAGAGTATAATATATATATATATATATATATATATATATAACCGTTGGTGTAATTTTATTTTCTAATGATATCTAGCTTGATGTTAACTTTTGATTTTGTTGTAAATTTTAAGTAGGGCTGGCAATTTAGACACGAACACGATAACCTGACACGAACCTACACGATTTTAACAGGTTTCGTGTTTGGCCTTAACAGGTTTCGTGTCTATAACAGGTCGACACGTTAAGACCTGTTTATTTTCGTGTCGTGTTTGTGTTTACATGTTTCGTGTTCGTGTCTTATCGTGTACGTGTCTTAACAGGTCTTATCGTGTCTTATCGTGTTTCTTATCATGTCTTGTCGTGTCTTATCGTGTCTTGTCGTGTCTTATCGTGTCTTGTCGTGTTAACTTATTTTACTAGGTGTTCCTTATCGTGTCTTGTCGTGTCTTATCGTGTTAACCTGTTATACACAGGTTCGTGTTCGTGTTTGAAAAAAATGACACGATTAGATTTCGTGTCGTGTTCGTGTTTACATGTTTCGTGTTCGTGTCTTAACAGGTTCGTGTCTTAACAGGTTCAGGTAACCTGTTATGCCAGCCCTAATTTTAAGCTATTGCTATCAATTTGAATTGGATATGTTTTTAACTTTGTTGTAATATTGTTGTTCAACGAAAGTGGTATTTCCCCTTTCTAAGTAGACAAACATCAATTAGGGTTGGTGGCCCAATGGTAGAAGCAAAGCTTCTAGCAACGCCTAAGGGGGAAATCATGGGTTCAAGTCCCACAAAGAGTGAAATTTGCCGTTCAAAAAATAAATAAATAAATAAATAAGTAGACAAACATCACATTATATCTTATAGCTTTCTAAAGACAAACATGTCCCTTGATCACTACACAACATGATCCATTGATCCCGACCAATCCCATTTGTTTTGCAGAAGCAGCTAACAACAAATCATATTAATGATTAACCACCAACAGAAGGGTGGACACCTACCTAGATCACGTTTAATACATAGTTCATGAAGTTCTTTGCTAAACTATTTTCATTCTGACAATCATTACTAGAATAACACATATTTGCTATTAAATTTAGTAATGGATGAAAAGACATTAACAGTTAACAACAGTAAGATCTTGCACAGACTGAATACTATTTCAACAGTAGCGAACCGCTATGAGGGTTAACTTCCTATGTGAAGCTAGTTATGAAGAGGGTTTGGACCTGCAGGAATTATTCTTTTTTCTTCATCATAAAACTTTTCTTTTTCGTCTCCATTAATCTTCATTTTACTCGATGATAAACCCGCTACATGGAACCATGGCATTGTTGAATCTAAAGATGTATCTTTCTCGTTAGAGAATACGCGACTGTGATGGTGGTGAAGGTGGCGATGATAGGTGGTTGATCCAGGCAAGTGAGCTAAAACTAAGAGTGCCCAAATAATAAAAAGTGGATTTTTTGATTTATAAACCCTTCGTTTCTTCATTTTTCTTGTTGGTCTTGCTACTTGTTTGATTGGACAGACTTGAGCCATATGAAAGTTGCTTATTGTCATGTACTAGTGCATGAGGGCCATGTGGCTAGCTATATATATAATGTACTTTATGCACTTCTAGATGAACCGGAAAGCAACACAATGAAAGATCATGGTGAGAGCTTTGACTTGTAAATGGTAATAGGGAGTATCAATTATTCTATTACAAGACAAACTAGAACCCTTAGAGTAAGGAGAGTTGCAATTTCTGGTTAAGATTTGATGTACTAACTTGTCCTAATATTAATAATTACGGGTGTATATCACTTGACCAAAAGTCCAAAACCCTTGAGATTCATGGAACCTTCTTTTGTTTATCTTATTAATTTGCTTATGTACCTTTGAAGGGCACCTTTTAATCTTACTTAATGCAATATCATACCTTAACAAAATGTTTTGTTATAAGCAAATAACACACATGCACATATATGAAGATAGGAAAAAGTCCTAGAATGTTGAGAAGCCTAGGGCGCAACATGTACCATGGCATGAGAGGTACATAGATTCGTCCGACTAAAAACATGCACCAAATTAAAAACATAAAGTTAGACACATCGCGTATACGCACCATTGTCAAATATACTTACAAATATAGCAATGATATACTCAAATTTAAGATGACTAAATGTTTTATTTTACGATATATTTAAAATATTATATATTATAGTATACGAAAGTTATTTTAAGTGTAAACTAGATAAAACGTAAACAATAATTGTGTCTATTGTTTGTAAACTCTTTTCATCTAAGCCAAACTGACTACTATACCATTTAGATCACAAGATGGGCCACTACTAAGTTGTCATACAATCCTCATTGCGTCACACTAATTAAGTTTTTCGAAAAAAAAAAAAAAAAAAAGACCAATCCTATATTGTTTAATTTTGTTACGCTAATTAGTTTGTCCATATATTTTCTTTTTAATTTGTAATCATTTACCTGTACATGTGTTGGTTCTATTAAATAAACTAAATTTCCTCTAAATTTTTACCTGTACTTGTAAATGGTATAATAGGGACTGAGTGTTTATTATCAATTATTCTATTACAAGACAAACTAGAACCCTTAGAGTAAGGAGAGTTGCAATTTTCTGGTTAAGATTTGATGTACAAATTTGTCCTAATATTAATTATTACGGGTGTATATGGAACCTTCTTTAGTTTATCTTACTTATTACTTTGCTTATGTACCTTTGAAGGGCACCTTTTAATCTTACTTAATGTAATATCATACCTTAACAAAATGTTTTGTTATAAGCAAATAACACACATGCACATATATGAAGATAGAAAAAAGTCCTAAAATGTTGAGAAGCTAAGAGGGCGCAACATGTACCATGACATGAGAGGTACATTGATCCATCCGACTAAAAACATGCATCAAATTAAAGACATAAGGTTAGACACATCGCGTATACGCACCATTGTCAAATTTACTTACAAATATAGCAATGATATACTCAAATTTAAGATGACTAAATGTTTTATTTTACGATATATTTAAAAAATTATATATTATAGTATACGAAAGTTATTTTAAGTGTAAACTAGATAAAACGTAAACAATAATTGTGTTTATTGTTTTTAAACTCTTTTCATCTAAGCCAAACTGACTACTATACCATTTAGATCACAAGATGGGCCACTACTAATTGTCATACAATCCTCATTACGACACACTAAGTTTTTTCGAAAAAAAAAAAAGACCAATCCTATATTGTTTAATTTTGTTACCAATTGTTTAGATTTTTTAACAAAATATTTACTTTTGAATGAATATCTTAGCTACATAAAATACCATTACGCTAATTAATTTGTCCATATATTTTCTTTTTAATTTTTAATCATTTACCTGTACATGTATTGATTCTATTAAATAAAGGTATGTTATTTACATCAGAACAAAAATTAGGTTTACCCAACCTTCTACGGGTTGTAGAGGTCTCTACGTGCCATAGAGGGTGTCAGTGTAATAAATGAGGACACACTCTACGGGTCGTAGAGGCCTCTACGGGCCATAGAGGTGAGTTGGTGGAGTGCATTTAAACCCTATACGGCCCGTAGAGGGCTCTACGAGCCGTAGGGAATACGAGGTACGAGGACATTCAATGAACAGACTGACTTGCAGTGTGTCAGTCTGAAAAACAATTCTTCTACGGGCTGTATAGGCCTCTACGGCCCGTAGAAAACCTGGTTGTTGGGAGCATTAAACCCTCTACAGCCCGTAGAGGTCCAGGTATATTCTTCTTCCTTGTCTTCTTTCCTCAGTCGACGAAATTTTCAAAAAAAAAAAAAACCGGAGCACGAAAAATCCGAACGATTCCAAGCTACCGCGATGTCTTCGGGCCACGTCTATAATGTTTCGGATGAATGGGAGCATTTGTTTAGCATATCTCACGTCTGGGAAAGCCTTTTCGGACCTGTGGTGGAACGTGGTGAGGAGGAGGTTAGATCCGTTGTTCACTGTGGTGGAACGTGGTGAGGAGGAGGTTAGATCCGTTGTTCACTGTGGTGACGAGAAGGCGCTACCCGATTTGAACCTACTGCCCGATTTGAACCAGGAGTACGTAGAAGAACCGGAGTCATTTTACGTGCCGCCGCCAAGTCATCCACCGTACGAATACGGGACTTATCATTCGCACGAGGAGGGTTGTGGCAGCTTCAAGGAATCGCACGAGGGAGGTGATAACGGTGGCGACGAACCTGTCCCGGATGTTTCGTATGAAACAAATTAGGTGTGTTTATGTATTTACACTTGTTTATAATTTAGACCCGTGTATATTTTGTAGTGTACATATTTAGACTCGTATATTTAGGCCCGTACCTAAATTTGTTTTAGGGTTTGTGAGATTTGAACTCGTATATATTAGTTGTTATTTGAACTCGTAGGGTTTGTGAGATTTGAAGTCGAATATATTAGTAGTTATTTGAACTCGTATATAAATTTTGCAGGTATTCGGGTCTCTTAAAGAGCTGACAGAGTGGGTTTATCAAAGGGCCAAAAAAAATGGTTACATTAACGTATACTCACGTACTGTTTCGGAAGGCAGGGGACGAATAGGAGGGTAACGATGGCATGGATACGATGTAACCGGATTGGCGTACATCGTAGTGTAGCCACGGTTTGAAAGACGGGCAGTAAAAAATGTAATTGCCTGTTTGAACTAATAGGGAGATACAACTCCGACCACGATGGTTATATTTTGGAGGTCCAAAACCAAACACATAATCACAAACTTTCCAACACATCGAGGGTCACGCGTAAGCTAGGAGGCTGGGTCCGGGCGAGTTAAAATTGGTGGATACACTTTATTTTCAAAATGTTACGCCAGTGGACATACAATCGGCCGTTAGAAAACAAAACCCGGATAGTCCATGCATCTTAAGAGACATACATAACACAATAACCAAAGTTAAGAATTTGTTATACGGCGGCAGGACTCAAATGCAGGTATTATTCTCTTATTATTATTATTATTATTATTATTATTATTATTATTATTATTATTATTATTATTATTATTATTATTATTATTATTATTACTACTACTACTATTTCGTTATTATTATTTTTTAATTATTATTATTGCTATGCAGGTACTCGAAGCCACATTGGTGGAAAAAAAATTTGTTTACTTCACCTGGAGGAATGCCTTGACAAATGCGATCGAGGATATTTTGTTTGTCCATCCCACCTTGCACACATTATGGCGTGCGTTCCCACATGTGCTGATGATTGATGCGACCTACAAAACGAACGAGCATAAACTTCCGTTTGTTCAAGTTGTCGGTATGACATCAACATCCAAGTCGTTTTGTGTCACCCATGCATTCATCTCCCGTGAAAAAAAGGATAACTACCTATGGGTGCTACAAAGGCTTAAAGAGTTGCTAGAAGATAGTACGGAGCCCCGTGCAATAGTAACTAATTGTGAGAAAGCCTTGATGAATGCATGTGACATTGTATTTCCAGCAGCTTCGAAGTTGTTATGCAGGTAATACATATTATTATTATTATTATTATTATTATTATTATTATTATTATTATTATTATTATTATTATTATGCATTTAGGTATCACATTCAACGAAATATATTGAAGCATTGCAGACAAGCCTTTGGAGATGCAGATTGGAAAATATTTGTGAAATCTTTTAAGCGACTATGTAGGTCTTCATCTCCGGCATTTTACCGGCTCTGGTTAGACCGATTCTACAAACGACTATGTCAGGAGCAATGAGCTGGTACATATTATATTAATTTAGTTTAAAATGCATACACACATTAACAAATATCTTTGTTCTATTTTTACAGATGTTTTTGAATATATAGACCGGGTCTGGCTCCATGACTACAAAGAAAGGTTTGTTTCTGCATGGACAGACACAAACTACAACTTTGGTCAGTATACGACCAACAGAGTTGAGAGCCAGCATTCAAGGTTTAAGATGCACATTAAGGGGCCTAACAACTCGCTCCACAAACTTGTGATGATTGTAGACGATGTGGTAACGTCACAAGAGAGGGCAATAAACCACTCGTTTGAAGAGAGTTTGTCAGTGAAAAAGGTGAACCATGACATACCAATTTTTGAGGACCTACTCGGTAAAGTTTCCCATGCAGCGATCGAGAAGTTGATAACTGAGATAAAAAAATATAGAGAAGTTGAGGAAACAAAAAATGAGTTGTGGTCACCAGCTTTTCACGAGTTCTGGGTTGCCGTGTGCATGTCGATTAGATTCGTATATAAATAAAGGTAATACCATTACTTTATTAATTATTATTATTATTATTATAATTATTATTATTGAATACAGGAATAAAAATATAGTTGCCCGAAGTTGACGTCTTCTGGACACGACTGAATTACGAACCGGAAGTAGTATGGGGGACATGACCTTGCGAGTGAGTCGGAAATAGTCAAAGAGACACTGCTGTCTCAATCACCACGCATTCAAAGAAATATGTTGTCAAAAATAAAGTCAGTGGTAAATCCAAATATGACTGACACTCAACCTCCTGAGGTACAAAAGAATACTCGCGGACGCCCAACTACAAAATCACAGAAAAAAACAGCGGGATGATGCGCAAGAAGATGTTATTATATTATTTGGGAAACTTGTAGACAACTTGTGTTGTCTGGTTTGCATGAAAACAGAGAAAACTCTACCCAATTTTTTTTTTATAAAATCTTTGATTATTATTATTATTTAATTATTTATTGTTATCCATTGTAGGAGGACGAGCTTGTTAGAAGACGTAGGCCATCAGATCCGGGTAAAGATAAAATGAGAGTGTGTGATAAACATTTTTCACTGTTAGTAGGGGACAGGTACATAAATAACTATTCATACATACATACATATATACATACGTACACATCCCCTAATCATGATTTCCCAATGTTTGGCGGTGACAGGTATAAATTTGTGATTAGAGAATTTACGCATTCGATTCATCCCCTTTATCGACAGTTTATCACACACATTCAAGATGTTCAGCCAGACGGTGATTGTGGGTTCCGATCTGTAGCTGTGGCTTTAGATTGGGAGGAGGAAGACTGTGCTTGGATCTGCCAACTTCTTCTAGCAGAGATGATGGGGGGAAAACCATCAAGATTGGTTGATGGCTTTCAACGCATTCGAGGATAACGAGTTCGCCCACATATACTCGTCCTTAGATTGGAGGGAAGTGGGGAATGCACCCAATTCAAAATGGATGGATCTGCCTTTGACTGGATTACTGATTTCTCAGGCATTTGGTGTGGTCCTTCAAGTCTTCGCTTTTGATGGAGCGAGCACTTTCTTCCCTCTGAAACTCATCCTGAAAACGTGCCAGAACATCGGATCATTTCGATAGCCCACGTGAACGGCGACCACTACATCATGCTTAAGCTAGTAGACGACGCTCCAATGCCACATCCGAGTGAAGCATGGTCGAGTTGGGTAGATGTAAATCACAACCCATGGTTAGCGCTATATAGGGATCGTCTTGATGAGGGATGTAGGCTATCTCAAAGACTTCCAGAGTGGTTTGACCTAACTGGTAGTCCTCGTAGTTCTGATTCTTCTGATAGTCCGGTGTTACTTTTTTTTTTATAATGTATAATGATTTATTAAGTACTTTTTTTTTTGTTTTTATTATTTTAACTATACAATAAGAAATGAAAACGTTTTTTTTTTTTATAAAAAAAAACTTTTACAACCTAATTAAAACTAACAAAATACAAAAAAAAAAATCAAAACTTCTACTGGCCCGTATAGGGCTCTATGGGCCGTAGAGGAAAAATATCTACGGGTCGTAGAGGGCTCTACGGCCCGTAAAGGTTTGGAAGTTGGTCGTAGAGGCCATCTATGGGTCATAGAGGCCCTTGTATCTACAGCCCGTAGAGGTCTCTATGACCCGTAGACAAACAAAACCTTTTTCAAAAAAATGGCTTCCTACGGGCCGTAGAGGTCTCTACGACCCGTAGGAGAGTATTTTTTTTTAAAAAAAAAATTGGGGTTTGCAGTTGTATGTTATATTTAATTTTTCTGGATATGAAACCAGCGAACTGGTAGCCCAGATGGTCCCCATGGTTTCTATAAGTGTCGTGTGTATGTGTGTGGTAATGTGCCCAAGCTCAATCCTCGTCCCAACCGTTTTGTTTTTTTATCCTTATATACGGCCTGTATAGAGCTCTACGGGCCGTAGAGGATCCCTGAAAAAAATTAAAAACATTCATCTGTTCGAAAAAAAAAA
The DNA here is from genome assembly GCA_028751855.1 of Ambrosia trifida. NCBI lineage: Eukaryota > Viridiplantae > Streptophyta > Magnoliopsida > Asterales > Asteraceae > Ambrosia > Ambrosia trifida. The sequence continues at coordinate 100,523,588 of CM054131.1, forward strand.
CCCCAAAACAAACATATACCTTTCTTCTTTCCAAAAAAACCCAACCCACCCCACCAAAACCTCCCCTTTGCCTCCTTTCAACCACCAACTCACCACCGATCGACCACCACCAAACCTCCCCTCTACCCTCTGTTCGAGCCCCATCCACCACCACAACCCTCCAAATCAAATTTATCCCCCCAAAACCTCTCAACCCTAACCCTACAACCACCACCACCATCGTCCCTCTCTCTCTCTCTCTCTCTCTCTTCGGTTACAGGTATGCTTCTCTCTCTCTTTTCCGGTTTTTTTCTTTTTTTCATTTTTTTCTGTTATTTTTTTTTTCTTTTTCTTTCAGTTTTTTTCTTTTTTTTTTCAAATTTAGAAATGATGATTGTTGTAGATTATTGTTGTGTAGATGATTGTTGTGGGTCGATTGTTGTAGATGGTTTGTTGAATAGTTTAGGCGTTTCAAATGGGTCGATTGTTTAGGGGTTTGTTTATATTGTTTAGGCTTGTGTTGAATAGGCGAAATGGTTTGTTGAATGGGTCGAAATGGTTTGTTGAATAGATTAGGCGTTTCTTTTGAAACGCCTAAACTATATTAGTTTAGGCGTTTGTTTTGAATCGCCTAAACTATATAAGTTTTGGCGTTTCATTTGAATCGCCTAAACTATATTAGTTTTGGCGTTTCTTATAAAACGCCTAAACTATATTAATTTTGGCGATTCTTTTGAAACGCCTAAACTATATTAGTTTTGGCGTTTCTTTTGAAACGCCTAAACTATTATAGTTGAGGCATTTCAAAAGAATCGCCTAAACTACATTAGTTTTGGCGTTTCTTTTGAAACGCCTAAAGTATATTAGTTAAGGTGTTTCAAAAGAAACGCCTAAACTATATTAGTTTTGGCGATTCTTTTGAAACGCCTAAACTATATTAGTTTAGGCGTTTCTTTTGAAACGCCTCAACTATGTTATGAATCCTAACTATATTTAAGAAAACGCCCTAACTATAAATTATTTGCTTTTGCATGACGAGCTGGAGCATGACGAGCCAGTGGTCGGGAGGCCTAGCCACATGGTAGGTGGGGGGCTTGGAGGGCTGGGAGCATTGCAATTTTCGGCGATTTGACTACGCGAATCCAAAGTTTCAGAGGTTGAGGAAAAAGAAGACCGATAAGTTGAGGGGGATTAGTTAGGACGCGCTTCGGGCCACTAGGGGGGATGCAGAGGAGATTGCACGACAGTGAATCCCGGAAGGGAGCCCATTGGACCAGTTTCTTGGTGACTACAGCGCGTCGTCCCGTCGGCCGTTGGTGATAGAGTTCATATCCACCTTTCGCCTTCGGCTACGAAAGGATATTGACGATTAGCCGCGTGCCGGACCGTCGTGCCCCCCACCGCCGGAGGTCCAGTTTTCCATTCTCGGTGTTGAGTATGGTTATTCCCTAGATGAGTGGGCTACGCACACCCAGTGGTACACTAGCGAGCAGCTTGGAGAGGTATTATTATTATTATTTATTTTTATTCTTATTATTTTTGTTTGTATTCTTATTCTAAATGTTAATGTTAATGATAATGCTTAAGATGTCTACACTAAAAGTGTCATTAGTGTTCCTGGTGATGTGCTCTATGCGTGGTAGCCCACCATTGGTGGTCCAGAGTTTGGGAATCCGAGAGCGAAGTATTATTATTATTATTGTTCTTATTATTATTATTAATATTATTATTATTATTATTATTATTATTATTATTATTATTATTATTATTATTATTATTATTATACTTATTATTATTATCATGTGCAGGGGGAGAGGTGTGAAAGGGCATCCAACATTCGTCACCCCATGGTTTGTTACATTCACCGTTGCATTACCTATTCCTTCACGGCAAGGTGCACTTGTAACGAGCGGGTGACGAAGACGTACCTGATGTACCTGTATTGCATACTCACCGGCACGCCGATTGCCTTGCATCGGTGCATGGCCGAGTACTTTGGTGCTGTTTGTTTTTTGCTCAGAAGCACTTCTAACCTATTTTGTCTGCACCACGCAGACGCGCGCAGACGTTTGGGGTCTGCAGATTGTTTGTTTTTTTGGAAGATCTTTCACTCAAAAAGGTCTTCCTAACTTCTTCTTGGTGCAGACTTGTTCCAAAGTCTTCTAAGGTCTTCAAAAGTCTTCTCCACTTCTCTTCTCCTCACCCACCACCACCACCACCACCCACCACCACCACCACCCACCACCACCACCGACCACCACCGTCCACCACCACCATGGTCCACCACCGCCACCCACCACCACGGTCCACCACCACCTACCATGTTCCACCACCACCACCGTCCACCACCGTCCACCACCACCACCGTCCATCACCCACCACCACCACCGTTTACCACCACCGTTTACCACCACCCACCACCACCACCGTCTACCATCACCACGGTCCACCACCACCCACCACCACCACTGTCTACCACCACCACGGTCCACCACCACCACCACTGTCTACCACCACCATGGTCCACCACCACCACCGTCTACCACCACCACCACCCACCACCACCACCGTCTACCACCACCACCACGGTCCACCACCACCACCACCACCCACCACACCACGGTCCACCACCACCAACCACGGTCCACCACCTTCCACCACCACCACGGTCCACCACCATCCACCACCACCACCACCCACCACCACCGCCACCCACCACCATCGTCCACCACCACCATGGTCTACCACCGCCACCCACCACCATGGTCCACCACCGTTCACCACCACCATGGTCCACCACCACCACCATCCACCACCACCGTCCACCACCACCGTCTACCACCACCACCCACCACCACCACCACCACGGTCCACCACCACCATCCACCACCACCACCTTCTACCATCACCATGGTCCACCACCACCCACCACCACCACCGTCTTCCACCACCACGGTCCACCTCCACCACCGTCTACCACCACCACGACGGTCCACCACCTCCACCGTCTACCACCACCACGGTCCACCACCACCACCACCAACCACGGTCCACCACCACCGTCCACCACCACCGTCCACCGTCCATCACCACCACGGTCCACCGCCATCCATCACCACCGCCCACAACCACCACCGTCCACCACCACTACCGTCTACCACCAGACTGCTGTAAAAAATCGGTTTATTTCAGCAGCCTGCAGACATTAACAAACAAACAGTCTTCTTCTTGCAGACTGCAGACCTTTGGTCCACCTCTTCTCCTACAGAAAAAACAAACAGCACCTTTGCCTCCTTTCCCCATAAGCAGTTGCGGGGAGCCATCGCATGCGGGGGGATGATCAGCAGGATTGCAGAGCGCTGCAATGCCGAGAATTATTTCGGTTATGTTAACCGGAATCAGTTTCCGCCACTACCGCCCAGGTATTGTTATTATTATTATTAATATTATTATTATTATTATTATTATTATTATTATTAATGTTAATGTTTATGTTTTTGTTTATTTGTTTAAGCCCATTAGGTCAACCCACGATGAAAGCTATGGGGTGTACGGCGAAGACGGGGAGCAGCCAGCCATCCACTATCTGATTGCTCCGGGTGGCGTGGAGTTTGTACATGAGCCGTTGGTACATCAGGGCCTTGGAGGTATTATTATTATTATTATTATTATTATTATTATTATTATTATTATTATTATTATTATTATTATTATCTGTTTGGGCGTTTCTTTTGGGCAAGTTGTAGACAACTTGTGTTGTCTGGTTTGCACGAAAACAGGGGAAACTCTGCCCATTTTTTTATAAAATCCTGGATTATTATTATTATTATTATTATTATTTATTAATTAATTATTTATTGTTATCCATTGCAGGTGATGCTGTGGAGGTTGGGTTGCTGTTTGTTGCTGAGGGGGATGGGGCGATGAGGGGGACGTCGACGTGCCTGAGCCGCAGCCTGAGGATGTGCAGAATTCACCGCGCGTTTATCACTCCCTCAGGTTGCCTCCTGATGTTTGAGAGGACGTACATGCGGCTGCCGCAGAGGCTGTCGAGATGCGTCAGTGCCGTCAGCAGATGGACACCTGGCGTGAGCAGCAGGACACCGAGATGCGTCAGTGGCGTGATCGGCAGGACGAGGCGATGCGCTGGATGATTGTTGGCCAGCAGGATATCTTTCGCCAACTGGGCATGCAGCCTCGTGTCCCACCGATTATAGGGCCCAGCACGCGGCAGACCCCGCATGAGGCCGGGACGTCCTCGCAGCAGCCACCGACTGATGATTCGATGTTCTTTTTTTTATCATATTTTGTAAATGTTTTAAACAATGTTTATTTTGAACTCTAATTATGTTAATTAATGTTTATTTTTATCTTTTTGTTTATATAGACGCTTGTTTTAACGTTTACACGCTTATCAAGACGATATTAATTAACACATTTTTTAATTATAGTTACATAGTAAAAATAAATAAACAATTAAAATGTGTTAAAAATTAAAAAAAAAGTCCTCTACGGGTCGTAGAGGGCTCTACGGGCCGTAAAGGTTGTCTAATATTTGTATATGTTATATTTATTTTTTCCAATATAGAAACCAGCGAACTGGTAGCCCAGATGGTCCCCATTTTTGCAATAAGACTTGTGTGTGTGTTTGTGTGATAATTTGCCCAAGATCGAACCTCGTCCCAAACGTTTTTGTTTTTTTTTTTGGGTCTACGGGCCATAGGCAAAAAATTAATCATTCATCCCACCCTCATTGATGCGCAAATTAATCAGACGTTAGCTACGAGTCGTAGAGCCCTCTACGGCTCGTAGGTAATGATTACAATCATTCGCAATCATACAATCATTGGCAATCATTACCTACGAGCCGTAGAGAGCTCTAGGTAATGATATCCCAAACGAAGGTCGATTTTTGAAAAGCAGACTGCACCTTGAAGTTGATCAAACAGATCATCGATGCGAGGCAAAGGGTATCGGTTCTTTATCCTAAGCTTATTGAGCTCGCGATAGTCGATGCACATATGAAAAGTTCCATCTTTCTTTTTAACGAACAAAATTGGAGCTCCCCAAGGCGAAGAACTTAGACGAATGAAACCCCTTTCAGTCAATTCTTGAAGTTGACTGGCAAGTTCTTGCATTGCGATGGTGCCAGACGATATGGAGCTTTGGCGACAGGGTTTGCACCAGGGACAAGATCGATTCGGAAATCAACAGAACAAACAGGAGGTAAACCAGGTAAATCATCAGGAAAAACTTCTGGGAAATCACAAACAACTGGAACATCTTGAATACTCTTGCCCTTGTCCTTCTTTTCCACAACGTGAGCCAAGAAAGATACATACTTCTTACGAAGGTATTTGTGAGCTTAAGTGCAAGACATGAGTTTCAAACCCTTCGATGACTTTTCTCCATAAACACATAGAAAATTGTAGAAGGATCGAATTGACAAAACAATTGCATTGATCAAACAAGTCTACTAATTCAAGTGCAGAATCCTTGAATCAGTTACAAAATGATAATAATATCAACAAAACGCAGAAATCATCATTAAACCATTCATTTCATTCATAATCATACTCAATTACACGTTAAAAAGATGTTTATAATCAATAAAAGATGTGTACAAAGTTGACTTAAAACCCTAGGGAGAACACAAACTGGAGGGAAAACAAAATGACCAAAACTTACATCTCCAAAATGAACTTGACCTTATATAGGCCTGCACATTCGACCATATAGTATTGTCGAATGTGCAGGTTCGACCAAACATACTGGTCGAACCAAGCAATACATTAAAATCTATATCTACCTTCGACCTCCTGTTCTCCTTCGTACCTTCAAGTCTTCCTTCGACCGTTCAGCAATCTTCTTTCGACCATACGGAGACTCCTTCGACCGTTCGATAATGAACAAAAACATGTGTTAAATGTAATCCAAAGCATTAGTCGCACAAAATGCATCTACAAACTCCCCCTCGACTATTGCTTGGATTGTTTGAGTCGACGTTCTTCATCCATCCTTATGTTCATCAGCTTAATGTGCAATTGCTTCTTCTGTTCTTTGGTCATCACCGGTGCAAAAGCTTGTTTAGGTTTCTTCTTCTTGACTTCAGGAACATCTTGAACCTTCACAAACTTACCAAGTTTCTTGTCATAATCACATCCAACATTTATATCATGAGCAAAGCACAGGAATACCACACGTTGGTATTTGCTTGCTTGATCACAATCCTTCACCTCACTATAAATCGGATTATAATACAACATAATGATATCCTCATGTGAGCAGTTAATCAACCGCATAGGATCAAAAATGTGTATCTTCTTGAAATCTTTCACACCATCTTTCAAAACAGTCACAGCCTCTGCAGTTTTCCAGTCATAGTACCACCAGATGAAATCTTTAGCAAAGTGTTGTGGGATCTGCATCAAAGGAATGTGTTTCAACACTTTAGGTGGTTTGTACTTCAACGTTACCTTGGGCATACCAGTTATATCATCAATATCCTTCTTATGAACAATCCGTTTAGGAACCTGAGGAGTAAATAGATTCCATCTCGTCCTGCTTTCTCTCGACATACGATCAGCAAAATAAGCAACATGATCGTTCATAGATCCAGTCAACTGGTGTCTACACACATCTCGAATCGCCCAGTAAGGAAGTGTCTTCAGATCATGGAATGTTTCAAAATAAAGTATCCCTTTTTCCCATTTAACAGCTACACATTTCAACTGTTTCACAAACTTCCATCCCAACGCTCTACCTTTGAACATCTCATTGTGTAGTTTGTAAAAACTTCCCTGAATCTCTGTCTTAGGACGATTAACCTCTTTCTCCTTCAGTTTCCTCAATAACTCCTTCAAACTATCAGATTGTTCTGTGCTCGGTTTATCATGCCCTGGAAATACTTCTTCAATGAATCTCTTACTCTTTTAATGAGCAAGTTTCTCGGCTTCTTTCAACAATTCATCAGTAAATTCAGCAAATCCAGAATATGTATCCTTTTTGAAATATTCTGGATATTCCTTGCTGGTTATGTCTTCAATCTCAACCTCCTCGAATACAGGCACATCTCGATCATCTGAATGATTACCTGCTTTTTTTTTTCAGGTTAGTTGGGAATCTGATTATCAACCAATAATTATTCCAACGTCTTCCCAACTTGTTTCGCCAAACCTTCTAATATCTCCTTTGACATTGCCGCAGAAACTTCTCCATCCTCCAAATCTGGATCGTTATACTCCAACTCATATATCTTGTCACTGGATTCAAAAATCTCAGGAAATCTGCTAGTCATATCTATCGTCCAGACTCTATCTATTAACATCTGGCGATACATCTTCTTATCATCGTCTGATAATGATCTATGCTTCTCATTCCAAAAGATCGTATCATCATCAACAGATCCTCCAGGAGCTTTTGAGCTGGATTCTCCTTCACCTTTTCCAGATCCTCTTTTCTCACAATTGTATTTATCAGTATTGTCATCATCATCATCATCATCACTATCTGAACTTGTAGAGCTGTTACCTTCACCAGAATCATTATCAGAACCATCATCTTTCTTTTTCTTCTAAGACGTATTACCAGCATCATCATCTAACTCCTCATCTTCTTCCTCTTCATTATCAGATGGTTCGAAATCAACTTCTTCATCTCGCTCTTTATCCTCTTCACCAGCTTGCAGTTGAGGAGCTCTAGAGTACAAGTCTTTAATCAAGTTATCCATGTTCTTGTTACTCTCTTTCAGCTTCTTATTCTCCTCTTTTAATGCAATAAATCTCCTGGTGTTCCTCTGTTCATGCTTTAACAACTTCTTGTTTTCTTTTCGAAGTTGTTTAAGCTTGGCTTCAAGAGCTTCCTGATTCTCGTGAGATGTTTCCACAACGTCTAACATCTTTTTGTCGTTGCTTCTCAATTGCTCTATCTCTGCTTGCTGCTGATTGATTAATTTCATCATGTTAGCTAGCTTCCGGTTCACAGCATTCATTGCATCACTATCAACTATGACCTTTGGTGTAGAAGCTTCAGCAGCAGCAGGCAACTTACCTTTCTTTATCGTCTTTAGCACTCTATCCAGTGCATCATTAAACTCATTAACAGGTAATTCAGTCTCCTTTTCAGTACCTGATGTTGTCTTCTGCTTCTTTGCAGCTGGAGTTGCAACCGGTGATTTTGAGCTAGATGTTGGTGGCAGCTTCTTACCAGCAATCAGTGTTTCTATGTCTCTAGCTCTCTTCTCTATTGGTCTTAAAACCTTCTCCTTCTTTTTGAACTGGGGTTTCTTTTGTTTCTCCCCTTGCTTTGGCGATCCAAGAAAATCCTCTGATCCCAAGCCTAAACCCTCATCAGTTTCATCTAAATGAATAGGACTTTTAATACTCTGTTCCTCCAATGACTTGTTAAGACTGACAGACTCACCAGCCACAGTGGCCTTGGGCGTGGTGCTCTTCACTGTCTCTGCATCAGAGTCCCATCTCTCATCCTCTTGCGTCTCTTCAGAGTCTACAGAGGCCTCGTCTACCAAATGCAACCCTTTCTTCGCCATACTCATATGTCTTCTAGAAACTTTCTTCTTAACCGGTTCAGCTTCAGCTTCAGTTTTTTTTCCTTACCCTTTCCACTCTTTGCTCCAACATTCACCACTTGACGCATTCGTTTAGCATCAGGGTCTACTGGATGTAATGGATTGTCTTCATCTGATCCACTGTTATCATGTCTCACCTTATCCTGACCTGGGTCTGTATAATCTATCTTGATCAAGTGACCAAATAGATTCTTCATCGGTGGTCGTTCGTTCAATGGCACACCCTTATATGCCTTCATCCTAGCAAGAGTGTTCAGATTTATGTGCTCCTGAGCAATAATCTGTTTAGGATCTCTCTTCAACTTCTTGTACTTAGCATCAAAGATCATCTGCAGAAATCGAGGATATAACAAGAATTTTCTGCTCCTTAACCCTCTCACAGGTTCTAACATGTGTTCCATCAGCATCCCAGACACATTGAACGGTTTGTTCAATATTAAAGCCACCATCAATGAGCTGATGCTTTTTCTCATAAAATCGTAACCTCCACTCGCTGATCCGAAAACATGAATCATCACATGTGCAAGATATTTGAACTGAGCACATAGCTTTCCTTTATGTAACGAACCGTCAGTGATAGGTCCGTTGTACTTCATTCGTAATAAGCACTTCCTTTGTTCAGTCCAACTCAGTTCCCTGGGATCCGTCTTAACATCCTCTAATTTCAATGCCTCTCTTATATCGTTCTCATAAACAATCACCAGCTCCCCCTGAATCGTACTAACGAGTGACGATTCGCCTTCCCAGAAGTCCATCTTCGCATTAGTCCAGAACTCCTGTTGGTGATCTCGGTAAATAATAGCTGGTGTAGCAATCGCGCCAATCACTCTAATCCTCTTCAAGAATGCTATAATCCCGGCAAACTCAGTATGTTTCTTCACATCGCCTAAATACGCACAGCAGTTGTGTGCGGATTCAAACGGTAAATCAACACTCTTTTCTTTCTCGGCTGCCTTCGAAGATGATCCAGTAGGAACACTCGCACTTTCCTGTTCAGACATTGTTAAAACTGCAAAACAAATAAAAACAAAACATGTTAAAACGGACAAAATAAACGAATTTTGAAAAATTTGATTTTCAATTTCTACGTTCGACCAAAGAGTGATTCTAATGTGAAATTATAGGTTCGAATGTGAAAATCTAAAGGTTCGAATGTAAAACATTTTAAAAATTTCTTCATTCGACCGATTAAACTTCTTTTGACCAAATAAACATTCTCCTTCGCCCAAATTGTCACATTCGACCGTTTATGATGGGCGAAGGTGACTATTCATCTTCTTCAAAATTTCAGATTCTAATTTTGTTTTTTTAAACTGCCATTTTGATTTAGAAAGCACCTAACACTACCGATTAAGCTTTTCAAATCATCAATTTTAACAATCATTCATTGATTATGTGTTTTTCATCAAAAACTAGGGTTCGTAAAGTTTAAACAATCGATTATGCAATCTGTTGATGTTTAACCCGATGTTTTTGGATAATCTCCCCCTAAAACACTTAATCAAAGAATCCCAATCAAAATAATGTCCAATTAACACGTTTTAATCCATGTTTTTAGTCGGTTAGGGCTCGAACTGAAAAACAAGGATTAAACATTCAAAACTGGATAATAACCTGCAAAGTTTGGTGTAAAATGATCAGTGGAATCAGACGAACACAGTAATACAGTCTAAAAATCAAGAGCAACAAGGTGACTTTATGACAGAAAATTTGAAAATTTTTCGAATGGGGTCGAATGTGCAGAGAATGGGTTATATAGGCTCCACATTCGACCGTTTGACTAGGTCGAATGTGATGCTTTTTGTACGTTCGACCCTACTGAAAGGTTTGAATTTAGAAAAAGGGTTCGAATGTGAAATTTTCACATGAACACTCACATTCAACCATTTAAAACATACGAATGAGCAGACAAAATTCCACCTTCGACCTAACGAAGGGGCGAATGAAACATGGAATTTTTGAAAATTTTACCAAATCTCAAAATCGAGTCCTGTTCAAAATATTTTTCAACTTTTAAGCATCCAACAATCATTATTTCTCATTTAAATATTACAAAGCTCAAATGGTCCATCAAGTTTTAGAAAATCGTCATCAACCACCATCAGCTATCAAAAATAAGATAGAAATGTAAAATCTTTTTGGATTTTCTAAAGTTTATGTTAAAACACACCTAAAATCTTTTTGAGTTTTGCATTTTTGACGAGAAATATAAAATGCGGAAATGTAAAGATAAAGCAGTAAATGTTTTGGGATTTCCGGTAAAGGGATCATATCAGTTATTGAGAAATCTGATCACACCATTGATCTTTTTGATTTATTATCATTATAGACAATGTGTGATCTGGTAACTGCTGATATTGTGATCGACATAAACTCTCATGCAGACTTTTGTGCAGTGCTTTAGACAGATACGATTACTTATAGTATAAACTCAATTGACTGTGGTTCCCACGCACACGACATACTCCCGTATCAAGAAGTAAATGCACAAAGACTCATTGTAAAGCATGATTATGCTTTCATCGTCTGTAATTTACAAGGTATGAGACACAGAGGTATACAGATCAGCAAATTAATGCAGCAAAGTAACATGTGCACTCTACCAGGTTGAGGACTAATATCAATCATGATTTGCATCAGTGATTGATATGATGTAATAGATAATCTTTGATTATCATAAAACATGGAAAGTTCCTCAATTTGGTAACTTTAGGATTTGGCTTAAAGCTCTTTTATAAAGACACCCTATCTGATCTAGGTCCGTAATGACTTACAGCAGAAGATCAGAGAGGCTATCTCCAGACAACTAATAACATAACGACCCAAAACCTCCGAGTTTTGTACAAATACCCTATCAAACGAAATTACGGTACTAAGACCATATGCCCATGAGGAGTTCATCCACACAACAATTCGTTTGATATGTATGTATTAGGCACGCAGTAATAGGTTTACGAAGCCTATCAGCACATCACACAGACTCAGACACACACCCTATATTGCATTACATTTCTTTAGAATGTGTCAGATCCCCACTGATGTACTATCATTTCCCCTTTTTCTCCAGGAAATCATTTTGGGTTTTTCTAATTTTTTATGAATTTTTTTTTTAAGTTTACTGTTCCCAAGGATAAGCTGGAGCATTTCAAATATGTCACTGCCCAAGATATCGTTTGTTCACAGAAATCTAACGGCATTAATCTAAGGGAAGAAGATATAGCAATCAACAATGTTTTTCTAATTTTTATGGTTTTTGAAATTTTTCAATGTTTTTGGATTTTCTGAAAATATATTCTATCTAAAAATTGTAAAAACATATTTTTGGATTTTTGTATTTTTCTGAAAAACAATAAAAACTAAACTAAAAAGCGATAAACTGAGGTGGTGATCAGTCTTGTTTTTCTTTAATACCGTTAGCTTTCAAAAGATATTCAAATCTTGATTTATCAAAAGCTTCGGTAAAAAGATCTGCACGTTGATAATCAGTGTGAATTTTGACCATATCAATCAACTCTTTAGCATAACAATCACGGATAAAATGGTATTTGATCCGGATATGTTTAGCCTTTGAGTGATTTACTAAGTATTTTGTTAATGCAATTGCGGCTTCATTATCACAGTAAATAGGGGTTTAAAGAAATTGCAAACCGTAGTCCACCATCTGTTGTTGTATCCAAAGAACCTGTGAGCAGCAGCCTGATGCTGAAACGTATTCTGCTTCACATGTGGATAATGCAACTGCGGTCTGTTTCTTGCACTGCCAGGTCACGAGCCTGCTCCCCTTAAACTGGCATCCAGCCGTTGTGGATTTGCTATCCTTGTCACAGCCACCCCGATCTGCATCATTAAAAGCGATTAGGTCAAAATTATCATCATTAGGGTACCATAGTCCTCTCGACGGACAACCCTTCAGATATCTAAGGAAACGTTTGAGAGCTGCAAGATGACTCTGTTTCGGCTTCGATTGATAACGTGCACAGAGACATGTGGCAAACATTATATCTGGTCTGGAAGCGGTGAGATACATCAGAGATCCGATGATTGCTCTGTATGTAAATGGATCAGTTAGGCCCCCTTAGCGTCAACTCCAATCCCGTGATTAGGTTGTATTGGGGTATCCATCGGCTTCAAATCATCCATCTGGAATCGGCTCAAGACTTCAGAAACGTATTTCATCTGGTGAATGAAGATCCCCGTTGGTCTTTGTTCCACCTGCAAGCCAAGGAAAAACTGCATCTCTCCCATTGCGCTCATCTCGAACTTTTCCTGCATAACACGTTCAAATTCTCTGCAAAGAAGTTCGGTAGTAGAACCAAATATAATATCGTCAACATAAATCTGGACTAGAAGCAAGTCATCGCCTGTTCATTTAGTGAACAGTGTGCAATCTACCAAACCTCGTTTGAATCCTTTTAAAAGAAGATACGTGCTCAGCTCCTCATACCATTGCCTTGGAGCCTGGTGCAACCCGTAGAGAGCTTTGTTCAAAACGTAGACCTTATCCCGGTGAATAGGATCTTCAAAGCCTGGTGGTTGACCTACGTATACTTCCTCCTTGACCACACCATAGAGAAACGCGCTCTTGACATCCATTTGATACACCTTAAATTTCTTGTAGGATGCAAACGCCAGAAACATTCGGATAGCCTCTAAGCGTGCAACAGGTGCATAAATCTCGTTGTAATCGATTCCTTCAACTTGATGAAATCCTTGTACAACCAAACGAGCTTTGTTCCTTACTATCACTCCTCTATCATCCTTTTTGCATTTGAATACCCATTTAGTTCCAATCTTCTTCGTCCTGGGGGCAGATCTGTCAGTGTCCATACGCCAAGTTTCTGAAATTGCAACAACTCCTCTTGCATAGCTTCTCCCCAAGTGTCATCCAAAAGAGCGTCCTTGTAAGTCCGCGGTTCAACCTGCGAAACATAACAAGCAAAAGACCAGTCATTTTGAAAACCTGATTTTTGAATTTTGGCATATAAAGCAAGATTGCCAAGGTTTTCCGGTGAGTTAGCATTCCTCAGTTGACCTCTCGTCATCACACTGCTACCAGGATCACCAATAACTTGCTCGATCGGGTGAATTCGATGTATCCGAGATTCCAGATAATCTGGTACTTGGACTCCCGTCTGAGTAGTTAAGTTCTCTGCAGAAACCAGATCATTACCCACATTCGATGATGAAGCACCATTTGTATTTGGGTTCAATGGTGGTGTCACTGTAGCATGATCTAAAATAGCTTCACTTGTAACATCATCGTCGTCACCTTCCGATTCTGATGAATTTAAAGTCGTGGAAGCTTCTTGGAATACCTCTTCTTCAACTACAGGAGCATTGGTATCATTAGAAGCTGCTTGGGGGTTCACGGTGATCAGACGCACCAACGGTGATGTCACTGCGTTTTCGACCTTGTAATATAAACGTAATACAGCCTCTTCAACCAAGCTATCTAGGTTGAATGATTCAAAGAAATCTTTGTAATCAAACATCCAGTCTGGACCGCTTCCCTGTACATTCTGAGTATACCGTTGCACTTCAACGTTAGCCCACTCCTCGACTTGACGAGTTCGTTTGTTGAATACCCGTTTGAGCGGGGTTGCATATCCAACAAAGTATCCTTCTTCAGCCTTTGGTGCGAACTTCTTAGATGGATTAAGCATAGTACATGGAGCTCCAAACGGTTCTAGATACTCTAAATTTGGCTTTCGACGATTCAACAGCTCATAAGAAATTTTGCCAAACTTCTTCACCGTTAAAACACGATTAAGAGTATAACAAGCTGCGTAAATTGCTTCGTTCCAGAACATTTGTAACACCCCAACCGATGGCGGAAACATCGAGGTGTCACGTAAGAATGATTGTTCAGTAGCTCATGGTGAATAATAAATTTCATTAAATGATTTAAATAGATTACATACAATTGTTCTAAGAATTTGTACATCACAAGATGAAAAATACTAGCTACACATCTTCAAGCATTAACTCAAATCTTCATGCAAGTATAACCTGAAACATGTTAAGTTTGAAAATATTTTGGGTCAACAAAAGTTGGTGAGAATACATAGGTTTTGCATATAGTTGAAAGCAATATGTTGTATTGCAATCATAGTTGAAGTATAATAATGATAGAATATGAGTCCGACATGTAACAATGCGTCTTTGTACAATCAAACCTTGTGTCGACTGAGACCTAACTCGCAAGCTAGTTAAATGTTGTTACTGTTTTTGATCATCCCTGAATTTATGCGGGGGGATGGGTTTGTCAGACCTATAGCGCTATAATCTAAACAGGCGGCTTGATCATTGTTAATGATTGTACTGTGTCTTTTTGTTACAGTCAAATGATAGATTGAGTAAATGATAGTGTATAAAATGTTTATAATTGAATCACAAGTTTCAACAATGATAGTGTATAAAATGTTAAACATGTTTCACCCCAAAATGTAAAACAGAAAAGGCGTTAGAATGATGACCCTTGTTATATAAGTAAATGTGGCTTGTGTGTATCCAAATATCACCCTATTTCAAGGTAATAAATAAATGTTGAGGAAAACTTAATAATTCTAAGTTTTCTGGTTTAAAATGTGCTAGGGTTCCTAATTTGGGGATTATTAATTGATTTATGTTTAAATATGAATAATTTAAATAAATAAAGAAATAATTAACAAAAATGTTTTCTGACCAGTATTAACTAAAAGTAGTTGAGTTATAATGTAATAAATGTGAAAATAATTTTTATAAAATTATTTTCTTAATTAATGAGTATTCATATATAAATAATTATTTGACAAAATATAGACTTAATATTTAAAAACATTTAAAATTATAAATTTTGAATCAAAAATTCACAATTCTGATCTAAATGGTTAATAATAATTTATGTGAAAATTTGATGCAAAAATAGTGAAAAACGAATTTATTAGGATTTATTTATGATTAAAATAGCAAAAATCGATTAAAAATATTAAATAAATGATTTTTCAGAAATAAAAAACATTTCTGGAATGTATATCGATTTATAAACTCAGAATAATTTTTGTGGAATTTTATAAAATCGTTTTGATATTTTTATAGTATTTTATAATTATAATAGAATAAACTTGTAATATTTTTTTATATATATAAAAAATTAAATTTTCTGAAAATAAAAGTTGTATAATAAAGTTTGTTAGTTATATATCACAAAATAAATTTGTTAGAATTTATAAGTCATTTTTGATATTTTAAAACCATTTTTTAAAACTTAATATAAAAATGCAAAAAGGAAGTGGTTTTTTTTAAAAAAATGATGCTGATGATGGGACTCGAACCTGGCCTCAGGCCGGTTCAAAGTTTTATCACAAGCATGGCTCACCACTGAGCCACACCCTGAGAACATTTTAAAACCATAAATGAAACCCTTTAAACCATAACTGCTATGAGTTATCTTCCCCAAATTAAACCCTAAGAACCCTAGTTTCCATTTGATTTCAATTGAACCCGTTTAAGGCCTGTTATCCTAATTAATGATAGAGGTTTCAACTGGCGGGTGAAAACGATTGGGATAGCTTAACAACTTACTGATTTTGGGCACTATGAATGGAGATATGGATTGTGATCGGAAGTCCACGGCTCCGGCAACCTTGACGCGAACAACAGAGAAGAATGAGAGTAAATTGAGAGTGAATGTGTGTGTGTGTGTGTGACAGCTCTGAATCGAATGTTGTGCTCTATTTATACACGACATTGCCTAAATGAATCTGTTGACTTTGGCTCGGTCAACCGGCGTGATTTTAGGGCCGCTGACGAGGAGATAACTAGTCATAACGCGCGTGCAGGGTCGGGCACGAGTTAAGGATGCATTAAATTGGTCAACACGTGATTCGTGGGGTTTCCATGTTTTGGCCGGAACTTCAGCCGGAATTCTCGCCGGATGCACGAAGAAGACGACCAGACTGGTCTTGGGCCGTGACCCTTCTTGGGCCGGTGCTATGGGCTCAGTTCTTGGGCTTCAGTAAAACACACAAAAAAAGAAATGGTTGGGTTTGGGTCATGTATGGTTTGTTCATTTGTGTTGTAAAAAAAAAGACTAACTTATTATTATTATTATTATTATTATTATTATTATTATTATTATAAATACCTTTATATATATATATATATATATATATATATATATATATATAAGTTGTGTGGTAGGAAAATAAAAACTTAGGCACATTAGTATAAAATTAAAGATATAAAGTAAGGTCTTTTACGTATTAAAATTTGGGGAAAAATTTTGCGATGTTACAACATTACTGGAAGATTTGAGTCCGCAAGCATTGTTCTCGCCGTTTCTATTAGAGTCCTGTTTTTGTGTTCGGCGACACCGTTCTGTTGTGGGGTATACAGAGCACTGTATTCATGATGAATTCCTTTGTTTTCACAAAGATCGTCCATCTGTGCATTCTTAAACTCCGTCCCATTATCACTCCTAATTCTCTTGATCTTTAGACCATAGATATTTTTCAATCGAGTGAACAGAACTTTCAAATTATCAAACGTGTCGCTCTTACGGTGTAGGCACATAACCCATGAAAATCTTGAAAAATCATCAGTCACCACAAGACAGTACAATTCTCCAGCATGACTTTTACGTTTGACAGGTCTGAACAGATCCATGTGCAAACGTTCAAGTTGAAATTCAACGGAATTGACTTTCTTTGGCTTATGGGATTGCTTGTGCTGCTTACCCTTCTTACAACTCACACACTTGTCATTTAAGTGAAAATTTTTAACGTTCACGCCTGTGACAAGTTCATTCTTCACCAATTGATTCATCTTTCGTAGGTGAATGTGTCCCATCCTCCTATGCCACATAATTGATTCCTTTTCTATAGCCTTGGAGAGAAAACACGTGACTTGGCCTTGTGTAGTCATTGCTTTAGACATGTCGAGAATGTACAAGTTGTTCACTCTCGGTGCCTTTAACATCATCCACTCTTTTGGTAACTCGAATCCCGGCTTGAGTATGTAGCAAGATTTGTCGTCAAAGAATACAGAAAATTGTTTATCACATATCTGACTGACACTGAGCAGATTGTAATCGATTTGCTTCAAATAAGATATTCTCTCAAAACTCACTATTCCATTGCTGACACTACCCTCCATGGTAATATAACCTCCCTTGTTTCCTGCAAACACTACATAACCTCCATTGATATTTCTGATATCGAATAGTAGCGAAAGATCCCCTGTCATGTGACCAGAAGCTCCACTGTCAACAATCCAAAGACTGCTCACAGGGCCAGCTGAAGCTCCCTGCACATATCAAGTAAAGAAATTAGATTTTTCGGGGGACCAAAGCCTGTTTGGTCTTGGGTCTTTGAACAGTTTGTTTCAAAGATTCAGATTTTTCACAAACAGATTGATTTGAATCGATCTTTTTCTGATCACTCAAATCTTTTTCATTCTCTGATTTTACATTTTGTTGTGAAGTTGAAGCACCTTCAGAACCCTTTGGTGACCAAGATTGTTCAGATCGTTTCAAGATCCGGATTTGAGATTTTGGGGTCTCAACCGGTTTTTTTACTTCTTCTTTGAACGAAACTTTCTTGGTTACCTTCTCTGATTTAACAAAGACAGGTCCAACTGTTGGTTTGACAGCAGGTTTAACAGGAACCTTTTTCTTGGCAACAGTTGTGTTCACCATTGGTTTCTTAAGAGATTTTTCAGTAGTTATCCGGTTACGGTGATCATATGTCATCGGACGATTTTCCCTCTTTTGAAAATATTTGCTTTGATTATAAAAAGGTGTTGGCTGAGGGACAAATCGTCTTTGTGGATAACAATGATTGTCGACTGGACTTTCATACTTTTGCTTCATTTCCACCTCGTGCCTCTTTTGCCTTACGTACGGGCAGTGAGCAAGTAAATGCCCTCTCTCCCCGCACTTAAAACACGTACGATACTCTTCAAAATTGTTCTTGGCATTCGACTTAGCATAACTAGTGATAGGATATTGATCATCCACACACCTTCTTCTTAAACTCTCAGGAGCTGGGTCCTTTGAGTAAGTCGGCTCAAGAAAACCATTTGACTTTTCTTTTGGTTTAATAAATTCTGTGACATGGACCTTTGGTTCTTTAGGAACATCCAAATAAATTTTATTTAAGATTTTTGGAGGTACATCATTTGTTCGCTCATGTTTCGGGAACCAAATGGTACTCTCCTGCCAGATCTTTTCAATTTTTGAATAGTTGGCAAATTTTATTGGATATTCTTCATCAGAAATTATCTTATCGGATCCTTCCATCCGATAGAAAATTTTAACAGGTTTATCACAAGATTCAATTTGATTTTCATTTTTATTCTCATTTTTCTTCTCATTTCTCTTCTTAACAGGCTTAACAGATTGATTCTTTCTATGAGCGTTAACCATGGGATGCACAATCTGAGATGGTGAAACAGGTTCAGTAGTGATTATGTGATTTTCATCAGGAATATCACACACCTTTTCAGAAACCTTCCCAGACTGTTCATCCTCTGAATCTGAATCATCATTTACAGCAACTACACCTTCATCATTTCCCAATGCAGGTCTAACATCAGAATAAGGGTCTCCCACACTAGAGGTGTTTGACTCGTCATCCGATGTAGAGTCAGATTTAACTGAGCTCTCCGGTGCTATTGAGTGCAAATTATGGTTTTCAAACAACACCGGAGCTGGGACAGCTTTGTAGTTGGCACTACTAGACTGTGAAGGCTCTTCTATTATATGATCAACAACATAAGCGATATGCTTATAGCACTCAAGTTTCTTGTTCACTTTTTCTGCAAAGCACTTGATGGTGGCCATTTCAAGTTTTGTGTTTTCTAAATCACTTATATAATTATTTATGGCCATTTGTTTCAAAGATAAAGTCTTTTTCAATTCTGAAACATCTTTCTTATAACCATCAAGTACTCTGTTAAACTCTTTTGCTTCTTTCTGATAGGATTGACAGTTGATTTTAGCACTCTCAAGTTGAACCTTGAGTTGCTTATTTTCATCTGTCAATTTATCACAAGAATTACAATGTTTAACACAAGTTGAATTTGAATTAGAAGCAGATTCAGTACTTACCTGTTTTGGGGGTTCTGTCATGGCCATCAATGCAAAGTGTGCTTCCTTCCCAGCGAAAAACTTTGAATAATCAATCCTGGTACAAGCATCATCCACCATGCATGATTTCCGGGTCATCAAAAAGTCAGCTTCAGCAAGCAATTGGTCAATATCATCATCCAGTGAGTTAACACTAGATTCAGAATCAGACTCACTCTCCTTATCAGAATAAGCTGAATCAAACTGCTCTGGAATATCAGCAACCGAATAAAGAATCATCCCAGACTCCTTCTCTGTACAGTCATCACTCTCTTCATTCAACTCCTCGATCCTCACCTCAGATAACTTTTCAATCACTAATTCCTCTTCAACCTCTACCGGCTCATCCAAATTCATCTGCTGTGCAACACAAGCCACATTCCCAGTTGTAACCTCTTCAACACCTAGCTGCATCCCTGTCCAATCAAACCCTTCATCTTTCTGTATCACCAAAGCTTGGTTTTGATTATCTGTTTGGGTTTGTGTGTTTGGTGTAGAAATAGGAATGATTGTTCGGTTTGAATTTTGTGGTGTTTAGTTTTGGTTTTGGTTTTGTGTTGTGTTTTGTCTAACAGTGTTATTTTGTTGGGTATTTTGTCGGTTTTGGTAATTTTGTTGTGGTTGAAAGCTTGAGATATTAGGACTTTGGTAAGATACCTGATTTTGGGTTTGACGGTTTTGGTAGTTAGAGTTGAAAGGATTTCTATTTCCCTGCTGAGCTGGTTGTGTGCATTCTCTCTTAAAATGGCCTTTCTCACCACAATTGAAACAAGTCACTTTGGCTTTGTTGAAGCCATAAGTGGTATTCGGAGAAGTAGAAAGATCTGTTCTTCCAGTTTTCTGAATGAAATCAGTAGCTCTCCTCATAATACTTGCAAATGCCTATTGAATATCCATGAGCTCCATTTCTTCTTTATCAATCTGTGCGTAGTCCTCATTGGTCAAGTTGTTATTACCAATTTGACTTGCAACAAGCCCATTATACGATGCTACCATGGCTGACACCAATGCTACGTGTTGTTGAGCAATCTCAACAGTAACATTGTTTAGGTTCGATGTCTCCAACACAATCGGGCTCTGATTTGTTTGACTTTGGTTGACTTGCATTGGGTTCATTTGAGGGATGTATGTTTGTTGTTGAGGTTGGTTAGCAGAATAACATGTTGCTTGTTGTATGGGTGAAAATGGTGGAATATAAGTTGTAGTAGGATATGATGATGGGGTATATGATGATGTTTGAGCAAGATAATTGATTGGTGTTTTGGTTGGTTCAACATGGTTACAGACGCATGCGATGTGTGGAGCAACAGTTGAACTCGAACTTGAACTAGAAAGAGAAGAAGAAATACCACCATGATACAAATCTGGATTCTAAGGAATTTGTGCTCTTTTCGCCTTCCTCTTTTCTTCCATCTCCTTATTTTCCAGTTTCTGAATAAACTCATTAATTGTCCAATATTGGTACGCATCCTTTTCTTTCAATACCTCTATATGCTGATTCCAATATGGTGGCAATGCATCGGCAAACTTGTCCACCAACTCTGACATAGGTATGCTTATCTCATAGCTTGAAAGCTCAGTGAGTAAATGACAATACCTTGGAACCAACTCCTTCAGCGTCTCGTTCCCCATGTAGCTGAAGTTCTCAAATTCTTTTCGAAGTTCCTCCATCCTCAACTTCCTCGTCTTCTCGTTTCCATCATGCCTATTCTTTAACATGTCCCACAGCTGCTTAGATGTTGTGCAAGAACCAAACTGATGTAACAGATCAGTATTGATAGCTTGGGACAATTGAGAAAACGCCTTCTTCTCAATAGCAAATTTCTTCTTTTCAACATCTGCAAGATTCTCCAACGGAATAGGCTCACCCGTGTTCTCCAAGATCGGAGCAACATAGCCCTTCGCAATCATCTGCCATGCTTCAGTTCCCTCTAAACCCATTCCCTCCAAATGGATCTTGAATTTGGTCTTCCAAGTGTTGTAATCAACCATCTCCATAAGCTTAGGTGGACGGCTTCCACTCCCCGAAGACAAGTCTTGGATAAGAGTTGAAATAGCATTTGTCGTCTGAGAATGTACCGCTGCTGCTGCCACTCCCCAATAATCAGCCATCGGTTGTGGTTGTGGTTGTGCAACATGTTGGGGAATAGTACTAGTCATCGCCATGTAATTGATAGGTTGTGATGGTTGACTAGACTTTTGAGCAGCTACTGACCAAGGATCCATGGTTGTCTGCTGTTGTGGTGTCGGATTAGGTCGTGGTGTAGTAGGAAAGTTCCACATATCGATCTGAAAATGATTAAACACGAAAAGATTAGAAAAGTTTTATAACAGATTCTACGTTCGTATTGATCGAGTGGTCGAATGTGCAAAATAGTTCACGTTCGACCGTTTAAGAAGATACGAATGTAGAAATAATAGACTCAAATCACTTTCGACCGTTTACACCTACGTTCGACCAGTTAAAACTCACTTTCGACCGTCCGATTGGATCAAACATACATTCATAATTCAAGTGCGGAATCCTTGAATCAGTTACAAAATGATAATAATATCAACAAAACGCAGAAATCATCATTAAACCATTCATTTCATTCATAATCATACTCAATTACACGTTAAAAAGATGTTTATAATCAATAAAATACGTGTACAAAGTTGACTTCAAACCCTAGGGAGAACGCAAACTGGAGGGAAAACAAAATGACCAAAACTTACATCTCAAAAATGAACTTGACCTTATATAGGCCTGCACATTCGCCCATATAGTATGGTCGAATGTGCAGGTTCGACCAAACATACTGGTCGAACCAAGCAATACATTAAAATCTATATCTACCTTCGACCTCCTGTTCTCCTTCGTACCTTCAAGTCTTCCTTCGACCGTTCAGCAATCTTCCTTCGACCATATGGAGACTCCTTCGACCGTTCGATAATGAACAAAAACATGTGTTAAATGTAATCCAAAGCATTAGTCGCACAAAATGCATCTACAAAAATCACCAGACGGAAGTGGAATTCGAATGAACTTTTCAAAGCAAACAACTTCGGCGTGGTGTTTAGAAAGCCAATCCATGCGTACTATGACATCAAAACTCCCCAATTTCATGGGTACAAGGTCAATGGAGAAATCATAGTCATTTAAATTTAACGTGCAATTGCGGATAACGGATTTTATAAGAATGGGATTGCCATCAACAACCTCCACAGTGAAAGGATGAGTAAGATGAGAACGAGCACGAGCAAGATAAGGTTCAAACTCTAGTGAGACAAAACTCTTACCCGCACCGGTATCAAACAAAATCGAAGCATATAACTCATTAATAAGAAATGTACCATTAACCACGTCATTTGTAGCTTGAGCTTGGTTAGCATTAATGTTCAAAGCACGACCACGAGCTGGAGCTGCTTGAATTGCCGGAACTGCTGGTCCTGTTGTAGCTTGTTGACGAGATTTAATAAAAGTAGTAAGGTGAGGGCATACATTTTGCATGTGGTTAGGATCACCACAAGCATAACAAGCTCTGGCTTGGCCGATTTTCTGGTTTTGGGTATTATTGGTTCTACGGTAGTGAGAGGCAATATGGCCAATTCATCCACAAGTGTCACATTTCCAGCAGGGTCGGTTGGTAGGGTGGTGAAAGTTGCATGCAGAACATTTAGGGAGTGAGCCAGAATAGTTTCCTTGAGTCTTCTATGTTTGAGGTACAGCAGGTGGGTTTGCAATAGGAATTTGGTTAACAGGTGCAACTACAACATAGTTTTGGTTTCTACCTTTTCGCTTCTTATTAGAACCAGAGGTAGAGGCAAAGGTAGCTTTGGAAGATTCAGTGGCAGTAGGTGTTGAAGTGGTTTCAGCAGGTCGCTTAGTGTCCTTACGAGTTAGAGTACCATCCTTGACGTGCTTATCAGTAAGGGCTACTGCGAGACAAATAGCTTCTTCCACAGTAGCAGGTTTACTTCCCATAACCGAATCATGAATTTGAGGTGGCAAACCCTCAATATATTTCTCAATAGCGATAGAAAATGGGGTTACCATACGAGGAATCAACAAACTTAGCTCATGGTACTGAGTGTTATAAGGAACATTGTTCCCACTATCCTGCTTGAGGTGATAGAACTCATCTTCCAGCTTCTTCATTTCGCTTCGCGGACAGAACTCAGTGGTCATGATAGTTTTAAAATCCTCCCAAGACATAGCCAAAGCAGCTTCCGTCCCTCGATTGTGTTTTTCACCATTCCACCAAGTAAGTGCTCTCTTTCGAAGAACACTCGAGGCATGGCGAACACACAAGTTATCAGGACAGTCACTGTTGATGAAGGTACTCTCCATGCTTTCAAACCATTCAAGCAACCCAGTGGCTCCCGTAGTACCATTAAATTTATTGGGGTGACAATAATTGAAGTGTTTAAAGGTACACTTGGTCTCTTTGACTTTACCATTGTTGTTATCATTCCCATTAGAGTTTCCACTCGAGATACCATTTAGATGAAGATTTGGGATAATAGCATTAATGATGTTAGGGACAAGTGTTTCCAACTTATCATTGAGCATGGATGCGATACGACGATCAGATTTTTCCTTAGCATGACGCATAGCGGCTTTCTTGCGAAGTTCACGATCAGACATCTACAAGAATAAGAAAAAGAATTTTGAGATTTGATTTCAAAGTTTTGGAAGTGTCATAACTTAAAACAAGACAAGTAACACATTATGAGGTGCAAAAGAAAGTGCATAATGATGTTATAGCATAACTATTAATTGATATGAAAACCCAATGAAAAAAATAAAGAATAAGAAATCGTGATAAAAATTTCAAACAACAAAAATCAATATCAAGAACGAAAAGGGATATTGGGATTGTTTCTAAGGAAACTGGTGACTAACCAAAGTGATTGAAATATTATTGAAACTGCTAGGCCTAGACAGAAAACTCAGGATATAGGCGCTCACCCTTCCAGATTGCACGTGCCCCATCACAAATAAATTTCAAAAACTTTAGCGAGACTTGAGATGTAGAAATAAATCCTTGAGGTATGGATTTCACTCCTTACTCAAAGATGCATTTCAAAAAGTAAAAATACGGTAGAGTGAAACTTGTCACTAAGATAAGGATATCACTCCTAGCTTAGTGGTTAAGTTTCTTTTGGAGGGATAGATTCCTTGAGATTTGGAAATCTCCTATCTCGAAAGGAAAATATTCCAAGATAAATAAATAAAAACATGAAAAGGAATGAGACTATTCACCAAGGTATGGATATCACTCCTAACTTGATGATTTTGTTTCGAGTTAGAATAGGATCTTCTTCGAACATAATATAAAATAAGAGAGAAACAACTAAAGAAAGTATGAGAATAAGAGAAAACTAGAGAAAATATGAGGATAAGAGAAAACACATAAAGGGTAGCTTAGTTATAGACTAGGTCAAAAGTATTTACTAATAACCTAATTCCCTATAACCATGGCTCTGATACCAATCTGTAACACCCCAATCAATGGCGGAATCATCGAGGTGTCACGTAGTGACGGTTGTTCAATAGCGCACAGACTAAAATGTAAATTTAAATACCAACCATATTCCAATATTCAAACCAAAAATACAAATTGTCTCAAGGAATCACAAAACATAGTAAATAAAGTTCAGTTTTATTAAAGCACTAGGGCCAAAAACCTAAGTGTGTAAAGCAAAACTTGATCAAACTGCACCTGAAACATGTACAAAATATTTTGTCAACACATATAATGTATTTGTGAGTACATCCATTTGATACATATAGTATAAAACGTTTCGCAATTCATGTGTTGTATATCATTTGCAATTATGTATTAAGCAGTATCAGTCAAAACCAACCCTAATAGAATGAGACTAACACAAGAAAACCATTTTTAGTATAAGAAATCACAAAACAATGACCAAGGTCTCTCAACAAAGTCTTGAGGGATATATACCATAGTACTATTCATTGGAATGTTAGGCCCTCAAAGGTTAATGATTTTGACAGTCATAGATACACAAAGTAACACAAAGCAAACACACATGAGAATTGCATTTAGTGTAAAGAAATAGTAATTTGACATAAGGTACATGAGTAGCCCTAAAAGAGTACAACATGAAAAAGGGGAATGATATACTCACAGTGTGCGTAGGGATTTGATCCTACCGAACGATGGGTGATTAAATAATAAAGATCCCAAACGATTTAACCTAAAGGAATAATAATTTATAAGATAATGAATCCTAAAATCTAAGGTATTTAGGATTGGGTACTTAGGGTTTTATATATTAAAATTTGGGGATTTTAGGGTTTTTGAATTAAACCCTAATTTGTTTTAATTAAATAAATACGAATAAAAGTGAGAAAAATAATAACCCAAATAAATATAAAAATTTTAAGTCAAGTTTACTCTGATTTATATAAAATATATTCCAGAATTTTTAAACTCAAAATTTTGATATTCTAGTAATTTATATTGCTTTATTATTATTAATAATAATGAAATAATTAGGAAATAAATACAAATAAAGTGCAAAAACATTATTTTCATTTTTGAACAGTGGTCTAGATATGTTATAAGTGATAAATAATTTTATAAATTATTTTCCATCTTATTTTTAATTAAAACATAATTAAATTGAATTAAATCAATTAAATCTACATAAATTCTAAAAACGGGTAAAAATTATATTTTTACAGAAAATAAAATTAGTATAAGGTTTTATGTGTTTAGGAATAACTCCACAAAATTTTTGGTATTAAAATGATTAAAAATGATTTTTTTATGAATTAATTATGATTTAAACAAAATAAATACATTAAAAATAATAAATAATATTTTTCAAAAAAATAAAATTACAAACATAAATTTTAGAGTTTTGTGAAGCTAGAATAATTTTTATTAATATTTTGGACCATGCATTTATTTAAGATATATATATTGAAGAAACAAAAGTTCTCACCACTAGTGATTACGAACTATTCGTCTCTGCGAGAAGATCCTTCACTAAGATGGATGGCTTACTGACATTGAGTCCCTGAAAAACACAACATCCGGTGTGGGGCGACCGCCTCGAATCCAAAGGACTCTACTTAGCAGACACAAAAACGTGGTTGGCCTTAGTGTGTTCTTCAGGGATTTCTGAATGGTCTATTCAAGGAGATGAAGTGCTCCTTAAATAGGTTCCACACGGGCCTCGACATTCACCCTTAACTTACCCAATGGGCTGAGGCCCAGTTAAGGGTTTGCCTCCACACCGGCCCACAATTAGGCCCAACAAGAGATAGCATACGACGAGTGTGAAATCATAGAGGATGATCGTACCTTTTCCCGTGACGTGTCGCCGTGTGATTGGTTGCAGGCCTGGGCCAAAGCGATTGGCCATTGAGTGTACTGCTGTCCCCTCTGCTGGCCTTCGTTAGTGGAGATCCCTGCTGAGGTGGTCCCGTGTATTCTTATTGGTCAATACGTACGGAGACTGTACTGTTTGTCTCCTGCGGGTCTGGTTTTGGACACGTGTAGTTTCTCTGTTAGCCGATCGTGTCGCATGCTCATCGCCACACGTCGTTGGACTCTGGTTGGCTCGTACCATGTTGTACGATCGTATGGGTTATCGCCACGTGTTTGCTTTGGCTTCGTCCTTGAAACCCTGGCGGATGTTGGTCCATCATCCGCGCCTGGTGATTGCAACCCGCACCCGGGTTGTTATGGCGGGATCCATAGGTGATGGGCTTACCCTGCCCATGGTTGATGTTGTAATCACTTGGGACTTGTGGGCCATCTCCCGTGTTTGGGCTTTAGCTTTGGGTAGGGGCCCAAGTCAATTTGGGTCCCTACCCCTTCAAGTCCCCCTAGTCCAGTGACGCTCTTGGTTGCGTGTAGCAAAAGCGTGAGCGGTGATGGACTGATTGGGAGAGAAAAGTTGTGGTGCTATTGCGGATTGTAAGTTTCGGCGGGTTTTTACGTGTTCCGTCAAGCGGGTCGTCATTCCGCCGTGACTGTTATGTTTGTGATTATGGACGAGATTGCCCTTGGGGGGGAATTCGAAAGGTTGTCATCATTGCACTTTGGTCTGACAGTTGAAGTGACTGACTCTTTGTCTGCCGCGTCTGTTTTGCCGTCATGTCAGTTATGGGGAAACGACTTTTGGAGTACTCGTGACAGGTGCGTGTGGGCGACGCGCTGCGCGTGGCAGGATTTTTCGCTGTAGTGGGCCACGTGTCACGTTGGTGATGAGCCTATGTGTGTCAGTGTGGCCCACTGCAGTTAATGTGGGCAGTATATATAACCTTTCATTTCCTCATTTGTTCATTTCTTGCTTTCTGATTACTTAAAAAAAATTTCACTTCTTTCTTTCGTGTTAACGGTCTGCCGATTTTTAGTCCATACGTTTATCCGAGTTTTCCGCTTATTCGAAATGGCCGATGCTGATGCTAGGGACAAAAAGGAAGCCGTTTGTATGGCCGACGCTCCGATCAAGTGGAAAAGGGATTCGTTTGAGCAATTTCTAGATTTATATGAGATTCCGGCGAGTTGGGAGCCGACGTTGCCGGCTGACGGAGAAACCGTCCTCCATGCGGGGCCTGGCATGATGGCGTTGTATGCTGCACACTTTCAACTGGCCGGCTTTCGGTTACCGGCGACACGGTTTGTCTGCGACCTGCTCCTTCGGTATGGAGTGTATTTGACTCAAGTGACTCCCCTGGGCATGACCCGAATGGTGCATTTTGAGTTCGTGTGTCGGTCTCAGGGTGTTGAGCCAACCTTTGAGATGTTTAATGCCTTCTATCGGCTTACCCGTGGGGGGCCGCAATGGTTTTCCTTTACCCAGCGGAGCAGGATTAGGCCTGTTGGAAACGAACCGCCTCGTAGCATGCATGACTGGAAAACAAAATTCTTCTTTATCCGGCAGGGGGTTGTGCCGGTGCCCTTGCAGTGGCTGGCGGTTTCCGCCAAGTCGAAATTGAAAGATTTCCCAGTCGTCAATTATTCCGATTTCGATTGGTATGAGAGGATTACACAACAGGTGACTCCCATTGAGATGGCGAACGTGAGGCTGGAGGCATTGCTGATGGCGGGTGTCAGCCGTGTGGGTGGGAGAGCTGACCAGAACCCGCACTTTTATGTGGATGGTAAAGGTATGTCCGGCCTACGCTATTCGTTTTGTCGCATTAATTTAGCTTTGACCGTTCATTTGACTTTGATGTTGTTTTTGCAGAAACAAGCTGTTTCTACTCAATTGTGGCTGGAGTGGATGGGGAGTTCAGATGGGAGCCGCTCCGAGCAGATGAAGAACCCTTGGTGGAACAGACGCTCAAAAACTTTGTAGCCGTCAATGTTAAGGATTTTTCCGGACACACCCTGATTCCAGGTGATGTTCCCATTAATCCCCGCCCTCGAAATGCAGTTTCTGCTGGAGGGGTTAATCTTATGTTTATATCCGATGATGAGTCTGAGGATGATTCGTACTCGTTATCTCACCGCGGTCGGGCTCGTGCAGGTATTAGTCGTGGCGGTAGTTCTTCTCGACAGCCGCCCGCGTCTGGTGGGGCCAAAGACAAAGGGGATTATGTGGAGGTGTTTACCACGCCACCTGTATCTAGTCGTCCCGGTGGGGGGTTGGGGAGCGGTGGTCATGGTGCTGGGAAGAGGCTGCGGGATGTGGTGAGCATGATGGATGCGGGCAAGCGGAAGGTGCCCGAAGGAGATGCTTCCGCGTCCAACTTGAAAGTTAAGTTGGCTGTGTCCCACAAATGGCCTCGTTTGGCTTCAAAAATTTTGAAGGAAGTTCACCCAGGTATAGCCTTGTTCCGCGTTCTGTTCCTATTCCCTTGTGCTCCTTTCCTCATGTTCTGAGTCTTTTGTAGGTGCATCGTTGCTTTTCCCTGGTGGGCCGAAGTTATCTGAAGTAACTGGTGAGCGACCTGTCGGGTCCACTCCGCCTGATGCCCCGACTGCCGGTGGGGACGGCAAACGAGCGCATGAGACTGAAGTGCGTCCACAGCCTTCGTCTCAAGGAGATGATCGGTCCGCCTCCGAGAAGCAGTCTGAGGAAGTTTGTGAAGCCGAGTTACAGCAAGCTAAGCTGTTGGCTGAGACAAGGCGAAAGGAGAAGGAAAAAGGGAAAGGTGTTCAAGTTGGTGAGGATGTGGGTGCCGGATTGCAAGCTAAGTCTCCGAGTGGCATGGAGCAACCGCACGATCCCAGTTTCACTAGTGGTGCCTTTGAGAGTACGGGATATGTTGACTTATCGTCAGGTGGCGGATCAGCGGGTGGAAGCGATGGTGGAGGGTCTGTGAAAGAGAACATGCCCGCTAGCGGCAGTAATCCCACCCAGCGGTCTCAGGCTTGATGTTGCTACTGGGCCAATATACAGGCCTGACTGGTCTGTTCGTGAGGACGGCCGCTTTTTCCAAATAGAGACCTGTGAAGAATGGTTATCGGGTTCTATTCCTCCCGCCGAGCGAGCATATGCCTGCTAAACGGGACCGTCTGGCGCTTCTTCAAGACGGTGCCGCCGGGCTGGCGATGGCTGCAGCTACGCTAAGTGAGGTGCGGCGCGGGTACCAGGAATTGCTTCAGGCTGAGCAGGAATTGGCGGCGCGCAAAGCGGCCTTTAAGAATGTGCTTGACAAGCATAACAAAGATTGCGTGGCCCAGTCTAAAGCTTTATCTGATGTTGTGGCGCAGGCTAAGTCCGCTGAGGAGCGTCACGCCAAGTCTTTCCAGGAATGGAAGGCGTCTTGTGAAGCTACGAACCAAATTATCGCTAAGGAGCGTGACCGCGCCCGGGGTTTAGAAAGTGAGCTCGATCGCCTTAAAGCTGCGTTAGAAGCCAAGGACCTCGAGTTGGAGAAGGAGAGATCTGAAACCGCCAGTGCACGCGCGGATTTAGCCAAAAAGGAGGACGAGGTGTTGGTTCAATCTTCCCGCGTGTCAGAGCTGGAAAATGACATTATGCTGCTGAAGCGTGAGACTGATGCCCTCCGCGACGAGAAGAAGCCCTTAGCACCGATGTCCAGGACCTTACTGCCTCCCGCGATAGTGCCCAGGATATGCTACGCGTTGCCCAAGATAGTCAGGAAGAAGCATTGAATGATGTGAACTGGTTGATGACTACTGGGATCCAAGGGGTATGTGTTTCTGCCTTCCCTCCCCTTGTTTTTGACGCGTAGTTGCGTACCTTGTCGATTGTTGATTCTCTGTCTTGTAGGTTTTTGCTCGCGTGTGGGAGGAACCAGCGATGGTTCAGGCCGTTGCCCGCTTGTTGGAGAAGTCGAAGCAGTTTGGCGCTATCCTTGGCTTCAGGCAGGGATTCGACTTCTGTCTCAGCGGGCGTGCTTTGGAAGACAACCCTTATCGTGACGTGGACGCGGAGGTGGAATATGATGCGGAGGTTGCAGCATATGATGAGTTAACTTTCCCCGTGATGGATGTGGTCGCTGAATGTGCTAAGTCGGTTGATGGGGTGCGGCTTCTTCGTGCTGCTTTTGAGGAGGCGGAAGAAGAGTTACAAGCGGAGAAGGAAAAAGAGAACCAAGAAGAAGCTGCGCGGGTGGCGGCTGCTCTCCGTGGTGAGGGCCCTTCGACCGCAACACTGGATGCGAGTGCTTCTTCCGCGCCGCTTGCCGACGATGTTGAAGATGATTTCATTGACCGTGTTGACTTTGGGGAGGAATGAGTGTTAAACTCTTTTAATTTGTTTGAATTTGCGTGTTGAACACTTATGTCTTGTAATGACGTTTTGTATGCCTTTTGCCCTTTCATTTGTGCATGTCTTTTCAGCTTCTTGTCATGATTGCTTTAGGGATTCTAGGCGTCAGCCGTCAGTCATTAATGATTTCTGATGGTGTGACAGACGGCTGCAGGTGACACTTGTCACTATTTGTTGATTGAAGTGACCTCCGGTATTAATGGCAACTCATGATGACCCCTTTAATTGTGTATAAATAGGATCATTTTGTGCCAACTTGCTCATTGATCCCTTCTCTCTTATCTTTTTCTTTCTTCTGGTGTTTCTCACCACAATAGCGAATCTCCGTTCGTATGAAAAAGCTTCCGGTGATGAGTTGGAAGATAATCTGGTGGTCGAGTGTCTGCTGGCTCTGAGAAGTGGAGTCCCTCCGGGTAACCCACCGGAAGTAATGCCTTGCCCAGACGATCCGAGGAGCCGGTTGAAGATCTTGGCCAATGTCTGCATGCAAGCAGCTGCCGGAGGTGTGCCTCCGGCCATCGGCGAGAGTTCCGCCGCTGGGGAGCGGCGTATGAGGGCCTTGGCCGAGGTTTGTGGGCAGCTCCTTGCCACGGAGCGTTCCTCCTCCGTGGGTTCTAGTGATCGGCCGACGGCCATCTTGGCCTGTCCGGCGGTAGTTCGGCCTACCCCTAAGGTCCGGTTCCGTCGCAACGGCGATTCATGGGCCAAACTTATCGTCTTAGATTAGGTGTTGGCGTCACTTGGTCGTTGTTTTTGATGTATGTAATAGTTAGGATTATCGGGCATCTATGTTGTGCTCCTGCGGGGCTAATTTTTTGCTAATGTACTCGGATGCCCGATGTTTTGTTGATGTTTGTTTGGTATGGAATGAACTTAATATTATGGTTGTTTAACTTGTTTGCTGTTAACATAGCCCATGTCCCTGTTTGCGTTCTGACCCGCTCAGTTTGTACTGCCTTTCTTTTTGAAGGTGAACTTTGCGAGCCCAGGTGGCTATGTTGCATGAAAATGCCAACATGCTTCTTGTTTGCTTGGACCGCGATGAGTTGTCTATGAAGGCGAACTTCGCGGACCAAGGTGGCTATGTTGCGTGAAAACGTCAACATGCCCCTAATCTGCTTAGTCCGCGATGAGTTGCCTATGAAGGCAAACTTCGCGGACCAAGGTGGCTATGTTGCGTGAAAACGTCCACATGCCTCTGATCTGCTTAGTCCGCGATGAGTTGCCTATGAAGGCAAACTTCGCGTACCAAGGTGGCTATGTTGCGTGAAAACGTCAACATGCCTCCGATCTGCTTAGTCTGCGATGAGTTGCTTATGAAGGCAGACTTCGCGGACCAAGGTGGCTATGTTGCGTGAAAACGTCAACATGCCTCTGATCTGCTTAGTCCGCGGTAAGTTGCTTATGAAGGCAGACTTCGCGGACCAAGGTGGCTATGTTGCGTGAAAACGTCAACATGCCTCTGATCTGCTTAGTCCACGGTAAGTTGCTTATGAAGGCAGACTTCGCGGACCAAGGTGGCTATGTTGCGTGAAAACGTCAACATGCCTCTGATCTGCTTAGTCCGCGGTAAGTTGCTTATGAAGGCAGACTTCGCGGACCAAGGTGGCTATGTTGCGTGAAAACGTCAACATGCCTCTGATCTGCTTAGTCCACGGTAAGTTGCTTATGAAGGCAAACTTCGCGGACCAAGGTGGCTATGTTGCGTGAAAACGTCAACATGCCTCTTTAGTGTTGGTATTGATGTTAACGTTATGTCGTGGACTGTAAGTTAAAATGCTAACATATATCATTGATAGGGCGTAAAGCCAATTTGGAATGCTACATGACATTGTTGGATTTAAAACTATTACATGTAACAAATACGCAGCTGAGCTGCGTTCCATGACCTTGGGATTGGGGTGCCATCTAAGCGTTCCAACGCGTATGCACCCTTTCCGAGTATCTCTTGGATTCTGTATGGGCCCTCCCAGGTCGGTGCTAATTTTCCAGGTGCTTCAGCCGTCGATGCTTCGTTGAGACGGAACACAAAATCCCCGACATGGAAATGCGTCTTCTTTACCCTGGCGTTGTAGTATTGTTCCAATTGTCTTTTATATTTGGCCTCTTTGAGTGCCGCCAAACCTCTCCGTTCCTCTAGAAGGTCCAGGTTGAGGCGTAATTCAGCGTCATTGTCAGTCTTTGAGGCTAGCATGACGCGTGCAGATGGGCACCCTATTTCGGCGGGGATCATGGCCTCAGTGCCATACGTTAAACTAAAGGGTGTCTCCCCGTTGCTGCTTTTGGTTAGCGTGCGGTGCGCCCATAAGACGTTTGGAATCTCGTCCACCCAACCTGTTCGCTTGGTGTTTAAGTGGGTTTTGATTCCATTGACAATGCTGCGGTTTGCTCGTTCGACCTGTCCGTTGGCTTGCGGGTGAGCCACGGACGTGAAGGTCTGTTCCACCCCCATGCTTGTCAGCCATTCTTGGAGCCCGGAATCCGTGAACTGTAGGCCATTGTCGCTGACGATATTCATTGGCAAGCCGAAGCGACAAATGATAAACTCCCAGATGAAGCGCTTTACCGCACGGGCATCAATGGATACGAGTGGCTTGGCTTCGATCCATTTCGTGAAATAATCAATTGCCACGATGAGGTATCTAACGTTTCCTGGGGCTGTCGGGAATGGTCCCACTATATCGATTGCCCATTTTTGGAACGGCCATGCCGATGTGACTGGCACTAAGTCGTTCTTGGGACGCAATGTGCTTGGAGCGTGACGTTGACAGGCGTAGCATCTGCAGAGTATTTTGACGGCATCCACATGCATGCCAGGCCAATAATATCCCGCATTCATTAGTTTCGCCACTACCATTCTTGGTCCAGCGTGTAGGCCACAGATCCCTTCGTGCACCTCTTTAATCAGGAACATAGCTTTTTCTGTGTCAACACATCTCAGTAGGGGTCCCAAGTACGACCGCCTATATAAGGTGCCGTCTATCACTTGATAATGCATGGCCTTGTGCTGTATTTTTCGTGCTTCGAATTTGTCTGTTGGTAGAGAACCGCTTGTGAGGTAGGCGATTATCGGAGTCATCCATGACGACGTGCCCACCTGCACGACGTTTACTTGATGTGCGGATACGGACGGTGCACTTAATACCTCAACTCTGACGTCCTTGGCCATGTGCTCGAAAACGGAGGCTGCCATCTTACTTAGAGCGTCAGTGGGTTTGTTTTCGCTCCTGTTAATGTGGAGGACCCTGCAATGTGCGAACCGCTGCATGAGCTTTTTAGTTTGCTCCAGGTACAGGGCCATCTTGCTATCCCTCGCCTCGTATTGTCCGTTTACTTGCGCAGCAACGAGCATCGGGTCTACATGCGCGTCGAGGAATCGGGCGCCCATTTTGTCCGCGATTCGGAGTCCTGCAAGCAGGGCCTCGTATTCCGCTTCATTGTTTGTGCTTTCAAAGTTTAGGCGGATTGCATACGTGAATTCGGCGCCGTCTGGGCTAATGAGCCGCAAGCCCGCTCCCGCGCCGTCCTCGCTCTTTGCACCATCGGTGTAGAGCGACCACTTGTCGTTGTCGGCCGTTGGGGACGGTGGATCTTGCTCTATTAAACATTCTGCTATCTTGTCGGCAGGAACTTCTGTCGTGAAGTCCGCCAGAACTTGCCCTTTGATGGCTGGTCGTGGCTTGTAGAAGATTTCGTGTTCTCCTAACTCAATTGCCCACTTTGCTAGTCTTCCCGAGAGTTCTGGCTTTTTGAGGACATCACTGATGCGGTAGTCGGTGAGTACGTTTATTGGGTGCCCCTGAAAGTACCGCCGTAAGCGCCGTGAAGCGTGTACCAAAGCCAATACGAGCTTTTCCATGGTGGAGTAGCGTGTCTCTGCGTCTAACAGTGTTCGGCTTACATAGTAGACGGGCGTTTGTACTCCTTTACGGTCTACCAGTAAGGCCGCGCCTACCGCCTTATCCACTACCGCTAAGTATAGGGTGAGCGGTTCCTTGGGTCGCGGGGCTGTCAGCGTTGGTAGGTTCATGAGGCACTGTTTCATATCCTGGAACGCGGTTTCTGCTTCGGGTGTCCATCTGAAATTTGTTTTCTTCAAGCAATTGCGGAGCGTGCTCACGAATGGGAATGACCTTGATGCGTAGTTTGATAGGAAACGGTTCAGGGCTACGAGTCGGCCCATCAAGGTCTGTACCTCTTTGACCGAAGCCGGTGATGGCATGCGCTCTATTGCTTGCACCTTTTCAGGGTTTGCTCGGAAACCCTCTTTTGTGACGATGACCCCCAAGAATTTGCCTTCTTCCATGCCAAAGGAGCATTTGCTTGGATTCAATCTCATGCGGACTTGTCGTAATTGGTCAAAAGTTTTTTGTATATCGATTAGCATTCGATCCTCCTCTGCACTTTTGATCACGAGGTCATCTACATATACCTCCAAGTTCACGCCAATCTGTGTGGCAAATACCGAGTCCATGAGACGCTGATACGTTGCTCCCGCATTCTTGAGTCCGAAGGGCATCTTTGTATAACAGAATGTGCCGATGTCTGTTCTGAAGGCAGTTTTATCTTCATCGCCCTTCGCCATCTGAATCTGATGATAGCCTTTGTAGGCGTCAAGAAAGCATTTGAAGCGGAACGGAGCCAGGGAATCGACTTTCAGATCTATCTCAGGTAGTGGATAGCAATCCTTTGGGCAGGCTTTGTTTAAATCCTTGTAATCCACGCACATTCGCCATCCTCCGTTAGCTTTGGCGACCATTACGGGGTTGGCGACCCATGTTTGGTATTTCACTGGACGGAGTATACCGGCGTTTAACAATTCCGTGACCTGTTCATGCATCGCTTTGGTTTTCTCTGGTCCCATGCTTCGCTTCTTTTGTACTACTGGCTCTGATGACTTGTATGTGGCGAGCCGATGTTCTGCTATCTCGCGAGGGACTCCCACCATGTCCGCAGGGGTCCACGCGAAGATGTCTTTGTTCTTGATTAACAGTTGCTTCAGGTGCGTCCGCACTGTACTTGACAGTGCGGGTCCAGTCGTTACCGTTTGTTCTGGGAAACTGGGATTGAGTATCCATTTCTCTGGCTCGGTTGGGTTTGGTTTTTTGGCGGATTTAGCTGGCTTTGGGGTCTCTGCTGTGTGGCATTGGCGATTGCCTCGGATAAACGCCACCCCCTTTCGGGTTGGAAAGCCGACTACTTGGTGCGGAGCGGATGCGTTGCTATTGAATTTGGCAAGTCCCTCTCTTCCTATTAGCAGGTCGTGTGCTGAGTTCACTGGGAGTACCATGAATTCGCATTCTTCCGTCCGCGACAAATTACCATCTGACCAAGTAACTGGGAACGTGATGACCCCCCGGGGCAGTATTGACTCATAAATGAATCCCGATATTGGTTCGCTTACTGGTACCAAACGTTTCTTGTCCGCCTCATCGAGCTGGTTAAAGCACTGGTCGTACATGATGTCCGCACTGCTTCCCGGGTCGAGAAACATGTATGGCGTGCGATAATGACCGAATACCCCCGTGATGATGAGCGGGGATGTAGATGACGCTCCCCCTTTGGGGATGGGCAGAACGACTGGTTGTTCCTTCCATGCATCTTCGCTCGTCTCTGTCAATTGTCGCTTGTTTCGTTTCTGTCCACTTGTGCGTTTGCCGGTCATGTTGCAGCTGTATCTTGGGGGGCGCTCTATGAGATGCGTTTGCAAGTTGTGTATCCGCTTGTTTGGTCCTTCTCCGCGATCGTCGTTCTCACGGTCGCGGCCATTGCGCTGTACTTTTTTGACTAAGTGGCCTAGTTGCCCCGATTTTAAGGCGGATTCAATCTCCATCTTTAAGCTGTAACAGTTATCAGTGTTGTGCCCAAAGTCGTTGTGATAGTCGCATCGTTTGCTAGTGTCCACATTCCTCCGCTTGCCCAGTGGGCGAGGTTCCTTGAAGTTATGCTGTTCGGTGGCGAGTACTTGGGACGGTGTTTTCGTCAGTGGTGTCCACTCTGTATTCTTCTTAGATCCTCCCCGCCCGTCACGGGTGTGTTTGTTGTTGATGATCTGGCGGGCATCTTGTTGCGCGGAGTACTTGCCCTCTTCTGTGGATCCGGTGATGCGGGACCAAACTGATTGTTTCCCCTTATCCCTTCGGCCCCCCTGATTGTTGGGGTACTGGTGGTGACGAGCATGGCGGAAAGATTTCTCGGATGCTGCGTAAATTTTGGCCGCTTTGATAACCTCATCCCAAGATTCTGGGATTCCGTCTTTTCCTGTGAGGCATTTCATGAGGTCGTCGTGGTTGAACCCATGAATGAAAGCTGCCCGCGTGAGTTCTTCCCCGCATCCTATTTGCATTGCTTCGCGCGTATATCGGGTGATGTAATCTTCGAGTGCTTCGTTGTCCCTTCTTGCGCAGAGTAAGATGTGGGCCTTGTCTTTTTTGTGCTTCCTTTGATGTGAGAAATGTAGTGAAAATTTGGACAGCAAGTCGTCGAAGTCTAAGATACTGCCTGCTGGGAGGTTGTCGAACCATACCCTGGCTGCGCCCATTAGCGTTTGGGCGAAGAGGTGGCACCACACCTGCATCGGCCAATTCTGACTGTGGGCTGCTGTGCGGAAGTCGTGCACGTGGTCGTCCGGGTCACGTATTCTGTCGTATTTTCCGATGCTGTTTGGTAACTTAGCCTTTGCCGGTATCGGTGCTAGTGCGACGCGAGCACAGAATTTTGACTTTTCTGCCAGGTCCTTGGGTCTGTAAGGTTTGACTAGGTCGTCATCCCCCTCAGCCTGTGAACCTGATTCGTAGCCGTCCTCCTCCTCAGTGGGAGCGTTGCCCTAGCTGCGGGATCCCTTCCCGCGGCCTCCGCTACGACTCCCCATTGTGTTATCTTTATGAGAACGGCTTGTTGTTTTGTTTTTGTTTGTTGCCCCCTGCACCTTGTTGGTGGTGTCGAAGTTGAGCGTCTTTTGGACCCGTTGTGCTGCTTGTTGCATTACCCGTTTTTGGTAACCTGCAGTGAGCTCTGCCTGCTGTTTGAAGAGCCATTCGTCTGGGTCTTCCTGTTCTTCGGCCTCATTGTCATCTAAGTCGACGGTAGTCTGAGCTATGGCTTGACCGACACCGAGCCTCCTTACTGGTCTGTGGGCTGTCTTTGTGACTGTGGCTGGAGGGGTTTCCTCCGATTTCCCCTCGTCATCTTCTTAGATAACCGGGGATTCCTGATTTTTTGTCGAAGTTCCTTCAGTTGCCATTTCCTTAGTCGAAAGATTGTGAAGAGTTTTGCTCTAGCCGATACGGATGGCGCCAATGAAGAAACAAAAGTTCTCACCACTAGTGATTACGAACTATTCGTCTCTGCGAGAAGATCCTTCACTAAGATGGATGGCTTACTGACATTGAGTACCTGAAAAACACAACATCCGGTGTGGGGCGACCGCCTCGAATCCAAAGGACTCTACTTAGCAGACACAAAAACGTGGTTGGCCTTAGTGTGTTCTTCAGGGATTTCTGAATGGTCTATTCAAGGAGATGAAGTGCTCCTTAAATAGGTTCCACACGGGCCTCGACATTCACCTTTAACTTACCCAATGGGTTGAGGCCCAGTTAAGGGTTTGCCTCCACACCGGCCCACAATTAGGCCCAACAAGAGATAGCATACGACAAGTGTGAAATCATAGAGGATGATCGTACCTTTTCCCGTGACGTGTCGCCGTGTGATTGGTTGCAGGCCTGGGCCAAAGCGATTGGCCATTGAGTGTACTGCTGTCCCCTCTGCTGGCCTTCGTTAGTGGAGATCCCTGCTGAGGTGGTCCCGTGTATTCTTATTGGTCAATACGTACGGAGACTGTACTTTTTGTCTCCTGCGGGTCTGGTTTTGGACACGTGTAGTTTCCCTGTTAGCCGATCGTGTCGCATGCTCATCGCCACACGTCGTTGGACTCTGGTTGGCTCGTACCATGTTGTACGATCGTATGGGTTATCGCCACGTGTTTGCTTTGGCTTCGTCCTTGAAACCCTGGCGGATGTTGGTCCATCATCCGCGCCTGGTGATTGCAACCCGCACCCGGGTTGTTATGGCGGGATCCATAGGTGATGGGCTTACCCTGCCCATGGTTGATGTTGTAATCACTTGGGACTTGTGGGCCATCTCCCGTGTTTGGGCTTTAGCTTTGGGTAGGGGCCCAAGTCAATTTGGGTCCCTACCCCTTCATATATATATAAAGGAAATGAGAAAAAGAAAAGTTGAAAAAAGGACCACAAAACTGGCCAGTGCAAGATTCAAACCCCTGACCAGATCTGTGCATGGTCACGCCCAGACTAACTGGTCTGGGTGTGTGTTTGTTGCTTTTGATAGTTTCGAATTGTTTTATATTAAAACCTGCAGAACCAAAAATCCCCATTTAAAGCTTTAGCACCCTAATCCACAATCGACTCAATTGGACCTTAATTCGTTACAGTTAACAATCGATATTATAGGGCTTTTATTCCTTGTTAAAAGCCGAATCAAAAGCATATAAAATCAAAGATTATAATGTACCGAATGATGACGAATTCTGAGCACCAAGTTTCGGGCAAAAAGACTCGATTCTGAAGGATTGAGGGCACGAAAATGAGAGTTTTGTTAGGGGTTCTTCTAGTCGCATTTGTCTGAATGTGTGAGCAAGTTTAATCGAGCAAAGAACGAGTATATATAATGGTTCAATATTTGTTGTTTTGGAAGGTTATAAATGTTTTTAATCGATTAATTGACAGCTTTTAACGCGTTCAATCAGTCAATTCGTAAGTATGGAAAGTTGGTATGATTGAGGCGCTTGAAACCTTGTGATTGAATTTGAAAAATATGAGCGTTAGAAAACGGATTGAAAGTTGGTGTTAGCGAGGATCACTATAAGTTTCATTGTGTCAAATAAAATCAACAAAATCCAGAATGGTGGAGTGGTGTTGGTTAAGTGTGTTAAGGCTTTGACTTGATGTGTACCCAGGTTCGAACCTGATTAACGTCAACTATTTTTTTAATTTTTAAATGCGTCCTCGAGTTCCATAATCCTTTAATATCGAACCAATACAACGTATAAAATACGTAAATATTTTTTTAAACGCTAGAAACATAACAAACTATATAAATAGATATATATATATATATATATAATTCCGCGATGTAAATAATTAAAGGAATAATGGGCTTTAAATATTGAATAAAAAAATCCAACATTACACGTATTAGAAATATCAAACAAGCAAACATGAAGGACCGAAGTTATACAAAGGTGAAAGTAAAAGGTGACGGATGTCACATCTACGGACATAGAAGAAAACGTTTTAAGTCTATCTCAGTTGAAACTACAAGGTTTTATAGTCAAATTGGAAGGAAACAAGTGTTATGTGCAAAAAATGTTCAAAAAGGAGAGTATACAATTCGCAAATATGAATAAAAATAGA
Source organism: Ambrosia trifida (assembly GCA_028751855.1). Lineage (NCBI taxonomy): Eukaryota > Viridiplantae > Streptophyta > Magnoliopsida > Asterales > Asteraceae > Ambrosia > Ambrosia trifida. Next base: position 100,564,404 of record CM054131.1, read on the forward strand.
GATTCAAAAGAAACTATGTTGAAAGAATTAAAGTTAGAAGAAAATGAACATGAGAAAATGAAAGAGGAGTACTTGAATCAATACTTTGAAGAATTAGATATTGATTCAGAAAATAATATGAGAAAGATGAAGAATATAGTTCATGAGATCAACATAGATTCTATGGAAAAGTGTATAGAATTCTTAGATATTATAGAAAATCTAGAATATCCTTAGGCACATAAGGAACTATTGAAAGATCCCTTCTTGAGAATGGTTAATTGGTTCTTAAACTTTTATTTAAAAGTGGACAATCAGCCAATACCTCCAAGAATGGAAAATGGGAAAAGGATAGACTTGTATGATTTATATGTGTTAGTAAAGAAGGAGGGAGGACACCGAAGAGTATCAAAGTATAATTTGTGGGTAGTCATTGCAAAGGATTTGGGCTTGAACTATGAAGATAAAGATATTGTAAGAATACTCTATGCCCAATACTTAGATGTCTTGGAATGGCAATACCGTGTGAAAACTGTGGCTAGACAGAATCAACAAGGGAGTACAAACACTGAAATGAGGGACAGCAGTGGAAAACTGCAAGAAGAATCAAATGTAATGCCATTGTTGAACAAGAATGCAAATTCAATTGAAGAAGACTATGCTCTCTACAGGGCGGAGACTTGATCACTGCAAAGAAATTAATGAAGAAGAGAAAGTATGACTTCACAAGAGTTGAACAACCATTACAAGAAGCAATCGAGACCTTGCCCAAGAACATGAAGAATACAAGTATAATTTAGGGGCGGGTATTAGATGTTTAAATAAAACTTTATGTCTTATGTATTTTTAGTATGTATAATCTGAACTTATGTGACTATAGTAGCATGTATGTATGTATTAAAATGTGTATTATTAGATGTAAGCATTAGTATAGATAGGATTGAAGTATATATGGGTCGATATGTTCAAGTACAAGGCTGCATCAAAAGGAAGCAAGGCTGGATCAAAAGGCAATGATGCTGCAGACTTATGGAAATCAAATGGGTCAGCAAACATCTCATTAAAACAGCAGCAAATAAGGAAAAAATGAGCGGGAAACAATGTGAAAAGACTTCTATACCCCCGGTAGTTAGAAAACAGTTTCTTGGCGCCAAAAATATACAACCGGTGGCAGATAAAAGACCAAACAAACGACACACTGTTTCGGATTATAACTGTCAAAGTATCATGTCGTTTGATTAAGTATATATAGGAGTATTATGTTTCATTTGTACTCACCAAGATTTTTCCGATAAGATCAATCCAATAACATTAGTTTTCTGTCCAAAGAGTATCGGTTATTATTGTTATTATTGTTTCATTGTTTTCAGTTTTCATTTGTTCTTTGTTCGAACAAATCAATTCAGAAACTTTCTTAATTTCCGCTACAAAATAAGTTCTATAGGACAACAGGAAATACGATAATAATGATCGATACGTAGATCACAAATTCATGCATGATAGTAAAAGAAAATTACATAACAAGCCATTTATTTTTATACTAGACACACTCACACTCACACTCACACTCACACACAAATTAAGCAGAACTTTCCTCCATTTCCATGTTTGATCAGAACTTGTAGAACAATTTAGTGGTCGGTGTTATGAGCATCCAATTCCTTAACAAGATTGCAAAGGAAATCCATCATAGAAGTTGGATAGGGTACAGTTGTATCTGGCTTCTCAAACTCAAAGGTCCATATAGCCACCTGCCCATCACCCTTTGGTTCAACATGAAATATGATTGTAAGGCTCTTGTATAGCTCATCCACTAGATCTCCTCCAATTACCTTGAACACAATCATATGGTTTTCCTCATTCACTGCTTCAATTATCTGTTTTGAAAACTTCTTCTTGCCCTCTTTTTTAATGCAAAAAATGCAAGAAAATGTTATCTATCAGTAGATTATATGTAGGGGTGTAATATAACAAACCGCTCGTGAACTACTTGAGATTGGTTTAAATAAACCTTGCTTAAACCTTGAAATGAGATGAGATGAGATGTACCGGGCATGAACTCAACCCTAAGTTACGGTGCATTTAGTTAACGAGCTGGACCCCGAGTTTGGCTAGGTTCATAAGCCTAAGCCCACGTAATAAGTATTTAAATATAATAGTTTTATTTTGTATAATATAAATATGGGGTTCATTGCGTGGATAAGTATAGGAAGCACGCAGTTCATCGCAAAGAGCTCCCCAGTTTCAAATACCAGCATGAGTTTGAGCTTGAACTTGAAATACTAGAACTTAAAAAATCTAAACGAGTTGAGTCCGAGATGAGCCTGAGCCGGAGTTTAAGCTTGAACTTGAAATACTATTAACAACTTAAACTTGCGAGCTACTCGTTTACACTAGCCTAATAGTTTTTTTTTTTTTTTTTTTTTTTTAGTGAATAAGACTAGCCTAATAGTTACCAACTGACAATAACATACTATACAAAATTACAAATACCATCTAAGAATCTTGGTTATGTCCATGATTTCAAATGCATGGAATGCACAATATTTAAGGAGAAACAAGTACGATACGTACCATGAGTATAGTGCCAAGAGATGACGGACCCAACGATCCCTCTTTCACCTTCATGGAGCTCACAATCATGGACCTTATTAGGGGTTATTGCAACCATCTTGTGCGGGTTGTGCCTGAAGAGGTCATGAAAGACATCACCGGTCTTACTGATCTCTACATAACCGATTAACTTTCCTGATAAAGCCATCTTCTCTTGGAGCTAAACAATTCTCTACAAGAGATAGTTGGTGATGAGATTGTTGAAAATATACGCATACACCATTGGATTTATATAAGATAAACGAGCTACCAAAAATAATAATTTAAAGTTTGTACTAGATTGTTGAAGATATGATTTGCCTTTTGAATTGTTTTCTATACAACACGTTGCAATTTAATATATAATCATATATCATATCAGCCATTTCAAGTAAAGATATAGAAATCACTCATTGATCATATCGATCTCCATCCTTTAAGAAGTCTGATATCAGTGCTTACGGTATCAAGACAGAAGTGAGAGAATCAGCTGCTAGGGACTATGTAGAGAAAAAGCTGTAACGAGTTCATTTTTGCAACAGGTCACCGATCTATTGCAAAAAGAATTTGTCTTGGGTTGCTAAAGATGTAACCCCTTGTCCCTAGAAAATCGTCACTATTTGCGCGCGATGGAATTTCCTTAGTCACTATACTAGAAACCAAATTCTGTTGTAGTGAATGAAGTTCGGTTTTCAGGAAAAGGAATTAGGCTCAATATGTAATTTGAAATAGCCATTTATAAAAATATATTAGAGCGCAAATCTCTTATATATGGAACTAGGTTATAATCTCGTGTATTACACGGGTTTTAATAAATGTAATGTTATATAATTAGTATTAAAAAAAAGTTATGTTAAAAAAAACATATGTTTTGCACGGTAGGAAAAAACACTGTATATTATGCTGGTAGAATAAATATAATGTTATTCATTCACATACACAGTTGTCAAGATATGTATTTTAAAAATGAATGTTAACGTAACAGTTATAAATTTTATTAAGTTAATTTTTAGATCATTATTCTTTCGATCAACGGGGTATCAGCTTTGACTTTTTTGATATCACATATTTTTTATTATTTAACATACTGTATATATTTAGCATTCTTATCATTCAACCACATTACCTATTTTAAATAAATAGAAATCACTCATTAAATAATTATCATAATTATTCTTCATTTTTCAATAATTTAACCAACATAATTTTGGACTTGACAAAGTTTTAAGTAAAAAATAGAAGTTTATTTAAAAATTTATATCAATATCATTTGGTTAATAATATAATAACCATCTTTCATTTGGTTAATAATATAATGTCTCAACGATTGCCCCTGTTTGAAAGTAAAATAACTTTTTTTTAATTAGACTTTTTATTAAATGTCTTTTAAATACAAGAACATTTATATTTTTATTCTTCTAATTAATATTAACTTATATAAAATTCTGTATTTTCGTTTTTAATATTATAATATATTAATTTGATGTAGTTATATTTTCTAATGATATCTAGCTTGATGTAAACTTTTGATTTTGTTGTAATTTTATATTAAGCGATTGCTATCAATTTGAATTTGATATGTTTTTAACTTTAATTTGTTGTGATATTTGTTGTTCAAATGAAGTGGTATTTCCCTCTAGAAGTAGACAAACATCACATTCAGTGGCGAAGCTTGAGAATTTCGAACAAGGATCATAAGTTAACAGAGGGTTGAAAGTCATCGGTTATGGGCAGTGACGGACCTATAAATTTTTTTCATGGGGAGCATAAATAAGTAGGTCTCGATCGCCATCGTGACATACTTAAAAAATTGGTCCGGTTCGAATGGGTTCATGTGATAAAAAGATTAAACCAAAATTATATTTTAAATACATAATAAAAATATTGTCAATCATTACTAGAAGTGCATAACGGAAATACAATAAAGTTGCACTCTACTAGTCTTCATTTTCGAAACCTAGCCATAATATGAGTGACAGAGTTTGAAACTTTTAACCGATGAATTGTAATAACGGAAGCCACCAGAACGACAGCACACTGAACGTGTGAGATCGTTGCTAATGGTAACAGTTTGTGTGAGTGTGCGCATTGCACGGAATGTTTGGGCGGATTCGCCAGAGCGATCGTACCAATGTCTTAACAATTGCTCGTATTTGAAGTAAAATAACTTTTTTTAATAACACCTTTTGTTAAATGATTTTTAAATTGAAGAACATTTATATTTTTATTCTTCAATTTAATATTAATATATATAAAATTATGTATTTTCCTTTTTAATAGTATTATATTATATATATATATATATATATATAATAATAATAATAAACCTTAGGATTTAAATAGTTAAGTTTCATTTTTTTCATTTTTATCACTTTTTTTGATTTTTTTGTTAACTTTTTTTTCTCATTTTAACCACCAATTTTTTTGTTAAGTTTTTTTTTTTTCTCATTTTGGTCACACAAAGTTTTTTTACTTTTTGTTTAAGTTTTTTTTTTCCGTTTTGGCCACCAACTTTTTTATTAAGTTTTTTTTACGTTTTGGCCACAAACTTTTTTATTAAGTTTTTTTTTTCATTTTGGCCCCACTTTTTTTTTTTTTGCTTTTTTTGTTAACTTTTTTTTCTCATTTTAACCACTAAATTTTTTGTTAAGTTTTTTTTTCCTCATTTTGGCCACACAATGTTTTTTTTTTTACTTTTTGTTTAAGTTTTTTTTCTCGTTTTGGCCACCAACTTTTTTATTAAGTTTTTTTTTTTCATTTTGGCCCCCGACATAATGCGTTTTTTTACCCGATTTCGCACGGGTTCGGTTTATGTCCGTTTATTATCTATATATTTAACGACCACGAAATTAATAGCTGCTTCACTCTAACGTACGCAGCCGGCCACCGACCACATCTACCGTGCGCCATCTCCACCATGTTCCGCGGACCGCGGGAGATTCCTGGTATTCTCTGCGTAGCTGCTGCCACTTTTGTATTTTTCTCATTGTCCAAGGTTAGTTTCTATGCCTTTGTCGGTTACCAAAATCCGTATTAACGCGTCATGTGAAAAACGCGCAACGTGCGTATTAATTAATACACCTATATATATATATAACCTTTTGGTGTAGTTTTATTTTCTAATGATATCGAGCTTGTTGTAAACTTTTGATTTTGTTGTAATGTTATATTAAGCAAATTGCTATCAATTTGATTTTGATATGTTTTTAACTCTGTTGTAATATTGTTGTTTAAAAAGAGTGGTATTTCCCTTCAGAAGTAAACAAACATCACATTCAATGGCGAAGCTTGAGAATTTCGATTGGGAGTTCGAAACTCACCAGAGGGTCGGAAGTCACCGATCACGGGCAATGGCGGACCCATAAATTTTTTCATGGGGAGCGGAAATTTTTAGGTCTCGATTGCCATCGCAAAATACTTAAAAAATTGGTTCGGTTCGGATCGGTTCATATGATAAAAAGATTAAACCAAAATTAAATTTTAAATACATAATAAAAATGTCAATCATCACTAGAAGTGAATAACGGAAATAAAATACATCTAGAGTTGCGCTCTACTAGTCTTCATTTTTGAAACCTAGCCATAACATGAGTGACGGAGTTAGAAACTTTTAACCGATGAACTGTAATAACAGAAGCCACCGGAACGACAAGACTGAATGTGTGAGATCATTGCCGATGGTAACAGTCTGTGAGAATGTGCACATAGCACGGAATGTTTGGATGGATTCGCCTGAGAGATCGTACCAATGTCTCAACGATTGCTCGTGTTTGGAAGTAAAATAACTTTTTTTAATCAGACTTTTTGTTAAATGACTTTTAAATTGAAGAACATTTATATTTTTATTCTTCCAATTAATATTAATTTGTATAAAATTTTGTATTTTTGTTTTTAAGAGTATAATATATATATATATATATATATATATATATATATATATAACCGTTGGTGTAATTTTATTTTCTAATGATATCTAGCTTGATGTTAACTTTTGATTTTGTTGTAAATTTTAAGCTATTGCTATCAATTTGAATTGGATATGTTTTTAACTTTGTTGTAATATTGTTGTTCAACGAAAGTGGTATTTCCCCTTTCTAAGTAGACAAACATCAATTAGGGTTGGTGGCCCAATGGTAGAAGCAAAGCTTCTAGCAACGCCTAAGGGGGAAATCATGGGTTCAAGTCCCACAAAGAGTGAAATTTGTCGTTCAAAAAATAAATAAATAAATAAATAAGTAGACAAACATCACATTATATCTTATAGCTTTCTAAAGACAAACATGTCCCTTGATCACTACACAACATGATCCATTGATCCCGACCAATCCCATTTGTTTTGCAGAAGCAGCTAACAACAAATCATATTAATGATTAACCACCAACAGAAGGGTGGACACCTACCTAGATCACGTTTAATACATAGTTCATGAAGTTCTTTGCTAAACTATTTTCATTCTGACAATCATTACTAGAATAACACATATTTGCTATTAAATTTAGTAATGGATGAAAAGACATTAACAGTTAACAACAGTAAGATCTTGCACAGACTGAATACTATTTCAACAGTAGCGAACCGCTATGAGGGTTAACTTCCTATGTGAAGCTAGTTATGAAGAGGGTTTGGACCTGCAGGAATTATTCTTTTTTCTTCATCATAAAACTTTTCTTTTTCGTCTCCATTAATCTTCATTTTACTCGATGATAAACCCGCTACATGGAACCATGGCATTGTTGAATCTAAAGATGTATCTTTCTCGTTAGAGAATACGCGACTGTGATGGTGGTGAAGGTGGCGATGATAGGTGGTTGATCCAGGCAAGTGAGCTAAAACTAAGAGTGCCCAAATAATAAAAAGTGGATTTTTTGATTTATAAACCCTTCGTTTCTTCATTTTTCTTGTTGGTCTTGCTACTTGTTTGATTGGACAGACTTGAGCCATATGAAAGTTGCTTATTGTCATGTACTAGTGCATGAGGGCCATGTGGCTAGCTATATATATAATGTACTTTATGCACTTCTAGATGAACCGGAAAGCAACACAATGAAAGATCATGGTGAGAGCTTTGACTTGTAAATGGTAATAGGGAGTATCAATTATTCTATTACAAGACAAACTAGAACCCTTAGAGTAAGGAGAGTTGCAATTTCTGGTTAAGATTTGATCTACAAATTTGTCCTAATATTAATTATTACGGGTGTATATGAAGATAGAAAAAAGTCCGAGAATGTTAGAGAAGCCAAGAGGGCGCAACATGTACCATGGCATGAGAGGTACATTGATCCGTCTGACTAAAAACATTCATCAAATTAAAGACATAAGGTTAGACACATCGCGTATACGCACCATTGTCAAATTTACTTACAAATATAGCAATGATATACTCAAATTTAAGATCACTAATTAAATGTTTTATTTTACGATATATTTAAAAAATTATATATTATAGTATACGAAAGTTATTTTAAGTGTAAACTAGATAAAACATAAACAATAATTGTGTCTATTGTTTTTAAACTCTTTTCATCTAAGCCAAACTGACTACTATACCATTTAGATCACAAGATGGACCACTACTAAGTTGTCATACAATCTTCATTACGACACACAAGTTTTTTCGAAAAAAAAAAAAAAAAAAAAAAAAGACCAATCCTGTATTGTTTAATTTTGTTACCAATTGTTTAGATTTTTTAACAAAATATTTACTTTTGAATGAATATCTTAGCTACATAAAATACCATTACGCTAATTAATTTGTCCATATATTTTCTTTTTAATTTTTAATCATTTACCTGTACATGTATTGATTCTATTAAATAGAGGTATATTATTTACACCAGAACAAAAATTAGGTTTGCACAACCTTCTACGGGTCGTAGAGGTCTCTACGGGCCGTAGAGAGTGTCAGTGTAATAAATGAGGACACCCTCTACGGGTCGTAGAGGCCTCTACAGGCCGTAGAGGTGAGTTGGTGGAGTGCATTTAAACCCTATACGGCCCGTAGGGAATACGAGGTACGAGGACATTCAATGAAAAGACTGACTTGCAGTGTGTCAGTCTGAAAAAGCAATTCTTCTACGGGCCGTATAGGCCTCTACGGCCCGTAGAAAACCTGGTTGTTGGGAGCATTAAACCCTCTACGGGCCGTAGAAGCCTCTACGGCCAGTAGAGGTCCAGATATATTCTTCTTCCTTGTCTTCTTTCCTCAGTCGACGAAATTTTCAAAAAAAAAACCGGAGCACGAAAAATCCGAACGATTCCAAGCTACCGCGATGTCTTCGGGCCACGTCTATAATGTTTCGGATGAATGGGAGCATTTGTTTAGCATATCTCACGTCTCGGAGAGCCTTTTCGGACCCGTGGTGGAACGTGGTGAAGATTAGGTTAGATCTGTTGTTCACTGTGGTGACGGGAAGGCGCTACCCGATTTGAACCTACTGCCCGATTTGAACCAGGAGTACGTAGAAGAACCGGAGTCATTTTACGTGCCGCCGCCAAGTCATCCACAGTACGAATACGGGACTTATCATTCGCACGAGGAGGGTCATGGCAGCTTCAAGGAATCGCACGAGGGAGGTGATAACGGTGGCGACAAACCTGTCCCGGATGTTTCGTATGAAACAAATCAGGTGTGTTTATGTATTTACACTTGTTTATAATTTAGACCCGTGTATATTTAGTAGTGTACATATTTAGACTCGAATAATTAGGCCCGTACCTAAATTTGTTTTAGGGTTTGTGAGATTTGAACTCGTATATATTAGTTGTTATTTGAACTCGTAGGGTTTGTGAGATTTGAAGTCGAATATATTAGTAGTTATTTGAACTCGTATATAAATTTTGCAGTTATTCGGGTCTCTTAAAGACTTGACAGAGTGGGTTTATCAAAGGGCCAAAAAAAATGGTTATATTACCGTATACTCACGTACTGTTTCGGAAGGCAGGGGGCGAATAGGAGGGTAATGACGGCATGGATACGATGTAACCGTAGTGGCGTACATCGTAGTGTAGCCACGGATCGAAAGACGGGCAGTAAAAAATGTAATTGCCCGTTTGAACTAATAGGGAGATACAACTCCGGCCACGATGGTTATATTTTGGAGGTCCAAAACCAAACACATAATCACAAACTTTCCAACACATCGAGGGTTACGCGTATGCTAGGAGGCTGGTCCGGGCGAGTTAAAATTGGTAGATACACTTTATTTTCAAAATGTTACGCCAGTAGACATACATTTGGCCGTTAGAAAACAAAATCCGGATAGTCCATGCATCTTATGAGACACACATAACACAATAACCAAGGTTAAGCATTTGTTATACGGCGGCAGGACTCAAATGCAGGTATTATTATCTCTTATTATTATTATTATTATTATTATTATTATTATTATTATTACTACTACTTCGTTATTATTATTATTTAATTATTATTATTGCTATGCAGGTACTGGAAGCCACATTGGTGGAAAAAAATTTGTTTACTTCACCCAGAGGAATGCCTCGACAAATGCGATCGAGGATATTTTGTTTGTCCATCCCACCTCGCACACATTATGGCGTGCGTTCCCAAATGTGCTGATGATTGATGCGACCTACAAAACGAACGAGCATAAACTTCCGTTTGTTCAAGTTGTCGGTATGACATCAACATCCAAGTCATGTCGCCCATGCATTCATCTCCCGTGAAAAAAGGGATAACTACCTATGGGTGCTACAAAGGCTTAAAGAGTTGCTAGAAGATAGTACGGAGCCCCGTGCTATAGTAACTGATTGTGAGAAAGCCTTGATGAATGCATGCGACATTGTATTTCCAGCAGCTTCGAAGTTGTTATGCAGGTAATACATATTATTATTATTATTATTATTATTATTATTATTATTATTATTATTATTATTATTATTATTATTATTATTATTATTATTATTATTATGCATTTAGGTATCACATTCAACGAAATATATTGAAGCACTGCAGACAAGCCTTTGGAGATGCAGATTGGAAAATATTTGTGAAATCTTTTAAGCGACTATGTAGATCTTCATCTCCGGCATTTTACCGGCTCTGGTTAGACCGATTCTACAAACGACTATGTCAGGACCAACGAGCTGGTACATATTATATTAATTTAGTTTAAAACGCATACACACATCAACAAATATCTTTGTTCTATTTTTACAGATGTTTTTGAATATATAGACCGGGTCTGGCTCCGTGACTACAAAGAAAGGTTTGTTTCTGCATGGACATACACAAACTACAACTTTGGTCAGTATACGACCAACAGAGTTGAGAGCCAGCATTCAAGGTTTAAGATGCACATTAAGGGGCCTAACAACTCGCTCCACAAACTTGTGATGATTGTAGACGATGTGATAACGTCACAAGAGAGGGCAATAAACCACTCGTTTGAAGAGTGTTTGTCGGTGAAAAAGGTGCACCATGACATACCGATTTTTGAGGACCTACTCGGTAAAGTTTCCCATGCAGCGATCAAGAAGTTGATAACTGAGATAAAAAAAAATATAGAGAAGTTGAGGAAAAAAATGAGTTGTGGTCGCCAGCTTTTCACGAGTTCTGGGTTGCCGTGTGCATGTCGATTAGATTCGTATATAAATAAAGGTAATACCATTACTTTATTTATTTATTATTATTATTATTATTATTATTATTATTATTGAAAACAGGAATAAAAATACAGTTGTCCAAAGTTGACGTCTTCCGGACACGACTGAATTACGAACCGGAAGTAGTATGGGGACGTGACCTTGCGAGTGAGTCGGAAATAGTCAAAGAGATACTGTTGTCTCAATCACCACGCATTCAAAGAAATATGTTGTCAAAAATAAAGTCAGTGGTAAATCCAAGTATCACTGACACTCAACCTCCCGAGGTACAAAAGAATACTCGCGGGCGCCCAACTACAAAATCACAGAAAAAACAGCGGGAGGATGCGCAAGAAGTGTTAGTATTATTATTATTATTATTATTATTATTATTATTATTATTATTATTATTATTATTATTATTATTATTATTATTATTATTATTTGGGAAACTTGTAGACAACTTGTGTTGTCTGGTTTGCATGAAAATAGGGGAAACTCTACCCAATTTTTTATAAAATCTTTGATTATTATTATTATTATTATTATTATTATTATTATTATTATTATTTAATTATTTATTGTTATCCATTGTAAGAGGACGAGCTTGTTAGAAGATGTAGGCCATCAGATCCGGGTAAAGATAAAATGAGAGTGTGTGATAAACATTTTCCACTGTTAGTAGGGGACAGGTACATAAATAACTATTCATACATACATACATATATACATACGTACACATCCCCTAATCATGATTTCCCAATGTTTGGCGGTGACGGGTATAAATTTGTGATTAGAGAATTTAAGCGTTTGATTCATCCCCTTTATCGACAGTTTATCACGCACATTCAAGATGTTCAGCGAGACGGTAACTGTGGGTTCCGATCTGTAGCTATGGCTTTAGATTGGGAGGAGGAAGACTGGGCTTGGATCCGCCAACTTCTTCTAGCAGAGATGATGGGGGGAAAACCATCAGGATTGGTTGATGGCTTTCAACGCATTCGAGGATAACGGGTTCGTCCACATATACTCGTCCTTAGATTGGAGGGAAGTGGGGAATGCACCAAATTCAAAATGGATGGATCTGCCTTTGACTGGATTACTGATTTCTCAGGCATTTGGTGTGGTCCTTCAAGTCTTCGCTGCTGATGGAGCGAGCACTTTCTTCCCTCAGCAAACTCATCCTGAAAATGTGCCAGAACATCGGATCATTTCGATAGCCCACGTGAACGGCGACCACTACATCATGCTTAAGCTAGCAGACGACGCTCCATTGCCACATCCAAGTGAAGCATGGTCTAGTTGGGTAGATGTAAATCACAACCCATGGTTAGCGCTATATAGGGATCGTCTTGATGAGGGACGTAGGCTATCTCAAAGACCTCCAGAGTGGTTTGACCTAACTGGTAGTCCTCGTAGTTCTGATTCTTCTGATAGTCCGGTGTAACTTTGTTTTATAATGTATAATGATTTATTAAGTACATTTTTTTTTGTTTTTATTATTTTAACTATACAATAAGAAATGAAAACGTTTTTTTATAAAAAAAAAAAAAAAAAAACTTTTACAACCTAATTAAAACTAACAAAATACAAAAAAAATCAAAACTTCTACTGGCCCGTATAGGGCTCTATGGGCCGTAGAGGGAAATATCTACGGGTCGTAGAGGGCTCTACGGCCCGTAGAGGTTTGGAAGTTGGTCGTAGAGGCCATCTACGGGTCGTAGAGGCCCTTGTATCTACGGCCCGTAGAGGTCTCTACGACCCGTAGACGAACAAAACCTTTTTCTAAAAAAATGGAACCTCTTTATAAAACAACTTCCCAATTTTTTTTTTAAAAAAAATGGCTTCCTACGGGCCGTAGAGGTCTCTACGACCCGTAGGAGAGTATTTTTTTTAAAAACATTTGGGGGTTTGCAGTTGTATGTTATATTTAATTTTTCTGGATATGAAACCAGCGAACTGGTAGCCCAGATGGTCCCCATGGTTTCTATAAGTGTCGTGTGTATGTATGTGTGATAATGTGCCCAAGCTCGATCCTCGTCCCAACCGTTTTGTTTTTTTATCCTTATATACGGCCCGTATAGAGCTCTACGGGCCGTAGAGGATCCCTGAAAAAAATTAAAAACATTCATCTGTTCGAAAAAAAAAAAAAACAAAACAAACATATACCTTTCTTCTTTCCAAAAAAACCCAACCCACCCCACCAAAACCTCCCCTTTGTAGGGATGGCAATCAAACCCAAACCCGATGGGTAAACCCGAAACCCGACACATTTGGGACGGGTTTGGGGTCGGGTAATCGGGTATGGGTCCGGGTATGGGTCCGGGTATGGGATTAGTTTTTATTTTTTTTCGCGGGTTTGGGACGGGTTTGGGATTTGATGATATACCCGTTTACCCGACCCGATTACTCGATAAAGTATACCCATTTACCCGATTAGATACCCAATATAGTTTTTAATATATCTTTTTAATTATGTATGCATAATATATCTAATTGTTCATCTACATTGTCATCTTGTGCTAAAATTACCAAAAAGTTAGTGTAATACTATTTGTTATCTATGTCTTTGATTGTTTTTATATGATTTAATTATTTTATATTTATACATTGTAATCATTTACATATATATTTAGTAATGGTAAATGTAATTGGTTAATAGTTACCTAATAGATGCCAGTCGGGTTTTTGGTCAGATATACTCAATGAGTAAGTTTTAAAACTTAATGGGTTTACCCGAAACCCGCGGGTATACCCGATGGGTAATTACCCGACGGGTTTCGGGCCGGGTTTGAGACAAGCATACCTAATCGGGTATGGGGTTGGGATTACCTAAACCCGTCCCAAACCCGACCCATTGCCATCACTACCCCTTTGCCTCCTTTCAACCACCAACCCACCACCGATCGACCACCACCAAACCTCCCCTCTACCCTCTGTTCGAGCCCCATCCACCACCACAACCCTCCAAATCAGTTTTTATCCCCCCAAAACCTCTCAACCCTAACCCTACAACCACCACCACTGTTCAACCACCACCGTTCGACCACCACCACCATCGTCCCACTCTCTCTCTCTCTCTCTCTCTCTCTCTCTCTCTCTCTCTCTCTCTCTCTTCGGTTACAGGTATGCTTCTCTCTCTCTCTTTTCCGGTTTTTTTCTTTTTTTTTCATTTCTTCTGTTAATTTTTTTTTCTTTTTCTTTCAGTTTTTTTCTTTTTTTTTTTCAAATTTAGGAATGATGATTGTTGTAGATTATTGTTGTGTAGATGATTGTTGTGGGTCGATTGTTGTAGATGGTTTGTTAAATAGTTTAGGCGTTTCAAATAGGTCGATTGTTTAGGGGTTTGTTTATATTGATTAGGCTTGCGTTGAATAGGCGAAATGGTTTGTTTAATGGGTCAAAATGGTTTGTTGAATAGATTAGGCGTTTGTTGAATAGATTAGGCATTTCTTTTAAAACGCCTAAACTATATTAGTTTAGGCGTTTGTTCTGAATCGCCTAAACTATATTAGTTTTGGCGTTTCATTTGAATCGCCTAAACTATATTAGTTTTGGCGTTTCTTATGAAACGCCTAAACTGTATTAGTTTTGACGATTCTTTTGAAACGCCTAAACTTTATTAGTTTGGCGATTCTTTTGAAACGCCTAAACTATATTAGTTTAGGCGTTTTTTTAAATGCCTAAACTATATTAGTTTAGGCATTTTTTTTGAAACGCCTCAACTATGTTATGAGTCCTAACTATATTTAAGAAACGCCCTAACTATAAATTCTTTGCTTTTGCAGTTATGGAAAATTATGAAGACGAGGACTACGTGAATGAGGAGGAGGAGCTGGAGCATGACGAGCCCGTGGTTGGGGGCCTAGCCCCATGGCAGGGGGGCTTGGATGGCTGGGAGCATTGCAATTTTCGGTGATTCGATTACGCGAATCCAAGGTTTCAGAGGTTGAGGAAAAAGAAGACCGATAAATCGAGGGGGATTAGTTGGGACGCGCCTCGGGCCACTAGGGGGTGCAGAGGAGATTGCACGACAGTGGATCCCGGAAGGGAGCCCATTGGACAGGTATCTTGGCGACTGCAGTGCGTCGTCCCATCGGCCGTTGGTGATAGAGTTCATATCCACCTTTCGCCTTCGGCTACGAAAGGATGTTGACGATCAGCCGCGCGCCAGACCGTTGTGCCCCCCACCGCCGGAGGTCCAGTTTTCCATACTCGGTGTTGAGTATGGTTATTCCCTAGATGAATGGGCTACGCACACCCAGTGGTACACTAGCGAGCAGCTTGGAGAGGTATTATTATTATTTATTTTTATTCTTATTATTTTTGTTTGTATTCTTATTTTAAATGTTAATGTTAATGTTAATGATAATGCTCAGGATGTCTACACTAGAGGTGTCACTAGTGTCCCTGGTGATGTGCTCTACGCGTGGTGGCCCACCATTGATGGTCCAGAGTTCGGGAATCCGAGAGCGAAGTATTATTATTATTGTTCTTATTATTATTATTATTATTATTATTATAATTATTATCATATGCAGGGGGAGAGGTGTGACAGGGCATCCAACATTCGTCACCCCGTGGTTCGTTACATTCACCGTTGCATTACATATTCCTTCATGGCACGGTGCACTTGTAACGAGCGGGTGACGAAGACGGACCTGATGTACCTGTATTGCATATTCACCGGCACACCGATTGCCTTGCATCGGTGCATGGCCGAGTACTTTGCCTCCTTTCCCCATAAGCAGTTGCGGGGAGCCATCGCATGCGGGGGGATGATCAGCAGGATTGCCGAGCGCTGTAATGCCGGGAATTATTTCGGTTCTGTTAACCAGAATCAGTTTCCGCCACTACCGCCCAGGTATTGGTATTGTTGTTGTTGTTATTATTATTATTATTAATGTTAATGTTAATGTTAATGTTTTTGTTTATTTGTTTCAGTCCATTAGGTCAACCCACGATGAGAGCTTTAACACCCCGGACCTAGGGCCCAAAAATTTTCACACAATATTATTATTTTATAATTATTAAACGACCAAAGAAGAATAATAAACCATTTGATTTGGTACGAAACTGAAAACCGAACTATTATATATAATTATCATGTGTAAACGTACGTTATATAACCAAACTGATACACGATATGAACCCGAACCTAACCCGAAACTTTTATAATTACTCATCACTCGGGACACATGGCACCATTTCAAGGTGCCATGTGCCTCACTCATGTATCACCAACACAACACACAAATCCATTAAAGGTTTTATAAAAACCATCTAATAATCCACATTATAAAACCCCTTATCTCTTTCCTTTTCTCTGCTTTCACATTCCCCTTAATTTCTCACTCTCTCATCTTACATACACTCCACCCACACATACGATTACTGAAAGAAGAAGCTAGAGAGAGAAAGTGACAGAGAGAGAGAAAGAGAGAGAGGAGAGACAGAGAGAAGAAACAGAGGAGAGAGAAGGAGATCGACGGAGAAGGGAGAGGAAGAACGAGTGGTGGTTCCAGCGGCGGCGACGGCGGCGGCGCCTCTGTGACTGGATCCTCATCAAACGAAGATAACCCCATAATCCATTACCCCCTTTGATAATAGTTGATGGTGGTTATTGATGATGATTCTATACAGAGGGTTGAGGGTGAAGGTCTTCAGTGTTGAAAGTGGAAGGATGACGATGGTGATGTTGATTAACAGTAAGCAAGGGTTTAGGGTTCGGGTGTTGGTGACTGACGATAGTGGTACACTAGGGTTCTGATTTGGGGATTTTTAATGATGATGAAGGTTGTCGGAGATGGTGACGGCGGCGGCGGCTCAAATAGGGTTCCGATCTGATCAGGTTGTTGGTTGCAGTGGTGGCGGCACTATGTTAGGTGACGGTTGGGGCTTTGGTGGTGGTGGTGTCAAGAATCATGGTATAAACTGAAGAATACCTCTTATTATTAATAGAAACCCAACCCTAAATTTTTATACCCAATAACACTGAAAGAAATACAGGAAAACAAGTTCACTAAAACTCTCTCAGGCTATACACAATAACCTACAACTCTCTGGAACGAAAAACACTACCAAGAAGCTTTGATCAAGATGATCAAAGCTCTGAGATGATATTAGAAACCCTAGAGACTTTACAGAGAAGAGAAAACAAAAAGTGATCGAAAACTAATCACTAAAGAGAGAGGTAGCTATTTATACAGCCTAGAAACAAACAAACACACTTTAGATCAATATCAGTCATTAGATCATAATCCGTGTGACGGATTAAGAAATGAATGGCTATGATCATGTATAATTGTGTTTGTTTGTATTTAAAGACTTTAAATGAATAATGGACTGGGCCGAGTTTATTTATCTGGCCCATCAGCTACACAGCTTCTTCACTTGGCCCATCTGCTACAGCCCATAAGCAATCCAGGTATCGAGCCATCCATCTACAAGCCCACGAGCAATCATCAGCCATCCATCTATCCATCTCCAGCCCATGATGATCATCAGCACAATATATAACATGTAACAATAACATACAACTATTAGTGAGAAACAAACAGTCCAGAAGTATTAAATTGAAGATATTAGATTATAATTTTAACACCCCCCCCCCCCCCCTCAATTTAATACTTTAAAGGGATCATACATATTAAGCTTGTCCACCATGATATCATGTTGACTCACTAAAAGCCCCTTTGTCATTATATCAGCAAGCTGATCTTTAGTGTCAATTTCACTTGTTTTGATTATCCCTTTCTGGATTTGTTCTCTTAAAAAGAACAAATCTAATTCGAAATGTTTGGTTTTGTCATAAAAAACTGGGTTGGCAGCTATTGACAATGCAGCATTGTTGTCACAAAACATTGTTACAGATAACTTCACCTTTTGACCCATTTCAGTTAATAAATTGACTAACCACATAACCTCACAAGTAGCAGCACACATTAACCTATATTCAGCTTTAGCTGAAGACCTAGACACTGTAGACTGCTTCTTACTTTTCCAAGAGACGAGACTTTTACCCAAGAATATACAAAAACCAGTTATTGACTTTCTTGAGTCAACACATTTTGCCCAATCACTATCTGCATAAGCAGTTATGCTAAACTCACTATTCTTTGAGAAAAGAATACCTTTTCCAGGAGATTTCTTAAGGTACCTTAATAATCTCATAGCTATCTTTAAATGTGCATTTAATGGATGATGCATATGTTGACTCAAAAAATGTACAGAATAAGAGATATCTGGCCTAGTATGAGCAAGATATATTAGTTTACCAACAAGTTGCTGATATCCAGTAACATTGCTGACCTTACTATTATATTCCTTACTCATAGCAGATAATATATGATTCTGTTCAATAGGATTATTCAGGGGTTTACATCCTATCATTCCAAATTCAGATAACAGTTCTAAGCAATACTTTCTTTGGGAAAGACACAAACCATTATTATCTTTAATCACTTCTATTCCCAAAAAATATCTAAGTTCACCTAAATCCTTGATTAAAAACTTAGACTTTAAACATTCTTTAACATTGTTAATTTCAGACAAAGTGTTTCCAGTAACAACTATGTCATCCACATAGACCAACAGAAAAATACTAATTGTATCAATTTGTTTAA
This sequence comes from Ambrosia trifida, assembly GCA_028751855.1. Classification (NCBI taxonomy): domain Eukaryota; kingdom Viridiplantae; phylum Streptophyta; class Magnoliopsida; order Asterales; family Asteraceae; genus Ambrosia; species Ambrosia trifida. The sequence continues at coordinate 100,583,208 of CM054131.1, forward strand.
AGAACAATGAATAATCATATTTACTTTGACAGAACCCTAACTCTACCAAAACAGAAACTAATTTAGCATTCCACATTCTTGGAGCTTGTTTCAAGCCATATAATGACTTGTTAAGTTTACACACTCTAATTTCATTTTGAGAGTAATATCCATCAGGTAAAGCCATGTACACTTCTTCATTTAAGTTACCATATAAGAAAGCATTGTTTACATCTAATTGATACATATTCCAACCATTATCAACAGACAAAGCAATGACACATCTAACAGTAACTAATTTTACAATAGGAGAAAATGTCTCCTCAAAATCCAGACCCTGTTTTTGACTATAGCCTTTGGCTACTAGTCTAGCCTTGTATCTTTCAATGTCACCACTGGATTTATACTTTATCTTATAAATCCATTTGCAGCCTACAAGGCTCCTACCAACAGGAAAGTCAACTAAATCCCATGTTTTATTCCTATGAAGAGCTTCTATCTCTTCATTCATGGCATTTATCCAATTTGGGTCATTTATAGCCTCAGAAAAATTCTTAGGTTCAAATGTTTTATTTAAGGCAGAAGCATAACACCTAAATTCACAAGACAGATTTGTGTAATTTACAACTCTTTCTACACCATACTTCACTTTACCCTCTAGGACATAATCACTCAGTTTCCTAGGCAAGGTAGAACTCCTAGTTGAGCTTCTAGTTGTTAACTCATTTTGTTGCAAAACATTTCCCTCAGAATGTGAAAGTTCTTCACTTTCAGACTCTACATGCCTAGCCCTATCTGTCTCTAAACTACTACTACTGGGCTGCTCTATATGAGCCTTGCCATCTAAGCTAGTAGGTTCAGCACTAGATTGCTGAGACCCATGTAGTTCTGAATCTGTATTACCTAGACCCTTTCTTTCATCATTGGGACCTTCATTAGATTCGGGGTTTATGGTTTCATACAAGTCAAAGAAGTTTAAGTTGTTAACATCAGTCTGAATATTTTCATTATATTTTGAAAAAATGTTTTTATCTTTAAAGGGAAATATATGTTCAAAGAACTTTACATCCCTTGAAAAAAATGTAGTTTTGCTATCTAAACTAAACACCTTTTAACCTTTCTTTTCTGTTGAATATCCCAACAGAACACATTGTTCAGACCTACTTAACAACTTATCAGTTTCATCTAAGACTGTACAGATTCATAAACACCCAAACACCTTGAGTTGTTCTAGAAAGGGTTCAAAATTGTAAATAAGCTCATATGGAGTTCTGCCTTCTAGAACTGAGGATGGTGTCCTATTAATAAGGTAAGCAGCAGTCAGAATACAATCTAACCAAAATCTAACAGGTAAACCACTTTGAAACAAAAGTGCCCTAGCCACATTTAAAAGTTGTCTATGTTTTCGTTCAACTATTCCATTTTGTTAAGGAGTGTAGGTACATGAAGTTTGATGTAAAATACCCTTAGATTTTAAAAGATTACTCATTTGATTATTAATAAACTCACTACCATTATCACTCCTAAACATTTTTACATTTTTATTAAACTGAGTTTTAATAATCTCAATGAAATCTTTTATATTTTCATATACTTCAGTTTTTTGTTTCATTAAACATACCCACACTGCTCTAGAATAGTCATCAACTATAGTCAGGAAGTATTTAAAACCTTCCCTACTTGACACCCTATATGGTCCCCACACATCTAAGTGAACTAGTTGACCAAGTTCACTTGACTTGTGTGTACTTAAAGGAAAAGGTTCCCTATGTTGTTTTGCCCTAAGACACACTTCACAAGGTTCAAGTGCACCCTGATCAGTCAATCCTAGTCTATTTTTAAAACACCTAATAGCCTGATCAGAAGGTTGACCCATCCTCTCATGCCATAGGCAATTTAAACTACTATTATTGCAACACACCTTATTTAGCATCAAGGAGTTGCCACAAAAGTAAAGACCATCTACTTGACTACCAGTCACCAGGACATTCTTGGTTACTAGGTCCTATACATAGCATTTATACTCATCAAACACAACATTAACTTTATTATCCTTTGCTGGCTTATGAATAGAAATTAGGTTTATGGAATAATCAAGAACACCAACACATCTAATAAAACCACATTATTTCCAAGTTTAACATTCCCTATTTTTGTTACAACTGCACCAGTGCCATTTGGATGCTTAACTTTAATGTTAAACTCAGTTACATCAATATAGTTTTCTAAATGTTTTTCATTTTGAATCATATGTTGATTTGCCCCTGAATCAAATATCCATCCCCAAATTCTACCATTTTTAGAAATACTAGCAAAACAGAAAACAGGTTTGCAGCAAACACTAGCACAGAAAGCACTAAACCCACCTGACACATTGCAGCTTTTAGGGCCATCACTAGACTTATCATTCAATAAACTCAATAGCCTGTTAAACTGTTCACTAGATAAAGACTTTAGTGACACTTCAGTATTATCGCAAACAGTTGAATCACTACTAGCCACTGCCCTTTTTCCCTGTGATCCCCTTGGTCTCATCCAAGAAGGATAGCCAATTATTTCAAAACATTTCTCAGCAGTATGTCCAATTTTATTACAATGAGAACATTTTAAATTTTGATTTGATACCTTATTTGTTTTCTTAAATTCAATTGGTTGATTTGTTTTAGAAAACAATGCCATGTTTTGTCCCTGTTTCCCACCAATGCTAGCATTCCTATGGGATTCCTCCCTAGATATGATAGCAAAGGCTTCCTTAACAGTGGGTAGAACATCCTTAATCAGTAAACTAGTTCTCACAGCTTGATAACTACTATCTAAGCCCATTAAAAATTGCATTAATTTTATCATACTACTGAAATTATTGAAATCCTTGGCTGCATCACAAGTGCAGGCAGGCAATTGGAGAATCTGATCCAATTGTTTCCACATAATATTCAATTTATGATAATACTCTGACACAGGTATATCATTTTGATTAAAGGAGTTTATTTTTTGATAAAGATCAAAAACAACAGAACCATCAATTTTATCATATGTGTCTTGTAACTCAGCCCAGACATCACAAGCAAGTTTAGAAAACACATGACCCATATACAACTCTTCACTGATTGAGTTTAATATCCATGTTAACACAATTGAGTTACACTTATCCCATTGTCTACTTAACACATCATTATCTATAGACTTAATACATGATTTATTAATGAAACCCCATTTATTTTTTACTTGTAAAGTAAGTTGCATAGAGTAAGCCCACACAGTGTAATTCTCTGACCCTTTAAGTTTTATAGAAACAATTGTTAAGTTGCTAGAATCATACGCATGAAGATACAATGGATCACTTGCGTCTAATTTACTAACAAGAGTCTCAATAGGTCCAATGACAGGACCTCCAGTAGGTCCTTGTGGTTCATCAGACATTTTCTAGTCACAGATAATACACAGATTAACAAACAACAAGCAAGAACAATTACACAAACAAAAAAACACAGAGATCAGAAATCAATAAGCCCTAGACACATGGCGAAGCCAAGCCAGTGATCCAGATCAGTGGTTCCTCTCAGGGGCCCCACCGCAAGTCTTAACTTGGGAGCCTTCCTAAAGACCTAGACAGACACCATAACTCAATCAATCAACGCCGGTCCCCCTAACCCGGCCAAGAACTCTATCAATGACACAAGTAAAAATAACATAAGGATTTAAAAGAAGGAACGATCTCACCAAGAAATAACCCAAGTTAGGGTTTCGCCAATAACTCGTAATATTATAACCTTCACTTAGGGTTATAATATCAGAGAGCAGAAAATTAGCTTCTCCAGAGACAAACCCTAAAAATTAGGGTTTCTTCCTTAACTCGTCTTCGAAACCACAGATCTAGCTTCCTCGGAAGGATAAACACCAGGTGACAGGAATAAGAAAATTTTCCTCAGTAAACCACAGATCAGATAACCAGCGGAAGAATCAAACCCTAGATGAACAAACCTCACCAAGAGCTAACACAGCTCTGATACCATGTCAAGAATCATGGTATAAACTAAAGAATACTTCTTATTATTAATAGAAACCCAACCCTAAATGTTTATACCCAATAACACTGAAAGAAATATAGGAAAATAAGATCAACAAGATCACTACAACTCTCTTAGGCTATACACAATAACCTATAACTCTCTGGAACGAAAACACTACCAAGAAGCTTTGATCAAGATGATCAAAGCTCTGAGATGATCTTAGAAACCCTAGAGACTTTACAGAGAAGAGAAAACAAAAGGTGATCAGAAACTAATCACTGAAGAGAGAGATAGCTATTTATACCGCCTAGAAACAAACAAACACACTTTAGATCAATATCAGTCATTAGATCATAATCCGTGTGACGGATTAAGAAATGAACGGCTATGATCATGTATAATTGTGTTTGTTTGTATTTAAAGACTTTAAATGAATAATGGACTGGGCCGAGTTTATTTATCTGGCCCATCAGCTACACAGCTTCTTCACTTGGCCCATCTGCTACAGCCCATAAGCAATCCAGCTATCCAGCCATCCATCTACAAGCCCACGAGCAATAATCAGCCATCCATCTATCCATCTCCAGCTCATGATGATCATCAGCACAATATGTAACATGTTACAATAACATACAACTCTTAGTGACAAACAAACAGTCCAGAAGTATTAAATTGAAGATATTAGATTATAATTTTAACATGTTGTGAACAGGTTACGGTGGTGGTTCGGTGGCGTACAGGTTTGGCCGGGTTGAGAATCCGGTAACATCAGATGATGGTTACGAGTTGGAAGTCGAGTCAACCGGGAATTGACTCGGTCAACAGAGTTGAACTCAGTCGACACAGGTCAACAGAAGTCAACCTGGTCAATGGACCAGTCAACTGAAAGGATCCGAGTGGTATAATCACGAGGACTCGAATCATATTAGTACATAGTATTATTATGCGGACAAACACGTGTGTTCGACTAACCTATTGAACCGACCAAACATAAACAACTAAACTCATATTACATCTAATGGTATAAATATGTATCTAGATCCATGTATAATTTACATAAGCATGAAGTCTTACGACCAAATGATTAAGATGATATCAATGCCATTACACTGACAAGTTACATTGAACTTGATTACAATTGATTGATTGATAACTTAGGAATGCTATTATTGTTAATTTACTTGTGGTATTGAGACTTGGAAATATAAATGGCTGAATTATGCAAGGATGCTGTTGACAACTAGACTTGGATAATAAACATAAGACATAGGACTTCATGATGAGTGGATTTTGTGACATTTATGAGACATAGACAAATATGAGATTTGTTGGTCTCGAGTTCATAATAGAACGAGACCGACACTTGAACTCTAGAAGATTATATCTAAATAGTATGAACACATTGATAGTTTAGACATTGGACATTTGGATATTAAAATGGCGACGGTTCCTCGAATTCAAACATAGAAACATGATAGCCAAACATAATATATGTTGGACTTAAGGGCCATTTAAGGTAGACATTGGACGTTACATGTAAAGTGGATACTATATGAATATTGGACATAAAACAATAAACTCGACGCTTGGAACATATTATATAAGCGTCAAAACATAGATATTGGTTATTTAGTTATTACTTACAACTCGGATTACATATACACATGGGACCCAAGATGATAAGTGTTAGGATCTGAGTTTTGTTTGTTTTGATTGTTTAACTAAATATGGTAATAATGAAAAGAGAATAGAATGAAAGTGCAGCGGAATAATAAACTGTAAATCAAAACAAGAGAGTAAATGTTTTCAGATCGAAAGCTTTCATTAATCCAAAAGATTACAATCGTACAATTACTCCCCCTCAGCCTGATCACACAGTGTTTGTCTGAGAGAATGTTTGTGTGTGTGATGCCATAGAACAGTACAAGCACTGTTCTATTTATAGACAGACTCAAAGCACTGATGACCTAGGCTGACGTCACCTAAGACAGTGACCTCTAACAGAATAACAAACATAAACATCTGCCTATTACAAACTACTGTTACATTGAAAGCACTGATATTAAACAGCTGTTGAAGATAAACTCTGATGGTCTTGTATCCACTGCTGGAGCCTAAGTGATGTTGGTTCCAGCAGTGCTTTGGTCTTCAGTACTTGTATCAGCAGTTTTTCTTCATCAGACCTTTGGTCAGCAGTTGTTCTTTATCAGTTGTTTACTCAGCAGTTCTTTGTATCAGCAGTTGTTGAGCAGTTGTTTGGATAGAACAGTAGTTAGGGTCAGCAGTCTTTTGGGAGAAGTAAGTTGTAAGGACTGTTTATTCAAGGATCAAACTGATAGCATGTTTTGGCTTTCTAATCATCTGTTCTTCTCCAGGTCAGCAGACCCAACAATCTCCCCCTAGAACAGATGATGCCAAAACTCTGCTTTATTTATTGATCTTTATTCCTCATCAGACTTTCTCTGATTTGACCTTTGAATTGTAATTCAAAGTTCAGAGCAAATAAGTCTTCTTCATCTCTTTCTAGGTCCAGATTTAGCAATGTTTGGTGATCTTCTGCACATAGGCTGTAAGCATCATCCATGCTGATCTTCTGAACCCTTCCATCTGACCTGAGCAATGTCAATTCGTGGTTGTTTTTGTTGACTTTCCACTTTAGAATTTTTGAGTCAGTGGATTTGCTGAGATGAACTTTTATTCTTGATGAGTTGGGTGAAGGAGGTCTTCCAATGAGCTCTCTGAGCTTCTCTGTTGTAGGATCAGAGAAATAGTGTATTTGATTGAAGAGCCCTTCCTTGATGAATGTATCAGCAAACTTTCTTTGATCTTCCTCAGACATCTCCTTCTGCTTCTTGAACTGTCTTCTTGCAGCAGTTGTGAGATCAGAGGTTTCAAGTAAGCTGTCCAGGTTAAAGGTCTGTTGGGGTCTCTTTATCATTGGTTCATCAGTGTAAATTGGTTTCCTTGGAAGGCTGGGATCCTTCTTCCTATTTTCTTCCAGACTTTTGTAAGTTTCAACCAGCCTTAACTCTGACCATCTGGAAACTGACCTCATCTCCCCATAGTTTGCAGCTACAATCTCCTGCCTCATCCTTTTGAATTTCAAGGCTCTGACTGGGTCTCTGCCTTTGCCAAAGTTAGGAGTAGAGACTTTAGCCTTGGGGTCTTTGGCCATTTCTTCAATCCTGAGTAGTTCTTCTCTCAAAGCATGAGTAGTCCAACCATTGAACTGCTTTTTGTTTGCTTTGTAAGGCTTGGTTGCCATTATCTGTTCAAGAAGAGATTCCCTTACCTCCTTTTCCAAATCTACACTGAGAGGCATGGAGGACATAGAATTTCTCAGGGTCTTAGCAAAATCTTCAATCCTTCTGAGTTTGCTAAGCTCTGCTGAATGGATGCCCTGAGCAGTCCTGTCATCCTTCCCTTTGCATTTCTCCTTAATGATGGCATCCACCTGTTCACCCTTGTATTTCAGATATTTATCAAGGTTGAGGGGAACAGGGAAGTTTGGGAGAGATGGGAAGGATCTTTCTGATGGCTGTTCAGTATTGTAGAAGGATTGTATTTCCCCCTTGAGTAGATCAAGTTCAAGGGGATACTGAACAACCAATGGTGTAATGGTTGGTGGTGGTCTATGGGATCTGAACTTGGATGTGTGTGGTGAGAATGATGTGATTGGAATAGCTGTGATGGGAGGAGTGGATTGGGCAGTTGAAATGGTGGTTGGTGATGTGTGTATGTTTTCATCATGTACAACAAAGGTTGATTTTCTCTTCCTTGTGTACATGATTTTTGGTGATGGTGATTTGGTAGCAGTGGTTGGATTAACATCTGTTGGCCTTTTAGTAGGTCCAGCAGATGTTTGGGATTTAGCTGGTGATGTATGTTTGGTGGTTGTATGTTCAGGTGTGTTTGTTGGTTTGGGTATGTTTGTTGGTTTGGGTGCAGTGGTTTGGGTAGCAGTGTTTTGAGTAGTTTCAGTGTTTTGGGTGGCAGTGGTTTCAGTAGCAGTGGTTTTATCAACAGAGGTGTTCAACTTAGATGGTGGTTTTCTAACATGCTTGGCAGGTCTTTTCATCCTTTTAGAGGATCCCACATCTTCAGTTTCCCTTTGTTGTTTCTTTTTGAGTTCAATTAATGACTCTGCTTTAACTTCCAAAGTGTCAGCTCTTTTCTGTTTCTCTTGAGCAGCCTTTTCAGCCTCTATGTTTGCAGAGTCATCTACTGCTTTATTCTTCTCAGTGGTTTGTTGTGGTGGCTGTTGTGATATTGCTGTTGTTGCTTGTTGTTGTTGTGGAACTTGTTGTTGTGGAGCTGATTTGGTAGACTCTGGTTTCTTGGCAGACTTGGCTTGGCCTTTTTGAGAAGGAGGACAACCAAAAGGATCTAGTTTTGGTAGCCTATCTCTGCCACTCTCCCCCTTTTTGGCATCATCAGCCGTGAAAGCATCATCATTTTCATCCCTGAGGATGGTGGTAGGGGCAGAGCCAGTAGTCTTCAGCAGGTGGTCCTTGATGGCTTTGATGTCAGCATGGGTATCTTTGTACCTTGCATCTACCATATTCCTGATCTCAGCCATGTAAGTTTCATGTGTCTGATCAGCCAGTTTTCTGTGAGCTATGATGATGGGGGAAACTGATTTCCATAACTCACTGGCTATATCAGCTGTGGATGGTTGACTCTTGGAAAGATCTGCAATTGAGCTCAGTATAAGCTTGACATCAGATTTGATGTCAGCAACAGAGGTTTCAATGACAGAAACTCTGTCCGTCAATTCTTGGTATTTTGACCCATCTCCTAAATTAATAGGATCATCTGAGTCCCTACCAGTGGTAGTTCTACCTGATTCAGTCCTAATAGGTGAATCAGATGCCCCTTTGTCTTGGTACTGGGGACTTCCAACTATTTTTGGAGACACTATAGTGGCTTCAACGGTTGTTGCCTTCAAGGGAGTCTTAGCTATGTAATCACTGTCCTGATGTGAGACAGTGGTCTCTACATCAGTAGTGACTGCTCCACTTGAAAACTCACCTAGAGTTTCATTGAACTCAGGTGGTGTAACCTCCTCTTCTGTTTGTGGGATAGCAGATTGTATATTCTCAGGACCAGTCACTTGTTGGAGTATACTCTCAGTGACAGGTAGAAGAGAGGAACTGGGATCTTCCTGAGATTTGTCAATTGCTTCAAACAGAGGTTGCATTGTTTGTGGGACATGTGATGGTGAGGGTGGAGGAGTAACAAGAGAATTAGCCCTGGGAGAGGGGCTTGTGAACATTTGGTCAAGTGACTCAAATGTATCATGATGTGTGTCCCCTTGGCTTACAACATGATCCTTTTGAGAGGATTCATGAGGAGTTTGGTCAGGTGGAGGTATGTCCAACTGTTGTGAGGAAGTAACAACAGTGGTTTCAGGTTGCATTTGTTGTGCAACAGAGGTTTCTTCTGGTACCTCAACATCCAGAAGCCTCATTTGTGGTTGAGTGGTGGTTTTTGTGGATGGATGTTTCTTTTTGGAAGTGGCTGGTGTGGGTTTCACAGCACTGGATGTAGTGCCATGATCACCAGGAGCAGTGGGCTCAACAACAGAGGTTTTGACAACAGTTGTTGCCTTTGTCCTCTTTGTTTGTGTTTTAGAAACTTTTGACACTTTAGACACTTTTTCTTGGGTGCTTCCACCCAGCATTCTTGTGAAAGTTTCATCAGTTAAGCTTTTCATTTGCATAGCCTCACCCTTTTTGAAAACTTTTTCTGGTAAGACCTTTTGTAAGATTACACTAAGAATTCTTGGGTAAATAAGAAAAGCATTGTTTGACCCAGACTTGACTGCTTTCACATTTGATACCAAGTCCATGAACAATCCCTGGGAAAGATTGAAGTCAGAGTTTGACAACATGGCATAACCCAGATATTGCATCCTCAATGGAATTTCATTAAAGGATGTGGACTTAGCAGAGACACAAAGAAGAAGAGTATGGAAGAAAAATTTCATGACTGGAGGGAAAAACTTTTTGAAAAGAGTTGACCCAGTCATCTGACCATCATACCCTCTTTCTTGGAACTCAGTGTGAAGCTCTGTTTTAGTAAAGGAATCCTTACCTGCCAGGTCATTCAGTGTGAAGGTTGTGGATATGGTTTCAGGGGTAATGACGATACTGGTTTCTCCAATTTTGGAAATAATGGAAGTAGGCTTTTTGTCTTGTAGTAGAAACTCAGCATTCAACCAAAATTCTTGGAGTGTATCAAGATAAATGGGGGCGTTAGCGGTTAGGATGGGTAAGTATTTGGAGTTAAGGAAAATGTCGATGGTGGAATGAAATGGAGTGTTGTCATCTGTTTTAATCAGATAGGGGAGACAATTGTGTGTAGCTTTGGCTTGAAGATCCATTGTAATGGATTTCGAAGGTGAAGATGATAGAAGATTGATGGAGGGTTTGAGAATGAAGAAGGCGGTTATCAGTATTTTGAATACAATGAGACAGTGTAACGTCTGTTGTGGTAAAACAGGGTTTTTATAGGCTCAATGAAACCGCTGATGTGGCCAAACCTCTGCTTATATGAGCAGACGTGGCAATCATCTGATGGATGAAACATCTGGTGGATAACAGCTGTTTTTGGCAAACAACTGATACAAACAGCTGATGGATCCAACTGTTTTTTTTTTTTAGATATAATATATATATATATATAAACGGACAGTTGTTTTATCTGAACAGATGTTCTGAAACAGATTTTTCAACTAACAGTTGTTTTATCTGATCAGATGTTTTGAAACAGACTTTTCAACCAACAGTGGATATGAATGAAACAGTGGTTGTTTATCTGATCAGATGTTATAAACAGATTTTTCAACCAAACAGCTATTTAAAAATTTGATTTGCAGAAACATTTTATTAAGATTTATTGAAACTTTATTTGTTTAATCCATGTTTAACATACCAATTCTGGAAATCAGATTTGTAAAGGTAGATGTGTCTAAAGCTTTTGTTAACACATCTGCCAACTGATCCTCTGTTGGAACATGGTGTAAAGAAATCAAACCTTTTTCATAGCTGTCTCTGACAAAATGATGTCTTATGTCAATGTGTTTGGTAGTGGAATGAGAGACTGGATTCTTAATGATATTTTCAGCAGCTTGACTGTCCAACATGAGTGGAGTCCTAAGTGCAGTTATCCCAAAATCCAGTAGTTGATTTTGAAGCCACATGAGTTGGGCTGTACAGCTTGCTGCAGCAATGTATTCAGCTTCAGCTGTTGAAGTTGAAACAGCTGCCTGCTTTTTGCTTTGCCATGAAACTAAGGCATTCCCTAGAAATTGGCACCCTCCTGAAGTGGATTTTCTTGTGGTGTGACAGCCAGCAAAGTCACTATCTGAATAACCTGAAAGCTCAATGTTTCCATTAGCAGGATACCAGATACCAAGTGTGGGAGCACCTTTAAGGTACCTGAATATCCTTTTTACAGCAATAAGGTTTGACATTATGGGTGAAGCCTGGGATCTGGCACAGACACAGGTAGCAAACATAATGTCTGGCCTAGATGCAGTTAGGTACAATAAAGACCCAATCATACATCTATAATGTGTTTGATCAACCAGTTCCTCCTTGTCATCAATAGTGAGCAGCTTGACTGTACTCATGGGTGTGCTACATGGCTTACAATCATTCATCTCAAATCTGGTTAATAAGTTTTTTACATATTTGTTTTGGTGAATGAATGTGCCATTTTGCAGTTGTTTCACTTGAAGACCAAGGAAACACTGAAGCTCACCCATGGCACTCATCTCAAACTCTGCTGTCATGAGTTTTCTGAACTCTTCACACATTTGGTTACATGTGGATCCAAAAATGATGTCATCCACATATATTTGAACAATCATTAAGTGTTTCCCTTTCCATTTAAGAAATAAATTTTTGTCAATTTTACCTCTTGTGAAGCCAATGGATAAGAGAAATGTGGAGAGAGTTTCATACCAGGCCCTTGGTGCTTGTTTAAGTCCATACAAAGCTTTGTTGAGCTTGTAGACATAGTCAGGATGGAATGTGTCTTCAAAACCAGGTGGCTGACATACATAGACCTCCTCCTGAATTTTGCCATAAAGGAAAGCACATTTGATGTCCATCTGATACACCTTTATGTTGTGGTTGACAGCAAAGGCTAAAAAGAGTCTGATGGCTTCTAGTCTTGCTACAGGAGCAAAAGTCTCATCATAATCTATTCCTTCTTCTTGTCTGAAGCCTTGAACCACAAGCCTGGCTTTATTTTTGACAACAATACCCCTTTCATCAGTCTTGTTTTTGAAGACCCACTTTGTTCCTATAGGACAAACATCCTTAGGAAGTGGTACAAGCTCCCATACTTGTTGTCTTTTGAATTGAAGGAGTTCTTCCTGCATGGCCTCTACCCAACTGTTGTCTTTCAGTGCCTCTTGGTACTTGACAGGTTGTGTGAGGGATAAGAAACCTGCAAAAAGACAGATATTTGAGGATTGGCTTCTTGTGAGCACGCCCTCTCTGATGTTGCCAATGATCTGGTCTGGTGGATGAGCTCTTAAGTAAATAAGATCTCCTTGATATGGAACAATGGCATTTTGAGGTGATGGACAGAGGTTTGGTGACTCTGTTGGTGAAACATCTGTTGGTACTTCTGTAGTGCCATCAGATGTTTGGAATGGTAATGGAGGAATGGGTCCAAGTGGTGTGAAACTTGACTGACTTTTGTCAACAGATGATTGACTTTTGTCAACAGATGATAGGTCAGTGGTTGTGAGGGGTGAGGCAGTGGTTTGAGGATAAGACTGGCCAACAGTGGTTGACACAGCTGTGGCAGAGTTTTGACAATTGTATTGAACAGCTTCTTCCTCTGAGACAGAATAGACTTTGTAGTGACTGGGGATCACAACATCTGTTCTGTAATCTTGCTGTGGAGACTGTGGAATACCTGCATTGTTAGCTTTAACAGTGATATCTTCAAATTTGAATTTATCTAAATCAAATAGTTCAGCAGGGTTTGCAGGGATTTTTAGAGATGAAAGTTCATTGAACTTTACATTCAGAGTTTCTTCTATTGTCTTAGTCCTTGTGTTAAACACTTTGTAGGCCTTAGCAGTAGAAGAATATCCCAGAAAATAACCACAGTCTACTTTGGCTGCAAATTTTGAAATGGAATCTTTGAGATTTAAAATGAAACATGGACAGCCAAAGATTTTGAAAAATGAGATTAATGGTTTGATTTTGAACAAAATTTCATAAGCAGTTTTTTGATGTCTGGGGTTGATCAAAACTCTGTTTTGAACATAGCAAGCAGTGTTTACAGCTTCTGCCCAAAAGGACAGTGGCAAACCAGAATCTGCTAGCATGGTTCTTGCAGCTTCTATAAGAGTTCTATTTTTCCTCTCAACCACCCCATTTTATTCTGGTGTTCTTGGGATGCTGAACTGCCTCACAATCCCTTTTGACACACAGAAGTCATCCAACTCCTTATTTTTAAACTCTGTTCCATTGTCACTCCTGAAGACTTTTACTGGCAAGTCATATTGCTTTTCAACTTTGGTGACAAAGTCCTTCAATATACCTGCAGTCTCATCCTTAGAATGTAAAAAATAAGTCCATGTAAACCTAGAAAAATCATCAACTATGACAAGACAAAATCTCTTTCTTCTTAGACTCATGATTTTAACAGGGCCAAACAAGTCCATGTGCAGCAGTTGTAGACACTGACTAATTTTGGACTCATCAATGGATTTGTAAGAGCTTTTATGTTGTTTTCCTTTTAAGCAAGAAACACAATGCTCATCACATTTAAATTCTTTTGATGGTAAACCTCTGACAAGGCTTTGTTTGGAGAGTGTGTTGATAGTATTAAGGTTGGTGTGACCCAATCTCCTATGCCACAATTCTGTCTCCTTAGTGGAGGCAGCAGAAAACAGACAAACATTTGCCATAGGATTGTCCTTTAACATATCAACAACATACACATTGCCACTCCTATGAGCAACAAGTTGTGCTTTGCTCTCAGCAATAATGGTATCAATCTTTTTCACCACTTCTGGCCCAATAATCTTACAGGTTTTCTTTGTGAAAAATGAGCCATAACCTTTGTCACTCATTTGTGAAACACTCAAAAGATTGAACTTGAGATTATCAATAAGATTGACATTTTCAAACTTGAGTTTTCCAGCCTGTACAGTCCCTGAACCCAACACCTTACCTTTAGAATCATTACCAAAGGATATATCACCCCCTCCATGAGCCAAGAAGTCCAGAAGCAGGGCTCTACATCCTGTCATGTGCCTGGAACCTCCACTATCTACATACCAAAGACTATCTAAACAAGCAGAAGCTCCCTGCACATCAGTAAATGATTAGTTTTGGTGAGTGTCCAAAGCCAAGTTGGCTTTGGATGGGTCCTCGGACCTTTCAGACTCAAGCTTTGGAAGGTGATCAGTGGTTTGGACCAATTTCTGAATTAAGGTCAACAACTGCTGCTGACCATTTGCCAGTGCTTGGATGTCAACACTTGGGGCAGCAGTTGTTTGATCACTTCCTGACAGGTGATAATACCCATATGGATTTCTGTTCACTCTTGGTTTAGAGGGTCTCTTTGGCTCCTCATAAACATGTGGCAGACTGTGACATGGAGGTTGACCATAACCTCTTGGGTATTTGCTTGTGGGTGGAGCATCTGTCACTTGGACATCTCTAGAAGCAGATGTTTCAAGCCTTTTTGTAACAGATGTTTGGACAGGGATGAAGGTCTGTTTGGGCTTTCCTTTTGGAGTACTAACCACAGGGTTTACAAGAGTTTTAGCTTTGTATTCTTGTATTTTTACATCAAAATTTTTGAGATACAAGCACTCTTTGGTCTTATGATTCTTTTTCCCACATATTGAGCATGTGGCTTTGGAATCACATTCACTTGTTCCTTTGTTAATATCATATGCTTTTAGAAGAAAACAGTTTTTGGTGACATGATTCTTCTTTTCACAGAAATCACAGAACAAGTTGACAGTCTTTTCTTTCTTCTTCCCCTTTTCAGCCTTCTTATCAGCAGATGTTTGAGCATCTGCTGGAAGATCTTTCAGGGGAATGACTTTTTCCAAGGGAATGACCCTTGCCTGAGGAGCTGTCTTTCCCTCAGGAGTTTTGAAATCAACAGGTTTATAATTCTCAAGAGTATCACACTCATCAGACCAAGTAGGTTTAAATTCATACTTTTCAAGTTCAGCAAAAGATGAGGAACCTTCTGGTTTTTCAAGAACAATTTTCTTACCATTTGGTTCAGTGATTTTAATCTCTTGACCCTGCAGGTTTGTTGGTACTATCTCAACAGACTTTTGACTCTTTGTGTCAGTGTTTTCAAAAGCTGGAGCAGTGGTTGCAAAACCAAAGCCAAACTTCACATGACTTTTGGTTTGTTTGTTGAGTAGCATCTCAAATCCTCTACATGATTCCACCCATTTCTTACATTCAACTTGGGTGGACTCAAGCTCACTTTTACAACTTTGATATTTTGTTATCATAGTTTGGAGCTGGTCTTTGGTTATAGTTGCTTCATGTTTTAAGCTGCTTATTTCAGACTCTTTTGCAGTTAAACTTGTTTTCAAATCTTTTGTGAGTTTTTCAAATTTAACTTCATCATCCAAAATTTTCTTTCTAAGGTTTTCATTCACCTCTTTGATGTTAGCAAATGCTATTACACATTTGTCAGAACACAACTCTTTAAGAATTTGAGGAGACACCTTAGCAGCAGCCATCAATGCACAATCACACTTGCACTCACAGTCATCAGATGCACCCCAAGGATCTGAGAGATTCACAACCTCTTCTTCAGGTTTTTCACCTGTAACAACTTCACTAACAACATCATCAGTCACAACATCAGATTCAGTTACCACCTCCTCAGATTCAATCTCATCTACCATAGCCATGAAACAAAAAATTTCTGGTTCAGTTTCAGCTTTGGCAACTAGCGCAAAATTCTCATCTGTTAGCTCATCAGGTAGACTGCTCCAATCAACAAAGCCTTGTGTAAAGAAGCTCTGTTGACTGGTCTCTGCAGGAGCAGAGGATGGAGCAACAGTCGTTTGCACAGGTGCTTGAGCAACAGGTGTTTGCACATAGTGGATCTGAGGAACAGTGGTTTGGACATACTGGACAGGAACAGTGTTTGAAGACTGTGCAAAATGAGCAGTGTTTTGCACATTTGGTCCAGGGGCATTATAGGAATTCTGATAAGTGTTGGTCTGTGGTCTTTGATTTGGATAGGTTATCATAGGTGTACCATGTTGACCCCTACATTCCCTAGCAAAATGACCAAACCTATGACATTTATAACACTTGATCTTTGATTTATCCAACCCAACCTTAGATCTGCCAGTCAACCCTGGAAACCTTCTACCAGTTTTCTTGTAAAAATTATTAGTTCTTACACTGAGAAGGGCCAATTGGTGCATAATGTCCATTTCTTCCAAATCATCAGGGTCAAAGTATTTCAGGTCATCATACTCAAAGGATATATTGTCAGATGCCTGGATATCACCACCACTTGCTGTGAAAGCATAGTTTGGTGAATAAGAATCAGAGTTAAAACCTGAGTTAAAACCTGAAGTTATGTCAATAAAATGATCATAACTCTGATCCTTTGTGTTTCCGGGCACCTCATCATGACCCAAAAGTGCTGTATTCCCAAACACATAGTCATCAGACACTTTTCCAGAGTCCTGGAGCTTCTTTTTCTGGTTAAGCTCTCTCTCATAGGTCAAGAGCTTACCATGAAGCTGGGTCAGTGATAGGTCTTTAAATCCTATTGAGTTTCTTATCACAATAGCAATAGTGTCCCATTTGTCTGGTAATGATCTTAAAAACCTATGGTTCAAGGTTGAATGAGGGTAAGTAAGACCAACCAATTTTAGTTCACTAATTAAGCAATTAAATCTCTCAAACTGTTGAGTTAATGACTCTCCTTTGACATGACTGAATGTTTCATATTGTTGGTTAAGTATTTCACGATTGTTTCCAATAACCTCCTCAGTCCCACCAAACTGTTCTTTCAGTGCATCCCACAACTCCTTTGCACTGTTACAGTGTAACAACCCAGCATATATATCATTGGGTAGAGCCATGGCCACAATACTGAAGGCCTTAGCATCTAGCTCAATTTTCTGAAAATCCTGGTCGGAGTAGTTTTCAAGTTTCTTTGGCTCAAACACTTTGGGATCTTCAGTACTCGGCACAGTCGGAACATGTGGTCCGAAGATAACCGACTTCCAACACCCAGTGTTTTGTTGAGCTAGAACATGGCTCATCCGACGTTGCCAGATATTGTATTCAGATCTGACAAGCATCGGTGGCTTGTTGTTCGTGCCAGTGTTATGTGGATCGTGATTGATAGAAGCCATTCTCTGATTTTTCAAAAAACAAAGTCTGTTTAAAAACGGTTGAAACGAAATTAAACTATTACTCTGTTTTCAATCTAACAGACAAACGATATCAATAATTGTGAGCTGATTATTAAATTGATTTGTTAGATCGAATTTAATTGACCAAGCTCTGATACCAATTGTTAGGATCTGAGTTTTGTTTGTTTTGATTGTTTAACTAAATATGGTAATAATGAAAAGAGAATAGAATGAAAGTGCAGCGGAATAATAAACTGTAAATCAAAACAAGAGAGTAAATGTTTTCAGATCGAAAGCTTTCATTAATCCAAAAGATTACAATCGTACAATTACTCCCCCTCAGCCTGATCACACAGTGTTTGTCTGAGAGAATGTTTGTGTGTGTGATGCCATAGAACAGTACAAGCACTGTTCTATTTATAGACAGACTCAAAGCACTGATGACCTAGGCTGACGTCACCTAAGACAGTGACCTCTAACAGAATAACAAACATAAACATCTTCCTATTACAAACTACTGTTACATTGAAAGCACTGATATTAAACAGCTGTTGAAGATAAACTCTGATGGTCTTGTATCCACTGCTGGAGCCTAAGTGCTGTTGGTTCCAGCAGTGCTTTGGTCTTCAGTACTTGTATCAGCAGTTGTTCTTCATCAGACCTTTGGTCAGCAGTTGTTCTTCATCAGTTGTTTACTCAGCAGTTCTTTGTATCAGCAGTTGTTGAGCAGTTGTTTGGATAGAACAGTAGTTAGGGTCAGCAGTCTTTTGGGAGAAGTAAGTTGTAAGGACTGTTTATTCAAGGATCAAACTGATAGCATGTTTTGGCTTTCTAATCATCTGTTCTTCTCCAGGTCAGCAAACCCAACAATAAGCTTGATATGTAGAACAACGGACCAAAAGTTATTCAATCACATGAATAGATATATACACTAAAAGCGATATTAAGAACTAAAAGGGTTCTAGCTAGTCCACACGTGTAACCGCAATACCCAGTTACACACACTAATGCTCGTGATTCTATTAGGACATTGTATGTGAACCAAAGGTGCACTTCGGATTGGAATACCATTCGACCATGTAACTTGACATGATATGATGCGCTGCTAAGGTGAGTTTCGTGTACCATTCCCCTTTTTCTGTTTTACTGTTTTGGGGTGAACATATGATTGTGTGTCTAAACTTTTGTGATGTGACAAGATACTAGCTGCCGGATAATACTGACACTCATTAACTCATAGGTGAGCTGCTTAATATATGGGTAGTACTACTTGGGGAAACCCCCACGCACAGTGGACCCGGGACTAGGGAACCGGGAAACCCTCCACTAAGGCATGCGGACCGTTGCGGCATATATTATGCCTTGTAGATCTATAATGACAGTAGATAGATCTAGTGTTAGGGTTGAGGGGTCACTTGTACATCACGTGTGTTAAACTATGTTAAAACTATGTAAACTTGTTCATGAACTGATAAACTGTTTTGGATCCATTTAACTACTTACACGGACTCACCAGCGTAATTGCTGACCCAAAACTCTTTTTTAAGCATGTGTTCAGGCACTGCAAATGGATGGACGGCAACCGCGAGGTATATGCTTGCTAGTAGCGGATTAGAGGTTATTTGGTTGGAAGATTCGGCTATATGTGTTGCGGTAGAGCGTCTAGAGATAAGCGGGATAGAGATCGGATCAGCTAGTAGACTACACCTCATTAACTGCTTCGACGACCGTCGCGATTCGGCCCTGCATAGTTATTAGTTTATTTATTTAAATTGTGTAATTATACTTTTGGATTAGAAATTGTATAAACAAATAAATATTAGTTATCGTTGCTTCCGTTGTGCAAGTCTGTTACCAAACTGTCGTAACGTCCAGCTCCTCCTGGTCGGGTTGTTACAGTTGGTATCAGAGCAATGGTAGTGGCGAAATAGGATATCTCCAGATAACCTACACCACACCAGGACAACTTAGAGAACTTAGCGTTTATGGCTCTAAGATTACCTAGCTAGGGAATGCCCTGAAATCATATAAGATCGGCCGGACTACGTAACGGAATAAGTCGAGACTTGAGTACCTGAACACACTAGAATGCTTACAAGGATTTAGAACCAGTTTGACTAGTGAGCGGACTTTGTTTGTTATGTGAAAGATGACTACGACGGGGATTACTAGAATAATTCCGTCAGGTAAATTGACGATTACACTTGACTTCATGTAATTGTGAATTTATAGGCACGAAAAAGTTCTAAGAAATCAAAAGAGTCGCCAGAATTATAGGTGTTAACCATGGTAATCATAAACTTCTATAAGAAAACGAACTATATTAGAGTCATGAACAGGTATATATTAGGCTTGTGTGGCCGTAGTAAGAGTCTTGAACTTGAAATAGTTATATTCGGTACAACATGGTGAGTTACGATAATAAACTATATTAGAAATGCAACCAAGAATGCGGTAGACTTGAGCGATTGTAGTAAAGATTTTGAAGCTTGGTATATTTTTATAAGTATGTATATATATTCATCCATAACCACTCTAATCCTTGTCGTCCTAATTGTTATATATGGAATCTATATGTACGCTATTATTTTTGAGTAACTTTCTTGATCAAGATATGAACTAACCGTGAGAACTAGGTATCTCGCCAAAACCTGACGTTGCAGTCGGAAAGAACCCAAAATACCAAAGTGGATTATGATCAATCTAGCGATGGATAACCCGATAGTGTTACTTTTAACCAAGTAGTTACTTGTTTATTTTATTATTTCGATTCCTGTTCAAGTATTCATAACCGTAGAATCATATGTCGATTAAGGATGGAAGTTGCAAGTTTAACCCTTGATTCTTAGATTCTCCTATCCAAACTTGACCCATTTAAGCCAAATATAGTGTCTTGGATCTACGACATGATACCGTGTTTTAGAGATGATCCGATAAGTTTAGTTTTCTAATAAAATAGTTATTGTCGATAGTATGATTTATCGATATATGGTCCATGCGTATGTATAGGTTGAACTTTTGCAAGAAACTCAACCAATGGTTACTAAGTTCCTTCATTCGGATTTAAATTAGTATCGGATACAATGAATTTTAGTTAAGAATAGAGTTTTGGATTCTTAATCATATGACAGGTTTTAGAATGACAATAAGAAGGGCGACAACTTAAGTTTGAAAATCTGTCAATCATCACGACTATACAACTTTCGTTAAACCAAAGGAACTAGGATTGAAGCTACATGAGGTAAACGTAAGAATTAGTATATGTTTCATCCTTTTAATATTCCAGGTTGTCTTTAGATTACTTCCAAAACCTTGGGATTAGATCCATAACATTCTAATATAGCGACGAGTAATCCTTAGGAAACATGTTAGAATTGTATATGTAGGATCTAACGGGGGAGCGAATACATTTATGACAACTATTATGAGGAATATTTGACGGAAACAAGAGAGCATAGTCTAAGCTTAATAGTAATATTCTCACAAATAGCAATTCAATCTTATGAAATGACGAGACCTAGGACACCTAGAGAAGTATTATGCGCCTCATTGATATGGTTAAGATCAACATAGTGAGTTCGGGTGTCTAACTTTTTCATGATTCTTGACAAATTATTGCCATATCCTATACCACCTACCGTAGAAAATTTTGAGGGTTTAAGAATTCAACAATGTAGCGAATAATATAGATAAGATTGACCTCAGTATTAGGCATAAAAACCCGTGAGAATAACATGTAACTTTAAGAACATAGTCTAATGTAAGACCCATAAGTTGGTAGGTTAACCGACACCAGAACATAGATTTTAAGGACTAGTAACTTTCGAAACACACATAGGATCTTTCTACCAGGTACGTGTACAAATACGTTTTCTATCAAGTTTTTGGCGAGATTTTCAGTACATTTACGAGGTATCATTGGTGTGGTGGGTTAGCAGCGGTACACCCTGCATATAAACACCAATGGTACATCAAAAATGGAACTGAGAATCGAACCAAGAACCAACCGTAATATGACAAATGTATAAACCATTTGTTTTAAAAACTAAACATTGCATGAGGCTTGGTGTGGAACCACCTAAAATTATGATCGAGTTTAAGAAAATAATTACGTAAGCATGGGCGTGTAGAGCCGAACATTGAATCCGAGTATGGAGCATACTGGATTTGTTCAATGGATAGCTCGAAAATAATTCCGAGGACGGAATTCCATTAATGGGGGGAGAATGTAACACCCCGGACCTAGGGCCCAAAAATTTTCACACAATATTATTATTTTATAATTACTAAACGACCAAAGAAGAATAATAAACCATATGATTTGGTACGAAACTGAAAACCGAACTATTATATATAATTATCATGTGTAAACGTACGTTATATAACCAAACTGATACACAATATGAACCCGAACCCGACCCGAAACTTTTATAATTACTCATCACTCGGGACACATGGCACCATTTCAAGGTGCCATGTGCCTCACTCATGTATCACCAACACAACACACAAATCCATTAAAGGTTTTATAAAAACCATCTAATAATCCACATTATAAAACCCCTTATCTCTTTCCTTTTCACTATTTCCACATTCCCCTTAATTTCTCACTCTCTCATCTTACATACACTCCACCCACACATACGATTACTGAAAGAAGAAGCTAGAGAGAGAAAGTGACAGAGAGAGAGAAAGAGAGAGAGGAGAGACAGAGAGAAGAAACAGAGGAGAGAGAAGGAGATCGACGGAGAAGGAAGAGGAAGAGCCAGTGGTGGTTCCAGCGGTGGCGCCTCTGTGACTGGATCCTCATCAAACGAAGGTAACCCCATAATCCATTACCCCTTTGATAATAGTTGATGGTGGTTATTGATGATGATTCTATACAGAGGGTTGAGGGTGAAGGTCTTCAGTGTTGACAGTGGAAGGATGACGATGGTGATGGTTGATTAACAGTAAGCAAGGGTTTAGGGTTCGGGTGTTGGTGACTGACGATAGTGGTACACTAGGATTCTGATTTGGGGATTTTTAATGATGGTGAAGGTTGTCGGAGATGGTGACGGTGGCGGCGGCGGCTCGAGTAGGGTTCCGACTTGATCAGGTTGTTGGTTGCCGGTGGTGGCTCGGGAAGGATCCCGAGGACGGTTGGTGGCGGCACTATGTTAGGTGACGATGGGACTTTGGTGGTGGTTGTGAATGGGTTACGGTGGTGGTTCGGTGGTGTACATGTTTGGGTTGAGAATCCGGTAACATCAGATGATGGTTACGAGTTGGAAGTCGAGTCAACCGGGAATTGACTCGGTCAACAGAGTTGAAATCAGTCGACACAGGTCAACAGAAGTCAACCTGGTCAACAGACCAGTCAACTGAAAGGATCCGAGAGGTATAATCACGAGGACTCGAATCATATTAGTACATATTATTATTATGCGGACAAACACGTGTGGGACTTCGACTAACCTATTGAACCGACCAAACATAAACAACTAAACTCATATTACATCTAATGGTATAAATATGTATCTAGATCCATGTATAATTTACATAAGCATGAAGTCTTACGACCAAATGATTAAGATGATATCAATGCCATTACACTGACAAGTTACATTGAACTTGATTACAATCAGTGGTGGATACAGAAATTTTTTATACGGGGCACAATACGGATCGGCTAAAATTGAGCTGGCTAGCAAGAATTTCACTTGAAGCTCGATTTTTTTCTTTTTATGTTAAGAGTTCTAGATTAAAAATAAATATGAATTAATATACACAAACAAAACAATCAACACACTTAAATAAAACAATTAAGACTATAAATCTATAACTCTGTCTATAAGTATATAAAATGGTAAAAAATAGATACATTGTTTAACTTTATGTGTAGGCATCATCAAAGAGAAATGAAGGATTACAATCGACAATTCACAAATCTAAAATGCAGGTATATAAGAATCATTAAATCAAAACAAAATAATTTGGATGTTAAAACCTAAAACAACAATACAAAAACACACATTTAAAATAGAGTTGCCAGATGCACTAGGCTAATGTAGGCACTTGGGCTTGAATGATTAAACTCATTAAAGTTGATATTCCATACATTCAATGGTTTAAAAGATAATTAGGTGTGGGCCAACGTCAATTTCAAACATAAGGCGGTAGGCATTGGGCATGAGGTATTAAACTTATTGAAGGCAGTAGACATTGGGCTTGAGGAAGGGACGGTGGGCACAGGCCCACCATGCTAGACAAGTATATCCGCCTCTGATTACAATTGATTGATTGATAACTTAGGAATGCTATTATTGTTAATATACTTGTGGTATTGAGACTTGGAAATATAAATGGCTGAATTATGCAAGGATGCTGTTGACAACTAGACTTGGATAATAAACATAAGACATAGGACTTAATGATGAGTGGATTTTGTGAAATTTATGAGACATAGACAAATATAAGATTTGTTGGTCTCGAGTTCATAATAGAACGAGACCGACACTTGAACTCTAGAAGATTATATCTAAATAGTATGAACACAATGATAGTTTAGACATTGGACATTTGGATATTAAAATGGCGGCGGTTCCTCGAATTCAAACATAGAAACATGATAACGAAACATAATATATGTTGGATTTTAGAGCCATTTAAGGTAGACATTGGACGTTACATGTAAAGTGGATACTATATGAATATTGGACATAAAACAATAAACTCGACGCTTGGAACATATTATATAAGCGTCAAAACATAGATATTGGTTATTTAGTTATTACTTACAACTCGGATTACATATACACATGGGACCCAAGATGATAAGCTTGATATGTAGAACAACGGACCAAAATTTATTCAATCACATGAATAGATATATACACTAAAAGCGATATTAAGAACTAAAAGAGTTCTAGCTAGTCCACACGTGTAACCGCGATACCCGGTTACACACACTAATGCTCGTGATTCTATTAGGACATTGTATGTGAACCAAAGGTGGACTTCGGATTGGAATACCATTCGACCGTGTAAGTTGACATGATATGATGCGCTGCTAAGGTGAGTTCCGTGTACCATTCCCCTTTTTCTGTTTTACTATTTTGGGGTGAACATATGCCTGTGTGTCTAAACTTTTGTGATGTGACAAGATACTAGTTGCCGGATAATACTGACACTCATTAACTCATAGGTGAGCCGCTTAATATATGGGTAGTACTACTTGGGGAAACCCCACGCACAGTGGACCCAGGACTAGGGAACCGGGAAACCCTCCACTGAGGCTTGCGGACCGTTGCGGCATATATTATGCCTTGTAGATCTATAATGGCAGTAGATAGATCTAGTGTTAGGGTTGAGGAGACGCTTGTACATCACGTCTGTTAAACTGTGTTAAAACTATGTAAACTTGTTCATGAACTGATAAACTGTTTTGGATCCATTTAACTACTTACACGGACTCACCAGCGTAATTGCTGACACAAAACTCTTTTTTTAGCATGTGTTCAGGTACTGCAAATGGATGGACGGCAACCGCGAGGTATATGCTTGCTAGTAGCGGATTAGAGGTTATCTGGTTGGAAGATTCGACTATATGTGTTGCGGTAGAGTGTCTAGTGATAAGCGGGATAGAGATCGGATCAGCTAGTAGACTACACCTCATTAACTGCTTCGACGACTGCCGCGATTCGTCCCTACATACTTATTAGTTTATTTATTTAAATTGTGTAATTATATTTTTGGATTAGAAATTGTGTAAACAAATAAATATTAGTAATCGTTTCTTCCGTTGTGCAAGTCTGTTACCAAATTGTCGTAACGTCCAGCCCCTCCTCGTCGGGTTGTTACAAAAGCTATGGGTTGTACGGCAAAGATGGGGATCAGTCAGCCATCCACTATCTGATTGCTCCGGGTGGCGCGGAGTTTGTACATGAGCCGTTGGTACATCAGGGCCTTGGAGATTATTATTATTATTATTATTATTATTATTATTATTATTATTATTATTATTATTATTATTATCTGTTTGGGCGTTTCTTTTGGGCAAGTTGTAGACAACTTGTGTTGTCTGGTTTGCACGAAAACAGGGGAAACTCTGCCCAATTTTTTATAAAATCCTAGATTATTATTATTATTATTATTATTTATTTATTTATTGTTATCCATTGCAGGTGATGCTGTGGAGGTTGGGTTGCTGTTTGTTGCTGAGGGGGAGAGGGCGATGAGAGGGACGTCGACGTGCCTGAGCCACGGCCTGAGGATGTGCAGAATCCGCCGCGCGTTTATCACTCCCTCAGGTTGCCTCCTGATGTTAGAGAGGACGTACGTGCGGCTGCCGCAGAGGCTGTCGAGATGCGTCAGTGGCGTCAGCGGATGGACACCTGGCGTGAGCAGCAGGACACCGAGATGCGTCAGTGGCGTAATCGGTAGGACGAGGCGATGCGCTGGATGATTGCTGACCAGCAGGATATCTTTCGCCAACTGGGCATGCAGCCTCGTGTCCCACCGATTATAGGGCCCAGCACGCAGCAGAACCCGCATGAGGCCGGTACGTCCTCGCAACAGCCGCCGACTGATGATTCGATGTTCTTTTTTTGATCATATTTTGTAAACGTTTTAAACAATGTTTATTTTGAACTCTAATTATGTTAATTAATGTTTATTTTTATCTTTTTGTTTATATAAACGCTTGTGTTAACGTTTACATGCTTATCGAGACGACATTAAACAACACGTTTTCCAATTATAGTTACATAGTAAAAATAAATAAACAATTAAAATGTGTTAAAAAGATTTTAAAAAAAAAGTCCTCTACGGGTTGTAGAGGGCTCTACGGGCCGTAGAGGTTGTCTAATATTTGTATATGTTATATTTATTTTTTCCAATATAGAAACCAGCAAACTGGTATCCCAGATGGTCCCCGTATTTGCAATAAGACTTGTGTGTGTGTTTGTGTGATAATCTGCCCAAGATCGAACCTCGTCCCAAACGTTTTTGTGTTTTTTTTGGGTTTACGGGCCGTAGAGGTCTCTACGGGCCATAGGCAAAAAATTAATCATTCATCCCACCCTCATTGATGCCCAAATTAATCAGACGTTAGCTACGAGCCGTAGAGCCCTCTACGGCTCGTAGGTAATGATTACAATCACTGGCAATCATACAATCATTGGCAATCATTACCTACAAGCCGTAGAGGGCTCTAGGTAATGATATCCCAACGAAGGTCGATTTTTGAAGAGCAGACTACACCTTGAAGTTGATCAAAAAGATCATCGATGCGAGGCAAAGTGTATCGGTTCTTTATCGTAAGCTTATTGAGCTCGCGATAGTCGATGCACATACGAAAAGTTCCATATTTCTTTTTAACGAACAAAACTGGAGCTCCCCAAGGCGAAGAACTTAGACGAATGAAACCCTTTTCAGTCAATTATTGAAGTTGACTGGCAAGTTCTTGCATTTCCGAAGGTGCCAAACAATATGGAGCTTTGGCGACAGGGTTTGCACCGGGGACAAGATCGATTCGGAAATCAACAAAACGAACAGGAGGTAAACCAGGTAAATCATCTGGAAAACTTCTGGGAAATCACAAACAACCGGAACATCTTGAATACTCTTGCCCTTGTCCTTCTTTTCCACAACGTGAGCCAAGAAGGATACATACTTCTTACGAAGGTATTTGTGAGCTTAAGTGCAAGACATGAGTTTCAAACCCTTCGATGACTTTTCTCCATAAACATATAGAAAATCACCAGACGGAAGTGGAATTCGAATGAACTTTTAAAAGCAAACAACTTCGGCGTGGTGCTTAGAAAGACAATCCATGCGTACTATGACATCGAAACTCCCCAATTTCAAGGGTACAAGGTCAATGGAGAAATCATAGTCATTTAAATTTAACGTGCAATTGCGGATAACGGATTTTATAAGAATGGGATTGCCATCAACAACCTCCACAGTGAAAGGATGAGTAAGATGAGAACAAGCACGAGCAAGCAAAGGTTCAAACTCTAATGAGATAAAACTCTTACCCGCACCGGTATCAAACAAAATCGAAGCATATAACTCATTAATAAGAAATGTACCATTAACCACGTCGTTTGTAGCTTGAGCTTGGTTAGCATTAATGTTAAAAGCACGACCACGAGCTGGAACTGCTTGAATTGCTGGAGCTGCTGGTCCTGTTGTACCTTGTTGACGAGATTTAATAAAAGTAGTAAGGTGAGGGCATACATTTTGCATGTGGTTAGGATCACCACAAGCATAACAAGCTCTGGCTTTGCCGATTTTCTGGTTTTGGGTATTATTGGTTCTACGGCAGTGAGAGGCAATATGGCTAATTCATCCATAAGTGTCACATTTCCAGCAGGGTCGGTTGGTAGGGTGGTGAAAGTTGCATGCAGAACATTTAGGGAGTGAACCAGAATAGGTTCCTTGAGTCTTCTGTGTTTGAGGTACAGCAAGTGAGTTTGCAATAGGAATTTGGTTAACAGGTGCAACTACAACATAGTTTTGGTTTCTACCTTTTCGCTTCTTATTAGAACCAGAGGTAGAGGCAAAGGTAGCTTTGGAAGATTCAGTGGCAGCAGGTGTTGAAGTGGTTTCAGCGGATCGCTTAGTGCCCTTACGAGTTAGAGTACCATCCTTGACGTGCTTATCAGTAAGGGCTGCTGCGAGACGAATAGCTTCTTCCACAATAGCAGGTTTACTTCCCATAACCGAATCATGAATTTGAGGTGGCAAACCCTCAATATATTTCTCAATAGCGATAGAAACTGGGGTTACCATATGAGGAATCAACAAACTTAGCTCATGGTACTGAGTGTTATAAGGAACATTGTTCCCACTATCCTGCTTGAGGTGATAGAACTCATCTTCCAGCTTCTTCATTTCGCTTCACGGACAGAACTCAGTGGTCATGATAGTTTTAAAATCCTCCCAAGACATAGCCAAAGCAGCTTCCGTCCCTCGATTGTGTTTTTCACCATTCCACCAAGTAAGTGCTCTCTTTCGAAGAACACTCGAGGCATGACGAACACACAAGTTATCAGGACAGTCATTGTTGATGAAGGTACTCTCCATGCTTTCAAACCATTCAAGCAACCCAGTGGCTCCCTCAGTACCATTAAATTTATTGGGATGACAAGAATTGAAGTGTTTAAAGGTACACTTGGTCTCTTTGACTTCACCATTGTTGTTATCATTCCCATTAGAGTTTCCACTCGAGTTACCATTTAGATGAAGATTTTGGATAATAGCATTAATGATGTTAGGGACAAGTGTTTCCAACTTGTCATTGAGCATGGATGCGATACGACGATCAGATTTTTCCTTAGCATGACGCTTAGCGGCTTTCTTGCGAAGTTCACGATCAGACATCTACAAGAATAAGAAAAAGAATTTTGAGATTTGATTTCAAAGTTTTGGAAGTGTCATAACTTAAAACAAGACAAGTAACACATTATGAGGTGCAAAAGAAAGTGCATAATGATGTTTTAGCATAACCATTAATTGATATGAAAACCCAATGAAAAAAATAAAGAATAAGAAATCGTGATGAAAATTTCAAACAACAAAAATCAATATCAAGAACGAAAAGGGATATTGGGATTGTTTCTAAGGAAACTGGTGACTAACCAAAGTGATTGAAATATTATTCGTGACTTGTGGGGGCGTACTTTAGCCTAGAAGTGAATGCTCATCCCAACAGTTCCCAGGTAGGCATATGGTTCCCTCGTCTGATTGGGATTTATGCGAAATGCAAGGCCTAGACAGAAAACTCAGGATATAGGCGCTCACCCTTCCCGATTGCACGTGCCCCATCACAAAAAAATTTCAAAAACTTTAGCGAGACTTGAGATGTAGAAATAAATCCTTGAGGTGTGGATTTCACTCCTAACTCAAAGATGTATTTCAAAAAGTAAAAATACGGTAGAGTGAAACTTGTCACTAAGATAAGGATATCACTCCTAGCTTAGTGGTTAAGTTTCTTTTGGAGGGATAGATTCCTTGAGATTTGGACGTCTCCTATCTCGAAAGGAAAATATTCCAAGATAAATAAATAAAAACATGAAAAGGAATGAGACTATTCACCAAGGTATGGATATCACTCCTAACTTAATGATTTTGTTTCGAGATAGAATAGGATCTTCCTCGAACATAATATAAAATAAGAGAGAAACAACAAAAGAAAGTATGAGAATAAGAGAAAACTAAAGAAAATATGAGGATAAGAGAAAACACATAAAGGGTAGCTTAGTTACAGACTAGGTCAAAAGTATTTACTAATAACCTAATTCCCTATAACCATGGCTCTGATACCAATCTGTAACACCCCAACCGATGGCGGAATCATCAAGGTGTCACGTAGTGACGATTGTTCAATAGCACACGGACTAAAATGTAAATTTAAATACCAACCATATTCCAATATTCAAACCAAAAATACAAATTGTCTAAAGGAATCACAAAACATACTAAATAAAGTTCAGTTTTATTAAAGCACTAGGGCCAAAAACCTAAGTGTGTAAAGCAAAACATATAATGTATTGGTGAGTACATCCATTTGATACATATAGTATAAAACGTTTCGCAATTCATGTGTTGTATACCGTTTGCAATTATGAATTAAGCAGTATCAGTCAAAACCAACCCTAATAGAATGAGACTAACACAAGAAAACCATTTTTAGTATAAGAAATCACAAAACGATGACCAAGGTCTCTCAACAGAGTCATGAGGGATATATACCATAGTACTATTCATTGGAATGTTAGGCCCTCAAAGGTTAATGATTTTGACAGTCATAGATACACAAAGTAACACAAAGCAAACACACATGAGAAATGCATTTAGTGTAAAGAAATAGTAATTTGACATAAGGTACATGAGTAGCCCCAAAAGAGTAAAACATGAAAAAAGGGGAAAGATATACTCACAGTGTGCGTAGGGATTTGATCCTACCGAACGATGAGTGTTTAAATAATAAAGATCCCAAACAATTTAACCTAGAGGAATAATAATTTATAAGATAATGAATCTTAAAATCTAAGGTATTGAGGATTGGGTACTTAGGGTTTTATAGATTAAAATTTGGAGATTTTAGGGTTTTGAATTAAACCCTAATTTGTTTTAATTAAATAAATACGAATAAAAGTGGGAAAAAATAATAACCCAAATAAATATAAAAATTTTAAGTCAAGTTTATTCTGATTTATATAAAATATATTCCAGAATTTTTAAACTCAAAATTTTGATATTCTAGTAATTTATATTGATTTAGTATTATTAATAATAATGAAATAATTAGGAAATAAATACAAATAAAGTTCAAAAACATTATTTGCATTTTTGAACAGTGGTCTAGATATGTTATAAGTGAGAAATAATTTTATAAATTATTTTCCATCTTATTTTTAATTAAAACAGAATTTAATTGAATTAAATCAATTAAATCTACATAAATTGTAAAAATGGGTAAAAATTATATTTTTATAGAAAATAAAATTAGTATAAGGTTTTATATGTTTAGGAATAACTCCACAAAAGTTTTGGCATTAAAATGATTAAAAATGATTTTTTTTATGAATTAATTATGATTTAAACAAAATAAATACATTAAAAATAATAAATAATATTTTTCAGAAAAAATAAAATTACAAACATAAATTTTAGAGTTTTGTGAAGCTAGAATAATTTTTATTAATATTTTGGACCAGATTTGCTATTTTTAATAATTAATTGCATTTATTTAAGAGATATATATAAAGGAAATGAGAAAAAGAAAAGCTAAAAAAAAAGGACCACAAAACCGGCCAGTGCAAGATTCGAACCCCTGACCAGATCAATGCATGGTCACGCCCAAACTAACTGGTCTGGGTGTGTGTTTGTTGCTTTTGATAGTTTCGAATTGTTTTATATTAAAACCTGCAGGACCAAAAATCCCCATTTAAAGCTTTAGAACCCTAATCCGCAATCGACTCAATTGGACCTTAATTCATTACAGTTAACAATCGATATTATAGGGCTTTTATTCCTTTTTAAAAGCTAAATCAAAAGCATATAAAATCAAAGATTATAATGTACCGAACGATGACGAATTCTGAGCACCAAGTTTCGGGCAAAAAGACTCGATTCTGAAGGATTGATGGCACGGAAATGAGGGGTTTTTTAGGGGTTCTTCTAGTCGCATATGTCTGAATGTGTGTGCAAGTTTAATCGAGCAAAGAACGAGTATATATAATGGTTCAATATTTGTTGTTTTGGAAGGTTATAAATGTTTTTAATCGATTAATTGACAGCTTTTAACGCGTTCAATCAGTCAATTCGTAAGTATGGAAAGTTGATATGATTGAGGCGCTTGAAACCTTGTGATTGAATTTGAAAAATACGAGCGTTAGAAAACGGATTGAAAGTTGGTGTGCAGCGAGGATCACTATAAGTTTCATTGTGTCAAATAAAATCAACAAAATCCAGAATGGTGGAGTGGTGTTGGTTAAGTGTGTTAAGGCTTTGACTTGATGTGTACCCAGGTTTGAACCTGGTTAACATCAACTATTTTTTTAAGTTTTAAACGCGTCCTCGAGTTCCATAATCCTTTAATATCAAACCAATACAACGTATAAAAGACGTAAATATTTTTTTAAACGCGAGAAACATAACAAACTATATAAATAGATATATATAATTGCGCGATGTAAATAATTAAAGGAATAATGGGCTTTTATTATTGAATAAAAAAAATCCAAGATTACAAGTATTAGAAATATCAAACAAGCAAACATGAAGGACCGAAGTTATACAAAGGTGAAAGTAAAAGGTGACGGATGTCACATCCACGAACATAGAAAAAAACGTTTTAAGTCTATCTCAGTTGAAACTACAAGGTTTTATAGTCAAATTGGAAGGAAACAAGTGTTATGTGCAAAACATGTTCAAAAAGGAGAGTATACAATTCGCAAATATGAAAGAAAATAGAGATTCAAAAGAAACTATGTTGAAAGAATTAAAGTTAGAAGAAAATGAACATGAGAAAATGAAAGAGGAGTACTTGAATCAATACTTTGAAGAATTAGATATTGATTCAGAAAATAATATGAGAAAGATGGAGAATATAGTTCATGAGATCAACATAGATTCTATGGAAAAGTGTATAGAATTCTTAGATATTATAGAAGATCTAGAATATCCTTGGGCACATAAGGAACTATTGAAAGATCCCTTCTTGAGAATGGTTAATTGGTTCTTAAACTTTTATTTAAAAGTGTACAATCGGCCAATACCTCCAAGAATGGAAAATGGGAAAAGGATAGACTTGTATGATTTATATGTGTTAGTAAAGAAGGAGGGAGGACACCGAAGAGTATCAAAGTATAATTTGTGGGTAGTCATTGCAAAGGATTTGGGCTTGAACTATGAAGATAAAGATATTGTAAGAATACTCTATGCCCAATACTTAGATGTCTTGGAATGGCAATACCGTGTGAAAACTGTGGCTAGACAGAATCAACAAGGGAGTACAAGCACTGAAATGAGGGACAGCAGTGGAAAACTGCAAGAAGAATCAAATGTAATGCCATTGTTGAACAAGAATGCAAATTCAATTGAAGAAGACTATGCTCTCTACAGGGCGGAGACTTGATCACTGCAAAGAAATTAATGAAGAAGAGAAAATATGACTTCACAAGAGCTGAACAAGCATTACAAGAAGCAATCGAGACCTTGCCCAAGAACATGAAGAATACAAGTTTAATTTAGGGGCGGGTATTAGATGTTTAAATAAAACTTTATGTCTTATGTATTTTTAGTATGTATAATCTGAACTTATGTGACTATAGTAGCATATATGTATGTATTAAAATGTGTATTATTAGATGTAAGCATTAGTATAGATAGGATTGAAGTATATATGGGTCAATATGTTCGAGTACAAGGCTGCATCAAAAGGAAGCAAGGCTCGATCAAAAGGCAATGATGCTGCAGACTTATGGAAATCAAATGGGTCAGCAAACATCTCATTAAAACAGCAGCAAATAAGGAAAAAAATGAGCGGGAAACAATGTGAAAAGACTTCTATACCCTCGGTAGTTAGAAAACAGTTTCTTGGCGCCAAAAATCTACAACCGGTGGCAGTTAAAAGACCAAACAAACGACACACTATTTCGGATTATAACTGTCAAAGTATCATGTTGTTTGATTAAGTATATATAGGAGTATCATGTTTCATTTGTACTCACCAAGATTGTTCCGATAAGATCAATCCAATAACATTAGTTTTCTGTCCAAAGAGTATCGGTTATTATTGTTATTATTGTTTCATTGTTTTCAGTTTTCATTTGTTCTTTGTTCGAACAAATCAATTCAGAAACTTTCTTAATTTCTGTTGCAAAATAAGTTCTATAGGACAACAGGAAATACGATAATAATGATCGATACGTAGATCACAAATTCATGCATGATAGTAAAAGAAAATTACATAACAAGCCATTTATTTTTATACTAGAAACACTCACACTCACACTCACACACAAATTAAGCAGAACTTTCCTCCATTTCCCATGTTTGGTCAGAGCTTGCAGAACAATTTAGTGGTCGGTGTTATGAGCATCCAATTCCTTAACAAGATTGCAAAGGAAATCCATCATAGAAGTTGGATAGGGTACAGTTGTATCTGGCTTCTCAAACTCAAAGGTCCATATAGCCACCTGCCCATCACCCTTTGGTTCAACATGAAATATGATTGTGAGGCTCTTGTATAGCTCATCCACTAGATCTCCTCCAATTACCTTGAACACAATCATATGGTTTTCCTCATTCACTGCTTCAATTATCTGTTTTGAAAACTTCTTCTTGCCCTCTTTTTTAATGCAAAAAATGCAAGAAAATGTTATCTATCAGTAGATTATATGTAGGGGTGTAATATAACAAACCGCTCATGAACTACTTGAGATTGGTTTAAATAAACCTTGCTTAAACCTTGAAATGAGATGAGATGTACCGGGCATGAACTCAACCCTAAGTTACAGTGCATTTAGTTAACGAGTTGGACCCCGAGTTTGACTAGGTTCATAAGCCTAAGCCCACGTAATAAGTATTTAAATATAATAGTTTTATTTTGTATAATATAAATATGGGGTTCATTGCGTGGATAAGTATAGGAAGCACGCAGTTCATCGCAAAGAGCTCCCCAGTATCAAATACCAGCATGAGTTTGAGCTTGAACTTGAAATACTAGAACTTAAAAAAACTAAACGAGTTGAGTCCGAGATGAGCCTGAGCCGGAGTTTGAGCTTGAACTTGAAATACTATTAACAACTTAAACTTGAGAGCTACTCGTTTACACTAGCCTAATAGTGTTTTTTTTTTTTTTTTTTTTTGAATAAGACTAGCCTAATAGTTACCAACTGACAATAACATACTATACAAAATTACAAATACCATCTAAGAATCTTGGTTATGTCCATGATTCCAAATGCATGGAATGCACAATATTTAAGGAGAAACAAGTACGATACGTACCATGAGTATAGTGCCAAGAGATGACGGACCCAACGATCCCTCTTTCACCTTCATGGAGCTCACAATCATGAACCTTATCAGGGGTTATTGCAACCATCTTGTGCGGGTTGTGCCTGAAGAGGTCATGAAAGACATCACCGGTCTTACTTATCTCTACATAACCGATTAACTTTCCTGATAAAGCCATGTTCTCTTGGAGCTAAACAATTCTCTACAAGAGATGGTTGGTGATGAGATTGTTGAAAATATACGCATAAACCCTTGGATTTATATAGGATAAACGAGCTACCAAAAATAATAATTTAAAGTTTGTACTAGATTGTTGAAGATATGATTTGCCTTTTTAATTGTTTTCTATACAACACGTTGCAATTTAATATCAATATATAATCATATATCATATTAGCCGTAAAGATATAGAAATTAATCATTCATCATATCGATCTCCATCCTTTAAGAAGTCTGATATCAGTGCTTACGGTATCAAGACAGAAGTGAGAGAATCAGCTGCTAGGGACTATGTAGAGAACGAGCTGTGACGAGTTCATTTTTGCGACAGGTCACCGATCTATCGCAAAAAGAATTTGTCTTGGGTTGCTAAAGATGAAACCCCTTGTCCCTAGAAAACCGTCACTATTTGCGCGCGATGGGATTTCCTTAGTCGCTATTTTGTGATTTGCTTCATAATAGTTGATAGTATACGAATTATAGTATCAGGGCCTTCACATTGTTTTATCCTCCAAATGTGAATTAACCATGAAATAATCTCTAAATTACTATTTTATAGTATGAAACTGATCAAACTGGACTCTATTTTGAGAATTTAAATAGAGAATTTACAAATTATACAAGTGCGAGGTTGATACTAGAAACCAAATTCTGTTGTAGTGAATGAAGTTCAGTTTTCAGGAAAAGGAATTAGGCTCAATATGTAATTTGAAATAGCCATTTATAAAAATATAATAGAGCGCAATTAAAAAAAGTTATGTTAAAAAAAATATGTTTTGCACGGTAAGAAAAACATGTATATTATGCTGGTAGAATAAATATAATGTTATTCATTCACATACACAATTGTCAAGATATGTATTTTAAAAATGAATGTTAACATAACAGTTATAAATTTTATTAAGTAATTTTTAGATCATTATTCAATCGATCAACGGGGTATCAGCTTTGACTTTTTTAATATCACATATTTTTTATTATTTAGCATATTGTATGTATTTAGCATTCTTATCATTCAACCAGATTAACTATTTTAAATAAATAGAAATCACTCATAAAATAATTATCATAATTATTCTTAGTTTTTCAATAATTTAACCAACATAATTTTGGACTTTGACAAAGTTTTAAGTAAAAAATAGAATTTTATTTAAAAATTTATATTAATTTCATTTGGTTAATAATATAATAACCATCTTTCATTTGCTTAATAATATAATGTCTCAACTAGGGGTGCAAACGAGCCGAGCCTTATCGAGCTCGAGCCGAGCTTGAGCCTAAAACAAAGCTCGTTTATTATCGAGCCCGAGCGCGAGCGTGACGTATGAAACTCGTTAGGCTCGTCGAGCCTTATCGAGCCTATATATAATATTAGTGTTTTTAATATTTAATCATATTTACCTCTCATTTAAAGTTGTTAAGTTAACGAGCCCGAGCTCGAGCTTCACTTATCGAGCTCACGAGCCTAAACGAATTATTATTTATATTATTTTTATTTAATAAATTAACTAATCGATAACAAACGAGCCGAGCTCAAGCTTGATAAATTACTAACGAGCCGAACTCGAGCTTTGAAAACAAAGCTCGAATCGAGCCTGAGCTCTTATAAGTTAATCGAGCTCGAGCCTGGTCGAGCTCGGGCTCGGCTCGACTCGTTTGCACCCCTAGTCTCAACGATGATTGCCCCTGTTTGGAAGTAAAAGAACTGTTTTTTTAATTAGACTTTTTATTAAATGTCTTTTAAATTGAAGAACATTTATATTTTTATTCTTCAAATTTATATTAATATATATAAAATTCTGTATTTTCGTTTTTAATAGTATTATATATAATAGTGTTATTTTCTAATGATATCTAGCTTGTTGTAAACTTTTGATTTTGTTGTAATAATATATTAAGCAATTGCTATCAATTTGAATTTGATATGTTTTTAACTCTGTTGTAATATTGTTGTTCAAAGAGAGTGGTATTTCCATTTAGAAGTAAACAAACATCACATTTAGTGGTGAAGCTTGAGAATTTTGATTGGGGGTTCGAAAGTCACCAGAGGGTCGGAAGTCATCGATCACGGACAATGGTGGACACGTAATTTTTTTCATGAGGAGCGGAAATTTTTAGGTCTCCATTGCCTTCGCAAAGTATTTAAAAAATTGGTTCGGATCGGATCAGTTCGGTTCATATGATAATAAGATTAAACCAAAATTATATTTTAAATACATAATAAAGATGTCAATCATCACTAGAAGTGAATAGCGTAAATACAATACATCTAGAGTTGCACTCTACTAGTCTTCATTTTTGAAAACTAGCCATAACATGAGTGACGGAGTTAGAAACTTTTAACCGATGAACTGGAATAACAGAAGCCACAAGAACGACAACACTGAATGTATGACATCGTTGCCGATGGTAACAGTCTGTGTGAATGTCCACTTAGCACAGAATGTTTGGGCGGATTCGCCTGAGCAATCGTACCAATGTCTCAACGATTGCTCATGTTTGGAAGTAAAATAACTTTTTTTTTAATCAGACTTTTTGTTAAATGACTTTTAAATTGAAGAACATTTATATTTTTATTCTTCAAATTAATATTAATTTATATAAAATTTTGTATTTTTGTTTTTAATAGCATTATATATATATATATATCCTTTGGTGTAATTTTATTTTCTAATGATATCTAGCTTGATGTAAACTTTTGATTTTGTTGTAAATTGTAATATTATTTTAAGCAATTGCTATCAATTTGAATTTGATATGTTTTTAACTTTGTTATAATATTGTTGTTCAAAGAAAGTGGTATTTCCTTTTAGAAGTAGACAAACATCACATTATATCTTTGTTCCATAACTTAGATTATAGGGAGTGGAAGGGCAGGAAAAAGATGGGGTGAAGCGTCATGTGGCACTTGTGGGACTCATATGAAGGAAAAATTATAGGGAGTGGAAGGGGGAAGAGGGGCAGGGGAATGAATATTATTATTATTATTATTATTATTATTAATGTGTGTGATAATTAAAAAAAAAAAAAAGAACCAATCAAAATTCACCTAGCTTGCCCCCCGCCCCTCCTTCCCTCACCGCCTCACCCTCCCGCCCCCTGTTCCATGCCCTCTAAGGGTGGTGTTCCCGCCTCCACATCACCTTCCCGCCCCCACTCCCTCCTGTCTTATAGCTTTCTAAAGACAAACATGTCCCTTGATCACTACACAACATGATCCATTGATCCCGACCAATCCCATTTGTTTTGCAGAAGCAGCTAACAACAAATCACAGTAATGATTAACCACCTACATAGTTCATGAAGTTCTTTGCTAAACTATTTTCATTCTGACAATCATTACTAGAATAACACATATTTGCTATAAAATTATAGTAATGGATGAAAAGACATTAACACTTAACAACATTAAGATCTTGCACAGACTGAATACTATTTCAACAGTAGCGAACCGCTACAAGGGTTAACTTCCTATGTGAAGCTAGCTAATTATGAAGAGGGTTTGGACCTGCAGGAATTATTCTTTTTTCTTCGTCATAAAACTTTTCTTTTTCGTCTCCATTAATCTTCATTTTACTCGAGGATAAACCCGCTACATGGAACCATGGCATTGTTGAATCTAAAGATGTATCTTTCTCGTTAGGGAATACGCGACTGTGATGGTGGTGAAGGTGGCGATGATAGGTGGTTGATCCAGGCAAGTGAGCTAAAACTAAGAGTGCCCAAATGATAAAAAGTGGATTGTTTGATTTATAAACCCTTCGTTTCTTCATTTTTCTTGTTGGTCTTGCTACTTGTTTGTTTGGACAGACTTGAGCCATTTGAAAGTTGCTTATTGTCATGTACTAGTGCATGAGGGCCATGTGGCTATATATATAATGTACTTTATGCACTTCTAGATGAACCGGAAAGCAACACAATGAAAGATCATGGTGAGAGCTTTGACTTGTAAATGGTATAATAGGGACTGAGTGTTTATTATCAATTATTCTATTACAAGACAAACTAGAACCCTTAGAGTAAGGAGAGTTGCAATTTTCTGGTTAAGATTTGATGTACTAACTTGTCCTAATATTAATAATTACGGGTGTATATCACTTGACCAAAAGTCCAAAACCCTTGAGATTCATGGAACCTTCTTTTGTTTAGGCCCTATCTATTGGTACCCCCATTTGTCTATTTAAACCCTCTAGCCGCCTTTAAAGCGATGAGCTTTGGGCAAAGCTCAGTGCTTTGATCCCAAAAGCTGACAGCATCAGGTGGATCAGGGGGGGCCTTGGGATTGGTGTTAAGCGCTGAGCTTTGGCCAAAGCTCAGTGCTTTAAAGTACAAAAGCTGATGGGGTCTTAGGATTGGTGTGATAGGGTGTTGGGTTGGGTTTTTTTTGGGTGTTTTGGGTGGGGTTTTGTTTGTTTTTTGTATGACTTTTTTTTTTTGTGGGGTTTTTTTGGTGTTTGTTTTTTTTAAGATTTTTTTTTAAGTTTGTAAATAATAATAATAAGGTAATACTAATAATAATAAATAGATATAATAACTTCTAACATTTCATTCATTTAAACGTCTAATTATAAAATAAGGTTTTGAACGAACGATCTTGTTGTTTATTACTCTATTTATTACGTTAAGTGTTAACATATTAATCACTCGAAACAAACATCATATAAACAAACAAATAGATATAAGCATTCGTTAACAAATAAAAGCAAACAAAAGATCGACTTCATTAGCATATAATAATCAGTTCGATGATACAAAATATAAATAATTTTAATTCTTTTTTAAGTATTTAAACTTGTTTCCAATCAAAAAAAAAATTTGTTTAATGTGTTTCGGTTCGTTTATTGCTCGTTTGTCGTTTTGAGTAGAAACATCCGAGTATGAACAACTTTCATAAATTAGTGTATGTGATAAATGAACTATACAATCAATACCGTTTTTTTATCAAAATACATATTTAGCATGTTTAATCGATATTCTGGGTATCCGGACTCTGTTTGACGCGTTTTGGTTCGTTTAT
Organism: Ambrosia trifida; assembly: GCA_028751855.1. Lineage (NCBI taxonomy): Eukaryota > Viridiplantae > Streptophyta > Magnoliopsida > Asterales > Asteraceae > Ambrosia > Ambrosia trifida. The sequence continues at coordinate 100,623,346 of CM054131.1, forward strand.
TGCTCGTTTGTGGTTTTCATTAGACATATTCCATTGACGAACAATTTTCACAAATCATTGTACGTAATACATGAACTATACAATCAATATCATTTTTTTTTATCAAAATACATATTTAGCATGTCTAATAGATATCCTGGGCGTCCGAACTCTGTTTGACGTGTTTTGGTTCGTTTATTGATCGTCCGGACTCTGTTTGACGTGTTTTAATTAGTAAACTTTTTAATTATAAATAGGGGTAACTTTGCTAATTATAAGTATATTTTTGAACAATGACATAACTATTTTTCATTCCCGTATCTTATACCCAGTCGACTAACTCCTGGCGTGAAGAAAATGTCCGGTCAGTCTCAAACGAAACTATGATCGGGTAAGAGCCAGGAGTTAGTCGACTGGGTACAAGATACGGGAATGAAAAATGGTTATGTCATTGTTCAAAAATATATTTATAATTAGCAAAGTTACCCCTATTTATAATTAAAAAGTTTGCTAATTAAAACGCGTCAAACAGAGTCCGGACGAGCAATAAGCGAACCAAAACACGTCAAACAGAGTCCGGATGCCCAGGATATCTATTAGACATGCTAAAAATGGTATTGATTGTATAGTTCATGTATTACGTACAATGATTTGTGAAAGTTGTTCGTCAACGGAATATGTCTAATGAAAACCACAAACGAGCAATAAACGAACCAAAACGCGTCAAACAGAGTCCGGATACCCAGGATATCGATTAGAAATGCTAAATATGTATTTTGATAAAAAACGGTATTGATTGTATAGTTCATGTATCACGTACACTAATTTATGAAAGTTGTTCATACTCGGATGTTTCTACTCAAAACGACAAACGAGCAATAAACGAACCGAAACACATCAAACAAATTTTTTTTTATTGGAAACAAGTTAAAATAATTAAAAAAAAAACATTAAAACAATTATTTTTTTTTTTTAAAAAAGACCCTAAGCTCTGAGCTTAGGGCAAAATGCAGTGGCCCGTGGGCTTATACGTGGCAACAAAGCACTGAGCTTAGGGCTTCAAAGCACTGAGCTTTGCCCAAAGCTCAGCGCTTAGGAGGCAATCCTAAGGCGCCATGTGTTGCTGTCAGCTTTTGGGCTTCAAAGCACTGAGCTTTGGCCAAAGCTCAGCGCTTTGAAGTACGATGTTTCAGTGATGTGACTTAAAGTCTGATAAAGCAGTGATTGGTGTGACAATCACATCACCCGTGGGCCCAATACGCCGAGCTTTGGCCAAAGCTCAGTGCTTTGAGGGGGTACAAATAATTTTTTGGGGGGTTTGAATAGCAAGACCCGTTGTTTATCTTATTAATTTGCTTATGTACCTTTGAAGGGCACCTTTTAATCTTACTTAATGTAATGGCTCCGGATAATTGCACAAGTAGAAAATTTATTCACACAACCTTATACGGGCTGTAGAGGCCTCTACGACTTGTAGACCTCATTTTTTTGAGGTTTCTACGGGCCGTAGAGCCCTCTACGGCCCGTAGGTAATCATTACCAATGATTGTATGATTGTCAATCATTGTAATGATTACCTACGGGCCGTAGAGGGCTCTACGGCCCGTAGAAGAAGTCTTATTAATTTTGGCAATGAAGAAGGGAGGGATGGATGTTTATGTTTTGCCTACGGCCCGTAGACTCAAAAAAAACACAAAAAACGTTTGGGACGAGGTTCGATCTTGGGCACATTATCACACAAACACACACAAGTCTTATTTCGAATATGGGGACCATCTGGGCTACCAATTCGCTGGTTTCTGTATTAGAAAAAATAAATATAACATAAACCAATATTAGACACCCTCTACGGCCCGTAGAGCCCTCTACGACCCTCTAGGACCCAGCCTCCTAGCATATGCATGACCCTCGATGTGTTGGAAAGGTTTGTGATTATGTGTTTGGTTCTGGACCTCCAAAATATAACCATCGTGGCCGGAGTGGTATCTCCCTATTACTTCAAACGGGCAATTACATTTTTTAATGCCCGTCTTTCGAACCGTGGCTACACTACGATGTACGCCACTACGGTCACATCGTATCCATGCCGTCGTTACCCTCCTATTCGGCCCCCTGCCTTCCTAAACAGTACGTGAGTATACGGTAACGTAACCATTTTTTTTTGCCCTTTGATAAACCCACTCTGTCAGGTCTTTAAGAGACCCGAATATCTGCAAAATTTATATACGAGTTCAAATACTTACTAATATATTCGATTTCAAATCTCACAAACCCTACGAGTTCAAATAACAACTAATATATACGAGTTCAAATCTCACAAACCCTAAAACAGATATAGGTACGGGCCTAAATATACGAGTCTAAATATGTACACTATTAAATATACACGGGTCTAAATTATAAACAAGTGTAAATACATAAACACACCTGATTTGTTTCGTACGAAACATCCGGGACAGGTTCCTCGCCACCGTTATCACCTCCCTCGTGCGAATGATAAGTCCCGTATTCGTACTGTGGATGACTTGGCGGCGGCACGTAAAATGACTCCGGTTCTTCTACGTACTCCTGGTTCAAATCGGACAGCAGGTTCAAATCGGGTAGTGCCTTCCTGTCACCACAGTGAACAACGGATCTAACCTCCTCCTCACCACGTTCCACCACGGCTCCGAAAAGGCTTTCCGAGACGTGAGATATGCTAAACGAATGCTCCCATTCATCCGAAACATTACCGTAGTGGCCCGAAGACATCGCGGTAGCTTGGAATCGATCGAATTTTTTGTGCACCCGTTTTTTTTAAATGTTTCGTATACTGAAGAAAGAAGACAAGGAAGAAGAATATATCTGGACCTATACGGCCCGTAGAGGCCTCTACGGGCCGTAGAGGGTTTAATGCTCCCAACAACCAGCTTTTCTACGGGCCGTAGAGGCCTATACGGCCCGTAGAAGAAGTGTTTTTTCAGACTGACACACTAAAAGTCAGTCTGTTCATTGAATGACCTCGTACCTCGTATTCCCTACAGGCCGTAGAGCCCTCTACGGGCCATCTAGGGTTTAAATGCACTCGACCAACCCAGCTCTACGGCCCGTAGAGGCCTCTACGGGTCATAGAGGGTGTCCTCATTTATTACACTGACACCCTCTACGGCCCGAAACCTAATTTTTGTTATTGTGTAAATAACATACCTCAATGTAATATCATACCTTAACAAAATGTTTTGTTATAAGCAAATAACACACATGCACATATATGAAGATAGAAAAAAGTCCTAAAATGTTGAGAAGCTAAGAGGGCGCAACATGTACCATGGCATGAGAGGCACATAGATCCGTCCGACTAAAAACATGCATCAAATTAAAGACATAAGGTTAGACAGGTTGTGTATACGCACCATTGTCAAATTTACTTAGAAATATAGCAATGATATACTCAAATTTAAAATGACTAAATGTTTTATTTTAAGATATATTTAAAAAAATATATATTATAGTGTACGAAAGTTATTATAAGTGTAGACTAGATAAAACGTAAGCAATAATTGTGTCTAATGTTTTTAAACTCGATCTTTTCATCTAAGCCAAACTAACTACTATACCATTTAGATCACAAGATGGGCCACTACTAAGTTGTCATACAATCCTCATTACGACACACTAAGTTTTTCGAAAAAAAAAAAAGACCAATCCTATATTGTTTAATTTTGTTACCAATTGTTTAGATTTTTTAACAAAATATTTACTTTTGAATGAATATCTTAGCTACATAAAATACCATTACGCTAATTAATTTGTCCATATATTTTCTTTTTTTTTTTAGTTTAAATATTTTTTAATAGTAAAAAACAAGTTACATTTAGATGGTGGGTAAGCGGGCAACAAGCTGCGCCGCTATCCTCTTTTGAATCGCAAAGCCTATCCTGCTAAACACAAACCCTTGGTTCTTAGGGCTCTGCGAGTCACTGTGGACCACCTTCTGCACTCGTTTCAGAAACCGTACTGCCTCAGGGGCCAGGGATTCAAATGTGTCAAAAGCAAACGGCAGGAACACGTGTTGATTCTCTAAAAAGGTTGCTTCGTGCTTAGCGACCTTCTTAGCTTCTGCCTGTACATGTGTTGATTCTATTAAATAAACTAATTTTGTTCTTAATTTTGTACATGTGTTGATTCTATTAAATAAACTAATTTTGTTCTTAATTTTTTTCTAAGTTTAATACTTTAGAAAATTATAAGATTAAATAAATAGTTTATTTTGTTATAGTGGTGTGTCTTCATCTCCTCGGCGATATATGTGTGTGTGGTATCAAAACCAGACAAAAATAAAGTGAGTGTAACTTTATTCGAAGCATTCAAGTCTTGTTCATGTACTATACATGCATTCATCATGTGTAAAGCAGTAAAGGTGTTAATTTATGTCTTACAGCTTTTACGTAAAACAGTAAAAGGGTTTAACCGAGGGACTCTCCGGCATTAATGAGCCTTATCTACCGGAATGTTTGGAAAGCCCTTTTATACGTGAAAACTACAAGATAATTACTATTAGTTTTGTAGGCTTGTTTTTTATACATTTGAATTATAGAGGAAGGATAATGTAGACAGAAATCTTAATCTACAAAGCGTGAGAAGGAATCCGGGTCGTAGATTTGGGTGAAATACAACGCGGTGGCGTGATCGTAATTTTTAAGCGTCATTAAGACGGTTTAAACATTGGAAAGGGCATAATCGTCCGATTGCAAAACCAATTGTCAAATTGAATTTAGATTTTTGAAGCAAACTGACGACCGTGAAAACTATAACCGACTAACAAACTTAACAAAGAAAACACCCTCTTTGGAACATGCTCGGTTTCAAAAAACAAAAACAAAGCATGCTTCTCCAATGAAAACAAAGCATGCTATTGATCGTCTTCTACCTATGTAAAAACAGAGCATGTTCAGGTAACAAAAACGCATGTGCAGGACATAATGGGTTGCTTTAGATCGATCCCTAACCGGATGATTATGAATGACTTTTATTCAATAGAATAATAAATAAAAGTAAGAGAATATTAATATTAAACTCGACAGGGTGAATTTCAATATTGACGTGAAATCTAGGCTATTGTCATTCAACCGCTACAAGATCAACAATTCGATAAGCTTGGGCCTAAAACCAATTGTGCATGTTCATGAAACACCAATTACACATGTACGTAAGTCATTAAAAATCATATTACGCATGTTAAAGGAACCATAAATAACACATGCGTTAGTTACAGTCCATAAGCAATCTGGAAAATAACTTCTTGAAATAACGCATTCGTTAAAATTGTATTTGGAAATCACGCATGCATTGAAAATCATTAACTGGAAATCACGCAAGTATTGTTCCTAATTTACGCATGGTTGTTCCTATAAACAACACATTTAGAAAAGGCAAGGAGTCCTATCTCACGCATGCACTCTCCAAAGACGTCCCATCTCATAAATCACGCACGTTATCAACACCTACCCATCAACATGCGTAACTCATTGGTGTTACTTTGGATTTGTGCAGACTCTGTTTCAATGCAGAACAGAAGTCAAGAGTGGTTCGACCCTAAAATTTTGATAGGATAATTTTGTTCGAATATATGGAAGAAAAATGATCAAAGACTTCACCTTGTACTGGTTGCGTCATCAATAGATTAAGAAGTGCAATCACTTAAAACGAAAAAAAAAAAACCACGTTAATAGAAAAAGTCTAAATTACCGTCTCAATAAAAACGGCCAAATCCACATGGCCATTTAAGGTTCCTTCCTACGCTTTGTAGGTTAATAGTCCTTTGTACGCAATACATTCTTAGAAATATAAAAGAACATGTATTAGGTTAACGCTTAGGGGGTGTTTGGGATTGAGTTTGGAAACAACTTATTGACTTATTAACTTTTTGAAAAGTTAATAAGTCAATAAGTCATTTGGAAAAACATCAAATCCTGACTTTTCAAAATGATTTATTGACTTATTGGCTTTTTCAAAAAGTTAATAAGTGTTAGTTTCCAAACTCAATTCCAAACATGCTCTTAACTTTTACCATTTTGGCATTTAACTTTTAAAAATGTTTTTATTCACAACACAGATTAAAGTGTATGACAACTCTTATTCTTTTACCCGGTTACAATGTTACATAAACCATCAGTAATAGACTTAGTATTTTACTAGGCTTATAATTTTTTGGTCCGGATTTTTACCCGGACATGTTGTCAATTTTTTTTGGTCAGTATAAGGGTTAACTTTGGTCTTTGGCGTATGTCATCAAAAAATTATAGGTATCACATAATTTTTGGAAAAGCGTGTGAATAAAACCATATATAGTGATTAGTGATTTTGATTGAAAAGTGTGTGAATAAAACAAAGCTATTTTGAAGACAATTCGTTCATTTAGGTCAGGGTCGTCTCCGAAAACGTCAAAAAAAATTTGGGCCTTGGGCGAAAAAGAATTTGGGCCTAAAATTTTGTAAAGAGAAATGAATTGTAAAAAAAAAATGAGTATAGTGCTAGAGCCAAGGATTGAACTTGAAACCGCTAAATTAAATTAACATGGTTTTTCCAACTCCACTAACAAGACTTTAATGTATAAAACACAAATATATATCCTAAATATAGAATTTAATATATATATGCGCATATTTTAAAAAAAAACGTTCGGGCCCATTTAAAGGTCGGGCCCGGTGCCGGTGACCACCCGGCTCACCCTCACAGCCGGCTCTGATTTAGGTCATCCTTCCCCGTTAGGTGTACCAAATGGCACTAGATATGGTTATTAAAAAAAAACTTTGAGTGACTGATGAGAACAGGTCGGGCTGCAAACAAACCTAACGAATATGAACAAAGCCTTGTTCGTGTTCGTTTGTTAAGAAAATTATGTGTTCACGAACAATTCATGAACACTTACCGAACGAGATTTTCTATTCGTGTTTGTTTTGTTAAAAAAACACCCATGTTCGTGTTCGTTTGTTAATTTTGTTCATGAATGCACACAAACACAAATGGGCATTAATGAACACAAAGAAGTGTTCATGAACGGAAACAAACACAAACGGACATATATTAACTTTTGAATAACATTGAATTTATATACATTAAGACATTAGTATGGATGGCAATGGGTCGGGTTCGGGTAGGGTATTGGTAATACCAAACTCGTACCCGTTTATAAAACCGTATACCAAACCCGACCCAATACCCGTCGGTTATTGTCGGGTAATTACCCGTCGGGTATTGGGTATACCCACGGGTAACAGGTATACCCATTATTTTGTTCAAAAAATACCCGTTAGGACTTGTAGTAGAAAATACCCATAAAGTTTTGACGTTTCATTCTTCTATGACAGTAATTAATGGTATTGGAAGAAGTTTTGAAAATTAAATATATAAGGAAATGATATTTTAGAAATACAAAGAGACAGACATATACTAAATATATAAAAAAAATATATTATAAATAGATTATATCGAGTATTTTTGCTGCTAATCGGATATCCATATATCGGGTAATTAGGTCTGGTATCGCAATATACCATACCCGAACCCGAAAAAAATAAAATTTTAAACCCAAACCCGGATCTGTACCCATCGGGTATCGGGTATACCCGTCCCAAATATTTCGGGTTTCGGGTATACCCATGGGGTTCGGGTTTTTTTTTTTTTTTTTTTTGTCATCCTTGGACATTAGCTAGATCCACCCAAAATATAGCCTAATTGTCCAAACATACTTAGTACTGGAGAAGGGCGTTGGAGGTGGATGGCATGGGGCGTTAGAGGTGGAGGGCATCAACGTTGGAATGTGAAAACATATAATGAGCTTGGATACAAAAAACAGGTTTATTGATCTCATATGTATTATAATTACCTCATATATATTATTTATTGGGTAAAATAAATAAAAAAATTAATATAAAAAAAATATAAAAATTAAAACCCTTAATAAACTATCTAACATAAACGAACACATTACCGAACGTTCACGAACATAAACGAACGAATGCAACCTCTGTTCATGTTCGTTCATTTATTAAACGAACGAACACAAACGAACTTCCCGCCATGCCCAATTTTGGGCATGGGCAGGGTGGGCGACAGCCTAAGGCCCAAACTCTCGGGAGGCCCGAAATTTTAAAAATTTTAAATATATATTATGTATAACGTGTGTTTAAATTATTTTGGTGTGGGTAATTAGAACAAAGCCAAGGTAGATGAATAGGTTAGTCAATTATATTTCAAGATAGAGAACTTGGGTTCATACGCTACTTCATGCATTTAATTTTTGTTTAAAAATGTTTTTTAATATAGAAGACCAACTTTTCTTTATTTTTTTAATTTAATATTAATAAATATTCTAGGTATTGATGTTTGATCATTAAAAGTTGAAATTTGAATTACTCATATTTGAAAATTGAAAGTTAAAACTAGAATTTTATAGGGGCCCGATCTTTTAGTCGCCCTAGGCCCAAAACATTTCGGAGATTCTCAGAGACGGCCATGCTTCTCGCCGAACGGTTCATGAACTATTCGCTGAAAGTTCAGTTCGTTTGCAACCCTAACAATAGGTGATGTATTCATTTTCCTTATTTCCCTCTAAAAGTCTTTTTCTCTCTTATGTTTCCCCCAACAAAATTGAAACGTTAATAACTTTTATATACGAGGTTTTTTAAAAGAAAAAAAAAACATTATACCAAAATTAACGAGCATTTTATTATCTTTCCAACGAGTACCATCGTACTATACAAAAAACGAAAATAAAAACGACTTTTTAGTAGGTTTTTGTTTATACATGAGATAAAAAAACACAATGTGTGCAGGAATTCATTAATCATGACTAGGCATAGAATCTTCACTCGTGCAAAAGATGCACACGTAGATTTAGAAGTAGGTTTTATGAATTATCAAGTGTTGATCATTTACAAAAAAAAAATGCAAAAAAAAAACAGCCTATTCCTTTTACAATACACATATTTTGTCATTTTATATTAGATTAGCTTTTACCCCGGGAACGTCCCGGGTTGAAATATCTAATATATTGTAAAAAAATAGTTATAAAAATATCGAAGTTAAAGGTCATAAAAAACGCTTCGCATCAAGAAAGTTGGTGCACTGCATTTAGATTCGGTAATTGGAGATTCGTGGCATTATTATTCCAATCATCTTCGAAGCAATTTTCATGTGCTTTTGTTGTTTACTTGTTTTTGGAGTGATTGGTTTGATATTACTTGGTTGTATGGATTTGATTAATGATGTTTGTACACCTTTTTGGATGCGTAAAAAGTTTCCAGAACCTACTTTTTTTTTTTGATCGATGCCATTGAAAAAGAGAGGGAGGGTTTAGGGTTTGGAATGGGGATCTGTCAAAGGGGATGAATGGAGGTTTTTTTTTATAACTTAAATACTAATTGACACATAGATGGCACATGGCACACTTAAGAGGGAGAATGCTTCTTAAATGTCATGTCATTAAAATGGCTTTCTTTTATAATATATATAGATATAGATATAGATTTGTTATCATTATCAATAGGTGAAAATAAGTTTTATTAGTCATGTGTAAATATAAAAATAATTAGGAAAAACAACCATTTCGATTTTCTAGTATCACTTCATTTCAATTTCGTAGATATATAAAATAAAAATATTAGAGCATGTCCCTTGAAGCTGATAGCATCGACAGCTCTATATCTGTAAAAAGTGACAAAAAAGAAAAGCCAATCATTATATACCAAATTTAATTCGACAATCAACAGTTTCCATCGCTGTACTTCACATCCAACACCTCTATTTTTTGGCTTGGTTACAGATATGTAATGCTGGTTCGGTTTGGTTTGGTTCGGTCTTGTATTTGAGTTCTCGGTTTCTAAACGACATACAACTATAACCCATACGACAAATTAATACCATACGAACAGCTAGATAACGAAAACATGCATTCAGGAATTATTAAATATCGATAGTAAAAGAACAAATGCAACTGAGTAACTGAAACTTGTTCCGTTCATTATACAGTCGAGTCCCATATTAAGATACATAAAGAGGCTCAGGATCCACTTTCCTTCTAATCCTGAAACCAGAAAAATGAACACATAAATACTCGCTAACTAACCAACCAGGACTGTCCGATTGGATATTATTGGTTAATATAGAATTTTCGAGGACTCTTTAGGGTGCGGGTTTTGATTTAAAAAAAAAAAACAAAAAAAAATAACGAATCTACTATTTCAATAAAGGATAAACCTAACTGGCCAAATTATACCAAAATATACCAAATATAAACAAACAAACGAAGCCAGTAAATCCCACAAAAATATACCAAACATACATATACATAACTAATGATCCAAATATACACACACTAGAGGGGTGCCCAAACGATGCAGCAAGGAAAAAATTGTAATCACATAACATGTTATTTTTTTTAAAACTATATTTGATACCATACTCACTTAAGTAGAATAAAATGCTCGTTTATTTGGTCATTTGTAGAATTCTATAAAAAATATTAACGTATGAAAAAAATATATATGACCATTTAAAAATCACAAGGGAAAGTTGGTATAAAAGCCAACTATATGCTTTAAAGAATGGTACCATGAAACTCTTAAAATTAAGTTAAAATACTTTTTTTTCCTTTTATTTCCTTTTATATGAATTATAACATAGTATAATATGTAATTTTGATAATGAACGTTTAAATGTACTTCAAAGTAAGTAATATCATCATCATACTCAGTTAATCCCACCAATAGCTAAGCTAAGGTATGGTCTGAGGAGGGTAAGATATAGACAACCTTACCTCTACCTCGAGAGAAAAAAAAGGCTGCTTCCACTGAGACCCCCGGCTTGATAGTGATTTTGCATCAAGCCTTGGACATAAGGCACATAACACTTAGCAATCAGGACAAACCCGATTGGTGCATGTACCCACGTGTCTTTTAGCTATCAACGCCACCACATGATGCATGATTTAACCGTCCGCCATTTTAACGTTATTTTCACGAAATTAGTAAAATAACGTTAAGATTAATGCAATTTTACCCCCCCCCCCCCCACACACACACACACACCAAGCGAGCCCCCTGCCCCACCGATATTTGGCCTAGTAATGTAAATTTCCTTGGTTTTATCCGAAAAATTTGTTTTTTCTGAGTCCAGACCCTGCTGATTTGAAAAGAAAAAAATGGGTCTCGTGACTTTCCACCCCCACTATCCAAAAGTTCAAGATTCGCCACTGCCCACACATATATATATTATATGTGTACATCGCAAGCGGGCTGAAAGTAAGTAAATAGATCCCACAAATATAAAGTGCGCTTAATCCCACTGTATATAGGTTAAAGGCTTTTTTTTACATATATCCCCTTACTAAGACAATGATCATTCATTATACATAAAGATCTTAGCAAGGGGAAATATGTAAATGACCCGTTAAAGCTTAAAGGTCTAGCTCGGTTACACAGCCAATTCCACTTTCATGATCATTCGATATACATAAAGAAGATGTACTGACCAGTTGTCTGCAGCCCATTTGCAACCCTGAGTATCTACTACATGCAGGCTGTAAGCATGTCTTGATTTTGAGGATTGATTTTCAAAGCTGTGGCAGATTAAATCGATATCAAATGTATGATTAAATACAAGGTAACAACAAAAAGTTCTCTTAATTCTTATAATTAAATGAAAAAAGTTTATAAAATGACCTCTGATGAATAAGATCACCATGAATAAGAACCAAGGAACCAGCTTTTACTTCAACAGAAACAAAATCTTTTTGGTCATAAGGTGGGGATGGCTTGTCAAAATGAACACCGTTGTCATCTCTGATAAATCGTCTCACAAGACCACCTGGTTTATAAAAAAAACAAAAAAAAACACTAACATTACAAATAAATCCACACGATTTTAAAAATGAAATGAAAAAGAAACAACCTTTGTGAGACCCAGGAATTGCCCATAAGCAACCATTAACAACAGTGGCATCTTCTAGGGCTAGCCATAGCCCAGTGCAACTTGGTGGATCAGTATACAGAAATGAATTATCTTGGTGAGGGACAACCTCACCGCCAATACCTGGTTGCTGAAATAATAAATAGAAAACCAAGTATATATATATGATTTAGATCTGCAAATGCATAAAAACCGTTTAATAATAACAACAATAATGATAATACCTTGAATATGTACATTGATTGAATGATCACGGGCCTCTTGTATCCCAATGAGTGTAATATGCCCGACATTTTATCTGAGCAAGACACCTTTTTGAAGATAGGGTCATGATCATGTAAAGCTGCAACAAGAAACAACACATTACACTGCATTCTTGTATACACTAAAAGCGTCAAATTTATATGCAGACTATCACCAAGATGCGTGTGGATGCATTATAAATTATTATATTTTTCACATTAGAGGTTTGTATGACCTTTCAGGAAAAACGATAATGCATATGCAGGTATTTAGACTGTAAAAATTAAAACCCTTGAGCCCATTTGACTAATGAGTATAGCCTAATTTACATTATTTGCATTACTACACCGCGAGTTGGAAACAGAGGTCGGACATTCAAACCGGCCAGAAAAATAGATTAAAAAGAGAAGATGAAAGTCCCTTCTGAGGATGTCAACATAATGTGATCATAAGGGAACATGAAGCACACGAAGCTAACCCATAGACCACTTTTAGTGTACAAAATGAAGAATAATCTCTACATGTTTCCTATGTTGATACCTAGTTGGTTGAAAGGTATATAACACCCACATTGTCACACTAGCTAAATAACATATTTAGAAGACAGCATACCCAAGCCAATGAAGCAAGGTAGCAAATTTAGAAGACACTAGGACAGCAACTGTATGCCACTATACTAGCTGCCCTGCGATATTCAACTTCATCACTAGAGCAGGAGATAATAGCATGACAATGACATATACGCTTTTAAAATCAAGCTAACAAGTTATTTACCAAAAACACACAATAGAAGTTATTCATCAAAAACACAATTGAATTGCTCAGTTATGAAAAACTAAAAACTGAATTATCAATCATAGGTTCAGTTCTAACCACGCTCTCCTCTGAACCGAAATAAATGTCTCGATTGGCTCTTGCACTAGCCACCAGACTGTCCTAATATCAAGACATGAAGCCATCAACATTACGCTTACACTTATATAACCACATTCTACCCAGGTGGTCTTTTTAACAAGAGCACAATATATGTCTTTTGGAAATGCATTTGTTAGGTTTGAGTGGCTGTGGGATGGGTGCACATCAGTTGGGTCGTAGTAGGGGATGAAAACATTTGGGCTGATGGGCGTAATATGTTTTGTGCCTCTGTAGTATGAGAGAAGCAAGCTGCCTACTACCATGTAGTTCTGCCCCTTGATCATGACACATCTCGTAGGAGAGGACACATGGTTTGGTGCTACATGACCATGTGAGGAACTGGAGGACACCCGTGTTGCTATGGTGAATATCGCTGACTCCAGACTCGAAGAATGTGAGGAGGAATGGATGACGTGTCAAACATGACATCAAGTGATAAGAGGGTGCCTGATTGGAAGGGTATAAGAAACATGGGAACAAGGGCTCATAGAAACTTACATGATTCTAAATGATTATATTGTTGGTGTTACGACATTGGCAAGAACAACCCCAATGGTTAACACAATAACCAAGTAAGACACAAGAAAGGAAAAGGAGAATCAAATAGAGAGAGGGTAAGAACCATAAGACTCAAATACAAAGGTTTGTATGTAAACTATGAAAAATTAAAATAATAATAATAACAATAATATATACATGGGTATTTATAGACCAACAGATCCCTATCAAAACCTAGAAACAACAAAACCCTTGAGAAAATCTGGCTAATAAACTAACTAAAGAAACCAGTCTAATTAAAATTATTATACATAGTTACATACCATGGCCGACTTTGTTAATGGAGAGCTGCTTTGGTTGCTTTAATTTTCCATCATCATCAAACGCTTTCTCTGTAAAAAAAAATAAGAGAATCTTCAGCATATCATACATGTCATTAGTAAAATCCTGCTAGTGTCTCAATCCGAATAGAGCTCAATGATATCTATTGAAGCAACTTAACACTTCATACCAAAATGCAATAAGTTCCCTTTCTACAAAAGTTTCAATTCAAAATCACCAAATTGTCATATAGTACTCATTGCAAAATATCTTCAATCAGATCAACAATAATCCTCTTATTTGATCAAGAGTTATGCTAAACATACCCCACCCTAGTCCCTCCATGTTTTATTCATGTACCCCCTCAAGTTGTCAAATCACTAATAATCCTCCGTTTCCATACTAAAAGACAAAAATATCACACTAGTTTGACGTTTTCAGGGAGTACGGTGAAAAAATTACGGAGTGGGGTGTGCACGGTTCAATTTGGTTCGGTTATAAGGTCTTAACCGAAACTGTAGCCGAAGTCATCCATTAAACTATTTTATTAACCATTCGATTTTAGGTTAATCGGTTCGGTTATTTTGTCAGTTTTTAGTTCAGTTCGGTTAATAACCAAAACCAAACTTTGACCAATTTTTTTATTTGAAATGCATGAAATAGATGTATAACACTGAATACATGAAACACAGGTTTAAATACATAAAATGGAGGCATAAATACATAAAATGGAAATATAAGATATGAAATACATGAAATGAAGGTATGAAAGACAGAAATATATGAAAATATAAAAGGTCCGGTTCGGTTAGCTGAGGGTACAAAATAACAGATAACCGATTTTCAGCTATTTTCAGTTAACGGTCTTCGATTAATTCAGTTTTCGGCTAATTTCGGTTCGGTTTAGGTTTCTCACCCCTAGGCTTTATAATTAATAATTTAATAGTCTAAACGTTAATCTTAACAAAATCAATCATGTTTAGAATAATAATATATTACTATATAATATACCTTCAAAGAAAAAGGAAATCTTCTCTGCACTCTCATAGAAATAATCATCACTTGTTTTTTGCTGAACAAAACAAACAAAAAACAACAATACCTCTCAATTCCAGCCAACAAAACAAATCTATCTTCAAACTAACAAAATAAATAATAATAATAATAATAATAATAATAATAATAATAATAATAATAATAATAATAAACAACCTGATGCTTGGTGGAGAAAATTGAAGAAGTGGAAGAGCAATCGAAGCCATCGAGTAACTGATCCATACGCTTTCTCAACGCCTCAACCTCATCGGTACTAGAGAATGATTCGATAACCAAATAGCCTTGTGAATTGAAGAACTGGAGCTGATCGGAACTTAGATTATGGTTGATTTTTTCCATGGTTGAATGTGTTGCTCTGTTTTTAGGTAAATGTTTGGTAATGGGGAAGTTGATGGTTTCAGAGAGTGGTAGATTTTTATCCTGATTAGACGATTTGAATAAGCAATGAAATAGACTTTTGTTTGTGTTATGGCGGTTGGTTCTGATCCCTAAAATAACTTGTGTAATGGCAACTTATTTTGACCCGATCCGATCCGAATAGTGTAATCTGATATACAAATACTTTATTTTTAGGCACGACCCAACGAGTTTGTATGGAATGCCGCCAACTAGGGACTTTAGGGGTAGAGATGAGCATCTCGGTATTAAATACTGATCCCAATACTAAAAATATCGATGCCGGTTTATTTTTGGCACCAATTCGGTATCAAGTTTTGGCAAAAATCAGTATCTATATTTTCAGTTTGTTATCAGAACCAAGTTTTGGCAAAATTAGGTATTGAATCGATTTGTACGGTTCGGTACCGAGCTCATCCCTAATGTAGTGTAAGGTTTCTAGTGTATCAAGATGTGTTAGTGCCTAGTTGGGGCATCCCCTACAGTTTATAAACTAGTGTAGGCAGGTAAGTGGGTTTGTTTTAGAATTCTTCAATCCCTCTCTGATTCGCTGGTCAACATGTTCATTCGGCATTATATATATAATGCTAGGACTTGATTTTGCAATATAACCCCCCCCCCCCCCCCCTTAACGGTGGGGGGCGTTATTTTTGGATTTCACGTTGGGTCACACCACCACTACACCCACTCTTATGTCCCTAAGGCTGGATGGTGGGGATTATAGACTCTTTAGAACTCTCTTAACACACATACAGTGATACAGTGGAATAAAGCCTCTTTAAAATCAGGAAAGAATAAATATACTAAAAAAGATCAGATTGGTTGAAAGGTGGGCCCTCCTTTTCTGGTGAAGACAACATAGCGATTAGCGCCCTTCAACGGCCCCTAGGAAATGGCTGGTGGGGCGCCATTGGGTGATGTGGCGAGGA
Organism: Ambrosia trifida; assembly: GCA_028751855.1. NCBI lineage: Eukaryota > Viridiplantae > Streptophyta > Magnoliopsida > Asterales > Asteraceae > Ambrosia > Ambrosia trifida. The sequence continues at coordinate 100,639,632 of CM054131.1, forward strand.
GCGCAAGACCACACCAGCTAGTCTAATGGGTAGCCTGCTCAACACAAGTTGTGTGCCACATATTAATAAAGTCTAGTGAGTGTTCTAATAACAGGTTCTCATAGTTGAAACAAATCATGACCAAAATTTTGAAACACTTCGGGAAAAAAAATAATCGCATGAAATTTAACAAAGGGATGCCAAAAATGAGGTTCCCAAAATTTGCCACAAAACATTTTGATGTACCTGAAAATCAAATTTACTCTATTGTACACAAACTAAAATCATCAATCAGGTTAAACATATTTGCAATCCAGCTTGCTCAATACAGCATCCCCGCGTAGACCATAGAACGCGATCAAAATGGTCGGCTTTTTTTCCTTTCTAATTAAAATTTCCATCTTTTTTTATCTTTGTTGAAGCTACAAAGCTCCAAATGCTGATTGGTCAAGCTTCTGAGTAAAAAATAAAGAATTTTCAATGTTAGCTCACAAAATGTGCACCCGAGAACTGCAAACCACATCAGGGAAATCCATTTGACTTTGCTTGACTTGTAGAATCATGTTGTTGATGCGGTTCTTGAATCTTCAGTTTTGTTTGTACGACACATGCAATTGGGACATGGGAACGAATATATTGAGTCGTTTGGCCGTTTTAGTTCAATTCCTTTCGCATCGCTATGGGCACGCATGCTTAACATGTGCCTTTTGAATGTTTTCCAGCTGAAATAAATAATCATAAATATTATGCAATGAAATAATAAAACATCATACAGAACTTCAAGATAAGTAATGTGAAACTCAGTGTATGTGTTAGAGCTCGGATTATTTGTGAATTTCTTGAACTTTTTATGGATAACATCATAATTACGAAAACAATATATCACAACAGTAATCTAAATCTTAAAAAAAAAAAATAAAGGTTAAAAAAATATATATATTTAGAAAGTTGTATGCGTTAAAAATAGGAGATAATCTGAAGACCACCTAGAATAATTTGCACACCACAAAACATAATTCTTTTGACAATTTTACCCTTACACCAGAACACTTTTTTTGTCTTTGCCTATTGTTGTAAGAGTTGAATTGTCAAAATACAAACACTCCTGATGTGAAACTCAATTCTGGAATAGAGTTTGGACCACTATAACCTTGTTGACCCGTTCCAGTTTCAAGTTTTCCATTTGACCCAATTGAGATAAAACACCCCAAATTGACCCATATATAAGTAAACAGATAGAAATTGCTACCTTACTTCACATGTATTAAAAATTTTAAAAGTAAACCCAAAGGTAAATATACTGCAGCTATATAATGAATATGTAGAAATCATACCCGATTTTTAGATTATCAAAATATACTGCTAACTTGCGTTTGTCAGGCCTGATTGTCTTGGAATGCCCATTGAACATATATCTTCTATGGCCCAACAAGAAATGAGGAAAGTTTCCACCTTGAGTTGTAACAAAAACTTCACTGTGGAGACATACAGTGTAATCTATAGCAGCCATTCTGGAAGAATAGTTCTATAAGCAGTAAACAGAGTTAGCTCAATAACTAACCAAAACCTTAAAATGGACAAGCCTTAAAGGGAGAATAGAGAAATCCGGTCAAACCTTAAATTGAGATAGTTCCTCGGGAGAAGCGAGCATTTCTTTCGTCTGTAAAAGAGGAAACATTTCTAGAAGGGGAGCCATGTGTCTCTCAGAATCGTATATTCTTCCGGAAGCTAGAAATATAGATGTACCATTATCAAATCCCATTCCTCTAAGCATCAACCCCACCTGATAAGAAATATATTATGGGTCAAATGGACAAACCTTATAAGAATTAAACAGGCTAGTTCAGGTTGTATTTCATCTCTCATGTATCATTGTATCAAATGGGTGAAAAAATAGTTAAAAAGAGAAACAGGTCAAATGAGTCAAACATGTAACAGTCGAAATCCGTCCAAAGCGTATTTACTAATCCAAATCACTTTTTTCAGAGAAATAATAACTGTTGCAAAAACTACTTCTTTGTAGACTTGTAGTCAGATTTTTTTATTAAGAAAATAAATAAATAATATTTGAACAAAATTGTATTTCAAGTCAGCTCAACGCAGACCATCCATAATTAATGCAAAAAAGTTTCTATAAAATGTTTTAAATTTGGACAGAAAAGTGTTTTAGGTGAGCCCAACCTGGCACGGCCATAATTCATACACAACTTAACTATAAATAAATGTTTAAAATAGGGACAACAACACTATGTTCCCGGGTCCTTTTAAATGAGAGAAGTGAAAGGAAGTGGAAAGAAAGTGGAAAAGATTTGGGTTTCTTAGTTTAATGGAAGAAAGTGGAGAAAAGAGACATTAATAATTTTCCCTCCTAACTTTCCTCCCAAAATGTAAGGATCTGGAGAGAAGGTAATCAAAAACATATATAATGCTTTGCATTTACCAATTTACCCATTCATAAAATAATAAATAAAAATTGTTAAAGGGTAGAGTTGTAAAACTATAACTTTCTTTTCTCTTCCTTTCAACTCGTCCCACCCGAACAAAGAAGTATAGCATTCAGATTTTTATTTGTGAATTCCATTTCCAGTTGATATACACAGAGAAAGAAAGAAAAGTCTTACCTCTAGAGGTGTGAGGGGGCATTTTCCATTCACCCTATAAGCTCCGGGTCGAAGAACTCTACCGGGCTTTGTAAATTTACCTTTCCACCCCCTCTCCCTAGCAGCTATCATATCTTCCCGTTCTTTTGATCCACCATCATATACACAACAAGAGAAAGCAACCATGTCCTGCAAACATTTTGGTTACATATTAATCCATTAATCTAATAACATAAAGTATAAGTTATATAAACCGTCCTGAGGTTTATACGAAATCATGATTTTCAGCCCTAACGTTCTGTATTACACATATCATTCCTATAATTGAAACTTGTAGCACTCATGCCCTTTATAATGGATGCGTGCTTGAAAGGGTTTTTAGACAGTTTTGCCTGCATGAGCAGGCTTTAGAAGCCCTTTTGAATGGACATCAGCTCTTGGGACATGGGTGTTAGACGTTTCAGATTTAGGGACCATCTGTGTAGTTATAGAAGTTTGTTACGAACACCATATATTCATATTAGCCACTCGGATGATTTATATGATTTACTATTATCATAAATTGCACCCCTATATCAAATTCCACTATGATTTATAAAGGAATAGACTACGGACCTCCTCAAACCGTAAATGAACGGAAATGTACTTTCCACCATGCTTCGCACTTTTTTCTTTCATTCTCGAAACTAGTGTTTCTCCCATTGTTAATAAAGGATTTGAAAACCGTAAAGCTTCATAATTTGCCAAACAACGAAGCCGTTGGACTTCAGGGGGTGCATCAAATGATAATCGATTTGCAAATGGAGAAATCCTTATGAATCTGAACAATGAGGAATAAAAGAATTCAAAAAGAAATCAGCATTTGTAAGTGTTGTAATATAAACATAATTTATGTAAGTGGAAGAAAATGAACTTACTTTTCTTCAAGAAGTCTAGGAAGAACTGTATCTTTGTAGTACTGAATGGGTGCCCAGGCCTTTATTCTAAAGTTGAATACATTGGTCAAATTGTGATCAAATCTTTCCATTAGGTATCCAGGTACTGAGTCAACAATACGTACATCATTTTCCAAGGTTTTAACAAAAAATTCTTCGTCATATATGTCACTAAATTTGCTGCAGTAATAAAGCAGGGCATAAATAATTCAAGATTCTACAAAAACAAAAAGAAAAAAACATTATTCAAAATATAGTTAAGGATCTCATGTCCACAAACCTAGGATCTCTCCAGATGCTATGAAAATGAAAATTGGGAATGACAAGTGTTGCATTAAGATAGCCCGCCACAGCAACTGCATTGCAAATCTAGAGATAGAAAGGTAATATGAGTTATTTTTTAAAATAGAAATAAATTGATATAAAAAGTAGTTAAACTACCGATGTCCTTTGCTGATTCAAGCCACCGTTTGCCTCAACATATATGTAGCCATTTGACTCTGGCAAACCTGATTAAGGAACAGAGACATGATTTTTGTTAAAAGAAAAAGACACTTCAAACCCTAGTAAAGTAAGATATGAAACGGTTAAAAATCAACAATCAACATCAAACAATCTGTCATGTTTCAAAGCTGGAATGGTCAATGGTGTTCATACCTACTGAAAACTTGTTTATACAAGGCCTCCAGTCTCCACCTTTAGCGTGTTTCCATATAGTTGACATCTACATAAAATTTAGTGTTATAAATCAGTAATAACTCAGAGAGAAAAAGAGATTTATTTAAAATCATACTTGCTCTAGGCGTTAAAACCATAAAAACAAACAACTAATAATCTACAAATTCTACATAATATATTTCATGTAATAAACTAAGGTGGTTTTCTGTGACATTTAAAGTTGATTCTGTCAATATCAAACCCCTTGTGTGTAAATGACATGTATAATTAATAATGATTACTTTGCACACAAATAAGAAAACTAAAACAATTTCTTAAAAAAATTAAATCCCTTGCGATCCACAATCTTATTGATGTTAGACACGGATATACGATTATTTCAAATAATTAATGCTAATTTAAAATCCTCGTTTGTTAAGTTTCGAAGGAAACTTAAATTTCTTTGGGTATAAGTTCGAAATAGGAAAAGATTAAAGAACTGTCAAAATCCCAACTTTCATCTTTCTATTTTGTAAAGATAAATTCAAATTGACCAAGCATATACTGATAATTGATATGCTACCTACTTAAGAGTCTGACAACATGAACTGTGAACACTACTGATGCAACATTGTCGACTTGCCATTTTCACATCAATATCATTTTGAGTTAAAGCCATCTTAGAAGGCGAGCAGCTTCAGAAATCTAAAATATAAAATATCCAGATATGTATATATCAAGTTCCTAGTTCTAAATCAAATATAGCAAATATTAGGATTTAGGATGTCTGATTTTTTATTTCCATCTTAATAAATCTAACAAAAACTCTAAAACTCACAATCTTCAATAGTTGTCAATACTTTTCTACACCGTCAACCCTCAACAACCAGTTGACAATAGTCATTTACTTATGGTTATTTAACATCAATACAGCTGAATTCAAACTTATTGCCGGCAAAGATCCACCCAAAGTCTCAAATTACATAAACATAATCACATCTCTCTTACCCCTCACACTCTAATCACTGCATGTCCATAGTATTCTAATGAGTAATAACTCCTATATTCCCTAACCCAAAACCTAATCACTAAGCAGCTAAACACTCACTTAAGTATGCTGCAATTATTCAAAAAGCCATCACATCTCTTTAATCTCTCACATTCTAATGACTCCTATAATTCCTAATCTAATCAACTAAACAATCACTTAAGTTGCAAGTTGCAACCATTCAAAAACTTATCACATCTCTATAATCTCTCACACTCAATCACTGCATGTCCATAGTATTCTAATCAGTAATCACTCCTCTATTCCCTAACCTATAACCTAATCAACTAAACAATCACTTAACTACGATGCAACCACTCAAAAACTTTTCACACCTCTATAATCTCTCACATTCAATCACTGCATGTTTATAGAATCCTAATCACTCCTATAATTCCTAACCTAAAACCTAATCGACTAAACAATCACTTAATTAAGTAAGTTGCAACAATTCAAAAACTCATCACATGATTCACATCTCTTTAATCTCTCACATTCAATCATTACATGTTTATAGCATTCTAACCACTCCAATATTCCCTCACTTATAACCTAATCAACTAAACAATCACTAAAGTAAGTTGCAACAGTTCAAACACTTATCACATCTCTCTGATCCTTCGCATTCAATCAATGCATGTTTATAGCATTCTAATCACTCCTATAACCTTAAACCTAAACTAACATAAAACCTAATCAACTAAACAATCACTTAAGTTGCGATAATAATTCAATAACAATCCAAAAACCAGATCAGATCAAATTAAGTCAAACTAGGTCAAACTCCAACACTCCAACACTCCAAAACCAACTAACCGCATCAGAACTCGAATTATCCGCATCCATCTCATGCCGAAGCTTCGCGTAAAGCACAGGACTGCGATACACCGAACCAGGAGCTCGTCTCACCTTAATAACATCGGGAACAACCACATCAAACGACACCGTTCCCATATAAAACAACATACCAGAGATATACAACAACGGCGCAAACAGAAACACTCCTTGCCTACGTAACAGCACCGATAACACGATCCACGCTACACGCTGTGCCACGGACCGGTTCGAAACACCGAGAGCGAACCGGTTGGCGGATTTGCCGGTTCGTGGATGACGGAGACGAGGAGATCGGAGTGGAGAAGCTGGTGGCGATGGAGTGTTGTGGCCGCTGCTAGGGAGACGGTTTTTGGCGTGCATTGTTTATTATAAGTAGAAATTACATTATCAAGAGGGATACGGTTAATACGCCGGAGATATAGAATATTATTATTATTGGTATTATTATTATTATAGATACAGATGTGTATAGAGAGAGAGTGAGGGGAGAGAGAGAGAGAGATGTGTGTGTGATGAGTGTAGCAGAGAATGTAATGAGAGAGAGAGAGGGAGATTGGAAGAGTGATGGAGAGGTGGAGAGCACGTGCACGGCGGAAGGGGGCGGCGGTGGATGGAGTTGACGTGTGAGGTGGAATTGGGTGTCGTGAGGGACAAGGGTGAGTTGCTACTTGTGGTACTCACTTTCCAAAGTGTTAGCTCTAAATTTTTATTTTATATTTATATAATAATCTTTTTAACCCAATTTGGTACTACATATACTATAAATCTATAAAATATTAACTTAGTAAATTCCATTAGTAACATTTTATACTTGTAAACTCTCCTCTTTTTTTTTTCTTGTAACTTTTTATGTGTGTGTTTTTTTTTTTCTGAACTAATCTATCTACTTAACTTATTAAAACATTCCTAATAACGATATTAAAACTATTCTTACGGGTTCAACATCTCATTTATTGTCTTCCCTTAAACCGACTCTCTCATCGTCACACCATTCCATATCCCATCTAGTGGTCAGAGTGAATCAATCTCAGAATCGGTAATCAAGCATCGATATCATTGTTTATTCTTTGATTTTGGATGGTGGTATGATTTTCATAATGTTGTTAGGGTTTTTATTCCAGTGTTCTTGACGATTTAGTGCTTTTTTTATACTAAGGTGTTTGATTTTGTATAAAACGGTTATTGATTTGATGTTTAATCGACTATTTAGGGTTATTGATTCTAATGTTCTTGACGATTTAGGGTAGGTTTTGCTATCCAAAATGTGGTGGTGGCACAGCTTGTTACCCGCTTATCAGCCGTCCACTTGTAATATGTTGATTTTAATTTAATGTTTAAACGTTAAAAATCTTTTTTTTTTTAAAAAAAAATAGGGTTTTTTATAGTAATAATAATAAGGTGTTTGATTTTGTAGCATAAGGTTATTGATTTGTAGTTTAATCAACTATTTAGGTTTATTGATTCTAGTGTTCTTGACTATTTAGGGGTTTTTTAATAAGGTCATTGATTAAGTAGGATCAGGTTATTGATTTGTAGTTTAACCGACTATTTAGGTTATTGATTTTTATAACAATGTTATTATTTCATCTAATCATATCTATATCTATATCTATATAATTAAAAAAAATCTTATTATTATTTTATTTCTCTCTTGTATAAAATAATAGGGTTGTTCATGAGCTGAGTCAGGTCAAGCTCGCGCTCGGCTTAGCTATAAACCGAGCCGGCTCGGCTCGGATTTGAAACCGAACTAAAAATCAAAGCTTGAGCTCGGGTTGGTTTTAAACCGAGTTGAATCGGCTTGGTTTGGCTCGAATTTAAAAAGAAAAAAAAAGAAAAATGGCTTTTAAAATTCAACAGTTTAAAATATTATTCAATATTTAAAAATAGCACATTTAAAATAAGTTCAACCAAATACATTAAAAGCTAAAATTAAGTTCAAGCAAATAAAAATAAGTCTCAAATTTCAACGGAATATAATATAAACTCATCAACATACGAATTAATCCCTAAATATGCAATAGATGTCTAATTGAACTCTTAAATACTGACATATTTGAAATCAAAAGCATTATTTAGTTTGATAACTTAAGCAGTTGGACAATTATCATTATGCTATGGTTTATTTAAATAATTTTATTAGCTGTAACTTCAATCCCAAGCATACAATTTGCATGCTACTATTACCAAATATTAAATATGTAACGTGTTCCCCATCTTTTTAACATTTTCATTGTATATTATATGTATATAAAAAGTACATATTAAAAATTAGAATTATCCGAGCCAGCTCGACTCGTTACGAACCGAGCCAAGCTTGGCTCACTTTCTAACCGATCCGAGTTGGCTTAGCTCAGTTTCAAACTGAGCCATATCAAGCGAGCTTTTTTCGAGCTAAATCCGTGTGAGCTCCGAACCACAAGTTTTTTGGACAGCCTTATAAAATAATATTATTAAATCATAATTTCATGTTTATCCCTTATTTAATATTAATTTTCTTAGCTAATTCTTTTTATATTTCCGCTTATTAAAAACCATTTAATATTTTAATAATTAAAAAAGCTACACTTTCAAGATCATCGTCTCAATCACGTCCTGCAATAGTTGTTTATGATTAAAATTATTTTTTTCCTCATATTATAATACATTAATTTTTATGCTACACCGTAACATATATTTAGTCTTAGTATTTGATTTGTCTATTTCGGGAAGATACCGGATATTACCTAATAGGGTTACAATTTCTTAACTTAAATGTGTTATTTAGGATATTTTTTTTTTTCTTTGTTTTTAACTTTTAATCGTAGCATTCTTTGGTTATTGCATATACCTGTTAACCTTTTAAATTTTTTTAAATGTTAATGTTAGTTTTGTTTATTCTTTCAGTGTTCATCGATATTTAAATTTAAAAATAACATTTAATTCTTTATATATATATAAAGAATTATATAAATTAGGTAGTTTTTTATTATTAAGCGTTGTATTAAATATTTACATTTTTTTTTAATTTTAGTCTTTATAAATATTTGTTTCTTTTTATAAAATACAACTTAATCTTTATATCAAAATAACTTTCCTTTATTATTTAATCAATTTATATAAAAAAGGTAGTTTTTTTATTATTAAGTCAATCAATTTTATACATATGAAATAAATTAAATAGTTTCCTTTATTACTTAGTCAATTACCTTTATATAATATTAAAGATGTGTGAACCTATTATAAAAAATTACCTTAATGTAAAAAGTGCAAGAAAAAATAAAAAGCTAACACATGTCACTAGCTAAAAGGGTATTATTGTCAATTACTATAATTGTTGACTTTTTTCAAGTTTCACTCTCATTTTTAAAACGATAATAACCTTTTCATACGACATTATTTAAAAAAAAACTACACTATAAAAACAAGTTTTTTTATCCTCTTTCATTTGCATACTTTATCGCTATGCTTTAAAAAAAATTGTTGGGTTGATAACTTGCGTTTTTTAAAGGGTATACTTGTGTTTTAAAAACACAAGTTATGCCTGTTAAAACGCAAGTTATACATGATAAAACGGAAGTTATACCTGATAAAACGTAAGTTATACCTGATAAAAAGATGCAAGTTATACATGATAAGACACAAGTTATATCTGATAAAACGCAGGTTATACATGATAAAACGCAAGTTATACATGATAAAACGCAAAGTTATACCTGATAAAAAGGATGCAAGTTATATCTTATAAAAAACGCAAGTTATACCTGATAACAACGCAAGTTATCAACCTAGAATTTTAAAAAAAAAAAAAAAGTATAGCAATAGGGTATCCAAATGAAAAAGGATTAAAAGCTAGCTTTTAAGGTGTATTTTAAAAAAAAAATGTCGTATGAAAAGTTATGGAAGTTTAAAAAAATAGGGGTGAAACTCAACAATTGTAGGTTATACTTATTTTGCCCTTCTCCTTTTCTTTTGGAAAATCCAACGTATATATTCACCCTTTTAATCCCATCCATTAATTCATTTAGATCAATAGTCTAAAATCATTCATGTCCTTTTTATGTTAAGATATTTTTTACCGTAAACTTTGTATCAATAATGATACGTTCTTTAGGTTTATCAACCTAGTATAACTAGGGTCTCGTTTTATAAATGTTATATGGCTGGTGTTGGAGCCCCAATAAAAGATGGTTAAGAACCTAATCACCCTATATTGGCTAGGGTAATCAAGGTGTTGATTTAACGTTTGGGAGCGAGCACTCCACGGTAAAGGGCATTTAGTTACGGTTGCTACATGGCAACACTTTCGTCACCGCCTTGGCAACGGTCAAGAATTTATCACCTCGGAGAGAAGTAATCGTGAGGCAATTGATGACTTCGATGTATTTTTTACCATTGGTAACGGTAAAAAATTAGCTACGAGAGCCGTAACGACTTTGTTAGCCTTTCAAAAACAATCGAAACCTGTACCCTAACCAACTCAAGCCATTGATCAATTGTTCAAACAAAAAAAAATCTTGAGGGCCCGGTTCGAGCAAACGAGGTGGTGGTTCGACCAAACGAGGGAGAGGTTCGAACGCACGAAGGGATGGTTCGAATCCACGAGGAAACAACAAAATTCCAAAAGTGGGCGCTTTTGGTCCTAACGTTTATACACCACACCCACTTGTATAACCACAAGCATCACCACATATTTTTTTTCGCACAATCACAAGCATCACCATAAAATTTTTATTATGGCCATTACGGACATAATATTTTTTTTCCCGACCTATACTTTCACAACCTATGGTTCCACCCGTTCGACTAGATTTCTACAAGATGTTTTGAATAACTTCGATGAGTTCGGAACGTATCAGAGCCCACCACCTCAAATGTCCCAATTTAAACCGCATCATCGAGATCCCCCACTTTTTAAAGACCTTCATGATGACAATAACCTTGTGCAAGAAACTCAACTCAAAATAAATTTTGATGAAATGAACATGCAAGAAAAGGGGAAAATTTACTAAGTCGATAGACAACATTGGACTCCTAAGGAAGGAGTGATTTTGGCTCAAGCTTATGTTCACGTCTCAGCCAATCGGGAAAAAGGAAATCAACAAAAAAAGAAGAAAGTTTGTGGAAAGCTGTTCTTCAACACTTCAACGAGCTTAAGGGTGGAATCGAGCGGACGATTGATTAACTACACATAAATTAGAAGAATACGTTGACAAGGTTGTATTGGTTCAACGGTTATCACATACAAGCGGTACAATTTATGTTAATTTTGGTTTACATTTATTTTTAATTAAATTCATTATGTTTTTTTTTATTAATTCAGTGTTATATTATTTTATTCTATTCTAACATATAGGAGTGTACAAGAAAAGCAGGTGCAACGTTTGAATGTTATGAAAAAAGTGCTTGACGATTACCGATAAAAATAGAAACATGCTTTTAAGCACGGTGGGGCGTGAAAGATTGTTAAAGAACATGAGAAGTGGAGCAAGGTCTTGTTTTTGAATGAGGATTCCGGTTATAGTTATGGCAAAAAAAAAATCATCGAAGTTTGTCAACTTCGATGCACCCAAAGATTTTAGGGCAACCGATATGTCGATATCGGACTTGAATGGTTAAATCAGTCCAACACAACCAAAGAAAAAGGGTAAACAACTTGCTAAACAACCCGTCGAGTCGTCAAACCAAAGTGTGTTTGCCGACAAAAATAGACGCGTACAACATCAAGGAAGGAAACGACATTCCAAAAGGTAATGCAAAATTGTCGCTCAATTGACAATGGATAGAGATTTCAAGACAAATACTCGGACACACAATCATTTAGATCTCAAGGTGAAAAATATCGCGCTAGCCCGTAAACGACAAAATGCGGAAAAATACAATTGACCGAAGGATCATTTGATGAACGTTTACCTGTTTTTTCTAAATTGTCCTTTTTTTGGATTTTAGTATTTTATTTTTTTAATTTTAATTATGCAACGTTTTTAATTTTAATGAAATTTGAATTATAATTAGATTTAATGGTTTATTTTATTTTAAATTAAAAAAGTTATAGGGTACTTTGTCTAGAGTGTCGCCAGTGTTTTAGTGATTCTAAGGTAATTTTAGTTGAAATTGACATGACAGTTCGTAACTTGTCGGAGCTGGGGTACTTACCCTAGAGTGTCTCTTCCCCTTATTGAATTGACATTTGATTCAAGTTTGATCGTAAGATGTAACAACCCGACCAGGAGGGGCTGGATGTTACGACAGTTTGGTAACAGACTTGCACAACGGAAGCAACGATAACTAATATTTATTTGTTTATACAATTTCTAATCCAAAAATATAATTACACAACTTAAATAAATAGACTAATAACTATGCAGGGATGATTCGCGGCGGTCGTCGAAGCAGTTAATGAGGTGTAGTCCACTAGCCGAGCCGATCCGATCTCTATCCCGCTTATCTCTAGATGCTCTAACCGCAACACATATAGCCGAATCTTCTAACCAGATAACCTCTAATCCGCTACTAGCAAGCATATACCTCGTGGTTGCCACCCGTCCATTTGCAGTACCTGAACACATGCTTAAAAGAGTTTGGGTCAACAATTACGCTGGTGAGTCCGTATAAGTAGTAAGTGGATCCAAAACAAGTTTATCATTTCAAAAGCAAGTTACACAGTTTAAAACAGTTCAAGACACGTGATGTACAAGCGACCCCTCAACCCTAACACTAGATCTATCTACTGCCATTATAGATCTACAAGGCATAATATATGCCGCAACGGTCTGCAGGCCTCAGTGGAGGGTTTCCCGGGCTTCCGGGTCCACTGTGCGTGGGCGATTCCCCAAGTAGTACTACCCATATATTAAGTGGCTCACCTATGAGTTAATGAGTGTCAGTAAAATCCAGCAGCAAGTATCTTGTCACATCACAGTTTATACACAAAACAGTTTACACACACAAGCATATGTTCACCCCAAAACATTTAAAACATAAAAAGGGGAGTGGTATACAGAACTCACCTTAGTAGCGTTTCATACGATCACATCTCACTGTCACATGTCATTCCAAGTCAAGATCTGATTATCATTCACTGGCAAGATCCTATTCAAGTATATAAATATTAGCGCGTGTAACCAATACCGTGGTTACACGTGTGGGCACATTTAGGTTCTTATCCAAACTTCTATTCGCCGGTTTTACTATCTTATGTCCTAATTGTATTTAATAACCCATGTCTATAATGTGGCGTTTACATAGTCCCTCAAGTTCCAAGTGTCGAGTCAAGCGCTTCATTGAATATCTCTAGTCTTGATTGTCATGGTTATATGTTTATGGTTTTAAAGAGTCATATATCTGCTTATGTTTTTGGATTCTCTAAGTCTCGAGCAATTAGTCACTTTTATTAGTTCATACATATATATGTCATATCTATTGTCCGAAGTCCGAAATCAATAACTAAGCTATTCATTATTTTCCATGTCTAGATATAATCAACATTCAAGTTACACATCATGTTCATGTCTAAGTGATCCACCTAAGATCCAATGCTCCATAGGTCCATCTCGTTCAATGCCTTATACGTTTTGCTAATATCCTATATCGATATAATCAAACTATGTGTATCCAATTGTCGTTTTAACACATATTCTTATTAGTTCATTAGATGTATATGTCAAAATAACAACTCGATATCTAGTCTAAATAGTCGGTTCGGGTTCAATGTGTTATCCAAGTCCCACACGTGTTGCACGACAATCACTACTTAAGTCGATATAGTTCGGGTTCTCGTCTATACCTCTCGGGTCTTCTCAGTTTGACCGAGCCTTCTGTCAGTTGACTTTTGTTGACTGACCTTTTACTAACGTTGACCAAGTTAACTGATCGTTGACCAGCTGTTGACCAACCTTGATCGAGTCAACTGGGTTGACTCGAGTTTTGTCACATCATCTTCTTTGCATCGATCCCTAGCCATCTATGGTTTCTAATAACCTTAGCAACAACAACAATAACCATCACAATACTTACTACCACATCTTAATATCCAATAAACGGAATGTATCTAGGGGAATCTGAAAACTTACACAGCTAGTCGCCACCATAGAACCTTCAACATCCACCATCATCAGCGGTACCGGTCTCCTGCACCTTTCTGCTTCCGGATCCAAGAATGCCAACCGGTCAGGTGCCGGGTTCGGCCCCCTTCCTTCTCTGGTTTTTCCTCCATGGATCTTTTCTCTCTCTCTCTCTCTCTCTCCGTCCCTTTCTCTCTCTAATCTCTGGTCTCACTCTCTCTCTAACAGATCTTTCTCTAACTCAGATCCTTGAGAATGAAGTGATGATGTGTTGGGGAATGGAGCCGCCGGAGCTCCGCCGCTCGTCGCCGCCGTGGAAGGTGGTGGCCGGCCTCCTGCCTTCTCCTCCTGCACCCTCTCTCTCTCTCCTGATTATGTGTGTGTATTGAGTATTGAATACAAGGAAACATGAAAGGGGAAATGGAGGGTTTGAGGTTTTTATATTAGATGTGTGGATGTGTTGTTTAAGAGCACTCACATCCCATCCACTAAATGTATGTGAGTGTGTCCACCAAATTATATAGGGTGAGTGTAAGTGGTTGTGAGTGGAGGAGAGAGAAAATATTTGGTGGAAGCACTGTTCCACCCTAAATATGAAAAGTTACTGTTCACCCCTATATATATTTTAATATTTTTGTAAGTAGTTGTGAGTGAGGAGAGGAAAAATGTAATGATAAAAGTATGATTATTTTAATTAGGAGAGAGAAGATTTAGGGGTGAAGTAGTGATTTTTAGTGTAATTTGATGGAGGAGATTTGGTGGATAGGTTGTGAATGCTCTAACACATGGATGAGGCACATGGCACCTTAAAATGGTGCCATGTGTCTCAAGGGATGAGTAAGCAAAAGTGTCACGGTCGGGTTCGTTACGGTTATCCGTTTAGTTACGTAACATATGCTCACGTATGATACTTATATATACTAGTTTGGTTTTCGATTTCGCACATAAACGTACCATCCATTATTCGTTCTTGGTTACTTTATAATAATAATAATAATAATAATAATAATAATAATAATAATAATAATAATAATAATAATAATGTGCTAAAAAATTTTGGGCCCTAGGTTCGGAGTGTTACATTCTCTCCCCGTTAATGGAATTCCGTCATCGGAATTATTTTTGAGCTATCCATTTGAACATATCCAGTATACTCCATACTAGGACTCATTGTTCGGGTCTATACACTCGTGCGTACATAATTCTTTTCTTAAGCCCATTCAAAATTTATGTGGTTCCACCCTAAATCTTATGCCACATTTAGGTTTTCTACGTAACATCTCATATAGTAGTTTTATTTACTTTCAATGTTATAGCATACTTTATATATCTCTGCTAAGTTTATACGGATATCATTCACTACTAAGCTCTGGGTATTAACACAAAAATTACGATTTGTCAGGATCCTTCTGGATCAGTTGGATAATCGGAATTTCACAACCCTTATCATCAGCTAAAGGTTGGAACCAAACACAACGTTTAAGATTCAAGTTAGAAACGAATGGTTTAAACTATTGACAGACTAAGGTTTGTCCTTGGTTTAATTTCCAGTCCCATTTCCGATGCACCGTAGGTGTTTATATATAGGGTGTACCGCAGCCAACCCACCACACCTTTGATAACCTTGAAATCGTACTAGAAATTTCAGAAATTTAGAGTTGTTTTTGGTTTGACTTTTAGTCTTGTTTCCAATGCGTCATTGGTGTTTATATACAGGGTGTACCGTAGCTAACCCACCACACCAATGATGCCTTGTAAACATACTGAAAATCTTCCGAAAAACCTGATAGGAAACGTTCTTGAAAACGTACCTTGTCGAGAAATCCTATGTGTTCTGAGAATTTTATAGTCCTAAGAAATTTGCTGGGTGTAAGTTGACTACCTAAACGGGTCTTATACAGGACTTGATTCTTAGCGATATAGGTTATTCTCATAACTTTTATACCTATCATTATGTTTAGTTATATCTCTACTATTCGCAAAATCGTTCTATTCTTAAGTCTTTTGATATTCTTATGATACATGGTGTGAGGCGTGGTGACAATTTTCAAGAATCATGGGAAAAGGCATGTATCTAAACAGCATGAGTCGATCTTAAACATGTAACGAGCACATATCTACTCTCTTGGCGTCCTAGATCCTGTTTCCTTATGAAGTCAAATTAACATCTATGTAAGGTTTTCTTACTAAACTTTGACTGCGTTCTTTGGTTCTTGTCAATTGTTTTTATGAACATTTTCGCTCCCCCCGTTAGAGCCTACCTATATATTTCTAGTGGGTTATATACGAATAGCTTTTTCACTTATACTGAGAGGTTATGTAACTAATCCAAACGTCTTGACAATAATCTAAGGATAACATGGGACACTAAATTGACGAACGCATATTAAACCTTATGGTTACCTCATGTAGTGTTCGCTCCTAGTCTCTTGGAATCGCTTGATATAGTATTTACAGTGTACAAACCTCCTCGGATATGGTTTATTGGTATTTTGATTGATACTTGGGAATCATTTTCTAAGATCTGCCATGCGGTTATGAATCTACGACCATATTCTTGACTTAAATCCATGGGAACCGATGTAAATCCTATCCATATGAAGGAATCTAGTAATCAATGGTTGGTCTCTTATCTTCGGTCTAAAAATTCAGCCTATACATACGTACGAATCACATAACAATGAACCATACAATCGACATTAACTATTTGGTTTAAAGATAGAAACTTATCGGATCATCCACTTGCTAGGTTGATTAAATTTTGCACCTCGACATCTTGGATTCTTTCAAGTTACAGTGCCGAGTTTTGGCGGGGTACCTGGTTCTAGTCGTTAACTTACAACTTGGTAATGAAAAGTTAGTCGAACATAATATTATTCTCTAATAATCATATTATGCGTATATTTTGTTAGTAGAACAAGTACTACTATGGTCACCAAACACACTAAGTTGCAACAAGTATATCTAATTCAAAATCCTTCCTATAGTCACTTAAGCACATCGCCTATTCATTTGCGCCAAGTTGTATCAAATATATCAAGTTCAAAACATTTGCTATGATCTCTCCAGTATATCACATATTTATATACGACTCTAACATGGTCCGTTTTCCTCACCTAAGTTCACGGCTATCATGGTTAATACTTACCATTCCGGCGACTCTTCGGATTTCCTAGAACTTCTTCGTGCCTGTAAATTCACAATTACATGACGTCAAGTGTAATTGTCAATTTACCTCATGGAATTATTCTAGTAATCTCCGTCGTAGTCATTATTCACGTATCACACAAAATCCGCTCACTAGTCAAACTGGTTCTAAATCCTTGTAAGCATTTTAGTGTGTTCAGGTATTCAAGTCTCGACTTATTTCGTTTCTTACTCTGGTCAGTCCTATGTAATTTCAAGGCATTCCCTAGCTAGGTAATCTTAGAGCCTTATACGCTAAGTTCTCTAAGTTGTCCTGGTGTGGTATAGGATATCTGGAGATATCCTATTTCGCCACAACCGTTGCTCTGATAGCAACTGTAACAACCCGACCAGGAGGGGCTGTACGTTACAACAGTTTGGTAACAGACTTGCACAACGGAAGCAACGATAACTAATATTTATTTGTTTATACAAATTCTAATCCAAAAATATAATTACACAACTTAAATAAATAGACTAATAACTATGCAGGGACGAATCGCGGCGGTCGTCGAAGCAGTTAATGAGGTGTAGTCCACTAGCCGATCCGATCCGATCTCTATCCCGCTTATCTCTAGATGCTCTAACCACAACACATATAGCCGAATCTTCTAACCAGATAACCTCTAATCCGCTACTAGCAAGCTTATACCTCGCGGTTGCCACCCGTCCATTAGCAGTACCTGAACACATGCTTAAAAGAGTTTGGGTCAGCAATTACGCTGGTGAGTCCGTATAAGTAGTAAGTGGATCCAAAACAAGTTTATCATTTCAAAAGCAAGTTACACAGTTTAAAACAGTTCAAGACACGTGATGTACAAGCGACCCCTCAACCCTAACACTAGATCTATCTACTGTCATTATAGATCTACAAGGCATAATATATGCCGCAACGGTCCGCAGTTCAACTTATGCTATCGAGTCTTTTTTGTTTGCTTTTCTGGTTTCTCTTTCTTTTTTATTTTGTGCACACACGTTGCATTAGTGATACACGTGTTAACCATCATCACCTGCGTGTTGTGTTGTCATTGTTCCACGTTTTTTATTTTCACCACACGTGCCTTCTTCTTGTGTCTCCAACCTGTCACCACCAGTGGCGAATCTTGACCCGAAACTTTAGGGGTCGGAAGTCAATAGTTTCAGGGGGTCGAAACCTTATATACCAAAAAATTTCTATACGAATACTATATAATCGAAACTTCTGAGCGAAAATTCGGGGGTCGGCCACCTCTGGCCACCACCGTCTTCCCTTACCTTACCCTTTCCTGAGAGAGAAAGAGAGAGAGAGAGAGAGAGAGAGAGAGAGAGAGAGAGAGAGAGAGAGAGTATTGTGATGATCCGGTCATCACGGGTCATGCAAAACCTAAATAACCTATGTAGCTAGGATAAATAGGGTATCGAATCCACGAGGAGCATGTGGTTAGCGTCACACTAGTTTGTTTGTCTAAGCTTTTTACAAAATAAGTATGCAAAACAATTATGAAGTTTATAACTTTTAATCATTTAAGAATATAGTTTGAAAGTTTTATGAACCAACAAGTTATTCAAGATGATGATTGAAATAATAAAAATGGTTACTTTGACTAATACCAAAGCGCTTGATTGAAAATATTGAATTGTAAACAATGATTGTGAACATGGAGATCACACCGGGTTCAACAAGTAACCTAGGATTCTATAACAAATTGGGACTAATCAAGAAATTGCCATTAGGATTAACAGGTTAATTGTTACAATAGGCTTAGGTGTCAAGTTTCATCAACATTAAAGATGGACAAAACTACACTTCATTACTCTAGAACATATGAACCTTAATAACAAGTTAAAGCATAAGTAACTGAATTCATTTCCCTAGTAACTGGCGCAAGAAACAATTATAAAAAAGAATTCAAAACAAGATAAACGCAATTAACAAGTTTATTCAAATCAATAAAAGACTAAAATATATACAAAACAACTAACATATTAACAAGGTATTTTCACCAACACATCACACCCCCACACTTATCTTTTTTCGTCTCGCAAAAATTATATTCACTCTGCTCAACACATTATTGCAGACTAACACTCCAGTCACCCCATCATACCTTAGCTAAGGTACAAAGTCATACCCCATTTACAGATCAACATTAGATGTGTTAATTCAACAAGTAAATTGATTTCCATTTAAAAACATAATTAACCTAACTAAACCTAACATGCTTCCGCTTTTTTATTTTCATGCAACACACCCCTCACAATTTTTCACTCCACTCGGTTTAATATCTAGACTAGCATGTAATGCGCTAGTATTATTCACTAAAAAAATGTAACTCTGTTTA
The DNA here is from genome assembly GCA_028751855.1 of Ambrosia trifida. Taxonomy (NCBI): domain Eukaryota; kingdom Viridiplantae; phylum Streptophyta; class Magnoliopsida; order Asterales; family Asteraceae; genus Ambrosia; species Ambrosia trifida. The sequence goes on from CM054131.1 coordinate 100,659,237, forward strand.
TCATATGCTTGTATAACAATCACACCTCAACTGTAGACAATACACATATCTAAAAGACTTACAGGTTTTGAGCTTAGGGTAAAGGTAGGATAGATTTGGCTAGAAGTGGCTAAATTAAAATGGTAAAACCAAACCGACTGACAATCCTTATTCACAATACAAACTAAAACAATTAAAACAAACAACTTCCCTCTGTTTTTTTTTCCTCTAATTTTTCTCTTTCTTTTTTCAACACACACATGTATTTTTCTAATATATATGCACAATCCCTTAACAATTTGGATGTCATCAAAACTTGGTAAAGGTACTGGTTTATTTGAGTGATTATATGGTTTAGCAAACGAAAGGGTAAAAGGTTCAAAATTGACTACTAATGGTAATATTTTTTGTTAAACGGGTAAACACATGACAAATAAGTGGGTATCAAAAGAAAACGGGAAATCCTAGATTGCCTTTATCATGTACGTGCATATCTAGTCTACAACCTCAGCATGTATCAAATCACACAAGTTCTGCAAAAAGAAACATTTGGCATATTCTCAACAAACGAAAATGTATATAATCAATCTATCATCTAGTAGGCATAAGATCTCATAAAAGTGAGGAAATGGGTTACCGATGTGTGCATATATTTATTACCAATAGCTTGTTAAACCTAGTCAGACAATTCTAAACTTTTGTCCTTAAAAATACCTGCTGAAAACGGTTCATATTGTTTTTCCAGAAATTTGACCATGACTAAGAATCTACTTCCAAAAAAATCAAGAAATAACTGGTATGTACTGAAAGAGCTGCTTTATGTCTGATTAGAATGCTTTTTTGGAACAATTTTCAAGACATTTTCAATTTGCAATTTTTTTCTTTTTTCTTTTTTCTTTCTTTTTTTTTTTTTTTGAATTTTTTAGGTTTTTTTTTCATATTTTAAATAAATAAAAATGAAATTTCCCCACCCCACACTTGAACGACACATTGCCCTCAATGTGAGCTAGGAATAAAATAAAGCAGAAATAAAAATAAAATACAACAATAAAAGGAACAATCTCCCTTGGATAAGCAATACGCGTATGAGTCCTTTCAATTCCTTCCAATGTCGGTCGTATAACATTTCATTCGCAACCGATAAACAAACCTGAAACAAAGAAACAAGAAAAAGAAAAAAACAAAACAAACAAATCAGGATTCCTGCAAACTTTAGTGATTTCCAGATCGTCCTCACCCGAATGGAGATTGAGTACGGGCGGGACAATCTATTTTTGCAATTCAAATCATAACAAGCAATCCCATGACTCCAACAAAAATAAAACTGACTCAAACACACTTAAAAATAAAAATAAAACAAATAAATATACAACAATCATACCTGATGCTCATTCATGGCGGTCTCAAAAAACATTTACCTACCGAGTTTCCAATGTATGCTCTGTAGTTTACATGCCCTGTCCAAAGATGCTTGACTAGTATCGGCATGTAAAGATCACATGTTTTGCGAGTCCGCTTCAAAATAACTTTCCCAACATTGTGTAAGCCAACCTTCCTAACCTTGGGCACCAAACTTACTAGCTCTTCTTGGGAACCGTGTCTTCATAAAGATTTAAACAATCATTTTCTTGTGTAGGAAGACTTGGAACCTCTTCTTCAGACATTGTGGATTCAATCTTTAAATCTTCAACCACTTGAGGGATTGGTGCGGTATTCATCTCCGCGACCTCCTCCTTAACTTGTGATAAAATCCACTCTTGTTTTGCTTGACATTTTTCATGAGGTGATAAGGCGAGATAAGCATTATCTTTTCTTCTTTCATAGCTTAGAATGTCATACTTAAAATTTAACCATTTTAACCGACATTCTCGTGATTGATGAGATCGTGCTAATTCGTGTTCGACGTTAGAAAGTCGCACTCTAATCATAATCTTGTCAAGACTGCTTTGATTTACATGAAGTCGCCGCTTATGTTTGGAGTTTACTAGTGTTTGGTAGTATTGAAGGGTTGGAGGAGGGGCAAGTTCTTCATAGTATAAGACCGGAGTGTTCTTCCATCTTTCATAAGCTATTAAATACCTTCTTGCTACCTCCCTTTTTCTTGCAAGCTCTGGATAAAGTCCCCATGTGTGGCGATGATCCCCACAAAAGTTACATGTATAGAAATTCATATACATGGTCAAAACATGGGATTCTTTTACCTGTGAAAGAAAGATCATGCACATGCACTAGAAAACCCAAGTGAAATCTTTTTTTTAACAATTAAATACAAAAACAAACAACAGGCAATGCAATACTAAGCGCACTAGCTCCCCGGCAACGGCGCCATTTGATGATCCGGTCGTCACGGTCATGTAAAACCTAAATAACCTAGGTAGCTAGGATAAGTAGGGTATCGAATCCACGAGGAGCATGTGGTTAGCATCACACTAGTTGTTTGTTTGTCTAAGCTTTTTACAAAATAAGTATGCAAAACAATTATGAAGATTATAGCTTTTAATCATTTAAGAATTTAGTTTGAAAGTTTTATGAACCAACAAGTGATTCAAGATGATGATTGAAATAATAAAAATGGTTAGTTTGACTAATACTAAAGCGCTTGATTGAAAATATTGAATTGTAAACAATGATTGTGAACATGGAGATCACACCTGGTTCAACAAATAACCTAGGATTCTATAACAAATTGGGACTAATCAAGAAATTGCAAAGAGTATTAACGGGTTAATTGTTACAATAGGCTTAGGTTTCAAGTTTCATCAACATCAAAGATGGACAAAACTACACTTCATTACTCTAGAACATATGAACCTTAATAACAAGTTAAAGCATAATTAACTGAATTCATTTCCCTAGTAAGTGGCGTAAGAAATAATTATAAAAAAGAATTCAAAACAAGATTAATGCAATTAACAAGTTTATTCAAATCAAAATTACAAAGAAATAAGAAAATACCCAAAATGTTTAAGAACCCTAGATTACGAGTTTATACCAGGTGATTCCAAAGGAGACTAGCCGCTCATGGTTTTGGTTCGTGTGCACCCCTCAAACTGATGTTCGTGATACTTGCTCCAAGAAAGTGGGAGCCTCCCAAAAACCCCTATTCCTTTCTGCCGTCAAAGAAGTCCTCAAAAAAAAAATCTTCTTAGGTTTTGTTGTTTTTATTTTTTTTTCTTCGACCCTTCACATCTTGGGTCACGAGACCCAAGTCTACTTGTCACACTTGTTATTGTTATTGTTATTGTTATTGTTATTGTTATTGTTATTGTTATTGTTATTGTTATTGTTATTGTTATTGTTATTGTTATTGTTATTGTTATTGTTATTGTTATTGTTATTGTTTTTATTATTAATTATTATTCTTAATTCCCTGCTCGCTCTCAAGTGTACGCGACTTGATCATTTTCCTTCTTATTAAGCTCATATCCCACGAACACCTACAAAACACATGTATACTAATAAATAACTAAGGAGCGGTTTGGTTGATTAAGTGCTAAATCATTAAGATGGTCTGAATAGTTAAGAGGCTTTGAATGGTTAAGAGTTGAATCATTTAGCATCCCTTATTAGCTTAATGGTTCAACACTTAATCATTCCATTCAGATGCTGAAACAAATAGTCTGAATGCTGAATTATTCAGACATGAATGGTTAAGATGCTGATTAAGAGGCTACCAAACAACCCCTAAGACCGACTAAAAGCACACAATAAAAGACTAAAATATATGCAAAACTAACATATTAACAAGGTATTTTTACCGACACATCATAATGTGAGACTGATGAGAACCTGGTACAAATATAAAGCGGTCTTGAAGAGAGAGCGAGCGTCGGTGACGATGTTGTTGGCGGTTCCGTTTTAGAACCTGACGGCGTGTTTGTGCAATTCAACGATTCACACAGTGACCTAATTAGGTATTTAATCTCTGATTCATTGTATTTTCGGTTATCTGTCTTTATTTATTTAACAAGAAAAGGAAAAAAAAAACTTATGTAATTGCTACATTACTAAGTAGAATGGAGATGTTATTTGTAGCTATTGAAGTTAAAAGCCTCGATAATATCCTATGGACCTATGGTGGATAACACTTATATCCTATTGCCTGTAGAAGTTAAGAGTGAGTAATTAGTATGGATCCTTAGAAATTTGTGGGTTTATAATGGATACTGTTTTTTTTTTGTAATATTGTATGCTCGACTAACTAAATGTATAATGTTTTTATTTTTTGTAATATTGTATGCTCGATACTTATATGTTTCTTTTTGGGCAAGTATTACGAAGGTGTTCTTTCTTCTTCTAACCATGTAGATAAGAAGCACAAGGTGAGAGTAGGTTTAAATTGTTGTCTGGCAGATGATAGTGTCTATATGATCTATGGAAATAAGGTTTTTTCATGCATTTTATACAACTTGGATTTCTGATTTTTTTTCTAATGCATGTATTTTATGCCGATTAGGATGAAGAACTACTTATCTGTATCGTGAAAAGTGGTAGTGTTTAATGAGATTTCACATGAACAAGTTACTTTCTGTTTGTACTTTCTATGTTTTTTCTATGCTTTGTTATTTTTTTAATATTTATATTTGTAGTATATTTATATGTTTACTGATATAATGCAGGTATTAATTACCTTTTGTTAACTATTCTATTTTGTTTATGTTAGGTTATTCTTGGTGAGGGCTTGTGGTAATTCAGTATTTAAAATGTTGTGATACTTGCCCTTTCTATTTAAAGTATTGGCTGATTGCATGCTTTTGTCATACAATTAGAGAGCGTGAGGAAATAGCATGTTTGACACGGTTAGAATTATAAAGTTTTAATAATTTTGGTTATAGTTTCATTCTAATTTGTGGGTTTGAGGTCTGAAGATGGATTAGTACCATAAGGTGGGAAAGCCAATAGCAGACCAACTAATATGAGATTTGGATTACCAGCCAGGGAATGATGCAGAACTGGATCACATATGCCATAAGTTTGTTCCAGGTAGTTTCTTTATCCCAAATATCAAAAAATATTGCCCTGTGCCTATACTCTTAGCTTTCATGAATTATGTGGTGCTTGTGCATGTATATACAATTTCGTGTTTTAAGGCCAAATTGAGTGTCTTGTGGTAATATAACATATGCCTGGTACTACTATGTCAACCGGTATGCAATTGGCTTTTCCTTTTTGTCAAAGCACTTTGTGGGAAGTCGGCGTGTAGTTAGGCGGCGTGGATTTTTCTCTCAGGATGGTAAGAGAACAAAGGGGCGACACCTCAGGTAAAACAATTATGTATGCATTTGTGTAAGTGGACACTCCGTAACTAATTACTCTTGAGTGAAGGGCGGCGACAAGTAAAATACCAATCGGTGATGAATCGATTAATTACTTGTCCGTTTGCCAAAGCGGTTTGGTTGGCAGTTAGTGTGTAGTTGGGCACTATTCTAATGAACTCACGCCTCTCTGTCAAATAGTTGTAAGTTAAAATGAAAGATAGCGCAACACCAAGGAGATGAGAAAAGGCTTTAAAAAGTGATCACGGTTGTTTTGTGGATACTATGTATGGCTATATAGGAATGATAATATATTTATGGGCTGAAATAAGATAATTTGTAAGGTGTTTTGAGGAAATAAAGGAAAGTTACTTGTAGTTAAAATGCAGAGCTAACATATTAAACCTGTAAATATAAATGTACTAGCTTATTAATGTTTTGTTACAGGCTGGGTGGGATGTTAAATTTTGTTTATTAGTAAACTTTTACAATCGAATGGTGAAACATGAAATGCAATTATTCTCATAGAAGTTATAATGTGTTGATTATTCCTGTCTTTAGGTTGATATTGCCCAAGATTTGAGAAAAGGAAACCTATTCAGAAACTGATAGCAGTCGCGCAACGCACGACCGTGAATGCAACTAGTTAACATTATTAGTGTCTTATTGACGTAAGAGTTAATTATCAAAACCGTCGCTGTGGTTTGGGCCAATATGCCAGTCTAGCCCAAAACTGTCACACCCTCAAATTTCCACATGCGGGGTTTTACCGCGAGGCGCGTGACACACCAGGATCCAAGTCAACGGTCACAATAAACGACAACTAAATGTAAGAAAATACGTAAGACATTCCATGCAATAACCAAAACATTATGCTTTGAGCCATAAACCAGCAGTGGAAGCATTTCTTGTTTAAAACCAAAAGACATATTACAGTTTTACAAAACATTCTTTAATATGCAACAAGATTTCTAGACGTCGTGCAAGACTCAGTGCGCCTAGTCCATTAACCGCTACCTTAGCGACCTGAGAAAACATGCCAAAAATGTCAACATATAATGCTGGTGAGTTCACAGGTTTTTCTTTTTCAATGCGTTTCATTAATCCTTTAAAAACTGTTACCGTTACCGTTACTGTTATTGTTACTGTTCATACTATGCTCGTTCGTACGCTAGCTAGGCGTCAAGTGTGTTACTCATACGGGCGAAACCATTGCTGACTGTGTGATACCCTTGTTTACAGACTACCTCATCTTCGGTAAGCCTAGTGTGATTGAGACAATATGCACCCGCCCGGCCTCCAGCCGTCGAGTGGGGTTTGTCAGGCCCAATAGCGCTATCCACATTTCCCCGCTACATCCCCGTATTAGTGGTTTCTAATGGACTTAGATGAACCGTATAGTAATAAAGTGTGAGCCATAGTATAACATGAAAATGTGTGTTTATAATGTATAACATGTAAATGTGTGATCAAAATGTATAAGCATGTTTCTCACCCCGAAAACAAAACTAGTAAAGTGTGGGGCCGTGAACTCACCTTAGATTGCGTTACTTGAAAACAGTTAAATCAGTATGCTATGATAGCCCCAAATAGCGGCGACCTATCATAAGATGTGTATAAGTATCCGGACTAATAACCCGCAGGTTAACTAGTCCCCGAATGTCCAGACCATAACCATAAACGTTTGAAAACACCTTTGACTGTTAAACCGACCGTACCAGACAAGACTCGACATCCCATTGGTGACCCGACATCTCACGTGTTAGCCGAATACAAGATATCATGCAACATATGCAATTAAACACTTAGCATGCGCAAAAATTCACTAAGTCTAGCATAACGCTCAATTAACGCATAAATAAGTCCGAACACGTGTTACCATTGGATGTATCCCGGGGTTCCTATCATGTTCCTAGGTGTCAAATCATGTTCCGGGATGTCAAAATACGCTTACAACAGCAGTACACGCGATTAGGAAACTAACATGCAATTAGGAAAAGTCAACTGGTGATTGGGAGTGGTCAACAGGTGAGTAGGGTTGTATTCGCCTGATGCATCATGCGATTGGGGCCCTAATCGCCCCTGCATCAGGCGATTAGGATTCCCAATCGCCTGTTGCAGGTGCGTGGCGTGTTTTCGCGCGTTTAACCCTCCAAATCAGATCCGAAACATGTAAAAACACCCAATATCAAACCTAAACTATTAACCAACCCATTCCAAGCAAAAAAACCCCGATTTATCTCTGCTCTAACGGCCTCGGTGCGAATATTTCCTAAAATGGCAAAGTAGTAGGTTTCATTATCCTATATATTGAATTACCAATGTTCATGAATAGTGCTATCATATATATGGTTATAATGTTATTTATATTGATTGTGTTGAGTATGTTAACAAGATTGTATAGAGACCAGGTGGTGTGGGTCTCCTTATTTCAAGGAGTATGCTCGGGTTCGAGATTAGCAAGTTGACGTTTTTGCCTCTCAAAACGGTTCAATTTGTTGTGGTGTTTTTATATTATATTAATATTTGTTTAATACAGGTGTTTAGTTTTTTCTTTTGACACGTGCATGTTGTACTGCCCTTTTTTCTTTTTTTATCGGCGCCCTTTTTTCTTTTACTCTGGGATTTTAAGAGACCTGTAGAGAGAGAAAGAGAAGACAGGGAAAGGACGATGAAGACAAAGAAAGTGAGGGCGGTGGCGGAGACGCGGTTGTTACCTCCGTCGTCGTCGTTGTTTTCGCTGTGATCGAGTCAGTGGTCTCAAATGTTCCGATTGGGGCAAGGATTAACGACAGCGATGGGTTTTGAAGGTGAGGATGAATTGACATGCAGCGGCTATTTCACCGGAATTTGGTACTCGATGGTGAGATTGTATTCTTTTTAATCTAATTGGAGTTTAGTTTCCCCTACGTGGATCCGATAATCACCAAGTAAAGTATGGCTTCTATATCTGGTTATGAATTGCTAAAAATTCAACATTAAACCTTCCAAAATCGTAAAATTTTCATTTGAAAACATCAAGTGTTCATCTTATCCATCCATTGTTTGTTCATTTCCTCAGGGATCCGCAAACTTCCGAGAGGTGCCAGTGGTCATCATGTCATCTTTTACTCAAGGAAACTGATCAATGTACCACAGATTGGCAGGTATACTTTTATTAGCATTTCAATCCCACGTACACACATACACATAGTTTGTATGTTCATGAGTTCATCTAATGATGATGTACCTTTAGCCTAATTTCAATTATTATTAATCGACCTTCCTTTATTTTTAACAGTTTTACTTTTCAAAGTTAGTTTGAGTGGTTTTATACGAAAAATAGCAAAATATATTATTATAAACACCTTTATAAATTGGTAAAGAAATATAAAAAAGAAGCAGTGCAAAAAAGAGCTCTTGACCCAGCCATGTTTGAAATGAAACAAAACCAAGCAATCAAAAAGTTGTGTATGCACAACCTTAACCTCATGTTTCATTGTTTAATGGAATCTTTATGTTGTTTGGTAATATTTTTTATGGTTTTGTGTCACAGAAAGCAATAATATTTTAATTGGGTCTATAATAGGTTCAAGATTACGAGTTCAGCTTTGGGCTGCTAGCTTGATAATGTGGTTTCACTTTTAATCACGCATCAGTTGCATAAGATTAAGAGGCAATGAGGTGACCTGTTTATCATGGCTCCTATTTCATATACTATTGTAGTTTGTTGGTGAATACCTATTTTACACCTCTTGCCTCTATAAGAGTAGTTTCATGGTTGGCTATTTTGAATCAAAAGAAGGAACTTTATTTATTATAGTACAGTGGTCTTTTTTTTTATTTTTTTATCTAAGTTAAAGCTTCAATCTATTTAGTAACGATGCTTTCTTAACTTTGTTCATATTAAAACGACCTACTTTGATCCGTTTGTTGTTGATAAACAAATTTTACTACAATCTTAATCTCTTTAAAATGGATATAAATAACTCAATTTCTGACCTCAGAAAGTAACGTGCTATCGGTACATGTTTAACATTCTTTTTGGCGTAAAACAAAAGTGTTTTCCCCACATTATATCAGTTTGAAGGTGATCGGCATTTTTTTTCCAGCTTGTCTCTTCGCCACCCTTAGTTTTTGTTGTGCAGGTGACTTTTTTTGACCTGGTTTACGTTTTCTTTTGTTAGGATGTGTACATGTTTTATGCTTTTCTTTTGCCTTTGACGAAGTTTTGCAGTTATGCACATGCATAGTCATGTTCAAGGTCCATTGAAAGACATCGATGCATTTAAGTTGTCAAGCTCCAATTTAACTCTAAGCTCCTACGAGTATAGACCCAACTTTATTTTGGTGGGAATTCTTAATTTCCTCTTATTGTAGATTTGATGGCCAAGTATTGGCTATCAGAAAGGCGTTGAGAAGGCATATTCAACCAGGTATTCAAACATGTTTGTTCATGTTTGTGATGCTTTCTCAGTTACTTCCCAGCTACCTACTTCCATGTTTACGTTTTAATATGCTTTTAAATGATCTTTTTTAACAACTACTTGGAACATTAAGATTAGTTTGCTTTTAAATGATGTTTCTATTTATCTTTAACAACTTATGGGTTTTGTGTTTTCAGCAGGAAGAAAAGAGGATGTAGAACATTCCCAAGGTTTCACTTATTTATTCATCATTGTATAAGCAGGATGTATGCACCGTACTTGAATTTTGTAGTTCCAGCCGGTAGTAGATCAAATCATGAGGGATACATGTTATGAGAGGTGAAGATCATCTTAAATTTTAAAGTTTCAAACTTGGATTCAAGTAACCCTTGTAGTGTACTTAGATATAATGAGATAACATTTGAGGTTAGCTTGAGTAATGACTTATTTTAACGTGTTAAATTTGTAGTTTGGTTTGGTTTGGTTTGGTTTGGTTTGCTTTTCTTAAGTTTGTTTAGCAGCTTAATTATTTTTGCAACCATGCGCAGGGGCACTCTCGCGTCTGAAAACCAAGTCTAAATGTGCGAGTACAAATCGTTTTACAATACAAGAAAAAAATTTCCGATGATTATGGTGGATCTGGACATTGAAGACGGAAGCGGTGGACTTTCTGTTTTAAACAGTGACGGCGGCAACTCCGGTGCCCTCATCGGTGTTCAATCATCGTCTTTTAGTCGTCCGTTTGTTTGCGTTTTATACGGTAATTATTTTCGATGCTTTGATTCTCTGAGAGTGCTGAAGGTAAATTGTCAAAATGGTTTCATCTACTGTATGTTAACAAACAAATTTCATTGTTTTCTTTCTTTTTTACTACAGGTACCACAACCAGATGCTATGAATAACGAATACTGGCAATGGTGGGTTATAGCTTGACAACGGTTACATGACTGTGGTCTGCGTTTAAAGGTTTCTTTTAATGAAGAGGTAATTAATACTTTGCACCAAATTTGTAACAAACTAGGTTGCTGTTATTGGAGACGGACTGATGGTGCGCTTTTGGTTAGACACATGGCTAGGGGACTCACCTTTGAACATTAAATATCCACGCCTAAGAAGGAAATTGGTCGGGCAAAAGAATACATTGTTAAACAGTTAGAGCTTGAAATGGGCCAGTCAGTAGAGATGGGTACCGTCCATGTTGGTGATTTCATGGTGTTTATTTTCTATTTTTAGTTTTTGTTAATTTTATTAGAAGTTCCTAACTTTTGTTGTATTTTCTTTTCACAAATCTGAATTCATCAGAGGCGTCTTTGTTCCAATCTTGGTATGACCAATCAGACGGTTAAAGCTGCCCACGAATCTGTTCAGAAGTCTGAAGAGTTTGATATAAGGTAATTAGCAATTGTAGTTAATTTGGTGTTTGAGCTATTGGTATTGATGGCAAAATGGGCTGCTCAGGCAGGTTGGGTAAAGCGTGAAACATCAAACATGTGGTGGGTTGGATTGACCCAAACACCTAATTCTTTTTTTTTTTTTATAAAAAAATTAGGTTGTCTAACATGCTTATGATGATTCTAATATTTTTGTAGTATTGTAAATTTCCGACTATAGTAACATAGGAGGTTTAAAGCATTAGAAATACATTCTGCAACTTCCGATTCGATTTCTTTTTTGTTGATCAAATCATACACTATAATGTAAAAAAAAAAAAGCTTCTTTTTTGGGTGATTATGCTTTTGGGTGGTGGTGACAAAATGGGCTGGTCGTGCAGGTTCTGTTAAGCGTTAAAAATGTTGGCTGGGTTGACCTAAGCACTGAATTTGAACTTCTTATAAACAATTAGGGTGTCATTGATGTTTAACGTGTTTTTAGTTTATAGAACTCTCTCCCTTTGTCATTGATTATTAGTCCCCCCCCCCCCTTTTGGAGCCGGGGGTCTCTATGAAAGCAGCCTCTCTATTCTCAGGATAGAGAGGAAATTTTAAATTTATAAACACTTTGGTTGGTATTATGTATGCTTATTTCTTTTCACAACAACATAAGTATATTTTGCAGATTTGTGCTTCCAACTCTCCCTTCAAAACTTTACCTGTGTAGCTCCGTGGGAGAACATGTGATAGTAAATTAGTAATAGTAGTTGGGTTTAGCAATGATATGAAATTGATGGTGAGAACCACTATGTGCAGCAGCAGGCATGGCTAAATGAGTAATAAGATAGATTGCGTGGATAAACTCTTGGAGACCAAGGTACAATCTTATTAGTGGTGGACATAGGTAGCTGTACTTCTAAGTTGAATGTGTTACAACATTCCTCTTGATAGGTAAGATGTACGTTTGTTGTATTGATTGAGTTTATCAAACTTTTTATTCTTTCAACTTTTTGTAACTCAAACTTTTTATTCTTTCAACTTTTTGTTATGCAATACCCGGCAGCAACTTAGATATCGTTTGATGTCAGTAAATATGTACCACAACTAGCTATCAACCTTTGATGGCACCATTGAATAATTGTAAATATTTACCATGCATACTGAACCTCATGTGCACTCAAAAACATATTGCTCATGTACCCTGTAACTAGACTTCTAATACCAGTTCGGATGAATAGTTGCTTCTATGATTATTGTACAATCCCTTTAATTGTTGAATGAAACGAATGCGCAATTACAGTATTACAGTCGCGCAACGCGCGACGCCGAATCCCACTAGTTAACTATGAAATCTTTCCTTAAATGGCAATAAATCAGATTACACAACCTACAACCTTGCAAATCACTATCCCTATGTTATAACACCCTTCTAATGTGAATCCTAACAACAAACAATCATTGAATCATATCATAACATCCTAATTCTTCAAGAATCACCCAAATGGGTCAAAATGCATACTTTCATCAAAACACCATAACAATAGCTCAAATCCTTAGATAATCATCCTAATAACTCCTACACATCAGAAGTACATCAATTTCATGGAAACATTCATGTTCTAACCACTAAAAATCATCATATGCATAAATACTTCACATATAGCAAGTATTATGGTGTAGACTTGTTTTAGAAACTCATTTCAAAGGTATTTAAAGACAAAAACTTAGTAAAACAAGGTCTGGACCTTTGGGAACCAAAACAATAACATTACAAAGGTTTGGGATGAAGAACACACCTTGGATTTTATCAAAGAAAGGTGTGTAAGCTTGGAAATGGTGAGTTTTGAAGCAAAACGAGTTCCAGAAGTGTTTTGAGGTGTGTGGGAGGCTTAGGATCTGTTAGGGTTGCACAAATGGTGTTTGGGGAGTCAACGGTTGTATTTATAGGTGTTTTGACTCGTACATAGCAGATCAGGCGAGTATACAGCAGCTATTGGCGATTAGGATTCTAATCGCCTATACTATTGGCGATTACAATCCTAATTGCCTATACTATTGGTGATTACGCGTAATCACCTATAATGTCATGCAATTACGCGAAATCACTATTTTAACACATATAAACACGTATTCACATACCGGCAAGTCATATAATGATTACAAACATAAAATGCACGATAACTAACACGTTTACGTCCGTTCACCAATTCCCAGGACTCGAGACTTGCGTGTGTGCGTTAAACCCGGCGATTCCACGAATCACCAATCCTTGTACACATGGTTATGGACCGACTCCCGATGATCCCGCGGATCATTGTAACGACTCCCGATGATTCCCAGAATCATCGTAACGACTCGACTGACCCAGTTAAGTACGTAATATGCATGACTCGCTAAGGTAGACTTACTAGTTTAACGAAAGTTATTAATCGGAGTTTGCCGGGTGTCACAAAAACCTTAAAAATTTCTTGAACAGTCCCTAACTTTTGACGAAATAGGTCAAAACAGTCCATTCCGTTAACGAGGTTAACTCAACCTCGTTAAGTCAGGGACAAAATTATCCATATGTGTTAAAACTTAAAGTTAATAGCCAAAACCGTCCCTGCCTGCTCTCCACTCTGTTTCCCCTCCACTTATGATAGCCATTAAATCCATCATCTCTCCCTCTCTCTCTTGTTTCTCTCTCTTCATTTACATACTTTGTTCGATGCTATGCTTATTTTGTTTCTTGTTTTCTGATCAGGAAAACCCCTCCCATAGTTCACACCTAAATGCTCTGTTCGATGCTCACTCTGTTTCTTGTTTTCTGATCTGGAAAACCCCTCCCATAGTTCATACCTAAACTCACCTAATCACCACAAATTCCCCCCTTTAACCCTTTTCCAAACCCTAATTCACGAAATACTCAAATCAATTGCAATTCTGACATTAACATAGATAATAACGGTGGGTGCAAGGAGAGTTGGTGGCATGGGGACTCCTGTATAGATTGATTTTGTCGGCTAAGTTGTTGCTGAATGTGTTCCATCTTCATCCCACTGTTTGATCCTTAACCAAATGCATTCCCAAATATACCTTTACTAGGAACCATATTTTGTTCTGGCATTACTAATACAGGGAATCCACAAATGCGGTTAGTTCTTTCCCAGCTACAGATACAGTTCGGGTTTAGGTTTTCTTACACACATCACCTTTATGTTTTAACATGTAAATAATAATAAATTTTAATTTCATTATAAAACTTTATTGAAACAATTGACATAATCAAAACCTTAGGAAGCTTTAACTAGATGCTAACTAGTTTAATTATGTAAACAATTGACATAATCAAAACCTTCTCTTCTTGGATTTTCTCAACTGATATCAAGTTATCAACTGTGTTTTCGTCGCATAGAGCGGGTTTATTTTACTAGTTTGTATAAGCATTCCCATCAGCATTCTCATTCATCATCCCCTCACAACCAATCACAACCACATATTACATTAAAAATCATTACAGTTTTTCTCTCCTCCACTCACAACCACTTTCAACAAATATTAAAAAATAAATAGAGTTTCCTGTTTTCCCAAAAGATTCCCAAATAACCCCCATTTTACCGATAAACAGTAGATTCCCCATTTTTCTTCGCTTACAACCCCTCAAAATCACCCCATATATTTTAAGGAATACACTAAAAAAATGGGGGGCCAAATGTGAATGCTGTAAATAGTTATTGAGTTTTGAGATTAGGCCCCACTAGGATGTAATGACTGGGCCAAATGCACAAGCCTTATTAGAAAATATACTATGAATGGGCTGTTCGAACTCAAAGGCCCACTTAGGCTATCATAAACATTTTTGTCTTGATTCGAGATGATATATTATATATTTCTCCATAAAGTACGGGTTAAGTTGATGAATATGTTTAGCTATGAGAATCACTTAGATACTTATACAGTTATACCTATGAGTGTTTAAGAACTGTTGAAATAAATCGAACTATAATGTAAGTCGGCCGGTTGAGATCCCAATGGTTGGCTCATGGTTTGGTTTTTACAGTCTAGTGGTTTCGACAGCCTGGTTTGGTTTGAAATTGGCGTGCAAACTTTATTAGTTACATTTTTTTATCGTTTATGCATTATAATATGGACAATTTTTATCATTTTGATTTTTTAAACACTCAGCTCCAAAGCAAATAGTAGACCCTACAAATAGCTTGACTATGAATGAGATTTACTGAGTACGACTGTTGTTTACAGTATTTTTTGAACCCACTGACCTATTTAGTTTTTTTTTTTGTTTTCATTTAAACCCATTTTTCATATAAAAACAATATATTATATAACTTAATCATACATATTGGTGAGTTCTTTGGCCACTTTATGCTACTTGTGTGCTTGTTCTTTTCTACTACCACCAAATTAGGTACAACTAATGGAGGTAAAGTAAGAGACGAGATGGGGTTCAATAGCAAGCTCATTCCGGTCAGTAGAATGTCAGAGGAAATCAAAATGAATTTATTTTTACGGGTGAAGGTAGATCAATGTTTTATAGTTTAAATTGGGAGAGATGGTGTAATTTTAACCTATGTGATGTAATATCATAATGGTTTTTATGGGTTTTACAGCTCCTTGCTAGAGGTTGGTATATGCCGTAAGTTTGGCTCGGTTTCACACAACAAAACGTAGATAAAAAAAATATGTTATGAGTTTGGATCCCTTTCACACAACAAAACATAGATAGAGAAATACGTCATGACGTAGATAAAATCTTTTGGAATTATAATTTTTTCACGATTTGAAAAAAATAGTTAGTTAAAGAGTTAAAAAAATAGTTAGATAATGAAAGAAAAAGAAATTTTTTTTCTCAATTTATTTATATTTGCTTTGATCTACTACATTAAAAACCAACAAGAATTACAAGTGAGTGGCAGGTAAATGAGCAACAAGTTGCGCCGCTACCCCCTTTTGAATAGCAAAGCATACCCTATTAAAAATAAAGGTTGTGTCCTTGGCCGCAGAAGAGTTTCTCTGCACCACCATTTGCACTCGATCTAAAAACCGGATTGCTTCGGGAGCAAGGCCTCCAAATGTGTCAAAAGCGAAGGGCACAAAGACGTGTTGGTTCTCCAGACAGACAGCTTCATGTTTGTCAACTTTCTTGGATTCAGCTTTTAAAACTGCCTGCCCTATCACAAATCCTGAATCCCGAAGTGTGTTTTAAACGTAATAAGGTTGAAAATCAAGATGTGAAATGATAAAATACCATCAACTCTCAGTTAGTGTTTAATAGATGTTAGCCTTAATACTTTAGGATGTTGCTATATCAAAAGTTAACACCATAGATTATTACTTTTAACTCTTAGCACTCAACATTGTTACATTGCATAAACCATAGAGACCAACCTTATAATTAGCTCCTAGTTTTATTTAGGGAAAATGGATTTTAATACTCTCAACTATCGTCTATTGGCGGATATTACTTCGAACTTTCACTTTGGCCAATAGCACTCTCAACTTTTAACTTATTTTCTTCCATCACCCCCAAACTAATAGAGGTCTAACCCAGTTAGTATTCGTTACAAAAATGTAAAAACCACAACTTAAGGGACCCTTTTGAAACTTTTTATTATTATTATTATTATTATTATTATTATTATTATTATTATTATTATATAAAGCAAAACACTGGCCAAATCTATCTAGGGAGAGAGAGAGAGAGAGAGAGAGAGAGAGAGAGGGAAATGAAGCCGCCTGCACCACCACACACACACCGCCGTTGCACCACCACAATCATCGTCACTGTCAACAGAACGACCACCACCTTCTCCAGCGAAAACCACCACCGTCTGTTTCGATGAAGCCACCTTCTCCAGCGACAACCACCATCGTCACGACCACCTCAACGCTAGAGGAGAGAGAAAGAGATTGACGGAGAGGAAGATAGAGAGTAGCCGGAGAGGAAGATGAAGAGAGAGAAAGAGTTCATCAGACATCATGGTAAAACCCCCCAGATTATAGGCGGTGGTTGTTGATGGTCGATGGTTGTTGACTCGTGAAACTAGGGCCCATTGGATTAAAGAGAAGATGATACCAATGACGGCGCATACCGGGATAATAATCTCAGTTGAAAGATCAGATAGTAACGCCGCCACCATTGTGCCACAAATGGAAGAAGATAGTTTGGGGGAACAATGTAATTATAGTATGATAGGATAGGATAAACGTTAATAAATGTGAACATCATTGCTATTTCATGGTTTTATGGATTATTTTTTAGGATATGGGTTAATGTTATTTGGAGGGTGTAGGGGAAGGTTTGGGGACGGTACAACAAATGGTGGGTGACGGGTGGTGGGGTGTGTTGGTAGTGGTGGGTGGCAGATGGTGGTGGGGTGGGGTGGTAGGTTGGTTGCAGATGGTGGTAGAGTTTTCAAGAGAGAAAGGGACAGAGAGAAGGGGGGGGGGGGGGGTCTGTGACCGAGGGGGTGTTTAGGATTTAAAATAAAACGTTTCAAAAAAGGTCCCTTAAGTTTAGGTTCTTACATTTTTTCCACATAGACTGTCCCTTAAGTTTAGGTTTTTACATTTTTGCCATGAAAACTAACCAGGTTAGACCTCTGTTAATTTTTGGATGATGGAAGAAAATAAGTTGCAAGTTGGGAGTTCTAATGACCAAAGTGAAAGTTAGGAGTATTATCAGCCAATAGGCGATAGCTGGGAGTATTTAAATCCATTTTCCCTTTTATTTATATCAAATCTAAATACATGTTTGATAAACAATGACGGCATGGTTTGTTAAAAGTTAATCCTAAAATTCATATGTCTTGAAAGTTGAAAAAGAGGAACAAAAGCAAGGAGAAAAACACTTCAAGATTAAGGAGGTGAATGAAGGTTAATTTAAAATTATTATTCGAGTTAAGGGTTTATTTGTTAAGTTTTATTTTTGTATGTTTCCATGGTTATGACTATTTAGTAAGGAAGTTTGTTTTATTTTTGGTAATTAACTTTAGGAAAAGTTTAGTGTTTTGGAGAGCAAGTTAGTATAAATATAAAGAGAAAGTATTGGGTACAAAGTCCTTTAACCTACAAAGTGTAGGAAGCCACAAAATACTGCCACGTGGAACATGTCGGTTATAACATAACAACTGATGAGAGGGGTATTATAGACATTTGCATCCATCAATTAATCACGTTCATAATTATGATTTTCACAATCCCTTTTTTATCGTTCAATCAGAACTCGAATTTTTATAACTAATTTCACGATCTTCATCATCAATTCTTACCTTATTCAAAAACTCTATTCACATTGCATCACTCGATCAAAATTTTCACCAAAATCATACTCAATTGCAGAGTTGATCATCATGTTTGGTACATTACTCTGTTCTTTTAATTTCACATAATCGTAATCTTATTTTGATTTTTAATTGTTTTTCAGACCTAAACAACGAACCTGAAATCATAATCGGAGAAGAAGATGATGTCGTCGATGCTCATAATCTACATTTTGAAGGTTAGTTTTTACTGTTTTGATGTATTTTTGCAGATCACAAAAGTCAGATATGAACAGAGGTTGATCGATAAGTGTTTAATTTTGAATGTAGATATTATACAGGAAGATGTTTAATAACACTGATGAACATGGCGGCGAGAGGTTTGATTTCATGGTTGAACACAGATAATAAGCAAATGCGCTTTATGATGTGTAACATGCTTTTTGAGGTAATTGGTGGTTTTTAGGTAATTGATAATGGTCAAATGCGTTTTATGATATTTTAAAGTGCGTTTTGATATTTTGTTAAATAAATTTTTAACAAAATATTTAAATGCGTGTTATGCGTTGGTTTTATATCACCAGTTAAATAGATGTCCATATATTAAATGCGTTTTAGTTTTTATTTGTTTGCATTTTAATATTCTTCATACAAAACATCAAATGAAACATTCAGTTATAAATCAGAGGTTTAGTCATTAGAGTTTTCAATGTAACAAAGGTCTGTTGGAGTCAACAACACTTAGGCTCCAATAGATGATTCAAGCAATCAGAGTTTATTCCATCAGCTGTTACACATCAGTAGTTTACAAATCAGAGGTTTAGTAAACAGAGTTTTCAATGTAACAGTGTTTGTAATGGGGCAGATGTTTTATGTTGTTATTTCTGTTAGATGTCACTGTCAATGTGTTTTGATGGAGTCAAACATTATTAAGAGGATTGAGGAACAAATCATCAAGGATCATTCTTCGGAGAGTGTTTTGATGAATGATTTGAACAATGTCCATGAAGGCATTTCTAGAAAAGATGAAGTTTGTAACATTCTCAAGACGATGCCAGATTCTAGTCTTCATGAATTGGCATTGATGTTCATGATTGATTCAAAATAAAGAGATATGAATCTTGTTGAAGAGCTTACTAAATCCATAGCTATTTTAAGGTGCTCAATGAGTCAATGGAAATGAAGATTAAGTTTCTCAAATCACTTTAAACCTTCTAGCCTTCATAATGTCTTTGGTGTCTATGTTCTATGCTACTTTATTATCATTTCGTTTTAAGTAGTGTTTGTGTTGTTTGTTTTTAATGATGTAAAATGTGGCATGAATAATAATGTACGTGCGTTTTAAGTGATATTAAATGCGTTTTATGTATTGGTTTTATATCATCAGTTAAATATATTTCCATATATCAAATGCGTTTTAGTATTTATTGAATGCGTTTTAATATGCTTCATACAAAACATCAAATGAAACATGCAATTTTAATACCAAAAGAGAAATTCAGGTCTAACACTGTAACACTCAACAATTTAAATATGCAAAATTAACAAACTTATCAATATTAAAACTTTCATTTCATATTATCTACTCGCTTTAGCACTTTCGCGTAAGCATTTTCAATCATCTTTACCAACCTGGATGTATCCCCTGCAACATTCTCGTCAATCCTATTTGATGTATTTTCTCCAACAATTTCATCAATAACATTGTCCCCTGCAACATTCTCATCAAGTATGTTTGATGTAGCATCTTCGACATTTACACACTGTCAAAAAATAAATACATGCGTTTTAAGTATTAACAAATGCGTTTTATGGATAAACAAATGCGTTTTAAGTATAACAAATGCATTTTATCTGATTAATGAAACTACTGATTACTGTTGATTGATAACTTCTGATGAAGTGTTTGTAACTACTGAAGAAGAAGTTAATAACTACTGCTGAATCAAACCACTGATGGCCTAACTTCTGATGAGCAAACTACTGATGAACATTGATACACATGAGTTTTATGGGTTTACGAATGCGTTTTACTTTTTTTTTAACATTGATACTTTGTAATATATAAATTTTATCTCTTGCCTTTACTCATTATGTATGCATTTTACTATTTTTTACACTGATTTTTATAAACAGATTTTACTAATAAGGTTAGATTTATAGTTTTGGGTCATATTAATTTTATGCCAAGTTCAGAAGGAGGTCTTATTTACTATAATTACTGAAAAACAACATAATACATGTTTTTTTTTTTTTTTTTTTTTTTTTTTTTTTTTTTTTTTTTTTTACATATGACTGCAGTTTGTGAAACATACATACCTTTTTTTCATATGATTGTATGAGAAAAGTATATGATAACCTTTACTAATGATTAACATCAGTAAAACACATCTACTAATGTTTCAAAACGCATTCATCACAATCTTCCAATTTTTAAACACAACAAATCACCAAATCATCTCATTCATCATTAAAATCAATAAAACGCCTTCAGTAATTACATAAAACGCATTTATAATCACATTCGCCCAATTTTTAAACACAACAAATCATCTCATTCATCATTAAAATCAATAAAACGCATTTATTATTTACCACAAACACACTTACAAATTCTTATTAATCATTATAATCATTAAAACGCCTTTACTACTTTCATCAAAACATCTAAAACGCCTTTACTAATTTCATCAAAAAAATCATTAAATCGTGATGTTCATCATTCAAAACATCAAAAACGCATTTACTAATGTCATAAAACAGATCTAAACCATACCGGTGTTAGTTCCCTTCGAAGGCCTGTCATGATTCAGTTTGCTTCTTCGTTCTCTTCCTTCATCTGGTTCGTTTTTTTTAGGGTTTTAGAATTAACATGAACAATTGTTTAATTTATTTACATTTACTTACTTGATTTGCGTTTTGGAGCCATAATCCTACTTTGATCGATTGTTATTTCTTCGTTGATGGAATGCTCTGTTTTTTTTTTTTTGTTACAAAGAGATTGATTTTGTGTGTGTTTTATGTGTGTGAATTCCACGATAATAGTGTTTGATTATGTAACCGTCCATAAATGAGATGATTTGGGCGTTATTATTAAAAAATTCAAATTATTATAGTGGCAATTTGTCTAATTTGCCCTCCTCTTGTTAACTGCCATTAAAAACACGCGATTGTAATTAATGTACGATGATCTTGATTAAAACGCAGATGGATGGTCAGGATGGCTTCTTACACTTTGTATTTTAAGGAGGCTTTATACAATAGGCTCTCTCTAAATATAAATAAGGGTCTTAGTAATAGTTTTATTAGTCCCTTGCTTTTTAAGCTCGTAGGTTCATTTGTTTGAATAAGAGAGAGTATTGAGTTCATCTCCTCAAATATCTCAAATTTATGTTTGATGGGATTGATTGGGCCAACACAATTTCAGATGTGGAATTAGTAAGCCCATGAGTATGTTACTTTTGCATTGTTACGAACAGAGTTATTCCTTATCTAACATATATCTTTGAGGTAAATATATAAGTTGCTCTTACATAAATTACAAGCCATATATAAAATTGCTATAATTTAAAGGCTTTGGATGTAAATTCCCAAAGTGGCTATATAATATAAAGTGTAACTGATTAATTTGAAACTTAAAAAAACATTGTAGCACTATATCATTTTTTTTTTTGATCATAATATATTAATTCATTGATAAAAAAAGGGTAAATTACATAAGGATGGTAGGTAGGCGGGCAACAAGCTGCGCCGCCACCCCTTTTTGAATAGAAAATCCTAATCTGCTAAAAACAAAACCCTGCCCTTGGGGGTGGAAAAGTTGCTGTGCACTATATCATTGGAAAGCGATTTACAAAAGGGTAAAAATATTTTTATTACATAAAAAAAAAAAAGAAATCTTGTGAGAAGGTTATAAATAACATTAAAAAAATAAAATTACATAAATGCCATAAAAAAGAAAAACCAAGTATTTGAGTGTGGATGACATTCTTGTAATTAAAAGAAAAATTAAGGAGATACCGGGTAGTGTAGCACTAACTTGTTCTTTAATATATAGTATAACTAGGTTTGAGCCCCGCGTGTACACGCGGTAC